>OX579682.1:464800-1064800 GCA_951230905.1 Cheilosia variabilis | reverse complement strand
AAATGCAAAAACATAAGAAGGCAACAACGCATCCCAATCTTGATGTCCGACCCGGTACCCGACGCCCTGAGGTGGGGAGCATGTTGGTTCCCAACAATGACAACACAAAAAAAACCTGCAATTGGTGGCCAGCGGCATCGAAGTTGTGCATTGGTATAGACATTGATGTGAATCCTGTTTTAGCTGCAATCACAGCTTGCACATAATCAATGTCTAGCCCAATGTACACTCCAAAATTAGCACACCAATTTGCAATTAAAAACAACGACACGAAATTCAACGACCACCGGACAAGATAAAAAACCACGAGAAAACTAAACGTCAGATGCGCAATGTGCATGAACATTGTAAAGCATGCTATCTCCCTCTAGCACGTTAAAGTAACAAGCAGCTTACTCAGTGTTCCGAAAATCGGTAATCACTGATGGCCGAATTGTCAAGGCGGGATCGCAAACCTTTAGAGATATGAGTGCATCACACTCCAACCAACAGCCTCAATGAGAAAAAATGTAATACCGTGTAGTAGTGTGTTCATGTTTGTTGTAAAATTGTAAATGTAATGTAAGAATACATGCACACCAAAGTAACTTCAATTAGAAGGTTCATTGACCCTGGAAGGCGCGATCAGCTGGGCGAAACAAACTGAAAACAGAGATTTCTTGGTGGGATGTAACCCAATCTCAACTCAATTTGCTGCTTGTCCATCAACCAAACTAAACCATCGTTTGTAAACTCATATTAGAGTGAAAATAAAATCATTTTTTATAACGTTTTGAAAAAACGGTTAACATCTTTTCTTTGTCCTTTGCTTTAACAAAGCAAGGACGTAATTCGCTTTGGGAAGCAACTTAGCCCAAAACAGATAATAATATTTTTTTGTAGTTTGCTCTTGTTTTGTGAATAAGAAGAGTTAAAGCACGATGGAGTTGATCTTATTGAAATAGGTATTGTTTTAAATATTGCAAGAGAAGCTTATATGGCTTGGAGTGTGGTATATAATATTGGTTACCTGGTTGAGTTGTTACGATTATTAAAACGAGATTTTATTTAGTTATTCTTAAAGCTTTATGTAATTTTTAAATTTTTCTTTTCTGTTGTTAGGTTAAAGCGAGAAGTTAATATTTTGATTATAGTTATTTGTATGACTCTAATAGCTATATATATTTTATGATTAATTTTCCGGTGTACTTATTTTTACTGCGATCACTCAAGAAGTTAACCTGCAATTAGAGGGAAAACAAAGTTTGTGTTAGTGTTGTGTCATATACTGTAGACTCTTGTATAGCTAGGTTTTGATGGAGGGACTAGGATGAGTGCTTATTGTGTGGACATTTAGCCAATCTACGAGAGCTGATCCCGCATCTGCAGAAATATTCTCCTTGGACAAAGTAGCAATGTCCAAGGCTGGATTTTTCGGTCGTAGTAAGATGTGGGGTCGTGCGTATTAATGATGTTTACTGTTCAGGCAAAGAGATAACGCACAAGGACGAATTGTGACTCCAATCATAGTTGATCCGCCTACTGGTGTGAATCTTATAAAGGTTGACTGTCATGACATTCCAATTTGTGCCTGTGGCAATTAACCTTCTCAAGTTTCATCACAATCAAACGGCAAACGGAAATAAACTTAGAGGCAACTTAAGGACCTGTATATACAAATGTATTGTCGTTTTCTTTTCTTAACTGACTCGAAATTGGAAACGAAATTAAAGTTCTCTTAAATAATGAAGAAGCTGCCTCCTCCTCCTTTAAGCGGATAGACCAAGCACATACACATACTAAAGCCCCATCTCCCAATCTTCCAAACGACTCCCCAATGCTGGAAATATTAAAATGTGCTTATCTACGGAGCCGTACAAACATTTGAGGCGCGCATTTTTAGTGAAAATTAAATAATAATCGGGTATAGGAAAAGTTCCTTCCTCAGAGGAAGCACGAAACTCGTCTATGGGTTTTCCTCTTCTTCTTTTTTTTATGCGGTTTATTGGACTCGCAACCACATGCAGGGCAAACTGGTATTGGTGTGTCTAGAATAAGTTCAAGAAAATAGGTCGCAACACAGACAATAAATATACAGATGTCTTATCCATATGGGAAAAAGTGGGATATGAAAACGAAATTTACTTCAAGTAAAAGCTTTTTAAAAAGCTTCATAATTTTACAAGAGATATAAATGAAGCCCCTATTTTTTTTTTTCTCTTTTGCTCCATCAACACAACATGAAAAAACAGGAACCTTGAAATCGTTTTTTTTTGCCTTTATTACCTACTTTTCACACAACGTTGGTAGTTGCTACGTGTGGTGCAAAACAAGGAAATCGTTTTGTTGTTGTTCTGTTTGTGGGTGCATAGCTGTGCCCTGTGCGTCTGTGCCGGTGGCTGGCTCGTTATTTAGGGGTGGATTTGTCACCGTTGTTTCAGCACAGATCTTATCGTACCGGAAAAGGTTAGTGGATGTGTGCTTGTCATCTTGTTTCGAGTTTTTACTTCGATGCTCAGATAATATACATAATTTATTATGTTCATGGATTGATGGGCAGTGCGTATTTTAGGTTTAGGTAGGTTATTTGAACTCGGATTCGGATCACCAACATCCTGTAGAATGTTATTCAATTAACAGCCACAGGTTTGAATTATACGTGATTGAATGTAGGAATATTCACTATTCCAATATTTTTCTAAAATAATATTTATTTGATAAATAATCAAATAAATTTATTCCCTAATAACAACTTATATGCTCTTAGCCAACTTAAGTGAAGGTGTCGAATGTTCAGAGTGATAAAACTATTTCAATTGAGTTTTTAACGTTAAAAAAAAAATCATTATCTTTTTTTTAAATATTTTTTTCCAATGAAGCTATTCTTAAAATGATCGCTGCATATATAGGGTGTCTTAAGAATTTTTATGTGTTCCCGAGACTCCTCTGCTAAGGCTAGCCATTCTTCGTATTTAGCTGTTCCTCTTTTAGGGAAGTAAAATAATTTTCTATCTGGAAATTCATTTTTTGTGGCACAGGAATGTACAATTGCACACCTTGTTCTATTCCAGGACATTTTGTTTTTTCTTTATTTACCTATTTATTCTAAGTATAATCAACCTGCAAATCGAGGTACCTATTTGAACAAAATAGTTCAAACAGCTCTCGAAAAATTAAACCAATTAAAAAAACAAAAGAATAACTAACTGTAGTAGATACCTTTGAATTAAAAATGTATAATAAATGATATAAGAAAAACTAAAATAAATAATAAAAGAATAGCTATAAAATACTAACTACAAACACAAAATATTAGTAATATTAAAGTAGATACATATGAATTCAAAAATGTATTTGATTAATGAAACGAATAGATAAAAACTAAACTACAAAAACAAAAAGTTATAAAATAGGTTTCTGTGTCTCTTAAGGATGAAACACCTCAGCACCAGTCACCCAATATTTTTTACCAAACAACAGAAAAAAACTTCGGTTAAATAGATACGCACAAAACACAGTAAATCCCGCACTTTTATATATTTTACTCTCGAATAAGAAGTATGCACTTTTAATTTCAATCACAGAATGCAGTGAAGTGATAAAGTTAACCCATTATTTCTTTGTCGCCTTCGCATTACGCACATACATTTTCAAATTGCCTGATCATCGAAAATGCACATATAGGCCGTTTCACATCACTTGAAACCAAATTACCTACATGAAAAAAACTGATTTCTTATGAAGTCTGGCATCAAGTGATTCGAAACGGATTATGCCTGCTGCTGCTACAGCAAGAGGATCGTATATCTCTATAATCCTTCCCACTCTGCCGTCCGGCGATGAGCTCACTTGTTGTATTATTTGTTTTCTTTCTTTTTTAATTAACCGGCAATTATATAATTCCATTGCTCTTGCTGTGTCATAAACTCACAAATTAACCATAATCCATAGGGCATAAGGGAAGCTCTTTTACACAAATGAATGGGGCGAAGAGAAAGATGCTAGGAAAAAGAAAGAGCTTTATTCTCAACGCTTATTTTGAAAGCTCTTGTCTGGTAAGGACATGAAAAACGTTGTCTGGTAAGGAAAAAATGTGCACCAAAATTTTATACAGGCATGAGACATCTGTATATTTATTGTCTGTGGTCGCAGGATAAGAGTGTGCGATGTCGTAGATGTAACCATCTGGCCGTAGAAATATTCAAATCAGGACGGGCTTTTTAAAGCCTCCCAGGAAAAACATTCTCCATTTGGCTGGTTTTTAAGGGCACGACATGCATACACCGTGAAGGATGTGAGCGGTGAAATGCTATGCGAGGTGGATGGACCTTTCCGAATACGAGCGACATCTTCTATGTGTATGAATGTGTGAATGGCTATGGAGGGATACGATTGTATGAGTGTAGGACTGAAAATGAACGCCGAATACAGGAATCGGCATCGGCAGCAATACGAGCGAGAGAGATAACGATGACAGGGAGGCATTTTTCTATTCCTTTACGCTCCAGTAGTTGCAGGGTTGAAAAGGACCTGCTGATGAATGGGGGATAGTAGAGCCGCGTATACATACAAATGCAAACAAATGTATACAGTGGCAACACATGCACAGAGAAATGGCGCATGTAGTCGAAACGGTCGTGTCTATGTGTATACAACAAACACTATTTGTTGTTATTATACATTTCGTGGAAAGGTGTAGAGCATGTCTGTGAATTCGGTAAAATTATATCAAAATCAAGAAAATAGGTTTCTTCGTCTGTTTTTGATTTTGCAAAAGTGTGCTGTGTCCTTTTCTAAGTAAAATATAAAAACCTGATAGTTTTCGATTTAAGTTTTAGACTTTTCTTGGTATACATAGACAGCTTTGAGATTACATATATGATTTAGAGTTTTTCGTTTCGCAGTTCAAGTTGTTTGATTTTAATTTTAATTTTTTATTAAGAGTTCACTTCACTGTAGGTTGGGATTTTTGTTAGAGGTGGACGCGCGTTTAATTATTAAATGTTCACCAGGAAAAAAGCCTGCCCCCCCTTTCTATAGGACGTCAATGACAGCATACTGGTAGTGGGAGTAGTTGTAGGTGGTAGATAACTGTCACAATTATATATTATTTATGCAGGCAAAATGTCGAGGATAGAATATCCAGTTGACTGGGGTCCTGTCGAAGAGGAACCAAAAAGCACTACAGAATGTATACTGTTTATGCACATGGATGTAGGCTATGTACGTCTGTGAATGTGTGTGAATGTTGGCGAGTGGGGGGTGGGTGGGGGTGACTTAATTCTACGAAACAGCAACGTACACCCAATTAATCGAGTTCAAGACACTCGTACTTCGATTTGGTGGATTACTATTTGTTCGTTTGAAAATATCTTACAGTTAGAGTGAAATTAATTTAGTTTGGTTATTTTTCACTTAGAAAACTTAGCTTACTCTCCTGCCCTGCCCGTCGCTCAGCACACTCCTTCCGGAACCCTTTTTAAACATTCCACTCACATTCTCCCCCTAAAAGGCCATGTTCAGCGACAGAAAATGTCGACATAAATTCAAAAATATTGGGCGGGGAGCAATTCGGTCAAACATTTCACTATTCATTGTTGCCAAGCCTTCGGCAAGCCATAATTTGAGTCAATGTTCAGTCACAAAAAGTCGAATTATTTTTGAAAACTCACACACTATAATGTAGGTTAGAAAGAAAGCAAAAGATTCGTTTTCACAATTCTTGGAGTCTATTGGAATAAATAAAAATCTTCTGTTACACAGTAATATTTTGCTGAAACGGAAAATATTCTTTCTGAGGCTTTAAGGGGCAAGAAGTATGGGAATTTGCTATTTCAATGTAGGTTTGTACGCGAGATTATGGGGTAGCCGCGGCGGTATAAGCAAGCCGAAGCTTATATGCGACTTGTTCGTTAAATACTGACTGAATATTGGAAAAATACTAGGCTGCTATACTCCAAGTGAAAAGCTCTTACTGTTTAGTACGCACACTCGCTGTCGTTGGTGTACATGGTTTGCTATGTGACGTCGTCCTCTTTTCAAAAAAAAAGCAAAAAAAAATAACCTAAAGAAAATGTTTAAAGGATTTTTATTCTTTCCAGACGTACACGAATGTAACTGGGTAATCTGTGAAGAAGATCTAAGATCAAAATATCGGGCAGTGGCGGGGCATGTCGACCTTGATGAATCAAACATAGCTTCTACGCAAGTGATGCGGCGCAATCGATAGATTTGTCAAAGGTCACTGACATGCGTTAACTGGCTGGCAGTTTTATTTAAATTCAAACTACTACTCCAGTAACTGAATTCAGCGTGAGGCGGTTATATGAATGAAAAGTTAAAGCTGTCGCTTTTTTTTTTTCAAAGGAAAGTGCATAAATAAAATCCACAAAAACGAGTGGAAGCTCTTCTTCACATTTTCATTACCATTTCAGTTTCCGAGCGGTGAAACATAATATATTTCAGTCCAAGAAGAACTACTTTTGCGTACCAAACGCAGGCTCCATCCATCGTGCGGAACAGCAGCCATGTCAGCAGGCATCACAAGAGCTCTTTCATCTCATATAGTTTTTGCAAATCAGCGACTGCCCCCAGAGACCGAATTTAAACGCAAAAAACGGAATATTATAGAATGGAATTTGGACTCCTAAGAAGTCTAAAAAACAAGTAAAAGTGTTATCATCGGCCTGGCCGATACTTTGATACCCTCCACTGAATACAAGTCGTGCAAAATTTTAGGCATGTGAGGTAGGACGTTGAACAGGATTGATTTTGTATGGGAGCTACCAGAACTACTTGACCGACATATCCCATTTTTATTCATTCGCCTATGTCAATTCCTTTGGGCGCTTTCGTGTTTTCAATAGACAGATAGACACATGGGTCTAATATTGATTTTGTATGGGAGCTACCAGAACTACTTCACCGATATAGCCCATTTTTAATACCAGCATGACGACTATAAAAATAAGTCCTCCTACAAAATTTTACTTGCCAAGGTTGATTCCTTTGGACGCTATCCTGTTTTCAACAGACAGAGAGACACATGGGTCTAATATTGGTTTTGTATGGGAGGTACCAGAAGTACTCCACCGACATAGCCCAGTTTTAATACAAACTTGACGACAATTAAAATAATTCCTTTCACAAAATTTCATTCGCCTATGTCAATTCGTTTGGGCGCTATCGTGTTTTCAACAGGCAGATAGACACATGGGTCTAATATTGGTTTTGTATGGGAGGTACCAGAACTACTTGACCGACATAGCCCATTTTTAATACCAACCTGACGACGATAAAAATAAGTTCTTTCACCGAACTTCATTCGCCTAGGTTGATTCTTTTCGACGCTATCGTGTTTTCAACAGACAGATAGACACATGGGCCTATAATATTGGTTTTGTATGGGAGGAACCAGAACTACTTGACCGACATAGCCCATTTTTAATACCAACCTGACGACGATAAAAAGAAGTCCTTTCACCGAACTTCATTCGCCTGTGTTAATTCCTTTGGGCGCTATCGTGCTTTCAACAGACAGACAGACGGGCATGGCTTAATCGATTCAGGATGTAATCCTTATTCATAATATATATGAGGTCTCCGGTGACTCCTTCTTGGCGTTACAAATCTAATGACAAAGTGAATAAACCTTCCTGTGGAGGGTATAAAACCAGCAAAAATCAAGCATGTCAAATGCGTGGAACACATTTTAGGTTGAGCCGGCAGAAAAAGGAAAATGAATACCAGGACCAATCATCAGGAACACAGCACTTCAATAGAGGGAAGACTTGGTGCTGATGGAAGGAGTTCGTCTTCGTCTAAAATATCGTTGGCCAAACCAGGAGCCAAACCATCACCTCGACCCTAAAGACAATAAAGCCAGCAAATTGGTCTTCAGTTATGCAATGAAAGGTTACCCTACCCGCAGCAAATTTCTGTAATCCGTTATCAAAAGAGCGCAATGCACGTGCGAAAGCCATATACGGACATTTCTTGACTGACTTTTGGTGGTTTGCTTCGTTTTTGATTATTTTCAAAGAATTTCAAGGCAATTACCTCCCCTTGTGATCTCTTATCAAGGACTTGTGTTCCTGATGTTCGAGAATCGATTGATGAGGTTCTGTGGGGTCCATTGGGGGTCTTGCTGTATTAAAGTAGATGAGGGTCCTTAATGGACCTCAACGGCCTCACGTTACGGAAGCAGGATAGTGACGAAGATGGGAGCACCATAAGACCAAGACCAAGACCAAGACCGAGCCAAGGAGACTAATTCTATCGATATGCTGGTTGAATCCAGCTCCTTTAATGGACTACGTGTGCTGAGAGTGTGCTCAAGTGCTGCGCTTTTCGGACGGCGTCAGATGGTGCTATATGTGTCAAAACCCACGAACTTCAGTTAAGTGGAAGAAAGCCAGCCAAGCGGAGAAGTAGATTCCTACCTAGCCGGATGTGGGTGCTACCGAGCATCTCCCATCTGTAAAAATTGCGAAGATGTGAGGGAAGATTATGCGAAACGAATCTTTCAGTAGTCGACTTTCACACAAATCGCACAGAACTAACTGGTTGCAGCGGTAATCATGAAGACACTTCGCTGATTGCAAAGAATCGGAGAGAGAAACCAACCCACAATCGGGGCATTGGTTTGATACGCAGAAATGTTTCTGGTAGTATTCCGATTTGCAAATTGTACATCCCGGACCCAACATCCGCAAAAACAATGCAGGCGATAGGTTTCTGTATCCCGCAGTCACATCCTCAAACTAATAAAACCGACAGAGAGAGTTAAATCAGATTAAAGCCTCCCGGAATGAAATACCTTTCGGTGCCATACCACCCTCAGTCGACCCTCTTGATGTCGAAATTGTCGCAACTGAGTAGCAAGCCGCAAATCAGTGCATCCATTGATGAAGTTCGCATTAAAATTAAATAATTGTCAAAAGCCCTTTAGGGCGACACAGTTAGCCATTCGGAATGCGGCTTCCCGCAGTGAAATGCTTCATTTGATGAATATAACTTTTAATACAAAACGATATTGCTCCTACTCCTGTGGCAGTGCAATCACAATCATCCAGTATAAAAAAGCAATAATCTGATTAAACTTACCGTCGTGTTTTACCGGCGAAAACAATAGTCGCACCATGCATAACCATAATCAATTAAGCAGCTTTAGCTAATGCCTATTCAGAGTGGAAACCGCAGTTTTTGATTTCAAATTTGCTAAATTGCCAATAAGCCGATAACCATAGTAATAAGCTATTTTTTTTTTTTTTTTTCAATTCATTTTTATTTATTCATTATTTAAACTTATATTCTAGACAAAAACGATTAAATCTAATTAAAAACTAACATTTATCTTATTCTAGCTTACTGGCTCTTAGCGAGCGCTATGTTCCGCGTTCCATGACCCCAAAGATTAAGTGGAATAAGGCCGCAGAAATGGGCAGCAAAAACAAAAACTTTCTAAATTTGGGGTGCAATTTCACTTTTTGGGGCATTATTTCATTTTTTCCATTGGGGTCTAATTTTAGAATGCAACAGAGTCCCAATGAAAAAAGACCCCCAACATTATTTTCGGGGGCGCAATTTAATTCTTATTTTAAACATAACACGCGGCTGGAAGAAATTTGTAAGAGAAAAGCTGATGGTTTTCCACGTGAAGCTTACATTTTAAATTAATGAATGACTAAGAAAATAGCTCAAAAAATCGGGCGATTTGATAAAACTTGTAGACCCTGCGTTGAAAACCATCAGCGAGTAACAGAATAGATGAACAAATTGCGCGATTTTCAACGCGAGGCTTACATTTCATATGAATGTAAGCAACTAACTGAAAAAATCTAGCGTTGAAATCCATTACTTAAAAATATAAGCCGCATTTAATTGAGGCCCAATTTCCATTTAAAGAAAATGGGGCCTAATTCCATTTTAAAAAATTCATCCAAATTTTGGGGCTTATTTTCCATTTCAAAAATGTGGCATAATTTCGTTGTGAAAATTTATCCAAATTTTGGGGTTTATTAAACTTATTTTTTGGGGTTATTTCACTTCATTTGGGACTGATTTCCGTTTCAAAAATGTGTCATAATTTCATTGTGAAAATTTATCCAAATTTTGTGGTTTATTTCATTTATTTTTGGGGCCTTATATTTAATTTCATTAGGGACTAATTTCCGTTTGAAAAATGTGGCATAATTTTATTGTGAAAATTTGTCCAAATTTTAGGGTTTATTTCATTTATTTTTGGGGACTTATTTCACTTCATTGGGGACTAATTTCCGTTTCAGAAATGTGGCAGAAAGTTTTACAGAAGGTTTTTTTTATGAAATTCTGAAACTCTAAGTCGAATTTTTGAACGTGGGCAGGAGGTCAAATCGAATCTTCTTAATCATCATGAATGGAAACTCACATCATATCAAGGTCCTGCGAGCAAACTTCAAGGTTTTCGGTCGAGTTTGTTTCTACGGATGATATCCAAGGCAATTTTCAGCCTCTTAGGCATCAGAGATCAGAGTAGCCTGCCATAAAAGCGGTCTCTTGCACTTTGTGCAGAAAATAGTGAGGAGCCAAAAAATGTTCATAAAAGGCAAAAAAGGAGCGAGGGCTCCCAGGTTCGATTTCGATTACAACTTAAGGTTTTTTCCACTGCGCCGGGAGAATAACTGCCATGAAAAAGCTTCTCAATTGGCCGTTTGGACTCGGGAAAAAATTCTAGATCCCTCCTTGGCCTATGGACCTGTTGCCCCAACTGCTTATTTATTTTTTCATTGCAAATAACTTAGCTGCAGGCGTCTTCTTAAACATTGATGAGTTCAAAGTCACTTGGAGATTAATCACCCTTTGGCCTATCCGTGGACTATTAAACTGGGTCAAGTCGCCACGTTTTTTAAACAAGTCTAAAACTGTCATTTACATTTACCACAACTATCCACTGAACGTACTCAACGTAATGCATTTGCATTTAAAATATTCAAACGTTCGACACAGTTTATTGGACAACAAATTGAAGCCTTCCATCATTTGAATTATTTATAAAGTTTTCCGGTCATTGGGCGACTTTAATGTACTGATTACATGGGGGGCCAGACAAAAGCCCATCCCGCTAATCATCACCAGACGGATGACAGAAGTACCGGTGAATTCAAACGATGTGGCAGTAATGCAAGTGATTGATGCAGTAATTGACCACCGGCACTGCTAACTGCGGAACAGGATTTTGCGGGCAGTAAGTGGGGGTTAAATGTTAATAATTAGGCCGCATCAAAGTAAACATTTTTGGCCTTCCAAACTGTATGCAATATCTTGAAGAGGAATCGAGCGATACTGCCACCATTTGCACATTTTTTGCAAATTACTTCAAATCCGTGTATTGCCCATCCTCTCGAGTTATTCTTCAAGATTTCAGTTCTTTAAATCAGGTCTCGGTAGGAAATCTGTAGTTAAGCCCAGCGGATGTTTTTAGTGCGTTAACAGGTTTGGATGTAGAAAAGGGTGTCGGTCCAGATGGCATCTCTCCCATTTTTTTGAAAGGATGTGCTACATCACTTGCTTTACCGTTATGTACTATTTTTAATATATCCCTTAGGACTGGCAATTTTCTTAACGAGTGGAAAGTGTCTTACATATCACCTATTTTTAAGGCCGGATCCAAGCGTGAAGTCACTAACTATAGGCCTATAAGTAAGCTATAGTCATTCCAAGATTTTGGAAAAGATTGTGTGTAATAAATTAAATTTCTTTGTCAAGGAAATCATATCCGATTCTCAACACGGCTTTGTTCAAGGTAGATCCACAGCCACTAACCTAGCAATCCTGTGCGAAAAAATGGTAACAAACTTTGAACGCGGTTTTCAGGCTGACATAATTTTCACCGACTTTGCTAAGACTTTTGACAGAGTAAATCATAATGTGCTGATCCAAAAATTAAAATGTATTGGGTTGGGCTCCCCTCTGTTAGATTGGATATCGTCTTATCTAAGAGACCGAATTCAATATGTTAAGATTGGTGGTTGTCTTTCGGAGCCTATCTTTGCAACATCAGGTGTTCCGCAAGGGAGTCACATTGGACCATTGCTGTTCGTCCTCTTTGTAAATGATATTCCGTCTTGTATTCGTAATTCCACCTGTCTTTTGTTCGCTGATGACTTAAAAATCTTTCACTACATTCAAACTGCTGAAGATTGCTTGCTTCTTCAAGACGATCTTAACAGTCTAGCTAATTGGTGTCAACACAACCTTCTAGATTTAAACGTAGATAAATGTCAAACACTTACTTGTGCAAGATGCTTTAGTCCAATATCCTCCTATTATCAAATTAATAATGTCCAGCTTGAAAAAGTACATCAAAAAAAAGACCTTGGAGTTGTATTGGACTCACAACTCACCTTTAAGCCTCATATTGACTACATTGTGAGAAATGCTTTTAGAATGCTTGGTTTTATTAGGCGTAATATGAAAGAATTCTCTGATCCTTACGCACTGAAGGCTCTATACTTTGCATTAGTAAGATCGGTATTAGATTATTGTAGTATAATCTGGAACCCTTACTACCAAAACCAGTCCTACAGGATAGAAAGGGTGCAAAAATGTTTTACTAGGTTCGTTTTTAAAAAGCTTAGGTGGAATATAGAATAGAATACATTTCTGTATAATGTTTATAAGAGATGTAATTAATTACCACATTAAATGCCCCTGTTTACTTGAGCGGATGAACTTTTTCTTTCCTGGGAGGAATTTGCGTATGAAATTTCATCTTCGAGGTCGGTTTCACAGAACGAATTATGGCAGTAATGAACCGATTGAGCGTTGCACCAGCGAATTAAATTTAGTTATTGATCGCATCGATGTTTTTGGAAACTATTCTAGAAATTCTTTTAAGAATCATATAATGTCTGTTCTCTATCACAACAATTAATATTTTAAAACACAGGAATAGTTTTAAGTTCATAATTATAATAGTTTTTAAGTTGTCTAATTGAGTTTGTAGCTCTAATTGATGAATAAATAAATAAATAAAAAATAAAATAAAAAGGAAAAACCTCAAAACTTCCTGTCCCACAATTCAACAGCGCGCCGTTTATTTTTTTGATTTTTTTTTGTAAACAAACTCAGCGTTCTTTTAAAAAACAATTATTTTGTTATTTAAAAAAATTTATTTACTGTTATTTTATTTTTTACAACAGTAAATTTAATAAACACTGCACTTATTTTTTTTATGTTTCTGAATTTCCGGAAATGATCGATATCAATCCCCCAAATAGGTAAATTTATATTTCTTAAACGCTCTTAATCATGATATAATTTAAAATATATATTTCAACATAAATGCATAAGGAAAATTGTTGCTGTTATTTTCAACGGACACTTTCTTTGACACTGAACTTGACCGTTTGAATTTCGGTATAGCAATGAAGCGCAACTAGTATACCTTCGTCGGATGAAGCTCAATGCACAGCTGACAGACAGTCTTGGCTGGCTTCATAGAAATGATATATTTACGAGGACATTCAAAACAAATATAATCTAAGACTGGTCCTACCGACGTTAGTAAATTTAGTAAATAGCTGAAGTTGTTTCTGTGGATGTTTGTTAAAGTGTCTTCGTAGTTGTTGTTGTTGCTGTTGTTTTGTTTGTTGGCAATGGCGACTGTTCTGCCATCTATACTGAAACGGTTCAATTTTGGTTTGTTGTTCTTTTTTATGTTGCTGGTGGCGGTTGTTTCTGTTGTTTGTTGTCTTTTATTCTTGTTGTATTCGAGTTAGACTCGCAATACATACATTCACGTTCGTTATCATGAGAACTTTCGTTGATTATCCTTAAGCATATTGAAATAAATAACGGAATATCTCCCTCCTCTACCCTCTGCTAGACGATTAATGACTACAATCACTACTTAAAATATTGCTTTAGCAGCTTTCTTATTGTTTCGGATAATGATGCTATTCAATGTGACGATGATGATGATGCCGCTACTTCTGTTGTTGAGTTGCCATCAAAAATGATCGTTAACAATAGATAATAATATTTTTTTGTAGTTTGCTCTTGTTTTGTGAATAAGAAGAGTTAAAGCACGATGGAGTTGATCTTATTGAAATAGGTATTGTTTTAAATATTGCAAGAGAAGCTTATATGGCTTGGAGTGTGGTATATAATATTGGTTACCTGGTTGAGTTGTTACGATTATTAAAACGAGATTTTATTTAGTTATTCTTAAAGCTTTATGTAATTTTTAAATTTTTCTTTTCTGTTGTTAGGTTAAAGCGAGAAGTTAATATTTTGATTATAGTTATTTGTATGACTCTAATAGCTATATATATTTTATGATTAATTTTCCGGTGTACTTATTTTTACTGCGATCACTCAAGAAGTTAACCTGCAATTAGAGGGAAAACAAAGTTTGTGTTAGTGTTGTGTCATATACTGTAGACTCTTGTATAGCTAGGTTTTGATGGAGCACGGAAAGAATTTTAAGATCAAATCAAGAAAAATAAGCGCAGAATCACGAAAAGTTTGTCTAGTTTTAGAGCTTAGCTAAGGATTTACTAATTCACGACTTTTTATTCGCAATTCTAGAAATTGTACGAAGTGAAGATATTGACCCTCAAAAGTCGTGAATCAACACTTTTCATTATCAATAATGCGGTAAAACGAGAAATACATATTGCCATAACCGATCGCAATTTGACACAAATAGTTATCAATTTGATATTACGTGGATTGTAAATTGCAAAAATAATTCGTAAACTACCACTTTTCTGTTGTAAATTACAATTTCCTCCCTTAGCAAATTACAACCATTTAGCCTTGAATTGCAACTCAATAGTGTTGATTTGCAAACTAACAGGGGAGATTTACTACTTCAGTAGTTGCAATTTACAAATTCTTAGTCGTAAATTGCAACTTATTTTATCAATTTGCAATTCATATTTTGCAATTTACGTTTCTTGAGTAGCGATTTTAGGAATCGCCGTATTAAATTGAAAATGTTTTGTCGTGAAATTAGAAAACTTTATTCACAATTTGCAACTTATATTATGTGATTTACAAATCAAAATTCATAGTTTTATTATTTAGGTTATTTTCGTATTCCTCCTGATATCCAAGGAAATCATACGGCGCCATATCGTCCGGAGACAACGGGATTTGTCTGGGGTGGTTTTTCGGTCTATGATGAAATTTAAAATACAAAAAAAAATATTTATGAACTTGACATTAATACGAACCTTTACAATTCTTTCCAATTACATATTTTAGAATACATTCCAATTGATACTTCTTTTCTAATAGCAAGATGTAACTTCTGAAAAAAATACAGATTTATATGCATAGGTACTTCTGGGTTTTGGAATTCAATGGGTACTTACAAAATGTATTCCAGAATGCTTTATAATTAGTAGGACACTCACTATCCATACGAACTAGTTATATTTAAATTTAAACAACTTTAACCCGACTGCTTTAAACAAAGTTTGAATACCGACTGCCTGTCTCTGCACCGCAACGAAATGTGCACAATGAAGATTTGGCTTCATGATTACAGCTGTCTAGCAATACCACATACATAAATTCATCCATAAAAAGAAAGGACTTAAAAGGATTTCGATAAGTACATGGACTATGAACTGTGCATAAAAAAAATCCACACATCAGGTAGTTGATTCCATGGAAATTACAAAAAATATTTTGCAATTTACGACTTCTCTACGTCAATATACGTTTTCAGTTTCATGTGTTAAATTATTACAAGATTTTATTGATTCATCATTCAGTTTTGGTAAATCACCAAATATTTTTCGCAATTTGAGATTGTGAAGTGGTGTTTGAGAAATTGCCCTATTAGAGTGGTAAATTGCGCCGAACAATCTCGCAAATCACTACAAATAAAAGAAGCTCGAATTGATACTTCTAATCGTAAATTACAACAAACAGAATTTGGTATTCTCCGCCGTTTTCAATGTCAAATTACCAATTTTTGTATCAATCCATGAAAACTTCGTTGTGATTTGCGACAAATATATAAATCGTAAATTGCAACTCAAAATTTTGCAATTGGTGATTTTCAATTCTTTCCGTGAGGGACTAGGATGAGTGCTTATTGTGTGGACATTTAGCCAATCTACGAGAGCTGATCCCGCATCTGCAGAAATATTCTCCTTGGACAAAGTAGCAATGTCCAAGGCTGGATTTTTCGGTCGTAGTAAGATGTGGGGTCGTGCGTATTAATGATGTTTACTGTTCAGACAAAGAGATAACGCACAAGGACGAATTGTGACTCCAATCATAGTTGATCCGCCTACTGGTGTGAATCTTATAAAGGTTGACTGTCATGACATTCCAATTTGTGCCTGTGGCAATTAACCTTCTCAAGTTTCATCACAATCAAACGGCAAACGGAAATAAACTTAGAGGCAACTTAAGGACCTGTATATACAAATGTATTGTCGTTTTCTTTTCTTAACTGACTCGAAATTGGAAACGAAATTAAAGTTCTCTTAAATAATGAAGAAGCTGCCTCCTCCTCCTTCAAGCAGATAGACCAAGCACATACACATACTAAAGCCCCATCTCCCAATCTTCCAAACGACTCCCCAATGCTGGAAATATTAAAATGTGCTTATCTACGGAGCCGTACAAACATTTGAGGCGCGCATTTTTAGTGAAAATTAAATAATAATCGGGTATAGGAAAAGTTCCTTCCTCAGAGGAAGCACGAAACTCGTCTATGGGTTTTCCTCTTCTTCTTTTTTTTATGCGGTTTATTGGACTCGCAACCACATGCAGGGCAAACTGGTATTGGTGTGTCTAGAATAAGTTCAAGAAAATAGGTCGCAGGATAAGAGTGTGCGATGTCGTAGATGTAACCATCTGGCCGTAGAAATATTCAAATCAGGACGGGCTTTTTAAAGCCTCCCAGGAAAAACATTCTCCATTTGGCTGGTTTTTAAGGGCACGACATGCATACACCGTGAAGGATGTGAGCGGTGAAATGGTATGCGAGGTGGATGGACCTTTCCGAATACGAGCGACATCTTCTATGTGTATGAATGTGTGAATGGCTATGGAGGGATACGATTGTATGAGTGTAGGACTGAAAATGAACGCCGAATACAGGAATCGGCATCGGCAGCAATACGAGCGAGAGAGATAGCGATGACAGGGAGGCATTTTTCTATTCCTTTACGCTCCAGTAGTTGCAGGGTTGAAAAGGACCTGCTGATGAATGGGGGATAGTAGAGCCGTGTATACATACAATTTCAAACAAATGTATACAGTGGCAACACATGCACAGAGAAATGGCGCATGTAGTCGAAACGGTCGTGTCTATGTGTATACAACAAACACTATTTGTTGTTATTATACATTTCGTGAATTCGGTAAAATTATATCAAAATCAAGAAAATAGGTTTCTTCGTCTGTTTTTGATTTTGCAAAAGTGTGTTGTGTCCTTTTCTAAGTAAAATATAAAAACCTGATAGTTTTCGATTTAAGATTTAGACTCTTCTTGGTATACATAGACAGCTTTGAGATTACATATATGATTTAGAGTTTTTCGTTTCGCAGTTCAAGTTGTTTGATTTTAATTTTAATTTTTTATTAAGAGTTCACTTCACTGTAGGTTGGGATTTTTGTTAGAGGTGGACGCGCGTTTAATTATTAAATTTTCACCAGGAAAAAAGCCTGCCCCCCCCCCCCCCCTTTCTATAGGACGTCAATGACAGCATACTGGTAGTGGGAGTAGTTGTATTTGGTAGATAACTGTCACAATTATATATTATTTATGCAGGCAAAATGTCGGGGATAGAATATCCAGTTGACTGGGGTCCTGTCGAAGAGGAACCAAAAAGCACTACAGAATGTGTACTGTTTATGCACATGGATGTAGGCTATGTACGTCTGTGAATGTGTGTGAATGTTGGTGAGTGGGGGGTGGGTGGGGGTGACTTAATTCTACGAAACAGCAACGTACACCCAATTAATCGACTTCAAGACACTCGTACTTCGATTTGCTGGATTACTATTTGTTCGTTTGAAAATATCTTACAGTTAGATTGAAATTAATTTAGTTTGGTTATTTTTCACTTAGAAAACTTTGCTTACTCTCCTGCCCTGCCCGTCGCTCAGCACACTCCTTCCGGAACCCTTTTTAAACATTCCACTCACATTCTCCCCCTAAAAGGCCATGTTCAGCGACAGAAAATGTCGACATAAATTCAAAAATATTGGGCGGGGAGCAATTCGGTCAAACATTTCACTATTCATTGTTGCCAAGCCTTCGGCAAGCCATAATTTGAGTCAATGTTCAGTCACAAAAAGTCGAATTATTTTTGAAAACTCACACACTATAATGTAGGTTAGAAAGAAAGCAAAAGATTCGTTTTCACAATTCTTGGAGTCTATTGGAATAAATAAAAATCTTCTGTTACACAGTAATATTTTGCTGAAACGGAAAATATTCTTTCTGATGCTTTAAGGGGCAAGAAGTATGGGAATTTGCTATTTCAATGTAGGTTTGTACGCGAGATTATGGGGTAGCCGCGGCGGTATAAGCAAGCCGAAGCTTATATGCGCCTTGTTCGTTAAATACTGACTAAATATTGGAAAAATACTAGGCTGCTATACTCCAAGTGAAAAGCTCTTACTGTTTAGTACGCACACTCGCTGTCGTTGGTGTACATGGTTTGCTATGTGACGTCGTCCTCTTTTCAAAAAAAAAGCCAAAAAAAAATAACCTGAAGAAAATGTTTAAAGGATTTTTATTCTTTCCAGACGTACACGAATGTAACTGGGTAATCTGTGAAGAAGATCTAAGATCAAAATATCGGGCTGTTGGGGGGCATGTCGACCTTGAGGAATCAAACATGGCTTCGATGACAGGGAGGCATTTTTCTATTCCTTTACGCTCCAGTAGTTGCAGGGTTAAAAAGGACCTGCTGATGAATGGGGGATAGTAGAGCCGCGTATACATACAATTTCAAACAAATGTATACAGTGGCAACACATGCACAGAGAAATGGCGCATGTAGTCGAAACGGTCGTGTCTATGTGTATACAACAAACACTGTTTGTTGTTATTATACATTTCGTGGAAAGGTGTAAATTTCGGTAAAATTCGTCTGTTTTTGATTTTGCAAAAGTGTGTTGTGTCCTTTTCTAAGTAAAATATAAAAACCTGATAGTTTTCGATTTAAGTTTTAGACTCTTCTTGGTATACATAGACAGCTTTGAGATTACATATATGATTTAGAGTTTTTCGTTTCGCAGTTCAAGTTGTTTGATTTTAATTTTAATTTTTTATTAAGAGTTCACTTCACTGTAGGTTGGGATTTTTGTTAGAGGTGGACGCGCGTTTAATTATTAAATGTTCACCAGGAAAAAAGCCTGCCCCCCCTTTCTATAGGACGTCAATGACAGCATACTGGTAGTGGGAGTAGTTGTAGGTGGTAGATAACTGTCACAATTATATATTATTTATGCAGGCAAAATGTCGGGGATAGAATATCCAGTTGACTGGGGTCCTGTCGAAGAGGAACCAAAAAGCACTACAGAATGTATACTGTTTATGCACATGGATGTAGGCTATGTACGTCTGTGAATGTGTGTGAATGTTGGCGAGTGGGGGGTGGGTGGGGGTGACTTAATTCTACGAAACAGCAACGTACACCCAATTAATCGAGTTCAAGACACTCGAACTTCGATTTGCTGGATTACTATTTGTTCGTTTGAAAATATCTTACAGAGTTTTAGATTTAAATTAATTTAGTTTGGTTATTTTTCACATAGAAAACTTTGCTTACTCTCCTGCCCTGCCCGTCGCTCAGCACACTCCTTCCGGAACCCTTTTTAAACATTCCACTCACATTCTCCCCCTAAAAAGCCATGTTCAGCGACAGAAAATGTCGACATAAATTCAAAAATATTGGGCGGGGAGCAATTCGGTTAAACATTTCACTATTCATTGTTGCCAAGCCTTCGGCAAGCCATAATTTGAGTCAATGTTCAGTCAGAAAAAGTCGAATTATTTTTGAAAACTCACACACACTATAATGTAGGTTAGAAAGAAAGCAAAAGATTCGTTTTCATAATTCTTGGAGTCTATTGGAATAAATAAAAATCTTGTTACACAGTAATATTTTGCTGAAACGGAAAATATTCTTTCTGAGGCTTTAAGGGGCAAGAAGTATGGGAATTTGCTATTTCTATGTAGGTTTGTACGCGAGATTATGGGGTAGCCGCGGCGGTATAAGCAAGCCGAAGCTTATATGCGCCTTGTTCGTTAAATACTGACTAAATATTGGAAAAATACTAGGCTGCTATACTCCAAGTACGCACACTCGCTGTCGTTGGTGTACACCCAAGTAACAATTTTACTTCGGTAAGGTTCAAATTTGTAATTTCTGTAGGTAACAGCTTCGATAGAGCGTCTATAGTCTTTGTTAACCGAAGTTCATCCATTTCGAGGCAATTGTTTCGATAACAACTTCAGTAAGTCCTTTACGAAGCATATACATAGGCTTCCCAAGTAACAATTTGACTTCGGTAAGGCGCTATCGAAGCTATTTCACCTCCCGCAATATTAACTGCATAAGGTCTAAAGGAAACGCATTTGGCGCACTTTAATGCAAGTATTTACTTATTTAAGACTTCCTGAACAGCTTGGATAGACCTTACCGAAACTTTATGGAACCTTTATAGAGGCTCCAAAATTAACAAGAAAAATATTTATTTTTTTTTATTACATTTTTCAATTTTCCATTTTCTTATTTTTTTATTTTTTTTATCTTCTTAATAAACATTTTCAAAGACTTTTTGCAATTTTCATGGAGTTTACATTTACGTACTCGTTATAATTTACATTTTACTTACATGCGCCGCACTGAGAATCGAACATCGGTCCTGTTGCGTAGTAGTCCAATACACTACCCCCTAGGCTAATTCGTCATAATGCTGTAGCAGTGCTAAATCTGTGCAATAAACTTGCAGCTTACTCGACCGAGGTTGTAAGCAAGACATTTAGTGTTACCCTTATTTATTCATGGGCGAAAAGTGTTTATTTAAAATCACATTACTGACATATTTTTCAATGTGCTAGAAGTATTTTATTTCTTGTAATTTTTCCCCGATTCATTAATTATGGTTTCTTTATACAGCTTTGATTCATTTCATATGAAAGTAATTTTTACCTCTATAAAGCATCCATATGTAAGTTAGGAGGAAGTACGAGTAAGTGCTTCTGTACAGCTTCCAATCGCAAGCGGTTGACTGCATGACAGTTCATTGCTTCTATAATGCCTTCGGTCAGAAGCTCTAAAGAAGCTTCTAGGAAGCGCTTCGAACCACAAGCTTTATCGAAGTAATTCACTTTCCACACATCTCCAGACACATTTTCAGATGTCTAATAGAGATCTTATCGAAGCTTAATTCCATATCCCTCTATAAAGCCTATGTATATGCTTCGTAAAGGACTTACTGAAGTTATTATCGAAACAATTGCTTCGAAATAGATCAACTTCGTTTAACAAATACTATAGAAGCTCTATCGAAGCCGTTGCCTACAGAAATTACAAATTTGAACCTTACCGAAGTAAAATTGTTACTTGGGCTTTATAGAGGGTAATGGAATTAAGCTTCGATAAGATCTCTATTAGACATCTGAAAATGTGTCTGGAGATGTGTGGAAAGTGAATTTCTTTAGAGCTTCTGACCGAAGGCATTATAGAAGCAATGAACTGTCATGCAGTCAACCGCTTGCGATTGGAAGCTGTACAGAAGCACTTACTCGTACTTCCTCCTAACTTACATATGGAGGCTTTATAGAGGTAAAAATTAATTTCATATGAAATGAATCAAAGCTGTCTAAAGAAACCATAATTAATGAATCGGGGAAAAATTACAAGACATAAAATACTTCTAGCACATTGAAAAATATGTCAGTAATGTGATTTTAAATAAACACTTTTCGCCCATGAATAAATAAGGGTAACACTAAATGTCTTGCTTTACTTCGGTCGAGTAAGCTGCAAGTTTATTGCAAATCATAACCAAACTCTAAAATGTACCAAGTAGTTCAGATTTAGCACTACTACAGCATTATGACGAATTAGCCTAGGGGGTAGTGTATTGGACTACTACGCACAGGACCCAAGTTCGATTCTCAGTGCGTCGCATGTAAGTAAAATGTAAATTATAACGAGTACGTAAATGTAAACTCCATGAAAATTGCAAAAAGTCTTTAAAAATGTTTATCAAGAAGATAAAAAAAAATAAAAAAATAAGAAAATGGAAAATTGAAAAGTGTAATAAAAAAAAATAATTTTTTTCTTGTTCATTTTGGAGCCTCTATAAAGCTTCCATAAAGTTTCGGTAAGGTCTATCCAAGCTGTTCAGGAAGTCTTAAATAAGTAAATACTTGCATTAAAGTGCGCCAAATGCGTTTCCTTTAGACCTTATGCAGTTAATATTACGGGAGGTGAAATAGCTTCGATAGCGCCTTACCGAAGTCAAATTGTTACTTGGGCATGGTGCTATGTGACGTCGTCCTCTTTTCAAAAAAAAAGCAAAAAAAAATAACCTAAAGAAAATGTTTAAAGGATTTTTATTCTTTCCAGACGTACACGAATGTAACTGGGTAATCTGTGAAGAAGATCGAAGATCAAAATATCGGGCAGTGGCGGGGCATGTCGACCTTGATGAATCAAACATAGCTTCTACGCAAGTGATGCGGCGCAATCGATAGATTTGTCAAAGGGCACTGACATGCGTTAACTGGCTGGCAGTTTTATTTAAATTCAAACTACTACTCCAGTAACTGAATTCAGCTTGAGGCGGTTATATGAATGAAAAGTTAAAGCTGTGCGTGTTTTTTTTTCAAAGGAAAGTGCATAAATAAAATCCACAAAAACGAGTGGAAGCTCTTCTTCACATTTTCATTACCATTTCAGTTTCCGAGCGGTGAAACAGATATATTTCAGTCCAAGAAGAACTACTTTTGCGTACCAAACGCAGGCTCCATCCATCGTGCGGAACAGCAGCCATGTCAGCAGGCATCACAAGAGCTCTTTCATCTCATATAGTTTCTGCAAATCAGCGACTGCCCCCAGAGACCGAATTTAAACGCAAAAAACGGAATATTATAGAATGGAATTTGGACTCCTAAGAAGTCTAAAAAACAAGTAAAAGTGTTATCATCGGCCTGGCCGATACTTTGATACCCTCCACTGAATACAAGTCGTGCAAAATTTTAGGCATGTGAGGTAGGACGTTGAACAGGATTGATTTTGAATGGGAGCTACCAGAACTACTTGACCGACATATCCCATTTTTATTCATTCGCCTATGTCAATTCCTTTGGGCGCTTTCTTTCGGGTCTAATATTGATTTTGTATGGGAGCTACCAGAACTACTTCACCGATATAGCCCATTTTTAATACCAGCATGACGACTATAAAAATAAGTCCTCCTACAAAATTTTACTTGCCAAGGTTGATTCCTTTGGACGCTATCCTGTTTTCAACAGACAGAGAGACACATGGGTCTAATATTGGTTTTGTATGGGAGGTACCAGAAGTACTCCACCGACATAGCCCAGTTTTAATACAAACTTGACGACAATTAAAATAATTTCTTTCACAAAATTTCATTCGCTTATGTCAATTCGTTTGGGCGCTATCGTGTTTTCAACAGACAGATAGACACATGGGTCTAATATTGGTTTTGTATGGGAGGTACCAGAACTACTTGACCGGCATAGCCCATATTTAATACCAACCTGACGACGATAAAAATAAGTCCTTTCACCGAACTTCATTCGCCTAGGTTGATTATTTTCGTCGCTATCGTGTTTTCAACAGACAGATAGACACATGGGCCTATAATATTGGTTTTGTATGGGAGGAACCAGAACTACTTGACCGACATAGCCCATTTTTAATACCAACCTGACGACGATAAAAAGAAGTCCTTTCACCGAACTTCATTCGCCTGTGTTAATTCCTTTGGGCGCTATCGTGCTTTCAACAGACAGACAGACGGACATGGCTTAATCGATTCAGGATGTGATCCTTATTCAGAATATATATGAGGTCTCCGGTGACTCCTTCTTGGCGTTACAAATCTAATGACAAAGTGAATAAACCTTCCTGTGGAGGGTATAAAACCAGCAAAAATCAAGCATGTCAAATGCGTGGAACACATTTTGGGCTGAGCCGGCAGAAAAAGGAAAATGAATACCAGGACCAATCATCAGGAACACAGCACTTCAATAGAGGGAAGACTTGGTGCTGATGGAAGGAGTTCGTCTTCGTCTAAAATATCATTGGCCAAACCAGGAGCCAAACCATCACCTCGACCCTAAAGACAATAAAGCCAGCAAATTGGTCTTCAGTTATGCAATGAAATGTTACCCTACCCGCAGCAAATTTCTGTAATCCGTTATCAAAAGAGCGCAATGCACGTGCGAAAGCCATATACGGACATTTCTTGACTGACTTTTGGTGGTTTGCTTCGTTTTTGATTATTTTCACAGAATTTCAAGGCAATTACCTCCCCTTGTGATCTCTTATCAAGGACTTGTGTTCCTGATGTTCGAGAATCGATTGATGAGGTTCTGTGAGGTCCATTGGGGGTCTTGCTGTATTAAAGTAGATGAGGGTCCTTAATGGACCTCACCGGCCTCACGTTACGGAAGCAGGATAGTGACGAAGATGGGAGCACCATAAGACCAAGACCAAGACCAAGATCGAGCCAAGGAGACTAATTCTATCGATATGCTGGTTGAATCCAGCTCCTTTAATGGACTACGTGTGCTGAGGGTGTGCTCAAGTGCTGCGCTTTTCGGACGGCGTCAGATGGGGCTATATGTGTCAAAACCCACGAACTTCAGTTAAGTGGAAGAAAGCCAGCCAAGCGGAGAAGTAGATTCCTACCTAGCTCGGATGTGGGTGCTACCGAGCATCTCCCATCTGTAAAAATTGCGAAGATGTGAGGGAAGATTATGCGAAACGAATCTTTCAGTGGTCGACTTTCACACAAATCGCACAGAACTAACTGGTTGCAGCGGTAATCATGAAGACACTTCGCTGATTGCAAAGAATCGGAGAGAGAAACCAACCCACAATCGGGGCATTGGTTTGATACGCAGAAATGTTTCTGGTAGTATTCCGATTTGCAAATTGTACATCCCGGACCCAACATCCGCAAAAACAATGCAGGCGATAGGTTTCTGTATCCCGCAGTCACATCCTCAAACTAATAAAACCGACAGAGAGAGTTAAAGCAGATTAAAGCCTCCCGGAATGAAATACCTTTCGGTGCCATACCACCCTCAGTCGACCCTCTTGATGTCGAAATTGTCGCAACTGAGTAGCAAGCCGCAAATCAGTGCATCCATTGATGAAGTTCGCATTAAAATTAAATAATTGTCAAAAGCCCTTTAGGGCGACACAGTTAGCCATTCGGAATGCGGCTTCCCGCAGTGAAATGCTTCATTTGATGAATATAACTTTTAATACAAAACGATATTGCTCCTACTCCTGTGGCAGTGCAATCACAATCACCCAGTATAAAAAAGCAATAACCTGATTAAACTTACCGTCGTGTTTTACCGGCGAAAACAATAGTCGCACCATGCATAACCATAATCAATTAAGCAGCTTTAGCTAATGCCTATTCAGAGTGGAAACCGCAGTTTTTGATTTCAAATTTGCTAAATTGCCAATAAGCCGATAACCATAGTAATAAGCTATGTTCCGCGTTCAATGACCCCAAATATTAAGTGGAATAAGGCCGCCGAAATGGGCAGCAAAAACAAAAACTGTCTAAATTTGGGGTGCAATTTCACTTTTTGGGGCATTATTTAATTTTTTCCATTGGGGTCTAATTTTAGAATGCAACAGAGTCCCAATGAAAAAAGACCCCCAACATTATTTTCGGGGGCGCAATTTAATTCTTATTTTAAACATAACACGCGGCTGGAAGAAATTTGTAAGAGAAAAGCTGATGGTTTTCCACGTGAAGCTTACATTTTAAATTAATGAATGACTAAGAAAATAGCTCAAAAAATCGGGCGATTTGATAAAACTTGTAGACCCTGCGTTGAAAACCATCAGCGAGTAACAGAATAGATGAACAAATTGCGCGATTTTCAACGCGAGGCTTACATTTCATATGAATGTAAGCGACTAACTGAAAAAATCTAGCGTTGAAATCCATTACTTAAAAATATAAGCCGCATTTAATTGAGGCCCAATTTCCATTTCAAAAAAATGGGGCCTAATTCCATTTTAAAAAATTCATCCAAATTTTGGGGCTTATTTTCCATTTCAAAAATGTGGCATAATTTCGTTGTGAAAATTTATCCAAATTTTGGGGTTTATTTCACTTATTTTTGGGGGTTATTTCACTTCATTTGGGACTGATTTCCGTTTCAAAAATGTGTCATAATTTCATTGTGAAAATTTATCCAAATTTTGTGGTTTATTTCATTTATTTTTGGGGCCTTATATTTCATTTCATTAGGGACTAATTTCCGTTTGAAAAATGTGGCATAATTTTATTGTGAAAATTTGTCCAAATTTTAGGGTTTATTTCATTTATTTTTGGGGACTTATTTCACTTCATTGGGGACTAATTTCCGTTTTAGAAATGTGGCAGAAAGTTTTACAGAAGGTTTTTTTTTATGAAATTCTGAAACTCTAAGTCGAATTTTTGAACGTGGGCAGGAGGTCAAATCGAATCTTCTTAATCATCATGAATGGAAACTCACATCATATCAAGGTCCTGCGAGCAAACTTGAAGGTTTTCGGTCGAGTTTGTTTCTACGGATGATATCCAAGGCAATTTTCAGCCTCTTAGGCATCAGAGATCAGAGTAGCCTGCCATAAAAGCGGTCTCTTGCACTTTGTGCAGAAAATAGTGAGGAGCCAAAAAATGTTCATAAAAGGCAAAAAAGGAGCGAGGGCTCCCAGGTTCGATTTCGATTACAACTTAAGGTTTTTTCCACTGCGCCGGGAGAATAACTGCCATGAAAAAGCTTCTCAATTGGCCGTTTGGACTCGGGAAAAAATTCTAGATCCCTCCTTGGCCTATGGACCTGTTGCCCCAACTGCTTATTTATTTTTTCATTGCAAATAACTTAGCTGCAGGCGTCTTCTTAAACATTGATGAGCTCAAAGTCACTTGGAGATTAATCACCCTTTGGCCTATCCGTGGACTATTAAACTGGGTCAAGTCGCCACGTTTTTTAAACAAGTCTAAAACTGTCATTTACATTTACCACAACTATCCACTGAACGTACTCAACGTAATGCATTTGCATTTAAAATATTCAAACGTTCGACACAGTTTATTGGACAACAAATTGAAGCCTTCCATCATTTGAATTATTTATAAAGTTTTCCGGTCATTGGGCGACTTTAATGTACTGATTACATGGGGGGCCAGACAAAAGCCCATCCCGCTAATCATCACCAGACGGATGACAGAAGTACCGCTGAATTCAAACGATGTGGCAGTAATGCAAGTGATTGATGCAGTAATTGACCACCGGGACTGCTAACTGCGGAACAGGATTTTGCGGGCAATAAGTGGGGGTTAAATGTTAATAATTAGGCCGCATCAAATTGAACTCGGCAGGAGGGGGCTTATTAGCGAGCCGAAAAATTGATCCCCGCCAAAGGGTTTTGGTGGCTAAGGTACGATTCCAATTATTGCTTTCAGTCAGCACATGTGGTGAACAGTACAAAAGCTATAGCGTGTTATGTGGAGGTGGTTTATTGCCGACCAAAACTTCAACAGTTTTAGACTTGTTTAAAAAACGTGACGACTTGACCCAGTCTAATAGTCCACGGATCGGCCAAAAGGTGGTTACTCTCCAAGTGACTTTGAGCTCATCAATGTTTAAGAAGACGCCTGCAGCTAAGTTATTTGCAATGAAAAAATAAATAAGCAGTTGGGGCAACAGGTCCATAGGCCAAGGCTCTCGCAACCTTTCGTTTTGTGCAGGTTTCTCATTTTTGGCACTAATGGAAGGGATCTAGAATTTTTTCCCGAGTCCAAACGGCCAATTGAGAAGATTTTTCATGGCAGTTATACTCCCGGCGCAGTGGAAAAAACCTTAAGTTGTAATCGAAATCGAACCTGGGAGCCCTCGCTCCTTTTTTTCCTTTTGTGAATATTTTTTGGCTCCTCCATATTTTCTTCACGAAATGCAAGAGACCGCTTTTACGGCAAGCTACTCTGATCTCTTCAAGTTTGCTCGCAGGACCTTGATATGATGTGAGTTTCCATTCATGATGATTAAGAAGATTCGATTTGACCTCTTGCCCACGTTCGAAGGTTCGACTTAGACTTTCAGAATTTCATAAAAAAAAATCTTCTGTAAAAATTTCTGCCACATTTCTGAAACGGAAATTAGTCCCCAATGAAATGAAATAAGGCCGCAAAAATGAGTGAAATAGACCCAAAAATTTGGATGAATTTTTTTAACTGAAATTACGCCCCATTTTTGAAATGGAAATCAGTCCCCAATGACATGAAATAAGGCCCCAAGAATAAATGAAATAAACCACAAAATTTGGACAAATTTTCACAATGAAATTATGCGACGTTTTGAAATGGAAATTAGTCCCAAATGAAGTTAAATAAGGCCGCAAAATTAGTGAAATAGACCCCAAAATTTGGATGAATTTTTTAAAATGAAATTATGCCCCATTTTTTAAATGGAAATCAGTCCCAAATGAAGTTAAATAAGGCCGCAAAAATTAGTGAAATAGACCCAAAAATTTGGATGAATTTTTTAAAATGAAATTATGCCCCATTTTTGAAATGGAAATCAGTCCCAAATGAAGTGAAATAAGGCCCCAAAAATAAATGAAATAAACCACAAAATTTTGACATATTTTCGCAACGAAATTATGCCCGATTTTTGAAATGGGAAATAGTCCCAAATGAAGTGAAATAAGGCCCCAAAAATAAATGAAATAAACAACAAAATTTGGATAAATTTTCACAATGAAATTATGACACATTTTTGAAATGGAAATCAGTCCCAAATGAAGCGAAATAACTAATTTTTTTTAACTAATGGTTTTCAACGCTTTTTTCAGTAAGTCGCTTACATTCATATAAAATGTAAGCCTTGCGTTGAAAATCGCGCAATTTGTGCATCTATTCTGTTACTCGCTGATGGTTTTCAACGCAGGGTTTACAAGTTTTATCAAATCGCCCGATTTTTTGAGCTATTTTCTTAGTCATTCATTAATTTAAAATGTAAGCCTCACGTGGAAAACCATCAGCTTTTCTGTTACAAATTTCTACCAGCCGCGTGTTATGTTTAAAATAAGAATTAAATTGCGGCCCCGAAAATAATGTTGGGGGTCTTTTTTCATTGGGACTTTGTTGCGTTCTAAAATTAGACCCCAATGGAAAAAATGAAATAATACCACAAAAAGTGAAATTGCACCCCAAATTTAGACAGTTTTTGTTGTTGTTGCCCATTTCTGCGGCCTTATTCCACTTAATCCTTGGGGTCATTGGACGCGCAACATAGATTATTACTATAGTTATCGGCTTATTGGCAATTGCAAAATTGCAATAAAAAATTGTGGTTTCCACTCTGAATAGGCATTAGCTAAAGCCGCCTTATTTGTTACATTTTCTGAAAAGCCTCATTTAACTCATCCTGCATGGTTCGACTGTTGCTCTTGCCGGTAAAACATGACGGTAAGTTTAATCAGGTTATTGCACTTTTAAAATGGTGGGGGATTGTGATTGCACTGCCACAGGAGCAGGAGCAGGAGCAATAGCGTTTTGTATTAAAAGTTATATTCATCAAATGAAGCATTTCACTGCGGGAAGCCGCATTTCGAATGGCTAACTGTGTCACCCTAAAAGGCTTTTGACAATTATTTAATTTTAATGCGAACTTCATCAATGGGTGCACTGATTTCTAAGGTGATATCATCTCTATTTTTCTCAAATACAGATGTCACTAACTATTCTGTATGTAAAATTTGCTTTGTATTTTTGTAATTTTTCATACTTTATACGTATTTGAATAAGTAATTAATTGAATTGAATTGAAAAGAATTCAATTGAATTGAATTTAATTTAATTTAATTGAATTATTCAACTATGAAATTGGTTAAAATAGTGTCCCAAAGCGTTATGGGGAATGCAAAATTAAGCTCACGTGTTGTGATATCTGTTCATTCGGATTTTAATGTGGATCCATTTAAGGTGATTGATCTCATGTCAAAAAAACCAAGACGTCTGCTTTTAAAAAATGTGTGTAAACGATTTAAAAACTAATAAAAATCAACGAATTGGAATATATATAAGGGGTATTCACCACGATCCGATGCAACTGGCTGCGAAAGTGCAACTTTTTTTCGCACTACAACAACAAAATGTACTGACTAAAATTTCGCTACACTTTTGCACTTTATCTATACCCTGCCTCTATTGTAACCGAAAAATTCAACCGATTAAAGTGTAACCTTTTAAAGTTGACAATTCGCAAAATTCTTAGTTCCTGTGTGTAGCTATCGGAAAAAAATAAAGAGAATGCAAAAAAACGTAAGCGCCACCAAAGGAAAAACCAGTCAAAAAATGGACAGAAACATTTTTTTTTAATTATATCATCTTCGTCTTTAATCTCTCCATTATCTAAAATATTTTTTCTTTTTCACCTTTTTTCGGCATAATAAACAATTAAAAGAAAATTTTTCAGTTTCAGGAAAAATTTAAAAGTATTTTTTTTTTTCACAAACATAATGTCAATTGTCAAACTGGATCTGTCATTTGTTTCAGATTTGCAAGAGCGATGAGAAAAAGTATGTTCACGATCTGGCAAAAATAAATAAATAAAATTTCGCAATTTTACCGTCTGTTCCACCGAATCGCGAATACCCCTATATTTTTTTTTGCTTAGAGAATTCCTCGTGAGATTTGGAAGCAAGCGGAAACAAAATCCTGGCTACGGCACTGCCGTTGACAGAAGTTTTTTTGTCAATGTTTTTGCGCAAATGGACTTCAGTCAGTCTTTCTAAAGTTTTTAGGGGGAATGATGGAAGACAAATGGGTCTGAGCCTTAGCCTGCTTTGGGTATGAAAACCACTCTAACTTCTCTCCATAACAATGGAATGTACACCGGATCTGCGCAGCTTCTTAGGACTATCTTTAGCACGTCCAGGATGATATCCGAGGTGTTTTGAAGCTCGGCTGGTATTATGCCTTCTGGTCCCGGGGATTTGTGTGTTTGAAGCGATTTAGCACTTTGTCTCTAGTAATCAGACCTTGAAGGTTTGATCTACATATTTGGATCTGTGTGGGCAATACCCTTTGAGCTGTCAGGGAAGTGGGTGTCGAGCAGCAGACTAAGCGATTCTTCGCTAGAAACCTTCCAAGAGCCGTCTGTATTTTTCAAGCAACTTGGCATTGTTGGGCTTGTCGAGAGTATCTTTCTTGGCCTTGATGCCTGGGGATTGAGGATTCCTCTATGTTGCCTCAGAAGAGTATCCAAGATGCTCACTTAAAACGGATGATTCGGAGGATGATTCGACTACGGGAATGTAAAAAAAATACCGCAGCCGAAGCTAATCGATGAGTAGAGTAGGAGGTTTTGCGATCCCCCGTGGGAGGCACAATTTCTCTAGCTATCCTGCAGCTGTATCTTAACCAAAAACGGAAAGACTGTAATAGCTGCCCATGCCCAAACTTCAGCCGCAATCCAAAAATACAAGCAACAGTGGATACTTTTAGCCAGAAATAAACGACCCTAACAAGATGCTTGGTGGATGGTTTTCCATCGATATGTGCTGGCGGCAGTTTTTAAGTGTTCAAGCCTGCACACAGCCAAGTGCAGGATTTCTAGTTTCTAGTGGATTTGACATTCTTTAGCAGTGCGTTTGTTTTCTAAAATGACAGTGCAAGTTATTTTCCTCACGATTCTACCATCGTGGTCTTCTTAGACTGGGAGAAGTGCCGCGCATTCACCACTTGCCGGCCGTTTCGTGTGTTCTTCGAAAATAAAAAAAGACTGGGTACAAGTTCGACCACTAACGGTTGTTATTTCGCGTTTTTTTTTGTATATTTCCTGTGTGGTCGCTGTGGCGAATCCTTGATGTAAAGTAAAGTTTTTACCGTTCAAATATTTTACAAGTCTCCAGAATTCTTTCGAGCTTTTACAACCGGCTACCCGCTTAGACTCGGCTTCATAAAATGCTGTTTTTTTTTCGGTTACAAAGTGCTTTATAATCCATATTCGCTTGCAAATATTGGTTTTTGAAACAACCGTCACTTGAATTCCTATATGCTCTCAACCAACCAAAAGATAACTCTCTGGCTCTTTTACATTCCCCGTCAAACCAAGGGGTTTTCTCGAACATTTCTGTTGGTACAGGTGACCGGGTAGGATGCTTTGATGATTTCATCTAGCTGGCTGAGGTTGAGGTGATGTACCGTTTGTAGAGAGCTGTTAAGTCGGGCTTGATATATAACCGCTTTTGATTTCCTCCAGTTAAGCTTAGGCAAAGGTTTCATATCCCTGGCCCCATCGGGCTCATTCGACGTGAGAACAAACGACACAACTATAGGAAGATGATCCGAAAATGGGACACTTTCAACTTTAAGGTCGACGATGTGATTATTCCATTCGCTACCGCCGAGACTATAATCAATAACGGAGCTACCTTGATTCCCAACAAAGGTATGTTCTCCTTCCAAATCCGACAAGCTTGTTCCATTATGTATTTTTAGCCCAAACGCGTTACAAAAATCTATTAATTTGCGGCCTCTTGCATTACAGACTGAATCTTTGGATCTCCGCTCAATACCAGCTGCCATATTTTCAGTTCCCGCTTCGTTTCCAATCCTCGCATTTAAGTCTCCAACCAACAGCGTATTCGAGGTTTTACCTTGCGCCACAAAACCTTCCAACTTTTCAAAATCATTGTTCCATTGGTTGCAGTTGATGTATGTCGGTAGCATTCGATAACTTTCATTATTTATTTTTATTATTATAAATGTAACGCCTTCAAGTACTCCAAATTCGCAATCAATACCCTTCATACCCTGTTTGAAACCAAAAAAACATCCCCCACTGGCTCTACCCTTTGACCGTACTTTGATAGCTGGTATCCACTTAAATTCAAAATTACTAAATTTACTTTCATATTTACTAAAGTACTTTTCAGTTAAGAAGGTTTCATACAAAAAAACTAATTCAAACTGATTTACATATTTATAAAAATCCATAAATAAAGGGTGATTTTTTAGCTGGTTTGGTTTTGGCAACACTGGTTTTGACAGCTGACGTGTGTTTAGTACCTTGTGTCACTGTCAAACAGCTTCAGTTTGGTTTGCAATTTAACCATGGATCGTCTTACAAATGAACAACGCTTGCAAATTATTGAATTTTACTATCAAAATTCGTGCTCGGTTCGAAATGTTCATCGCGCGCTGCTTCCATTTTATGATCGGCATTCTCGACCTTCTGAGCAGTCTATTCGGAAGATTGTGACCAAATTTCGCACCAAATTTACTTTGTTGGACATTAAACCACCAACACGTTTACGTACTGTGCGTAGTGAAGAAAATATTGCGGCCGTATCAGCTAGTGTGACAGAAGACCGCGAAATGTCGATTCGGCGCCATTCCCAGCAGTTAGGCCTTTGTTACAGCACTACGTGGAAAATTTTGCGGAAGGATTTGGGCGTAAAGCCTTTTAAGATACAGCTGGTGCAAGAACTAAAGCCAGCCGACCTACCACAACGCCGAATTTTTGGTGAATGGGCTCTTGGAAAGCTGGCCGAGGATCCGCTTTTTTATCGAAAAATTGTGTTCAGCGATGAGGCTCATTTTTGGTTGAATGGGTACGTAAATAAGCAAAATTGCCGCATTTGGTGTGAAGATCAGCCAGAAGCATTGCACCAGCTACCAATGCATCCCGAAAAAAGCCACTGTTTGGTGCGGTTTATGGGCCGGCGGCATTATTGGGCCATATTTCTTCAAAGATGATGCGAATCGCAGCGTTACTGTCAATGGTGAACGCTACCGAGCGATGATAACAAACTTTTTTTTGCCCGAAATGGAAGTTCTTGACTTGCATGATATGTGGTTTCAACAAGACGGTGCCACATGCCACACAGCACGCGAAACAATGGCGCAATTGCGAGGCGAGTTTGGTGAACAGTTAATTTCACGTTTCGGGCCGGTCAATTGGCCGCCTAGATCGTGCGATTTGACATCATTAGATTATTTTTTGTGGGGGTATGCCAAGGCTAATGTGTATAGGGACAAGCCCGCTTCGATTGACGCACTGGAAGCCAACATCCATGCATTCATTCGTGAGATACCGGCCGATATGTGTGAAAGAGTATGCCAAAATTGGACTCAGCGGATGGGCTACCTGAGACGCAGCCGCGGTCAACATTTGCATGAAATTATCTTTAAACATTAAATTGCAAGGTTCAAACTATCGATTCAAATAAATATTTCATTCATTTTTTCGAATTTTTTGTGTTTTTTTTTTAAAAAAAGTTCTAAACCTCTTAAAAAAATCACCCTTTATATGCTTATTACTTAATCCAGCAATATTATACGAAAGTATTTTATACTCATAAGATTTAAAATTATTATTTATTTCAGAAACATTTGCAAAACTATTTTTATTATGGCAGACGGCATTACAATTAAAAACGATTCGTGTGAACACTTTCTACATTTTGAGAACCTCTGTTGATATCTTCGCTTGGGTTTCCACCATAAGAAGTTCCTTCACTGAGCGCTGTCAAATAAGTGTCACCAGCCCATTGTTGAAGCAATAACAAACCATCACTGTCTTGAGACGTCAGTTTACCGAGTTTATCAAAATAAAACTTTTTGTCACCAATTAGCAGAGTTTCTCCTCGTAAAAGTATTTGGATGTTCTTATTTTTGGATGTAATGACGGTCTTTAGTTTGTTTAATCGGCTTCTGCGCTCCCTTGTTGCAGCTGGATAATCCTTATGAATTGTAGTGCCAGTGTTTCGTAATTTAGTTTTCGCTCGAAGCACCCGGAATACATCCTCTCTGTCAGACATTTCAACGACGACATTTGTGGTTCTAGGCCCCGAGCTAATTTGACGTGCTGCAATTATCTTTGACACGTTGTTTGTCTCAAGCAGATCCAGGCAGATTGATTTTGCATTCTCAACTGCATTCTGCGAACTACTAAGCACAGACGATTGTAAATGCACAATCAAATTCTTCTCATTTGCCCTTTTTTCAAGCAGCTCCACTTGCCTTTCAAGCAAAACACAACGAGACTCCATTTTATTCAGTTGGGTTTCCAATGCCTTATTGTTTCGTTTTAATACTGAAATCTCCGCACTGATCCCCTCAATGTCCGTCTTAGTGGCAACATCTTTAAGTTTGTCATCCAGCAAACTAGCCATAGTGGTTTGAAACATTTTATCTAGATCTGCGACCGGCAAATTCCCAACAGCAGAATTATTATTTTCATGTGCATTTGTTGATGTATTAGGTTTTGGCGATAATTCCGAAAAAGAACGTTTAGATGGGTTGGATTAATTTTTGACAGGTGATCGTTTTAATGAATTGCTGAACATTGTTGGTATTTTTCCTTTTTTACTTTTAAAAGAGAAAAAAACTCACCCCGGATTTATTTGTGCTAGACTCTTGCTAGGCCAAGCTATCTTTTTACTTATATTATTTTAATTTATTTCACCAAGAACTTAAGTAAAAATTGACTTTTAAGGGAGCTCGAATTAACACTGACTTTTCTGTGCGACCAGAGTTGTCAAGCCTTGATGTATAAAATGGAGTAAAATTAATTTTCTAGCTAAAAATACACAAAAAAAAACTCAATTCAAACCTATTGCCGTTGGTGGTAGGGTAGGACTTTGAGGAAATATATTGTTTAAGTACTCTATTGGAGAGTGGGGTGTTGGTGGCATCATCGGAAAGGGACTCCGTGTGCGCGCGCACTTGAAAAGCTCATCTACTGAGAGAAGAGGGGTTTTTAGTAGCAGAAAGTTTCAATCAATAGTTGCTCTCTTTTGTTGAGCTTTTTTTTTAATTTTATTTCCATTTTTCCAGGAATCTAATTTACTCCTTATTAAAAGCTTGGGACGTAAGCGATGTATTTTTTTTATGTTAAAACATGAAAGAACAACCCAAAGTTGGTGAGTGACAGGTTATCACCAACTAGGCAAACCGAAAAAAGTTTGCGCCAAAGATGTCGATGCCTAAGTGGCCGATGGCCGTTGAGAAAGTTTCCAGTTTTTAGGGGCACTAAATTGGTGCTGGATGCCAAACAGAGACAGAGGCTCAATAAGGGCATTCGTTCGGTGCAACTGCTTTCCCAACTCGATGGACGATTTTCTCTTATTCTAATTCCACTGGTGAGCTTATTTTTTGTTGGTCATTATAATTTCCATTTTCCCGTCTCTTTCCAGTGGAGGGGTCGCGGTAGGCAGTTTTTGGGGGATGTACTGACTAAAATTTCGCTACACTTTTGCACTTTATCTATACCCTGCCTCTATTGTAACCGAAAAATTCAACCGAGTAAAGTGTAGCCTTTTAAAGTTGACAATTCGCAAAATTGTTAGTTCCTGTGTGTAGCTATCGGAAAAAAATAAAGAGAATGCAAAAAAACGTAAGCGCCACCAAAGGAAAAACCAGTCAAAAAATGGACAGAAACATTTTTTTTTAATGATATCATCTTCGTCCTTAATCTCTCCATTATCTAAAATATTTTTTCTTTTTCACCTTTTTTCGGCATAATAAACAATTAAAAGCAAATTTTTCAGTTTCAGGAAAAATTTAAAAGTTTTTTTTTTCAGAACATAATGTCAATTGTCAAACTGGATCTGTCATTTGTTTCAGATTTGCAAGAGCGATGAGAAAAAGTGTGTTCACGATCTGGCAAAAATAAATAAATAAAATTTCGCAATTTTACCGTCTGTTCCACCGAATCGCGAAAAACCCCTATATTTTTTTTTGCTTAGAGAATTCCTCGTGAGATTTGGAAGCAAGCGGAAACAAAATCCTGGCTACGGCACTGCCGTTGACAGAAGTTTTTTTGTACAATGAATGTACACCGGATCTGCGCAGCTTCTTAGGACTATCTTAGCACGTCCAGGATGATATCCGATGTGTTTTGAAGCTCGGCTGGTATTATGCCGTCTGGTCCCGGGGATTTGTGTGGTTTGAAGCGATTTAGCACTTTGTCTCTAGTAATCAGACCTTGGGGACGAATCGGGGTCCCCATAACACCAATGGGAGAAACAACAACTACGGCTCTAACAGCAACCAATATAATGGTCAAAACCAAGTTCTAGCTTTTGACTCGGGAAACGACATACCCCACGGCGGGCAAGCCAACCCGTCGGAGGGGGTACAATAAGTACGCCACCACCCATTGCCATTTGCACGGGAGGAATCGCGAACGGCCTATACGTCATTTTTAAAACTATAGACAATACCGAAATAAAATTCTTGGTAGATACAGGAGCATCCATATGCACTTTGAAAAAACAAGCACTTGGAGGACGAACGCGCATTAACAGCGAGGCGCGCACATCTATTATGGGAATAGCCGGATATATACAATCCGAGGGTGCCTGCACCAATACATTATTCCTTGGTGAATGGAAAATTCAGTATGGTTTCCATGTGGTACCAGATTCATTCCCAGTACCAACTGATGGTATTTTGGGTGCCAACTTTTTGCAAGATTATGGAGCAATTATAAATTTAGAAAACTTCACGTTAGAACTCCAAAAGGGGATACCTGTATCCATACCCATAGTAAATTCAGACCATCATAATTCCGTTACCGTTCCTCCAAGATGCGAAGCCACCTATTGGTTCGACACGAAGCATGCAGACGATCGCATATTCCACTCCCAAGAACTCTGCGAAGGAATCTTCATAGTAGGGTCAATTTCCAAACCAATAGATGGCAAAATACCAATAAAAATTCTTAATACTCGAGAAACGGAAGCAGTTTTGAAATGGGTAGAACCAGTGTCCTCACCATTGATCGATTATTACGCTCTAAAATACGACAAATCAGAGGAATTACCGACAAAAAGAACTAAAAAGTTGATAGAAGAAATGGATCTCACCACATTAAATGAAGAAGAAAAATCCGAAATCATATCCATCTGCACAAAGTTTCAAGATATCTTTCATCTCAGTGGCGACAAACTTACCTATACACACATAGGAAGCGCCAACATACAACTAAAGAATGGAACTACTCCAAAGTATACAAAACCATATAGGCTACCACATTCGCAAAAGCAAAACATAGAGGAGGAAGTACAGAAAATGCTTCAAGACGACATTATAGAACCATCTGTATCCGCTTGGAACTCACCTATCCTTATCGTGCCAAAGAAAAAAGACCCTGTAACCGGATTACAGAAATTTAGGATCGTGATCGATTACCGAAAACTGAACGAAGCCATAGAAGATGACAAGTTCCCGTTGCCTAACATAACGGATATCTACGATATGGTAGGAGGAGCCAAATGGTTTTCATGCATAGACTTAAGTCAAGGCTACTACCAAATGGAGTTAGAAGCTGAATGCAGACCATGTACAGCTTTCTCGACGGAAAACGGGCACTACCAGCTAAAACGCCTGCCCATGGGACTCAAGATCTCACCAAGTACTTTTTCCAGGATGATGTCCATCGCGTTATCCGGGCAGACATATTCAAGGTGTTTTGTCTACCTGGACGACCTAATTGTTTTTGGTAATAGTTTACATCAACACAACAAAATCCTAATGGACGTATTTCAAAGACTTAGAGAAGTAAACTTAAAAATACACCCTGGAAAATGCACTTTTCTCCGCAAAGAAGTACTATACCTGGGTCATATTATCTCAAACAAAGGCATTTTACCCGACCCATCTAAATCAGCAGCTATACGAAATTTCCCCATCCCCACCAATGCAGACGAAGTAAGAAGATTCGTTGCATTTGCCAATTATTATCGCAAATTCATCCCTAATTTCGCAACAATAGCCATTCCACTAAATAAACTACTAAAAAAAGATACAGAATTCAAATTCAACCAAGATTGCGTAGAATCATTCAATATGCTTAAGGAAATACTGGCAAGTCCGCAAGTTCTACAATTTCCGAACTTTGAGGAGGAATTCATCCTAAGAACTGATGCCTCAGGGTTCGCCGTAGGAGCAGTCTTATCAAACTATGACGATAGACCCGTAGCTTATGCTAGTAAAACCCTAAATAACGCCGAAAGAAACTACAGTACGATAGAAAAGGAACTAAATACTAGCTATAGTTTGGGCAATCAAACACTATAGACCGTATCTTTTCGGACGACGTTTTAAGATTCTCACCGACCATAGACCATTAGTATATCTATTTTCATTGAAAGAACCATCAAGTAGATTGACAAAATTTAGATTATTGTTGGAAGAATATAATTTCTATGTGGAATATTCACCGGGAAAAGATAACTGTACCGCGGATGCTCTCAGCCGAATACAGCTAGATTCTGAAGATTTAAGAAAACTTTATGTGTGCGTGACAACAAGGTCAAAAGCAACACCTGCAGATAATACGATTATCACCAAAGACAAATTAAGTTTCGAAGAAAAACAAAGCCTAATTACCGAACTGCTGAAACCACCGAAGACAGGTTTAAAACTCGTTGAACTAAAGATAATAGATAGTTTCGATAACATACCAAATAAGGGTTTGGAAATAATAATAGGTCCAAGTAAAATATTGGCCTACATACCAAAAGAAAATTGTATACTCCTAAAATGGGACAAGGATTGCACTATAGCCCGATCAGCATCATTCGACAGAATGTTGTTGAGGGACGTGCGAACAATCTGCGGACCCCTATTAGTTAAAAGAATTTTTATTACTAAAGAGGAATTAAATAAAATTCCAATTGGCCGCCATACATGTACAATTAATAATATAAAGAAAATATTAGGAGAAATGTTTAACTCGAGTAATATAAAAGTGCACTTAATAAATAATACAACACAAATCACCGACCCATATAAAAAGAAACTAATACTCAACGACTACCACATGTTACCAACCAGTGGACATGCAGGTATAAACCGCATGATAAGAAATATCAAGAAGAAATATTTTTGGACAGGCATGCAAAACGATGTGACGACATACGTTAAGCATTGCACCATATGTCAGAGGAATAAAAACATACAACCTCGAAAACAACCAATGACAATAACAACAACAGCAGAATCAAGTTTCGACAAACTATTCTTAGACTTAGTAGGTCCTTTATCAAAGTACATCCTGACCGTGCAAGATGAGCTAACCAAGTTTATCGAGGCAATACCACTTCCGAATAAAGAAGCAACCACAGTAGCAAGGGGACTGGTAGAATGTCTTATTCTAAGGTATGGAGTACCTAAAACGATAGCAACAGACCAGGGTACCGAGTTTCTAAATCAAGTGTTCAGGAGTATTTGTACGCTATTGAAAGTGGAACAAATTCAGTCCACGGCATACCACCACGAAAGCATCGGAGCACTGGAAAATTCTCATAAAGTTTTAGGAGCGTATCTCAGAAGTTATGTATTAGAGAAACATTCGGATTGGAGCACATGGCTACCTTACTATGTTTTCTGCTACAACACTTCTGTCCACTCAGAAACCGGGTACACACCTTTTGAACTAATGTTTGGAAGACATTGTAATCTACCCTCAAACTTAACGAAACAGGTAGAACCCTTGTATAACTATGATGATTACGTCATTGATCTAAAAAACAAACTACAAGTAGCACATAGGGACGCTAGGGAAACTTTAATAGAGAAGAAAAAGCTAGAAAATGTCAATACGATGCAACTGGGCGAACAAAGAATGTTAATTTTGAGGCAGGAAGTCTAGTGTTGTTACGAAATGAGAACAGAAAAAACTATTTAGATCCAATCTACGTAGGCCCATACGAGGTAATAGCGCAGAAAGGCGTAAACTGCGAAATAAAGCAGGAAAACAAAAAATGTCTAGTTCATAAGAATAGACTTAAACCCTTTTATATCTATATAACATTAATATAAAAAAAAAAAAAAATTTCATAATAAACATTTTTTTTTTTATTAAGTTTAAGGGAGAAACACGTGCACACTGTATATATTATATGTTGATCAACCTAAAATAAAATTAAGTATGTTAAAATTAAATATAAAACTACTATGAAATATAAACTCTATAAAATAAAATTAAGTATGTTAAAATTAAATATAAAACTACTATGAAATATAAACTCTATAAAACAAAATTAAGTATGTTAAGATTAAAATATAAAATTCCTATGTAATTTTTAAAAGTATAAAAAGTAGAATGGAATAAGAAACATTGTATAAAATAACGTAACTATAAGTAAAATGAGATAACGGAAAATTTTATGAAATTAGAATGCATAGAATGAAAAATAAACTAGAAGAAAGTATACTTATAAGTACCATGTTATACATGTAAGGAAAATTCTTACGGACTAAAGAATAATAAAAATCTGTTCATTGAAATAGTAAAATTCTAATTAACAATTTACACATTACAATTAGTTCGGAAATCCCATTATTGTAAAAGTGGCGCGTAAAAGAAGAAATCTTGACAATATAAGATTTCTCCTTTTTCCCCTAGAAGGGTGGTGTGACGGGATCGCACCAGCGACGACCTAACTAATTGCTTAAAGATATTATTTCGTTTCTTGAACTCGGCACATGCCATAGATCGTTAACCATATTTATTTAAATACACATACTGCACATGGAAAACATGTTCAAAGCAGACGACGTGAAAAGAACGCTCATATTACCGAGCGCAGGCAACGACAACGATGAGGGTCGTTTGCCTGTCCCAACTCTATGCCGATTAGGCATAACATTTCAATTAGGTACAATTCAAGTGCCACCGGTCGTCATAGAATTATGCATAACATGCAATAAATATGGTTAATGGTGTTAGGGTTCAAGAATCGAAGTAGATATAGATTTTAAGAATTGCAAACTGTATATAAACCCGAAATTTTAATAATAAATTCAATCAGTCAATCAGGAAAGTGTTTTACTGGCTATACCGCCCAAATCCCCATCCGATTACCTGCTCTACTGCATACGTGCTAAGAGTTTGAACCAAGAGGCGCAATAGCCGGGTGAGGGTAAAGGAATTTCAGTAAGCAACCTGAAGTTATTACAGTTTCATCTACATATTTGGATCTGTGTGGGCAATACCCTTTGAGCTGTCAGGGAAGTGGGTGTCGAGCAGCAGACTAAGCGATTCTTCGCTAGAAACCTTCCAAGAGCCGTCTGTATTTTTCAAGCAACTTGGCATTGTTGGGCTTGTCGAGAGTATCTTTCTTGGCCTTGATGCCTGGGGATTGAGGATTCCTCTATGTGGCCTCAGAAGAGTATCCAAGATGCTCACTTAAAACGGATGATTCGGAGGATGATTCGACTACGGGAATGTAAAAAAATACCGCAGCCGAAGCTAATCGATGAGTAGAGTAGGAGGTTTTGCGATCCCCCGTGGGAGGCACAATTTCTCTAGCTATCCTGCAGCTGTATCTTAACCAAAAACGGAAAGACTGTAATAGCTGCCCATGCCCAAACTTCAGCCGCAATCCAAAAATACAAGCAACAGTGGATACTTTTAGCCAGAAATAACCGACCCTAACAAGATGCTTGGTGGATGGTTTTCCATCGATATGTGCTGGTGGCAGTTTTGAAGTGTTCAAGCCTGCACACAGCCAAGTGCAGGATTTCTAGTTTCTAGTGGATTTGACATTCTTTAGCAGTGCGTTTGTTTTCTAAAATGACAGTGCAAGTTATTTTCCTCACGATTCTACCATCGTGGTCTTCTTAGACTGGGAGAAGTGCCGCGCATTCACCACTTGCCGGCCGTTTCGTGTGTTCTTCGAAAATAAAAAAAGACTGGGTACAAGTTCGACCACTAACGGTTGTTATTTCGCGTTTTTTTTGTATTTTTCCTGTGTGGTCGCTGTGGCGAATCCTTGATGTATAAAATGGAATAAAATTAATTTTCTAGCTAAAAATACACAAAAAAAAAACTCAATTCAAACCTATTGCCGTTGGTGGTAGGGTAGGACTTTGAGGAAATATATTGTGTAAGTACTCTATTGGAGAGTGGGGTGTTGGTGGCATCATTTTTTTTTATTTTATTTCCATTTTTCCAGGAATCTAATTTACTCCTTATTAAAAGCTTGGGACGTAAGGGATGTATTTTTTTTTATGTTAAAACATGAAAGAACAACCCAAAGTTGGTGAGTGACAGGTTATCACCAACTAGGCAAACCGAAAAAAGTTTGCGCCAAAGATGTCGATGCCTAAGTGGCCGATGGCCGTTGAGAAAGTTTCCAGTTTTTAGGGGCACTAAATTGGTGCTGGATGCCAAACAGAGACAGAGGCTCAATAAGGGCATTCGTTCGGTGCAACTGCTTTCCCAACTCGATGGACGATTTTCTCTTATTCCAATTCCACTGGTGAGCTTATTTTTTGTTGGTCATTATAATTTCCATTTTCGCGTCTCTTTCGAGTGGAGGAGTCGCGGTAGGCAGTTTTTGGGGGATGTCAAACGAAAATTACGCGTCTACAAATGAGCTACGGCCTATCCATTGGAAATGGAGTCGTCATTTCATATCAATGAGGTCGAACTGGAGAAACCTTCGTTCAGGTAGTAGAATGCAAAGGAAACAGCGCAAGGTGGTGCGGACTTTTGCAAATTTTGTTGAGGTACTTTCATAGAAAATGTTGAGTGTGACTGGCATTATTAGTGTCGATTATTCGGTTTTTTACAGAAAAAGGTCGTCAACCTGAAAGATGAATTGACTTTTCAAACAAAAGTTCTCTCTTTTTTTACTCAATTAAAAGTTTAAAATTTCACACTGGACCGGGTAGCTCAATTACAAAAAGCGCGCCGAAGGTTCCTTCACCGGAAGCGGATCTGGATTTGAAAACGATCCTTCTGTCATTGCACGGAAAGATCGATCAATTCCAGAAACAGTTAAATGAGCAAGCGGCTCGAATAGACGTTATCTATTCGATACTGTTTGCCGAGTAATAAATATGATGGGTACGCTGGACGAGGTAAGCTTAAAGATCCTTGCGGTGAATGTTAATTCACTAATCCGGATCGAGAGAAGGAACAATCTTTCCAATCTGTTGGAAGCTGAAAAGCCAGATGTTCTTCTGGTTAGCGAAACTAATCTAACTACGAAGCGCAAATTAGGCTATAGAAATTACCATGTAGTTAGAAAAGACCGGCCCCTCTCCACACAAGGAGGTGGGGTCGCTATCTTAATACGTAAAGGCTTGCGCCATAGGGTCGTATATAGCGGGGACGTGCGAAGGTTCCAGGTGCTGGAAGCATGCATTGTATGCATTCTCCTCAATAGCCAGAGGCGGGTGTATGTATGTAAACCATAGCAGTGCCTTTAAGCTGTAGTAGTCTTGCCAAGTTTAAAAAGCACAGTTTTCAAAAGCGTAAAAAAATAAAAACATCGAAAATGCTGTAGACAAAATGCTAATATCTCAGAGATGGTAACACCTACAGCAACATTTTGCTCGTCACTGGAAAGAGGAGACACGGACGCTTCTTTTGAGGTGTAAGAGATAGCAGTGGCTTTAAAGCTGTGGCAGTGTTGCCAAGTTTAAAAAGCACATTTTTCAAGAGCTTAAAAAAATAAAAACATCGAAAATGCTGTAAGCAAAAAGCTAATACCTCAGAGATGGTAACATATACAGAAACATTTTGCATATCCCTATAAAGAGGAGACACAGACGCTTCTTTTAAGGGCTAAAACGTAGCAGTGGCTTTAAAGCTGTGGCAGTGTTGCCAAGTTTAAGAAGCACATTTTTCAAAAGTTGAAAAAAATAAAAATATCGAAAATGCTGTAGGCAAAATTCTAATATTTCAGAGATTGTAACACGTACAGCAACATTTTGCACATCTCTAGAAAGAGGAGACACAGATGCTTCTTTTAAGGGATAAACCATAGCAGTGGCTTTAAAGCTGTGGCAGTGTTGCCAAGTTTAAAAAGCACATTTTTCAAAAGCTTAAAAAAATAAAAACATCGAAAAAGCTGTAGGCAAAAAGCTAATATCTCAGAGATGGTAACACCTACAGCAACAGTTTGCATATCTCTACAAAGAGGAGACACAGACTCTTCTTTAGAGGGGTAAAACATAGCAGTGGTTTTAAAGCTGTGGCAGTGTTGCCAAGTTTAAGAAGTACATTTTTCAAAAGTTGAAAAAACAATAAAAATATCGAAAATGCTGTAGGCAAAATGCTAATGTTTCAGAGATGGTAACACCTACAGCAACATTTTGCCCGTCACTTGAAAGAGGAGATACGGATACGAACTATAAGTAAAATGAGATAACGGAAAATTTTATGAAATTAGAATGCATAGAATGAAAAATAAACTAGAAGAAAGTATACTTATAAGTACCATGTTATACATGTAAGGAAAATTCTTACGGACTAAAGAATAATAAAAATCTGTTCATTGAAAACGTAAAATTCTAATTAACAATTCACACATTACAATTAGTTCGGAAATCCCATTATTGTAAAAGTGGCGCGTAAAAGAAGAAATCTTGACAATATAAGATTTCTCCTTTTTCCCCTAGAAGGGTGGTGTGACGGGATCGCACCAGCGACGACCTAACTAATTGCTTAAAGATATTATTTCGTTTCTTGAACTCGGCACATGCCATAGATCGTTAACCATATTTATTTAAATACACATACTGCACATGGAAAACATGTTCAAAGCAGACGACGTGAAAAGAACGCTCATATTACCGAGCGCAGGCAACGACAACGATGAGGGTCGTTTGCCTGTCCCAACTCTATGCCGATTAGGCATAACATTTCAATTAGGTACAATTCAAGTGCCACCGGTCGTCATAGAATTATGCATAACATGCAATAAATATGGTTAATGGTGTTAGGGTTCAAGAATCGAAGTAGATATAGATTTTAAGAATTGCAAACTGTATATAAACCCGAAATTTTAATAATAAATTCACTTTTCACACGAGAGTCAATCAGGAAAGTGTTTTACTGGCTATACCGCCCAAATCCCCATCCGATTACCTGCTCTACTGCATACGTGCTAAGAGTTTGAACCAAGAGGCGCAACAGCCGGGTGAGGGTAAAGGAATTTCAGTAAGCAACCTGAAGTTATTACAGTTTCATCTACATATTTGGATCTGTGTGGGCAATACCCTTTGAGCTGTCAGGGAAGTGGGTGTCGAGCAGCAGACTAAGCGATTCTTCGCTAGAAACCTTCCAAGAGCCGTCTGTATTTTTCAAGCAACTTGGCATTGTTGGGCTTGTCGAGAGTATCTTCCTCAGCCTCAGAAGAGTATCCAAGATGCTCACTTAAAACGGATGATTCGGAGGATGATTCGACTACGGGAATGTAAAAAAATACCGCAGCCGAAGCTAATCGATGAGTAGAGTAGGAGGTTTTGCGATCCCCCGTGGGAGGCACAATTTCTCTAGCTATCCTGCAGCTGTATCTTAACCAAAAACGTAAAGACTGTAATAGCTGCCCATGCCCAAACTTCAGCCGCAATCCAAAAATACAAGCAACAGTGGATACTTTTAGCCAGAAATAACCGACCCTAACAAGATGCTTGGTGGATGGTTTTCCATCGATATGTGCTGGTGGCAGTTTTGAAGTGTTCAAGCCTGCACACAGCCAAGTGCAGGATTTCTAGTTTCTAGTGGATTTGACATTCTTTAGCAGTGCGTTTGTTTTCTAAAATGACAGTGCAAGTTATTTTCCTCACGATTCTACCATCGTGGTCTTCTTAGACTGGGAGAAGTGCCGCGCATTCACCACTTGCCGGCCGTTTCGTGTGTTCTTCGAAAATAAAAAAAGACTGGGTACAAGTTCGACCACTAACGGTTGTTATTTCGCGTTTTTTTTGTATTTTTCCTGTGTGGTCGCTGTGGCGAATCCTTGATGTATAAAATGGAATAAAATTAATTTTCTAGCTAAAAATACACAAAAAAAAAACTCAATTCAAACCTATTGCCGTTGGTGGTAGGGTAGGACTTTGAGGAAATATATTGTGTAAGTACTCTATTGGAGAGTGGGGTGTTGGTGGCATCATCGGAAAGGGACTCCGTGTGCGCGCGCACTTGAAAAGCTCATCTACTGACAGAAGAGGGGTTTTTAGTAGCAGAAAGTTTCAATCAATAGTTGCTTTCTTTTGTTGAGCTTTTTTTTTATTTTATTTCCATTTTTCCAGGAATCTAATTTACTCCTTATTAAAAGCTTGGGACGTAAGGGATGTATTTTTTTTTATGTTAAAACATGAAAGAACAACCCAAAGTTGGTGAGTGAAAGGTTATCACCAACTAGGCAAACCGAAAAAAGTTTGCGCCAAAGATGTCGATGCCTAAGTGGCCGATGGCCGTTGAGAAAGTTTCCAGTTTTTAGGGGCACTAAATTGGTGCTGGATGCCAAACAGAGACAGAGGCTCAATAAGGGCATTCGTTCGGTGCAACTGCTTTCCCAACTCGATGGACGATTTTCTCTTATTCCAATTCCACTGGTGAGCTTATTTTTTGTTGGTCATTATAATTTCCATTTTCCCGTCTCTTTCGAGTGGAGGAGTCGCGGTAGGCAGTTTTTGGGGGATGTCAAATGAAAATTACGCGTCTACAAATGAGCTACGGCCTATCCATTGGAAATGGAGTCGTCATTTCATATCAATGAGGTCGAACTGGAGAAACCTTCGTTCAGGTAGTAGAATGCAAAGGAAACAGCGCAAGGTGGTGCGGACTTTTGCAAATTTTATTGAGGTACTTTCATAGAAAATGTTGAGTGTGACTGGCATTATTAGTGTCGATTATTCGGTTTTTTACAGAAAAAGGTCGTCAACCTGAAAGATGAGTTGACTTTTCAAACAAAAGTTCTCTCTTTTTTTACTCAATTAAAAGTTTAAAATTTCACACTGAATTTGGCCATAAGACTCCTGCAAAAATCCGCATTTTACCGGAGAGTAATAATAGTCTAATAGACTTGGAACTGATGTTATCAAAAGAGTGATGTCAAAGGGAAAAGCGAGTTGTTGAAGAAGGAGTTTGCCACGATTTTCGTTTCTTGCAGCTGGAGCTAAATTTTTGTTGACTGGGAGGCGCTCCAAGCCGCAGCCGTATAAAAAGAGCGCAACATTTATTCGCCACTGAACAATTAATTTCTTTGAACGAAAACAATCATTAGCATTTGGCCTACAGCATTTTCGATGTTTTTATTTTTGTACGCTTTTGAAAAATGTGCTTCTTAAACTCGGCAACACTACCACAGCTTTAAAGCCACTGCTATGTTTTACTACTCAAAAGAAGCGTCCGTATCTCCTCTTTCAAGTGACGGGCAAAATGTTGCTGTAGGTGTTACCATCTATGAAACATTAGCATTTTGCCTACAGCATTTTCGATATTTTTATTGTTTTTTCAACTTTTGAAAAATGTACTTCTTAAACTTGGCAACACTGCCACAGCTTTAAAACCACTGCTATGTTTTACCCCTCTAAAGAAGAGTCTGTGTCTCCTCTTTGTAGAGATATGCAAACTGTTGCTGTAGGTGTTACCATCTCTGAGATATTAGCTTTTTGCCTACAGCTTTTTCGATGTTTTTATTTTTTTAAGCTTTTGAAAAATGTGCTTTTTAAACTTGGCAACACTGCCACAGCTTTAAAGCCACTGCTATGGTTTATCCCTTAAAAGAAGCATCTGTGTCTCCTCTTTCTAGAGATGTGCAAAGTGTTGCTGTACGTATTACCATCTCTGAAATATTAGAATTTTGCCTACAGCATTTTCGATATTTTTATTTTTTTCAACTTTTGAAAAATGTGCTTCTTAAACTTGGCAACACTGCCACAGCTTTAAAGCCACTGCTACGTTTTAGCCCTTAAAAGAAGCGTCTGTGTCTCCTCTTTATAGGGATATGCAAAATGTTGCTGTAGATGTTACCATCTCTGAGGTATTAGCTTTTTGCTTACAGCATTTTCGATGTTTTTATTTTTTTAAGCTCTTGAAAAATGTGCTTTTTAAACTTGGCAACACTGCCACAGCTTTAAAGCCACTGCTATCTCTTACACCTCAAAAGAAGCGTCCGTGTCTCCTCTTTCCAGTGACGAGCAAAATGTTGCTGTAGGTGTTACCATCTCTGAGATATTAGCATTTTGTCTACAGCATTTTCGATGTTTTTATTTTTTTACGCTTTTGAAAACTGTGCTTTTTAAACTTGGCAAGACTACTACAGCTTAAAGGCACTGCTATGGTTTACATACATACACCCGCCTCTGGCTATTGAGGAGAATGCATACAATGCATGCTTCCAGCACCTGGAACCTTCGCACGTCCCCGCTATATACGACCCTATGGCGCAAGCCTTTACGTATTAAGATAGCGACCCCACCTCCTTGTGTGGAGAGGGGCCGGTCTCTTCTAACTACATGGTAATTTCTATAGCCTAATTTGCGCTTCGGAGTTAGCTTAGTTTCGCTAACCAGAAGAACATCTGGCTTTTCAGCTTCCAACAGATTGGAAAGATTGTTCCTTCTCTCGATCCGGATTAGTGAATTAACATTCACCGCAAGGATCTTTAAGCTTACCTCGTCCAGCGTACCCATCATATTTATTACTCGGCAAACAGTATCGAATAGATAACGTCTATTCGAGCCGCTTGCTCATTTAACTGTTTCTGGAATTGATCGATCTTTCCGTGCAATGACAGAAGGATCGTTTTCAAATCCAGATCCGCTTCCGGTGTAGGAACCTTCGGCGCGCTTTTTGTAATTGAGCTACCCGGTCCAGATACCATTTGGGCAAAGGACACATTGGGTGCAACAAAATTCGAGAACGAGCGACTCTTTCGACCCTTCTCTTCTTCAGACTTCTTTTTTCGAGCCTGCACATTTTGTTTAACCTGCTGATACTTCGGGCATCCCTTGAAATTATCGGTCTCTGCTTTCTCCAGAGCGGCGCGTACTTTTTTGTGCTCCTCCACACTAGTGCACATGATAATGTATTTTGTGGGGTTTAGCCTTTTAATGTAGAAATCCTTAGTAACTAGCCTACATAACCTAATACTATCGCTTATTATCTAAGTAACATACATTTATTGGTGGTGTTTTTACTTTCTTCGTCTGTTGTTGCTGCTTTTGTTGCTGTTGTTGTTGCTGTTGTTGCTGCTGCTGCTGCTGCTGCGGTTGTTGTTGTTGCTGCTGCTGTTGCTGTTTCTGCTGCTGTTGTTGTTGCGGTGGCGGCGGCTGTTTCTGTGCCGGCTGCGTTTTCTGTTGTTGTTGTTTTTGCATTTGCTGTTGTTGCTTCTGTTTAAGCAATTTTTGTTGTTGCTTGTGCTGTTGCTGCTCAGTCTGAATTTGCTTCAGCTTTTGTTGTTGCTGAAGCATCTTTTGCTGGCGCAATTTTTCCCTCTTAGCGAGGAGCTCTTTGATCAGACGATCGAGCTGGGCTTCTTCGTCTTCTTCTTCATCGTCTTGTTGTTGTTGTTGTTGGTCCCGGTCTTCTACGGCGTCCAGTAATTCTTGGAACGAATTACCTTCGCCCACATACCGCCCTTCGCCCTCTTCAGACCCGTACGAGTAGCTGCGGGCATCATCCTCATCCTTGTTGTTGTCAGAATCGGATTCTGATGCCGCTGTTTGTGTCGTCATCATTTCCCCATCTGACCTTGTCTTTCGTTTTGACAAATTTGGCGTGGGTTTTAGTTTTCTTCGCCTTTTCTCAACTTTTGTCGACTGTACCTCTGTTAGTGCAGCTAATGCTGCTGCACTTGTTGATGGCACTGGTTCTGCTGTAGCTGTAGTTGTTGTTGTAGTGTTTTCTGCTCCCATCACTTGCTGCAATTTAACCTTGACTTGCTTCGTCAATCTCTTTGGCAACGGGGCATCTCCTTGCGGGACCTTTGGCTGGCCAGTGTCCATCGCCTGATTGCCTTGCGGCACTTCCACTTCTTGTTTTGTTCTTATTTAATTTATTAATTAAAAATAGTTTTCCCCCACTGGGACTCGAACTGGGAACCCGATGCTATGCTCCACTGAGCCAAATGGCTGATTGGATTTTACTGACCAAAATCACTATTAGGTGTTTTTTATTATGCTCAAATGATCTATGTAGATCATTGATTTCCACGGTTTACAACAACAGAACGTGATCCAACTGTTGTTGTAAAGCATGGAAATCCATGATCTGTCTAGATCATTTGAGCATAAACATCAGCTGCTTCCAAATTCAGAATTTTTGTCGTTTCATGAAGTAGTTTGGCAAGTGGGACAGCTCCACAAAGTTCTTATCTAGGGAGTGTAACTGTCTCTAAGGGTGCAACTTTCGTCTTCGCTATCAACAGGTGCATGTGGATTTGGTTGTTTCCATCCAGGACTCGCAAGTAAACAGCCGCAGCATATGCTTTTTCTGAAGCATCACTGAAACCATGGACCTCTAGCTTCGTAATGATCTTATCTGGGTTGATCCATCGACGAATCTGGACTCGTTCGATTGCTGGAAGTTCTTGTCGAAAAGCTAGCCACTCTTGTTCCAAATTAATAAAAGAAAACTCTTGTAATATAGAGGGAAAATTAAAAGGCGTTCTTTTTCGTATACTGTTTCAAAACGTTATAATATTTATTTGAGTAGTTGTATAAAAAGAAAACTGTTAAAGCAAACTATATATTATAAAGGGTGATTTTTTAAGAGGTTTAGAACTTTTAAAAAAAAAAAAACACAAAAAATTCGAAAAAATGAATGAAATATTTATTTGAATCGATAGTTTGAACCTTGCAATTTAATGTTTAAAGATAATTTCATGCAAATGTTGACCGCGGCTGCGTCTCAGGTAGCCCATCCGCTGAGTCCAATTTTGGCATACTCTTTCACACATATCGGCCGGTATCTCACGAATGAATGCATGGATGTTGGCTTCCAGTGCGTCAATCGAAGCGGGCTTGTCCCTATACACATTAGCCTTGGCATACCCCCACAAAAAATAATCTAATGGTGTCAAATCGCACGATCTAGGCGGCCAATTGACCGGCCCGAAACGTGAAATTAACTGTTCACCAAACTCGCCTCGCAATTGCGCCATTGTTTCGCGTGCTGTGTGGCATGTGGCACCGTCTTGTTGAAACCACATATCATGCAAGTCAAGAACTTCCATTTCGGGCAAAAAAAAGTTTGTTATCATCGCTCGGTAGCGTTCACCATTGACAGTAACGCTGCGATTCGCATCATCTTTGAAGAAATATGGCCCAATAATGCCGCCGGCCCATAAACCGCACCAAACAGTGGCTTTTTCGGGATGCATTGGTAGCTGTTGCAATGCTTCTGGCTGGTCTTCACTCCAAATGCGGCAATTTTGCTTATTTACGTACCCATTCAACCAAAAATGAGCCTCATCGCTGAACACAATTTTTCGATAAAAAAGCGGATCCTCGGCCAGCTTTCCAAGAGCCCATTCACCAAAAATTCGGCGTTGTGGTAGGTCGGCTGGCTTTAGTTCTTGCACCAGCTGTATCTTAAAAGGCTTTACGCCCAAATCCTTCCGCAAAATTTTCCACGTAGTGCTGTAACAAAGGCCTAACTGCTGGGAACGGCGCCGAATCGACATTTCGCGGTCTTCTGTCACACTAGCTGATACGGCCGCAATATTTTCTTCACTACGCACAGTACGTAAACGTGTTGGTGGTTTAATGTCCAACAAAGTAAATTTGGTGCGAAATTTGGTCACAATCTTCCGAATAGACTGCTCAGAAGGTCGAGAATGCCGATCATATAATGGAAGCAGCGCGCGATGAACATTTCGAACCGAGCACGAATTTTGATAGTAAAATTCAATAATTTGCAAGCGTTGTTCATTTGTAAGACGATCCATGGTTAAATTGCAAACCAAACTGAAGCTGTTTGACAGTGACACAAGGTACTAAACACACGTCAGCTGTCAAAACCAGTGTTGCCAAAACCAAACCAGCTAAAAAATCACCCTTTATTACATTAAATTTCTATTTACATTGGTTTCTGACAGTTGTTAAAAAACTCTCCACAAAGTGTGGAATCTATAATTATATGAGTTGCCATTGTATTTGAATTCTATTATTAATTATTAACAGATGTTTTTATTTTTTTAAGCTCCTGAAAAATGTGCTTTTTAAACTTGGCAACACTGCCACAGCTTTAAAGCCACTGCTATCTTTTACACCTCAAAAGAAGCGTCCGTGTCTCCTCTTTCAAGTGACCGGCAAAATGTTGCTAAAGGTGTTACCATCTCTGAGATATTAGCTTTTTGCCTACAGCATTTTCGATGTTTTTATTTTTTACGCTTTTGAAAAATGTGCTTTTTAAACTTGGCAACACTGCCACAGCTTTAAAGAAACTGCTATGTTTTACACCTCAAAAGAAGCGTATGTGTCTCCTCTTTGTAGTTGTATGCAAAATATTGCTGTGTGTGTTACTATCTCTGAGATATTAGCTTTTTGCCTACAGCATTTTCGATGTTTTTATTTTTTGAAGCTTTTGAAAAATGTGCTTTTTAAGCTTGGCAGCACTGCTACAGCTTTAAAGCCACTGCTATGTTTTACGTTTCAGAAGAAGCGTCCGTGTCTCCTCTTTCAAGTGACTGGTAAAATATTGCTGTAGGTGGCACCATCTCTCAAATATTAGCATTTTGCCTACAGCATTTTCGATATTTTTATTTTTTTCAACTTTTGAAAAAATGTGCTTTTTAAACTTGGCAACACTGCCACAGCTTTAAAGCCACTGCTATCTTTTACACCACAAAAGAAGCGTCCGTGTCTCCTGTATGAGATATTGGCATTTTGCCTACAGCATTTTCGATGTTTTTATTTTTTTACGCTTTTGAAAAATGTGCTTCTTAAGCTTGGCAACACTGCCACAGCTTTAAAGCCACTGCTATGTTTTACACCTCAAAAGAAGCTCTGTGTCTCATCTTTGTAGAGATATGCAAAATGTTTTTGTAGGTGTTACCATCTCTGAGATATTAGCTTTTTGCCTACAGCATTTTCGATGTTTTTATTTTTTTACGCTTTTGAAAAATGTGCTTTTTAAACTTGGCAACACTACTACAGCTTAAAGCCACTGCTATGGTTTGCCCCTCAAAAGAAGCTCTGTGTCTCCTCTTTGTAGTGATATGCAAAATGTTTTTGTAGGTGTTACCATCTCTGAGATATTAGCTTTTTGCCTACAGCATTTTCGATGTTTTTATATTTTTAAGCTCTTGAAAAATGTGCTTCTTAAGCTTGGCAACACTGCCACAGCTTTAAAGCCACTGCTATGTTTTACACCTCAGAAGAAGCTCTGTGTCTCATCTTTGTAGAGATATGCAAAATGTTTTTGTAGGTGTTACCATCTCTGAGATATTAGCTTTTTGCCTACAGCATTTTCGATGTTTTTATTTTTTTACGCTTTTGAAAAATGTGCTTTTTAAACTTGGCAACACTACTACAGCTTAAAGCCACTGCTATGGTTTGCCCCTCAAAAGAAGCTCCGTGTCTCATCTTTGTAGAGATATGCAAAATGTTGCTGTAGGTGTTACCATCTCTGAGATATTACCTTTTTGCCTACAGCATTTTCGATGTTTTTATATTTTTAAGCTCTTGAAAAATGTGCTTTTTAAACTTGGCAACACTGCCACAGCTTTAAAGCCACTGCTATGTTTTACACCTCAAAAGAAGCTCTGTGTCTCATCTTTGTAGAGATATGCAAAATGTTGCTGTAGGTGTTACCATCTCTGAGATATTAGTTGTTTTGCCTACAGCATTTTCGATGTTTTTATTTTTTTAAGCTTATGAAAAATGTGCATTTTAAGCTTGGCAACACTGCCACAGCTTTAAAGCCACTGCTATGTTTTACAGCTCAAAAGAAGCTCTGTGTCTCATCTTTGTAGAGATATGCAAAATGTTCCTTTAGGTGTTACCATCTCTGAGATATTAGCTGTTTTGCCTACAGCATTTTCGATGTTTTTATTTTTTTAAGCTTTTGAAAAATGTGCATTTTAAGCTTGGCAACACTGCTACAGCTTTAAAGCCACTGCTATGTTTCCGTGTCCGTGTCTCCGATTTCAAGTGACAGGTAAAATATTGCTGTAGGTGGCACCATCTGTGAGATATTAGCTTTTTGCCTACAGCATTTTCGATGTTTTTATTTTTTTAAGCTTATGAAAAATGTGCATTTTAAGCTTGGCAACACTGTCACAGCTTTAAAGCCACTGCTATGTTTTACAGCTCAAAAGAACCTCTGTGTCTCATCTTTGTAGAGATATGCAAAATGTTGCTGTAGATGTTACCATCTCTGAGGTATTAGCTTTTTGCTTACAGCATTTCCGATGTTTTTATTTTTTTAAGCTCTTGAAAAATGTGCTTTTTAAGCTTGGCAACACTGCCACAGCTTTAAAGCCACTGCTACGTTTTAGCACTTAAAAGAAGCGTCTGTGTCTCCTCTTTATAGGGATATGCAAAATGTTGCTGTAGATATTACCATCTCTGAGGTATTAGCTTTTTGCTTACAGCATTTTCGATGTTTTTATTTTTTGAAGCTTTTGAAAAATGTGCTTTTTAAGCTTGGCAACACTGCTACAGCTTTAAAGCCACTGCTATGTTTTACGTTTCAGAAGAAGCGTCCGTGTCTCCTCTTTCAAGTGACTGGTAAAATATTGCTGTAGGTGGCACCATCTCTGAGATATTAGCATTTTCGTCTACAGCATTTTCGATGTTTTTATTTTTTTAAGCTTTTGAAAAATGTGCATTTTAAGCTTGGCAACACTGCTACAGCTTTAAAGCCACTGCTATGTTTCCGTGTCCGTGTCTCCGATTTCAAGTGACAGGTAAAATATTGCTGTAGGTGGCACCATCTGTGAGATATTAGCTTTTTGCCTACAGCATTTTCGATGTTTTTATTTTTTTAAGCTTTTGAAAAATGTGCATTTTAAGCTTGGCAACACTGCCACAGCTTTAAAGCCACTGCTACGTTTTAGCCCTTAAAAGAAGCGTCTGTGTCTCCTCTTTATAGGGATATGCAAAGTGTTGCTGTAGATGTTACCATCTCTGAGGTATTAGCTTTTTGCTTACAGCATTTTCGATGTTTTTATTTTTTGAAGTTTTTGAAAAATGTGCATTTTAAACTTGGCAACACTGCCACAGCTTTAAAGCCACTGCTACGTTTTAGCCCTTAAAAGAAGCGTCTGTGTCTCCTCTTTATAGGGATATGCAAAATGTTGCTGTAGATGTTACCATATCTGAGGTATTAGCTTTTTCCTTACAGCATTTTCGATGTTTTTATTTTTTTAAACTTGGCAACACTGCCACAGCTTTAAAGCCACTGCTATCTCTTACACCTTAAAAGAAGCGTCCGTGTCTCCTCTTTCCAGTGATGGGCAAAATGTTGCTGTAGGTGTTACCGTTTCTGAGATATTAGCATTTTGCCTACAGCATTTTCGATGTTTTTATTTTTTTAAGCTCTTGAAAAATGTGCTTTTTAAACTTGGCAACACTGCCACAGCTTTAAAGCCACTGCTATGTTTTACAGCTCAAAAGAAGCTCTGTGTCTCATCTTTGTAGAGATATGCAAAATGTTGCTGTAGATGTTACCATCTCTGAGATATTAGCTGTTTTGCCTACAGCATTTTCGATGTTTTTATTTTTTTAAGCTTTTGAAAAATGTGCATTTTAAGCTTGGCAACACTGCTACAGCTTTAAAGCCACTGCTATGTTTCCGTGTCCGTGTCTCCGATTTCAAGTGACAGGTAAAATATTGCTGTAGGTGGCACCATCTGTGAGATATTAGCTTTTTGCCTACAGCATTTTCGATGTTTTTATTTTTTTAAGCTTTTGAAAAATGTGCATTTTAAGCTTGGCAACACTGCCACAGCTTTAAAGCCACTGCTACGTTTTACCCCTTGTCCGTGTCTCCGATTTCAAGTGACAGGTAAAATATTGCTGTAGGTGGCACCATCTGTGAGATATTAGCTTTTTGCCTACAGCATTTTCGATGTTTTTATTTTTTTAAGCTCTTGAAAAATGTGCTTTTTAAACTTGGCAACACTGCCACAGCTTTAAAGCCACTGCTATGTTTTACAGCTCAAAAGAAGCTCTGTGTCTCATCTTTGTAGAGATATGCAAAATGTTGCTGTAGATGTTACCATCTCTGAGATATTAGCTGTTTTGCCTACAGCATTTTCGATGTTTTTATTTTTTTAAGCTTTTGAAAAATGTGCATTTTAAGCTTGGCAACGCTGCTACAGCTTTAAAGCCACTGCTATGTTTCCGTATCCGTGTCTCCGATTTCAAGTGACAGGTAAAATATTGCTGTAGGTGGCACCATCTGTGAGATATTAGCTTTTTGCCTACAGCATTTTCGATGTTTTTATTTTTTTAAGCTTATGAAAAATGTGCATTTTAAGCTTGGCAACACTGCCACAGCTTTAAAGCCACTGCTATGTTTTACAGCTCAAAAGAACCTCTGTGTCTCATCTTTGTAGAGATATGCAAAATGTTGCTGTAGATGTTACCATCTCTGAGGTATTAGCTTTTTGCTTACAGCATTTTCGATGTTTTTATTTTTTTAAGCTCTTGAAAAATGTGCTTTTTAAACTTGGCAACACTGCCACAGCTTTAAAGCCACTGCTATCTCTTACACCTTAAAAGAAGCGTCCGTGTCTCCTCTTTCCAGTGACGGGCAAAATGTTGCTGTAGGTTTTACCATCTCTGAGATATTAGCATTTTGCCTACAGCATTTTCGATGTTTTTATTTTGTTAAGCTCTTGAAAAATGTGCTTTTTTAACTTGGCAACACTGCCACAGCTTTAAAGCCACTGCTATGTTTTACACCTCAAAAGAAGCTCTGTGTCTCATCTTTGTAGAGATATGCAAAATGTTCCTTTAGGTGTTACCATCTCTGAGATATTAGCTGTTTTGCCTACAGCATTTTCGATGTTTTTATTTTTTTAAGCTTTTGAAAAATGTGCATTTTAAGCTTGGCAACACTGCCACAGCTTTAAAGCCACTGCTACGTTTTAGCACTTAAAAGAAGCGTCTATGTCTCCTCTTTATAGGGATATGCAAAATGTTGCTGTAGATATTACCATCTCTGAGGTATTAGCTTTTTGCTTACAGCATTTTCGATGTTTTTATTTTTTGAAGCTTTTGAAAAATGTGCTTTTTAAGCTTGGCAACACTGCTACAGCTTTAAAGCCACTGCTATGTTTTACGTTTCAGAAGAAGCGTCCGTGTCTCCTCTTTCAAGTGACTGGTAAAATATTGCTGTAGGTGGCACCATCTCTGAGATATTAGCATTTTCGTCTACAGCATTTTCGATGTTTTTATTTTTTTAAGCTTTTGAAAAATGTGCATTTTAAGCTTGGCAACACTGCTACAGCTTTAAAGCCACTGCTATGTTTCCGTGTCCGTGTCTCCGATTTCAAGTGACAGGTAAAATATTGCTGTAGGTTGCACCATCTGTGAGATATTAGCTTTTTGCCTACAGCATTTTCGATGTTTTTATTTTTTTAAGCTCTTGCAAAATGTGCTTTTTAAACTTGGCAACACTGCCACAGCTTTAAAGCCACTGCTATCTCTTACACCTTAAAAGAAGCGTCCGTGTCTCCTCTTTCCAGTGACGGGCAAAATGTTGCTGTAGGTTTTACCATCTCTGAGATATTAGCATTTTGCCTACAGCATTTTCGATGTTTTTATTTTTTTAAGCTCTTGAAAAATGTGCTTTTTAAACTTGGCAACACTGCCACAGCTTTAAAGCCACTGCTATGTTTTACACCTCAAAAGAAGCTCTGTGTCTCATCTTTGTAGAGATATGCAAAATGTTCCTTTAGGTGTTACCATCTCTGAGATATTAGCTGTTTTGCCTACAGCATTTTCGATGTTTTTATTTTTTTAAGCTTTTGAAAAATGTGCATTTTAAGCTTGGCAACACTGCCACAGCTTTAAAGCCACTGCTACGTTTTAGCACTTAAAAGAAGCGTCTGTGTCTCCTCTTTATAGGGATATGCAAAATGTTGCTGTAGATATTACCATCTCTGAGGTATTAGCTTTTTGCTTACAGCATTTTCGATGTTTTTATTTTTTGAAGCTTTTGAAAAATGTGCTTTTTAAGCTTGGCAACACTGCTACAGCTTTAAAGCCACTGCTATGTTTTACGTTTCAGAAGAAGCGTCCGTGTCTCCTCTTTCAAGTGACTGGTAAAATATTGCTGTAGGTGGCACCATCTCTGAGATATTAGCATTTTCGTCTACAGCATTTTCGATGTTTTTATTTTTTTAAGCTTTTGAAAAATGTGCATTTTAAGCTTGGCAACACTGCTACAGCTTTAAAGCCACTGCTATGTTTCCGTGTCCGTGTCTCCGATTTCAAGTGACAGGTAAAATATTGCTGTAGGTGGCACCATCTGTGAGATATTAGCTTTTTGCCTACAGCATTTTCGATGTTTTTATTTTTTTAAGCTTTTGAAAAATGTGCATTTTAAGCTTGGCAACACTGCCACAGCTTTAAAGCCACTGCTACGTTTTAGCCCTTAAAAGAAGCGTCTGTGTCTCCTCTTTATAGGGATATGCAAAGTGTTGCTGTAGATGTTACCATCTCTGAGGTATTAGCTTTTTGCTTACAGCATTTTCGATGTTTTTATTTTTTGAAGTTTTTGAAAAATGTGCATTTTAAACTTGGCAACACTGCCACAGCTTTAAAGCCACTGCTACGTTTTAGCCCTTAAAAGAAGCGTCTGTGTCTCCTCTTTATAGGGATATGCAAAATGTTGCTGTAGATGTTACCATATCTGAGGTATTAGCTTTTTCCTTACAGCATTTTCGATGTTTTTATTTTTTTAAACTTGGCAACACTGCCACAGCTTTAAAGCCACTGCTATCTCTTACACCTTAAAAGAAGCGTCCGTGTCTCCTCTTTCCAGTGATGGGCAAAATGTTGCTGTAGGTGTTACCGTTTCTGAGATATTAGCATTTTGCCTACAGCATTTTCGATGTTTTTATTTTTTTAAGCTCTTGAAAAATGTGCTTTTTAAACTTGGCAACACTGCCACAGCTTTAAAGCCACTGCTATGTTTTACAGCTCAAAAGAAGCTCTGTGTCTCATCTTTGTAGAGATATGCAAAATGTTGCTGTAGATGTTACCATCTCTGAGATATTAGCTGTTTTGCCTACAGCATTTTCGATGTTTTTATTTTTTTAAGCTTTTGAAAAATGTGCATTTTAAGCTTGGCAACGCTGCTACAGCTTTAAAGCCACTGCTATGTTTCCGTATCCGTGTCTCCGATTTCAAGTGACAGGTAAAATATTGCTGTAGGTGGCACCATCTGTGAGATATTAGCTTTTTGCCTACAGCATTTTCGATGTTTTTATTTTTTTAAGCTTTTGAAAAATGTGCATTTTAAGCTTGGCAACACTGCCACAGCTTTAAAGCCACTGCTACGTTTTACCCCTTGTCCGTGTCTCCGATTTCAAGTGACAGGTAAAATATTGCTGTAGGTGGCACCATCTGTGAGATATTAGCTTTTTGCCTACAGCATTTTCGATGTTTTTATTTTTTTAAGCTCTTGAAAAATGTGCTTTTTAAACTTGGCAACACTGCCACAGCTTTAAAGCCACTGCTATGTTTTACAGCTCAAAAGAACCTCTGTGTCTCATCTTTGTAGAGATATGCAAAATGTTGCTGTAGATGTTACCATCTCTGAGGTATTAGCTTTTTGCTTACAGCATTTTCGATGTTTTTATTTTTTTAAGCTCTTGAAAAATGTGCTTTTTAAACTTGGCAACACTGCCACAGCTTTAAAGCCACTGCTATCTCTTACACCTTAAAAGAAGCGTCCGTGTCTCCTCTTTCCAGTGACGGGCAAAATGTTGCTGTAGGTTTTACCATCTCTGAGATATTAGCATTTTGCCTACAGCATTTTCGATGTTTTTATTTTGTTAAGCTCTTGAAAAATGTGCTTTTTTAACTTGGCAACACTGCCACAGCTTTAAAGCCACTGCTATGTTTTACACCTCAAAAGAAGCTCTGTGTCTCATCTTTGTAGAGATATGCAAAATGTTCCTTTAGGTGTTACCATCTCTGAGATATTAGCTGTTTTGCCTACAGCATTTTCGATGTTTTTATTTTTTTAAGCTTTTGAAAAATGTGCATTTTAAGCTTGGCAACACTGCCACAGCTTTAAAGCCACTGCTACGTTTTAGCACTTAAAAGAAGCGTCTGTGTCTCCTCTTTATAGGGATATGCAAAATGTTGCTGTAGATATTACCATCTCTGAGGTATTAGCTTTTTGCTTACAGCATTTTCGATGTTTTTATTTTTTGAAGCTTTTGAAAAATGTGCTTTTTAAGCTTGGCAACACTGCTACAGCTTTAAAGCCACTGCTATGTTTTACGTTTCAGAAGAAGCGTCCGTGTCTCCTCTTTCAAGTGACTGGTAAAATATTGCTGTAGGTGGCACCATCTCTGAGATATTAGCATTTTCGTCTACAGCATTTTCGATGTTTTTATTTTTTTAAGCTTTTGAAAAATGTGCATTTTAAGCTTGGCAACACTGCTACAGCTTTAAAGCCACTGCTATGTTTCCGTGTCCGTGTCTCCGATTTCAAGTGACAGGTAAAATATTGCTGTAGGTGGCACCATCTGTGAGATATTAGCTTTTTGCCTACAGCATTTTCGATGTTTTTATTTTTTTAAGCTTTTGAAAAATGTGCATTTTAAGCTTGGCAACACTGCCACAGCTTTAAAGCCACTGCTACGTTTTACCCCTTGTCCGTGTCTCCGATTTCAAGTGACAGGTAAAATATTGCTGTAGGTGGCACCATCTGTGAGATATTAGCTTTTTGCCTACAGCATTTTCGATGTTTTTATTTTTTTAAGCTCTTGAAAAATGTGCTTTTTAAACTTGGCAACACTGCCACAGCTTTAAAGCCACTGCTATGTTTTACAGCTCAAAAGAAGCTCTGTGTCTCATCTTTGTAGAGATATGCAAAATGTTGCTGTAGATGTTACCATCTCTGAGATATTAGCTGTTTTGCCTACAGCATTTTCGATGTTTTTATTTTTTTAAGCTTTTGAAAAATGTGCATTTTAAGCTTGGCAACGCTGCTACAGCTTTAAAGCCACTGCTATGTTTCCGTATCCGTGTCTCCGATTTCAAGTGACAGGTAAAATATTGCTGTAGGTGGCACCATCTGTGAGATATTAGCTTTTTGCCTACAGCATTTTCGATGTTTTTATTTTTTTAAGCTTATGAAAAATGTGCATTTTAAGCTTGGCAACACTGCCACAGCTTTAAAGCCACTGCTATGTTTTACAGCTCAAAAGAACCTCTGTGTCTCATCTTTGTAGAGATATGCAAAATGTTGCTGTAGATGTTACCATCTCTGAGGTATTAGCTTTTTGCTTACAGCATTTTCGATGTTTTTATTTTTTTAAGCTCTTGAAAAATGTGCTTTTTAAACTTGGCAACACTGCCACAGCTTTAAAGCCACTGCTATCTCTTACACCTTAAAAGAAGCGTCCGTGTCTCCTCTTTCCAGTGACGGGCAAAATGTTGCTGTAGGTTTTACCATCTCTGAGATATTAGCATTTTGCCTACAGCATTTTCGATGTTTTTATTTTGTTAAGCTCTTGAAAAATGTGCTTTTTTAACTTGGCAACACTGCCACAGCTTTAAAGCCACTGCTATGTTTTACACCTCAAAAGAAGCTCTGTGTCTCATCTTTGTAGAGATATGCAAAATGTTCCTTTAGGTGTTACCATCTCTGAGATATTAGCTGTTTTGCCTACAGCATTTTCGATGTTTTTATTTTTTTAAGCTTTTGAAAAATGTGCATTTTAAGCTTGGCAACACTGCCACAGCTTTAAAGCCACTGCTACGTTTTAGCACTTAAAAGAAGCGTCTGTGTCTCCTCTTTATAGGGATATGCAAAATGTTGCTGTAGATATTACCATCTCTGAGGTATTAGCTTTTTACTTACAGCATTTTCGATGTTTTTATTTTTTGAAGCTTTTGAAAAATGTGCTTTTTAAGCTTGGCAACACTGCTACAGCTTTAAAGCCACTGCTATGTTTTACGTTTCAGAAGAAGCGTCCGTGTCTCCTCTTTCAAGTGACTGGTAAAATATTGCTGTAGGTGGCACCATCTCTGAGATATTAGCATTTTCGTCTACAGCATTTTCGATGTTTTTATTTTTTTAAGCTTTTGAAAAATGTGCATTTTAAGCTTGGCAACACTGCTACAGCTTTAAAGCCACTGCTATGTTTCCGTGTCCGTGTCTCCGATTTCAAGTGACAGGTAAAATATTGCTGTAGGTGGCACCATCTGTGAGATATTAGCTTTTTGCCTACAGCATTTTCGATGTTTTTATTTTTTTAAGCTTTTGAAAAATGTGCATTTTAAGCTTGGCAACACTGCCACAGCTTTAAAGCCACTGCTACGTTTTAGCCCTTAAAAGAAGCGTCTGTGTCTCCTCTTTATAGGGATATGCAAAATGTTGCTGTAGATGTTACCATCTCTGAGGTATTAGCTTTTTGCTTACAGCATTTTCGATGTTTTTATTTTTTGAAGTTTTTGAAAAATGTGCATTTTAAACTTGGCAACACTGCCACAGCTTTAAAGCCACTGCTACGTTTTAGCCCTTAAAAGAAGCGTCTGTGTCTCCTCTTTATAGGGATATGCAAAATGTTGCTGTAGATGTTACCATATCTGAGGTATTAGCTTTTTGCTTACAGCATTTTCAATGTTTTTATTTTTTTAAGCTCTTGAAAAATGTGCTTTTTAAACTTGGCAACACTGCCACAGCTTTAAAGCCACTGCTATGTTTTACAGCTCAAAAGAAGCTCTGTGTCTCATCTTTGTAGAGATATGCAAAATGTTGCTGTAGATGTTACCATCTCTGAGATATTAGCTGTTTTGCCTACAGCATTTTCGATGTTTTTATTTTTTTAAGCCTTTGAAAAATGTGCATTTTAAGCTTGGCAACACTGCCACAGCTTTAAAGCCACTGCTATGTTTCCGTGTCCGTGTCTCCGATTTCAAGTGACAGGTAAAATATTGCTGTAGGTGGCCCCATCTGTGAGATATTAGCTTTTTGCCTACAGCATTTTCGATGTTTTTATTTTTGTAAGCTTATGAAAAATGTGCATTTTAAGCTTGGCAACACTGCCACAGCTTTAAAGCCACTGCTATGTTTTACAGCTCAAAAGAAGCTCTGTGTCTCATCTTTGTAGAGATATGCAAAATGTTGCTGTAGATGTTACCATCTCTGAGATATTAGCTGTTTTGCCTACAGCATTTTCGATGTTTTTATTTTTTTAAGCTTTTGAAAAATGTGCATTTTAAGCTTGGCAACACTGCTACAGCTTTAAAGCCACTGCTATGTTTCCGTGTCCGTGTCTCCGATTTCAAGTGACAGGTAAAATATTGCTGTAGGTGGCACCATCTGTGAGATATTAGCTTTTTGCCTACAGCATTTTCGATGTTTTTATTTTTTTAAGCTTTTGAAAAATGTGCATTTTAAGCTTGGCAACACTGCCACAGCTTTAAAGCCACTGCTACGTTTTAGCCCTTAAAAGAAGCGTCTGTGTCTCCTCTTTATAGGGATATGCAAAATGTTGCTGTAGGTGTTACCATCTCTGAGATATTAGCATTTTGCCTACAGCATTTTCGATGTTTTTATTTTTTTAAGCTCTTGAAAAATGTGCTTTTTAAACTTGGCAACACTGCCATAGCTTTAAAGCCACGGCTATGGTTTACATCTTAAAAGAAGCACCTGTGTCTCCTCTTTCCAGTGACGGGCAAAATGTTGCTGTAGGTGTTACCATCTCTGAGATATTAGCATTTTGCCTACAGCATTTTCGATGTTTTTATTTTTTTAAGCTTTTGAAAAATGTGCATTTTAAGCTTGGCAACACTGCCACAGCTTTAAAGCCACTGCTACGTTTTAGCCCTTAAAAGAAGCGTCTGTGTCTCCTCTTTATAGGGATATGCAAAATGTTGCTGTAGATGTTACCATATCTGAGGTATTAGCTTTTTGCTTACAGCATTTTCGATGTTTTTATTTTTTTAAGCTCTTGAAAAATGTGCTTTTTAAACTTGGCAACACTGCCACAGCTTTAAAGCCACGGCTATGGTTTACATCTTAAAAGAAGCACCTGTGTCTCCTCTTTCCAGTGACGGGCAAAATGTTGCTGTAGGTGTTACCATCTCTGAGATATTAGCATTTTGCCTACAGCATTTTCGATGTTTTTATTTTTTTAAGCTTTTGAAAAATGTGCATTTTAAGCTTGGCAACACTGCCACAGCTTTAAAGCCACTGCTACGTTTTAGCCCTTAAAAGAAGCGTCTGTGTCTCCTCTTTATAGGGATATGCAAAATGTTGCTGTAGATGTTACCATATCTGAGGTATTAGCTTTTTGCTTACAGCATTTTCGATGTTTTTATTTTTTTAAGCTCTTGAAAAATGTGCTTTTTAAACTTGGCAACACTGCCACAGCTTTAAAGCCACTGCTATCTCTTACACCTTAAAAGAAGCACCTGTGTCTCCTCTTTCCAGTGACGGGCAAAATGTTGCTGTAGGTGTTACCATCTCTGAGATATTAGCATTTTGCCTACAGCATTTTCGATGTTTTTATTTTTTTAAGCTCTTGAAAAATGTGCTTTTTAAACTTGGCAACACTGCCACAGCTTTAAAGCCACTGCTATCTCTTACACCTTAAAAGAAGCGTCCGTGTCTCCTCTTTCCAGTGACGGGCAAAATGTTGCTGTAGGTGTTACCGTTTCTGAGATATTAGCATTTTGCCTACAGCATTTTCGATGTTTTTATTTTTTTAAGCTCTTGAAAAATGTGCTTTTTAAACTTGGCAACACTGCCACAGCTTTAAAGCCACTGCTATGTTTTACAGCTCAAAAGAAGCTCTGTGTCTCATCTTTGTAGAGATATGCAAAATGTTGCTGTAGATGTTACCATATCTGAGGTATTAGCTTTTTGCTTACAGCATTTTCGATGTTTTTATTTTTTTAAGCTCTTGAAAAATGTGCTTTTTAAACTTGGCAACACTGCCACAGCTTTAAAGCCACTGCTATCTCTTACACCTTAAAAGAAGCGTCCGTGTCTCCTCTTTCCAGTGACGGGCAAAATGTTGCTGTAGGTGTTACCGTTTCTGAGATATTAGCATTTTGCCTACAGCATTTTCGATGTTTTTATTTTTTTAAGCTCTTGAAAAATGTGCTTTTTAAACTTGGCAACACTGCCACAGCTTTAAAGCCACTGCTATGTTTTACAGCTCAAAAGGAGCTCTGTGTCTCATCTTTGTAGAGATATGCAAAATGTTGCTGTAGATGTTACCATCTCTGAGATATTAGCTGTTTTGCCTACAGCATTTTCGATGTTTTTATTTTTTTAAGCCTTTGAAAAATGTGCATTTTAAGCTTGGCAACACTGCTACAGCTTTAAAGCCACTGCTATGTTTCCGTGTCCGTGTCTCCGATTTCAAGTGACAGGTAAAATATTGCTGTAGGTGGCACAATCTGTGAGATATTAGCTTTTTGCCTACAGCATTTTCGATGTTTTTATTTTTTTAAGCTTATGAAAAATGTGCATTTTAAGCTTGGCAACACTGCCACAGCTTTAAAGCCACTGCTATGTTTTACAGCTCAAAAGAAGCTCTGTGTCTCATCTTTGTAGAGATATGCAAAATGTTGCTGTAGATGTTACCATCTCTGAGATATTAGCTGTTTTGCCTACAGAATTTTCGATGTTTTTATTTTTTTAAGCTTTTGAAAAATGTGCATTTTAAGCTTGGCAGCACTGCTACAGCTTTAAAGCCACTGCTATGTTTCCGTGTCCGTGTCTGCGATTTCAAGTGACAGGTAAAATATTGCTGTAGGTGGCACCATCTGTGAGATATTAGCTTTTTGCCTACAGCATTTTCGATGTTTTTATTTTTTTAAGCTTTTGAAAAATGTGCATTTTAAGCTTGGCAACACTGCTACAGCTTTAAAGCCACTGCTATGTTTCCGTGTCCGTGTCTCCGATTTCAAGTGACAGGTAAAATATTGCTGTAGGTGGCACCATCTGTGAGATATTAGCTTTTTGCCTACAGCATTTTCGATGTTTTTATTTTTTTAAGCTTTTGAAAAATGTGCATTTTAAGCTTGGCAACACTGCTACAGCTTTAAAGCCACTGCTATGTTTCCGTGTCCGTGTCTCCGATTTCAAGTGACAGGTAAAATATTGCTGTAGGTGGCACAATCTGTGAGATATTAGCTTTTTGCCTACAGCATTTTCGATGTTTTTATTTTTTTAAGCTTATGAAAAATGTGCATTTTAAGCTTGGCAACACTGCCACAGCTTTAAAGCCACTGCTATGTTTTACAGCTCAAAAGAAGCTCTGTGTCTCATCTTTGTAGAGATATGCAAAATGTTGCTGTAGATGTTACCATCTCTGAGATATTAGCTGTTTTGCCTACAGCATTTTCGATGTTTTTATTTTTTTAAGCTTTTGAAAAATGTGCATTTTAAGCTTGGCAACACTGCTACAGCTTTAAAGCCACTGCTATGTTTCCGTGTCCGTGTCTCCGATTTCAAGTGACAGGTAAAATATTGCTGTAGGTGGCACCATCTGTGAGATATTAGCTTTTTGCTTACAGCATTTTCGATGTTTTTATTTTTTTAAGCTTTTGAAAAATGTGCATTTTAAGCTTGGCAACACTGCTACAGCTTTAAAGCCACTGCTATGTTTCCGTGTCCGTGTCTCCGATTTCAAGTGACAGCTAAAATATTGCTGTAGGTGGCACCATCTGTGAGATATTAGCTTTTTGCCTACAGCATTTTCGATGTTTTTATTTTTTTAAGCTTTTGAAAAATTTGCATTTTAAGCTTGGCAACACTGCTACAGCTTTAAAGCCACTGCTATGTTTCCGTGTCCGTGTCTCCGATTTCAAGTGACAGGTAAAATATTGCTGTAGGTGGCACCATCTGTGAGATATTAGCTTTTTGCCTACAGCATTTTCGATGTTTTTATTTTTTTAAGCTTTTGAAAAATGTGCATTTTAAGCTTGGCAACACTGCCACAGCTTTAAAGCCACTGCTACGTTTTAGCCCTTAAAAAAAGCGTCTGTGTCTCCCCTTTATAGGGATATGCAAAATGTTGCTGTAGATGTTACCATATCTGAGGTATTAGCTTTTTGCTTACAGCATTTTCGATGTTTTTATTTTTTTAAGCTCTTGAAAAATGTGCTTTTTAAACTTGGCAACACTGCCACAGCTTTAAAGCCACTGCTATCTCTTACACCTTAAAAGAAGCACCTGTGTCTCCTCTTTCCAGTGACGGGCAAAATGTTGCTGTAGGTGTTACCATCTCTGAGATATTAGCATTTTGCCTACAGCATTTTCGATGTTTTTATTTTGTTAAGCTCTTGAAAAATGTGTTTTTTTAACTTGGCAACACTGCCACAGCTTTAAAGCCACTGCTATGTTTTACACCTCAAAAGAAGCTCTGTGTCTCATCTTTGTAGAGATATGCAAAATGTTCCTTTAGGTGTTACCATCTCTGAGATATTAGCTGTTTTGCCTACAGCATTTTCGATGTTTTTATTTTTTTAAGCTTTTGAAAAATGTGCATTTTAAGCTTGGCAACACTGCCACAGCTTTAAAGCCACTGCTACGTTTTGGCACTTAAAAGAAGCGTCTGTGTCTCCTCTTTATAGGGATATGCAAAATGTTGCTGTAGATATTACCATCTCTGAGGTATTAGCTTTTTGCTTACAGCATTTTCGATGTTTTTATTTTTTGAAGCTTTTGAAAAATGTGCTTTTTAAGCTTGGCAACACTGCTACAGCTTTAAAGCCACTGCTATGTTTTACGTTTCAGAAGAAGCGTCCGTGTCTCCTCTTTCAAGTGACTGGTAAAATATTGCTGTAGGTGGCACCATCTCTGAGATATTAGCATTTTCGTCTACAGCATTTTCGATGTTTTTATTTTTTTAAGCTTTTGAAAAATGTGCATTTTAAGCTTGGCAACACTGCTACAGCTTTAAAGCCACTGCTATGTTTCCGTGTCCGTGTCTCCGATTTCAAGTGACAGGTAAAATATTGCTGTAGGTGGCACCATCTGTGAGATATTAGCTTTTTGCTTACAGCATTTTCGATGTTTTTATTTTTTTAAGCTTTTGAAAAATGTGCATTTTAAGCTTGGCAACACTGCTACAGCTTTAAAGCCACTGCTATGTTTCCGTGTCCGTGTCTCCGATTTCAAGTGACAGCTAAAATATTGCTGTAGGTGGCACCATCTGTGAGATATTAGCTTTTTGCCTACAGCATTTTCGATGTTTTTATTTTTTTAAGCTTTTGAAAAATTTGCATTTTAAGCTTGGCAACACTGCTACAGCTTTAAAGCCACTGCTATGTTTCCGTGTCCGTGTCTCCGATTTCAAGTGACAGGTAAAATATTGCTGTAGGTGGCACCATCTGTGAGATATTAGCTTTTTGCCTACAGCATTTTCGATGTTTTTATTTTTTTAAGCTTTTGAAAAATGTGCATTTTAAGCTTGGCAACACTGCCACAGCTTTAAAGCCACTGCTACGTTTTAGCCCTTAAAAAAAGCGTCTGTGTCTCCCCTTTATAGGGATATGCAAAATGTTGCTGTAGATGTTACCATATCTGAGGTATTAGCTTTTTGCTTACAGCATTTTCGATGTTTTTATTTTTTTAAGCTCTTGAAAAATGTGCTTTTTAAACTTGGCAACACTGCCACAGCTTTAAAGCCACTGCTATCTCTTACACCTTAAAAGAAGCACCTGTGTCTCCTCTTTCCAGTGACGGGCAAAATGTTGCTGTAGGTGTTACCATCTCTGAGATATTAGCATTTTGCCTACAGCATTTTCGATGTTTTTATTTTGTTAAGCTCTTGAAAAATGTGTTTTTTTAACTTGGCAACACTGCCACAGCTTTAAAGCCACTGCTATGTTTTACACCTCAAAAGAAGCTCTGTGTCTCATCTTTGTAGAGATATGCAAAATGTTCCTTTAGGTGTTACCATCTCTGAGATATTAGCTGTTTTGCCTACAGCATTTTCGATGTTTTTATTTTTTTAAGCTTTTGAAAAATGTGCATTTTAAGCTTGGCAACACTGCCACAGCTTTAAAGCCACTGCTACGTTTTGGCACTTAAAAGAAGCGTCTGTGTCTCCTCTTTATAGGGATATGCAAAATGTTGCTGTAGATATTACCATCTCTGAGGTATTAGCTTTTTGCTTACAGCATTTTCGATGTTTTTATTTTTTGAAGCTTTTGAAAAATGTGCTTTTTAAGCTTGGCAACACTGCTACAGCTTTAAAGCCACTGCTATGTTTTACGTTTCAGAAGAAGCGTCCGTGTCTCCTCTTTCAAGTGACTGGTAAAATATTGCTGTAGGTGGCACCATCTCTGAGATATTAGCATTTTCGTCTACAGCATTTTCGATGTTTTTATTTTTTTAAGCTTTTGAAAAATGTGCATTTTAAGCTTGGCAACACTGCTACAGCTTTAAAGCCACTGCTATGTTTCCGTGTCCGTGTCTCCGATTTCAAGTGACAGGTAAAATATTGCTGTAGGTGGCACCATCTGTGAGATATTAGCTTTTTGCTTACAGCATTTTCGATGTTTTTATTTTTTTAAGCTTTTGAAAAATGTGCATTTTAAGCTTGGCAACACTGCTACAGCTTTAAAGCCACTGCTATGTTTCCGTGTCCGTGTCTCCGATTTCAAGTGACAGCTAAAATATTGCTGTAGGTGGCACCATCTGTGAGATATTAGCTTTTTGCCTACAGCATTTTCGATGTTTTTATTTTTTTAAGCTTTTGAAAAATTTGCATTTTAAGCTTGGCAACACTGCTACAGCTTTAAAGCCACTGCTATGTTTCCGTGTCCGTGTCTCCGATTTCAAGTGACAGGTAAAATATTGCTGTAGGTGGCACCATCTGTGAGATATTAGCTTTTTGCCTACAGCATTTTCGATGTTTTTATTTTTTTAAGCTTTTGAAAAATGTGCATTTTAAGCTTGGCAACACTGCCACAGCTTTAAAGCCACTGCTACGTTTTAGCCCTTAAAAAAAGCGTCTGTGTCTCCCCTTTATAGGGATATGCAAAATGTTGCTGTAGATGTTACCATATCTGAGGTATTAGCTTTTTGCTTACAGCATTTTCGATGTTTTTATTTTTTTAAGCTCTTGAAAAATGTGCTTTTTAAACTTGGCAACACTGCCACAGCTTTAAAGCCACTGCTATCTCTTACACCTTAAAAGAAGCACCTGTGTCTCCTCTTTCCAGTGACGGGCAAAATGTTGCTGTAGGTGTTACCATCTCTGAGATATTAGCATTTTGCCTACAGCATTTTCGATGTTTTTATTTTGTTAAGCTCTTGAAAAATGTGTTTTTTTAACTTGGCAACACTGCCACAGCTTTAAAGCCACTGCTATGTTTTACACCTCAAAAGAAGCTCTGTGTCTCATCTTTGTAGAGATATGCAAAATGTTCCTTTAGGTGTTACCATCTCTGAGATATTAGCTGTTTTGCCTACAGCATTTTCGATGTTTTTATTTTTTTAAACTTGGCAACACTGCCACAGCTTTAAAGCCACTGCTATCTCTTACACCTTAAAAGAAGCGTCCGTGTCTCCTCTTTCCAGTGATGGGCAAAATGTTGCTGTAGGTGTTACCGTTTCTGAGATATTAGCATTTTGCCTACAGCATTTTCGATGTTTTTATTTTTTTAAGCTCTTGAAAAATGTGCTTTTTAAACTTGGCAACACTGCCACAGCTTTAAAGCCACTGCTATGTTTTACAGCTCAAAAGAAGCTCTGTGTCTCATCTTTGTAGAGATATGCAAAATGTTGCTGTAGATGTTACCATCTCTGAGATATTAGCTGTTTTGCCTACAGCATTTTCGATGTTTTTATTTTTTTAAGCTTTTGAAAAATGTGCATTTTAAGCTTGGCAACGCTGCTACAGCTTTAAAGCCACTGCTATGTTTCCGTATCCGTGTCTCCGATTTCAAGTGACAGGTAAAATATTGCTGTAGGTGGCACCATCTGTGAGATATTAGCTTTTTGCCTACAGCATTTTCGATGTTTTTATTTTTTTAAGCTTTTGAAAAATGTGCATTTTAAGCTTGGCAACACTGCCACAGCTTTAAAGCCACTGCTACGTTTTACCCCTTGTCCGTGTCTCCGATTTCAAGTGACAGGTAAAATATTGCTGTAGGTGGCACCATCTGTGAGATATTAGCTTTTTGCCTACAGCATTTTCGATGTTTTTATTTTTTTAAGCTCTTGAAAAATGTGCTTTTTAAACTTGGCAACACTGCCACAGCTTTAAAGCCACTGCTATGTTTTACAGCTCAAAAGAACCTCTGTGTCTCATCTTTGTAGAGATATGCAAAATGTTGCTGTAGATGTTACCATCTCTGAGGTATTAGCTTTTTGCTTACAGCATTTTCGATGTTTTTATTTTTTTAAGCTCTTGAAAAATGTGCTTTTTAAACTTGGCAACACTGCCACAGCTTTAAAGCCACTGCTATCTCTTACACCTTAAAAGAAGCGTCCGTGTCTCCTCTTTCCAGTGACGGGCAAAATGTTGCTGTAGGTTTTACCATCTCTGAGATATTAGCATTTTGCCTACAGCATTTTCGATGTTTTTATTTTGTTAAGCTCTTGAAAAATGTGCTTTTTTAACTTGGCAACACTGCCACAGCTTTAAAGCCACTGCTATGTTTTACACCTCAAAAGAAGCTCTGTGTCTCATCTTTGTAGAGATATGCAAAATGTTCCTTTAGGTGTTACCATCTCTGAGATATTAGCTGTTTTGCCTACAGCATTTTCGATGTTTTTATTTTTTTAAGCTTTTGAAAAATGTGCATTTTAAGCTTGGCAACACTGCCACAGCTTTAAAGCCACTGCTATGTTTTACAGCTCAAAAGAAGCTCTGTGTCTCATCTTTGTAGAGATATGCAAAATGTTGCTGTAGATGTTACCATCTCTGAGATATTAGCTGTTTTGCCTACAGAATTTTCGATGTTTTTATTTTTTTAAGCTTTTGAAAAATGTGCATTTTAAGCTTGGCAACACTGCCACAGCTTTAAAGCCACTGCTATGTTTTACAGCTCAAAAGAAGCTCTGTGTCTCATCTTTGTAGAGATATGCAAAATGTTGCTGTAGATGTTACCATCTCTGAGATATTAGCTGTTTTGCCTACAGAATTTTCGATGTTTTTATTTTTTTAAGCTTTTGAAAAATGTGCATTTTAAGCTTGGCAACACTGCCACAGCTTTAAAGCCACTGCTATGTTTTACAGCTCAAAAGAAGCTCTGTGTCTCATCTTTGTAGAGATATGCAAAATGTTGCTGTAGATGTTACCATCTCTGAGATATTAGCTGTTTTGCCTACAGAATTTTCGATGTTTTTATTTTTTTAAGCTTTTGAAAAATGTGCATTTTAAGCTTGGCAGCACTGCTACAGCTTTAAAGCCACTGCTATCTCTTACACCTTAAAAGAAGCGTCTGTGTCTCCTCTTTATAGGGATATGCAAAATGTTGCTGTAGATATTACCATCTCTGAGGTATTAGCTTTTTGCTTACAGCATTTTCGATGTTTTTATTTTTTGAAGCTTTTGAAAAATGTGCTTTTTAAGCTTGGCAACACTGCTACAGCTTTAAAGCCACTGCTATGTTTTACGTTTCAGAAGAAGCGTCCGTGTCTCCTCTTTCAAGTGACTGGTAAAATATTGCTGTAGGTGGCACCATCTCTGAGATATTAGCATTTTCGTCTACAGCATTTTCGATGTTTTTATTTTTTTAAGCTTTTGAAAAATGTGCATTTTAAGCTTGGCAACACTGCTACAGCTTTAAAGCCACTGCTATGTTTTACAGCTCAAAAGAAGCTCTGTGTCTCATCTTTGTAGAGATATGCAAAATGTTGCTGTAGATGTTACCATCTCTGAGGTATTAGCTTTTTGCTTACAGCATTTTCGATGTTTTTATTTTTTTAAGCTCTTGAAAAATGTGCTTTTTAAACTTGGCAACACTGCCACAGCTTTAAAGCCACTGCTATCTCTTACACCTTAAAAGAAGCGTCCGTGTCTCCTCTTTCCAGTGACGGGCAAAATGTTGCTGTAGGTTTTACCATCTCTGAGATATTAGCATTTTGCCTACAGCATTTTCGATGTTTTTATTTTGTTAAGCTCTTGAAAAATGTGCTTTTTTAACTTGGCAACACTGCCACAGCTTTAAAGCCACTGCTACGTTTTACCCCTTGTCCGTGTCTCCGATTTCAAGTGACAGGTAAAATATTGCTGTAGGTGGCACCATCTGTGAGATATTAGCTTTTTGCCTACAGCATTTTCGATGTTTTTATTTTTTTAAGCTCTTGAAAAATGTGCTTTTTAAACTTGGCAACACTGCCACAGCTTTAAAGCCACTGCTATGTTTTACAGCTCAAAAGAAGCTCTGTGTCTCATCTTTGTAGAGATATGCAAAATGTTGCTGTAGATGTTACCATCTCTGAGATATTAGCTGTTTTGCCTACAGCATTTTCGATGTTTTTATTTTTTTAAGCTTTTGAAAAATGTGCATTTTAAGCTTGGCAACGCTGCTACAGCTTTAAAGCCACTGCTATGTTTCCGTATCCGTGTCTCCGATTTCAAGTGACAGGTAAAATATTGCTGTAGGTGGCACCATCTGTGAGATATTAGCTTTTTGCCTACAGCATTTTCGATGTTTTTATTTTTTTAAGCTTATGAAAAATGTGCATTTTAAGCTTGGCAACACTGCCACAGCTTTAAAGCCACTGCTATGTTTTACAGCTCAAAAGAACCTCTGTGTCTCATCTTTGTAGAGATATGCAAAATGTTGCTGTAGATGTTACCATCTCTGAGGTATTAGCTTTTTGCTTACAGCATTTTCGATGTTTTTATTTTTTTAAGCTCTTGAAAAATGTGCTTTTTAAACTTGGCAACACTGCCACAGCTTTAAAGCCACTGCTATCTCTTACACCTTAAAAGAAGCGTCCGTGTCTCCTCTTTCCAGTGACGGGCAAAATGTTGCTGTAGGTTTTACCATCTCTGAGATATTAGCATTTTGCCTACAGCATTTTCGATGTTTTTATTTTGTTAAGCTCTTGAAAAATGTGCTTTTTTAACTTGGCAACACTGCCACAGCTTTAAAGCCACTGCTATGTTTTACACCTCAAAAGAAGCTCTGTGTCTCATCTTTGTAGAGATATGCAAAATGTTCCTTTAGGTGTTACCATCTCTGAGATATTAGCTGTTTTGCCTACAGCATTTTCGATGTTTTTATTTTTTTAAGCTTTTGAAAAATGTGCATTTTAAGCTTGGCAACACTGCCACAGCTTTAAAGCCACTGCTACGTTTTAGCACTTAAAAGAAGCGTCTGTGTCTCCTCTTTATAGGGATATGCAAAATGTTGCTGTAGATATTACCATCTCTGAGGTATTAGCTTTTTACTTACAGCATTTTCGATGTTTTTATTTTTTGAAGCTTTTGAAAAATGTGCTTTTTAAGCTTGGCAACACTGCTACAGCTTTAAAGCCACTGCTATGTTTTACGTTTCAGAAGAAGCGTCCGTGTCTCCTCTTTCAAGTGACTGGTAAAATATTGCTGTAGGTGGCACCATCTCTGAGATATTAGCATTTTCGTCTACAGCATTTTCGATGTTTTTATTTTTTTAAGCTTTTGAAAAATGTGCATTTTAAGCTTGGCAACACTGCTACAGCTTTAAAGCCACTGCTATGTTTCCGTGTCCGTGTCTCCGATTTCAAGTGACAGGTAAAATATTGCTGTAGGTGGCACCATCTGTGAGATATTAGCTTTTTGCCTACAGCATTTTCGATGTTTTTATTTTTTTAAGCTTTTGAAAAATGTGCATTTTAAGCTTGGCAACACTGCCACAGCTTTAAAGCCACTGCTACGTTTTAGCCCTTAAAAGAAGCGTCTGTGTCTCCTCTTTATAGGGATATGCAAAATGTTGCTGTAGATGTTACCATCTCTGAGGTATTAGCTTTTTGCTTACAGCATTTTCGATGTTTTTATTTTTTGAAGTTTTTGAAAAATGTGCATTTTAAACTTGGCAACACTGCCACAGCTTTAAAGCCACTGCTACGTTTTAGCCCTTAAAAGAAGCGTCTGTGTCTCCTCTTTATAGGGATATGCAAAATGTTGCTGTAGATGTTACCATATCTGAGGTATTAGCTTTTTGCTTACAGCATTTTCAATGTTTTTATTTTTTTAAGCTCTTGAAAAATGTGCTTTTTAAACTTGGCAACACTGCCACAGCTTTAAAGCCACTGCTATCTCTTACACCTTAAAAGAAGCGTCCGTGTCTCCTCTTTCCAGTGACGGGCAAAATGTTGCTGTAGGTGTTACCGTTTCTGAGATATTAGCATTTTGCCTACAGCATTTTCGATGTTTTTATTTTTTTAAGCTCTTGAAAAATGTGCTTTTTAAACTTGGCAACACTGCCACAGCTTTAAAGCCACTGCTATGTTTTACAGCTCAAAAGAAGCTCTGTGTCTCATCTTTGTAGAGATATGCAAAATGTTGCTGTAGATGTTACCATCTCTGAGATATTAGCTGTTTTGCCTACAGCATTTTCGATGTTTTTATTTTTTTAAGCCTTTGAAAAATGTGCATTTTAAGCTTGGCAACACTGCCACAGCTTTAAAGCCACTGCTATGTTTCCGTGTCCGTGTCTCCGATTTCAAGTGACAGGTAAAATATTGCTGTAGGTGGCCCCATCTGTGAGATATTAGCTTTTTGCCTACAGCATTTTCGATGTTTTTATTTTTGTAAGCTTATGAAAAATGTGCATTTTAAGCTTGGCAACACTGCCACAGCTTTAAAGCCACTGCTATGTTTTACAGCTCAAAAGAAGCTCTGTGTCTCATCTTTGTAGAGATATGCAAAATGTTGCTGTAGATGTTACCATCTCTGAGATATTAGCTGTTTTGCCTACAGCATTTTCGATGTTTTTATTTTTTTAAGCTTTTGAAAAATGTGCATTTTAAGCTTGGCAACACTGCTACAGCTTTAAAGCCACTGCTATGTTTCCGTGTCCGTGTCTCCGATTTCAAGTGACAGGTAAAATATTGCTGTAGGTGGCACCATCTGTGAGATATTAGCTTTTTGCCTACAGCATTTTCGATGTTTTTATTTTTTTAAGCTTTTGAAAAATGTGCATTTTAAGCTTGGCAACACTGCCACAGCTTTAAAGCCACTGCTACGTTTTAGCCCTTAAAAGAAGCGTCTGTGTCTCCTCTTTATAGGGATATGCAAAATGTTGCTGTAGGTGTTACCATCTCTGAGATATTAGCATTTTGCCTACAGCATTTTCGATGTTTTTATTTTTTTAAGCTCTTGAAAAATGTGCTTTTTAAACTTGGCAACACTGCCATAGCTTTAAAGCCACGGCTATGGTTTACATCTTAAAAGAAGCACCTGTGTCTCCTCTTTCCAGTGACGGGCAAAATGTTGCTGTAGGTGTTACCATCTCTGAGATATTAGCATTTTGCCTACAGCATTTTCGATGTTTTTATTTTTTTAAGCTTTTGAAAAATGTGCATTTTAAGCTTGGCAACACTGCCACAGCTTTAAAGCCACTGCTACGTTTTAGCCCTTAAAAGAAGCGTCTGTGTCTCCTCTTTATAGGGATATGCAAAATGTTGCTGTAGATGTTACCATATCTGAGGTATTAGCTTTTTGCTTACAGCATTTTCGATGTTTTTATTTTTTTAAGCTCTTGAAAAATGTGCTTTTTAAACTTGGCAACACTGCCACAGCTTTAAAGCCACGGCTATGGTTTACATCTTAAAAGAAGCACCTGTGTCTCCTCTTTCCAGTGACGGGCAAAATGTTGCTGTAGGTGTTACCATCTCTGAGATATTAGCATTTTGCCTACAGCATTTTCGATGTTTTTATTTTTTTAAGCTTTTGAAAAATGTGCATTTTAAGCTTGGCAACACTGCCACAGCTTTAAAGCCACTGCTACGTTTTAGCCCTTAAAAGAAGCGTCTGTGTCTCCTCTTTATAGGGATATGCAAAATGTTGCTGTAGATGTTACCATATCTGAGGTATTAGCTTTTTGCTTACAGCATTTTCGATGTTTTTATTTTTTTAAGCTCTTGAAAAATGTGCTTTTTAAACTTGGCAACACTGCCACAGCTTTAAAGCCACTGCTATCTCTTACACCTTAAAAGAAGCACCTGTGTCTCCTCTTTCCAGTGACGGGCAAAATGTTGCTGTAGGTGTTACCATCTCTGAGATATTAGCATTTTGCCTACAGCATTTTCGATGTTTTTATTTTTTTAAGCTCTTGAAAAATGTGCTTTTTAAACTTGGCAACACTGCCACAGCTTTAAAGCCACTGCTATCTCTTACACCTTAAAAGAAGCGTCCGTGTCTCCTCTTTCCAGTGACGGGCAAAATGTTGCTGTAGGTGTTACCGTTTCTGAGATATTAGCATTTTGCCTACAGCATTTTCGATGTTTTTATTTTTTTAAGCTCTTGAAAAATGTGCTTTTTAAACTTGGCAACACTGCCACAGCTTTAAAGCCACTGCTATGTTTTACAGCTCAAAAGAAGCTCTGTGTCTCATCTTTGTAGAGATATGCAAAATGTTGCTGTAGATGTTACCATATCTGAGGTATTAGCTTTTTGCTTACAGCATTTTCGATGTTTTTATTTTTTTAAGCTCTTGAAAAATGTGCTTTTTAAACTTGGCAACACTGCCACAGCTTTAAAGCCACTGCTATCTCTTACACCTTAAAAGAAGCGTCCGTGTCTCCTCTTTCCAGTGACGGGCAAAATGTTGCTGTAGGTGTTACCGTTTCTGAGATATTAGCATTTTGCCTACAGCATTTTCGATGTTTTTATTTTTTTAAGCTCTTGAAAAATGTGCTTTTTAAACTTGGCAACACTGCCACAGCTTTAAAGCCACTGCTATGTTTTACAGCTCAAAAGGAGCTCTGTGTCTCATCTTTGTAGAGATATGCAAAATGTTGCTGTAGATGTTACCATCTCTGAGATATTAGCTGTTTTGCCTACAGCATTTTCGATGTTTTTATTTTTTTAAGCCTTTGAAAAATGTGCATTTTAAGCTTGGCAACACTGCTACAGCTTTAAAGCCACTGCTATGTTTCCGTGTCCGTGTCTCCGATTTCAAGTGACAGGTAAAATATTGCTGTAGGTGGCACAATCTGTGAGATATTAGCTTTTTGCCTACAGCATTTTCGATGTTTTTATTTTTTTAAGCTTATGAAAAATGTGCATTTTAAGCTTGGCAACACTGCCACAGCTTTAAAGCCACTGCTATGTTTTACAGCTCAAAAGAAGCTCTGTGTCTCATCTTTGTAGAGATATGCAAAATGTTGCTGTAGATGTTACCATCTCTGAGATATTAGCTGTTTTGCCTACAGAATTTTCGATGTTTTTATTTTTTTAAGCTTTTGAAAAATGTGCATTTTAAGCTTGGCAGCACTGCTACAGCTTTAAAGCCACTGCTATGTTTCCGTGTCCGTGTCTGCGATTTCAAGTGACAGGTAAAATATTGCTGTAGGTGGCACCATCTGTGAGATATTAGCTTTTTGCCTACAGCATTTTCGATGTTTTTATTTTTTTAAGCTTTTGAAAAATGTGCATTTTAAGCTTGGCAACACTGCTACAGCTTTAAAGCCACTGCTATGTTTCCGTGTCCGTGTCTCCGATTTCAAGTGACAGGTAAAATATTGCTGTAGGTGGCACCATCTGTGAGATATTAGCTTTTTGCCTACAGCATTTTCGATGTTTTTATTTTTTTAAGCTTTTGAAAAATGTGCATTTTAAGCTTGGCAACACTGCTACAGCTTTAAAGCCACTGCTATGTTTCCGTGTCCGTGTCTCCGATTTCAAGTGACAGGTAAAATATTGCTGTAGGTGGCACAATCTGTGAGATATTAGCTTTTTGCCTACAGCATTTTCGATGTTTTTATTTTTTTAAGCTTATGAAAAATGTGCATTTTAAGCTTGGCAACACTGCCACAGCTTTAAAGCCACTGCTATGTTTTACAGCTCAAAAGAAGCTCTGTGTCTCATCTTTGTAGAGATATGCAAAATGTTGCTGTAGATGTTACCATCTCTGAGATATTAGCTGTTTTGCCTACAGCATTTTCGATGTTTTTATTTTTTTAAGCTTTTGAAAAATGTGCATTTTAAGCTTGGCAACACTGCTACAGCTTTAAAGCCACTGCTATGTTTCCGTGTCCGTGTCTCCGATTTCAAGTGACAGGTAAAATATTGCTGTAGGTGGCACCATCTGTGAGATATTAGCTTTTTGCTTACAGCATTTTCGATGTTTTTATTTTTTTAAGCTTTTGAAAAATGTGCATTTTAAGCTTGGCAACACTGCTACAGCTTTAAAGCCACTGCTATGTTTCCGTGTCCGTGTCTCCGATTTCAAGTGACAGCTAAAATATTGCTGTAGGTGGCACCATCTGTGAGATATTAGCTTTTTGCCTACAGCATTTTCGATGTTTTTATTTTTTTAAGCTTTTGAAAAATTTGCATTTTAAGCTTGGCAACACTGCTACAGCTTTAAAGCCACTGCTATGTTTCCGTGTCCGTGTCTCCGATTTCAAGTGACAGGTAAAATATTGCTGTAGGTGGCACCATCTGTGAGATATTAGCTTTTTGCCTACAGCATTTTCGATGTTTTTATTTTTTTAAGCTTTTGAAAAATGTGCATTTTAAGCTTGGCAACACTGCCACAGCTTTAAAGCCACTGCTACGTTTTAGCCCTTAAAAAAAGCGTCTGTGTCTCCCCTTTATAGGGATATGCAAAATGTTGCTGTAGATGTTACCATATCTGAGGTATTAGCTTTTTGCTTACAGCATTTTCGATGTTTTTATTTTTTTAAGCTCTTGAAAAATGTGCTTTTTAAACTTGGCAACACTGCCACAGCTTTAAAGCCACTGCTATCTCTTACACCTTAAAAGAAGCACCTGTGTCTCCTCTTTCCAGTGACGGGCAAAATGTTGCTGTAGGTGTTACCATCTCTGAGATATTAGCATTTTGCCTACAGCATTTTCGATGTTTTTATTTTGTTAAGCTCTTGAAAAATGTGTTTTTTTAACTTGGCAACACTGCCACAGCTTTAAAGCCACTGCTATGTTTTACACCTCAAAAGAAGCTCTGTGTCTCATCTTTGTAGAGATATGCAAAATGTTCCTTTAGGTGTTACCATCTCTGAGATATTAGCTGTTTTGCCTACAGCATTTTCGATGTTTTTATTTTTTTAAGCTTTTGAAAAATGTGCATTTTAAGCTTGGCAACACTGCCACAGCTTTAAAGCCACTGCTACGTTTTGGCACTTAAAAGAAGCGTCTGTGTCTCCTCTTTATAGGGATATGCAAAATGTTGCTGTAGATATTACCATCTCTGAGGTATTAGCTTTTTGCTTACAGCATTTTCGATGTTTTTATTTTTTGAAGCTTTTGAAAAATGTGCTTTTTAAGCTTGGCAACACTGCTACAGCTTTAAAGCCACTGCTATGTTTTACGTTTCAGAAGAAGCGTCCGTGTCTCCTCTTTCAAGTGACTGGTAAAATATTGCTGTAGGTGGCACCATCTCTGAGATATTAGCATTTTCGTCTACAGCATTTTCGATGTTTTTATTTTTTTAAGCTTTTGAAAAATGTGCATTTTAAGCTTGGCAACACTGCTACAGCTTTAAAGCCACTGCTATGTTTCCGTGTCCGTGTCTCCGATTTCAAGTGACAGGTAAAATATTGCTGTAGGTGGCACCATCTGTGAGATATTAGCTTTTTGCCTACAGCATTTTCGATGTTTTTATTTTTTTAAGCTTTTGAAAAATGTGCATTTTAAGCTTGGCAACACTGCCACAGCTTTAAAGCCACTGCTACGTTTTAGCCCTTAAAAGAAGCGTCTGTGTCTCCTCTTTATAGGGATATGCAAAATGTTGCTGTAGATGTTACCATCTCTGAGGTATTAGCTTTTTGCTTACAGCATTTTCGATGTTTTTATTTTTTGAAGTTTTTGAAAAATGTGCATTTTAAACTTGGCAACACTGCCACAGCTTTAAAGCCACTGCTACGTTTTAGCCCTTAAAAGAAGCGTCTGTGTCTCCTCTTTATAGGGATATGCAAAATGTTGCTGTAGATGTTACCATATCTGAGGTATTAGCTTTTTGCTTACAGCATTTTCAATGTTTTTATTTTTTTAAGCTCTTGAAAAATGTGCTTTTTAAACTTGGCAACACTGCCACAGCTTTAAAGCCACTGCTATCTCTTACACCTTAAAAGAAGCGTCCGTGTCTCCTCTTTCCAGTGACGGGCAAAATGTTGCTGTAGGTGTTACCGTTTCTGAGATATTAGCATTTTGCTCTACAGCATTTTCGATGTTTTTATTTTCTTAAGCTCTTGAAAAATGTGCTTTTTAAACTTGGCAACACTGCCACAGCTTTAAAGCCACTGCTATGTTTTACAGCTCAAAAGAAGCTCTGTGTCTCATCTTTGTAGAGATATGCAAAATGTTGCTGTAGATGTTACCATCTCTGAGATATTAGCTGTTTTGCCTACAGCATTTTCGATGTTTTTATTTTTTTAAGCTTTTGAAAAATGTGCATTTTAAGCTTGGCAACACTGCCACAGCTTTAAAGCCACTGCTATGTTTCCGTGTCCGTGTCTCCGATTTCAAGTGACAGGTAAAATATTGCTGTAGGTGGCCCCATCTGTGAGATATTAGCTTTTTGCCTACAGCATTTTCGATGTTTTTATTTTTTTAAGCTTATGAAAAATGTGCATTTTAAGCTTGGCAACACTGCCACAGCTTTAAAGCCACTGCTATGTTTTACAGCTCAAAAGAAGCTCTGTGTCTCATCTTTGTAGAGATATGCAAAATGTTGCTGTAGATGTTACCATCTCTGAGATATTAGCTGTTTTGCCTACAGCATTTTCGATGTTTTTATTTTTTTAAGCTTTTGAAAAATGTGCATTTTAAACTTGGCAACACTGCTACAGCTTTAAAGCCACTGCTATGTTTCCGTGTCCGTGTCTCCGATTTCAAGTGACAGGTAAAATATTGCTGTAGGTGGCACCATCTGTGAGATATTAGCTTTTTGCCTACAGCATTTTCGATGTTTTTATTTTTTTAAGCTTTTGAAAAATGTGCATTTTAAGCTTGGCAACACTGCCACAGCTTTAAAGCCACTGCTACGTTTTAGCCCTTAAAAGAAGCGTCTGTGTCTCCTCTTTATAGGGATATGCAAAATGTTGCTGTAGATGTTACCATCTCTGAGGTATTAGCTTTTTGCTTACAGCATTTTCGATGTTTTTATTTTTTGAAGTTTTTGAAAAATGTGCATTTTAAGCTTGGCAACACTGCCACAGCTTTAAAGCCACTGCTACGTTTTACCCCTTAAAAGAAGCGTCTGTGTCTCCTCTTTATAGGGATATGCAAAATGTTGCTGTAGGTGTTACCATCTCTGAGATATTAGCATTTTGCCTACAGCATTTTCGATGTTTTTATTTTTTTAAGCTCTTGAAAAATGTGCTTTTTAAACTTGGCAAAACTGCCATAGCTTTAAAGCCACGGCTATGGTTTACATCTTAAAAGAAGCACCTGTGTCTCCTCTTTCCAGTGACGGGCAAAATGTTGCTGTAGGTGTTACCATCTCTGAGATATTAGCATTTTGCCTACAGCATTTTCGATGTTTTTATTTTTTTAAGCTTTTGAAAAATGTGCATTTTAAGCTTGGCAACACTGCCACAGCTTTAAAGCCACTGCTACGTTTTAGCCCTTAAAAGAAGCGTCTGTGTCTCCTCTTTATAGGGATATGCAAAATGTTGCTGTAGATGTTACCATATCTGAGGTATTAGCTTTTTGCTTACAGCATTTTCGATGTTTTTATTTTTTTAAGCTCTTGAAAAATGTGCTTTTTAAACTTGGCAACACTGCCACAGCTTTAAAGCCACTGCTATCTCTTACACCTTAAAAGAAGCACCTGTGTCTCCTCTTTCCAGTGACGGGCAAAATGTTGCTGTAGGTGTTACCATCTCTGAGATATTAGCATTTTGCCTACAGCATTTTCGATGTTTTTATTTTTTTAAGCTCTTGAAAAATGTGCTTTTTAAACTTGGCAACACTGCCACAGCTTTAAAGCCACTGCTATCTCTTACACCTTAAAAGAAGCGTCCGTGTCTCCTCTTTCCAGTGACGGGCAAAATGTTGCTGTAGGTGTTACCGTTTCTGAGATATTAGCATTTTGCCTACAGCATTTTCGATGTTTTTATTTTTTTAAGCTCTTGAAAAATGTGCTTTTTAAACTTGGCAACACTGCCACAGCTTTAAAGCCACTGCTATGTTTTACAGCTCAAAAGAAGCTCTGTGTCTCATCTTTGTAGAGATATGCAAAATGTTGCTGTAGATGTTACCATATCTGAGGTATTAGCTTTTTGCTTACAGCATTTTCGATGTTTTTATTTTTTTAAGCTCTTGAAAAATGTGCTTTTTAAACTTGGCAACACTGCCACAGCTTTAAAGCCACTGCTATCTCTTACACCTTAAAAGAAGCGTCCGTGTCTCCTCTTTCCAGTGACGGGCAAAATGTTGCTGTAGGTGTTACCGTTTCTGAGATATTAGCATTTTGCCTACAGCATTTTCGATGTTTTTATTTTTTTAAGCTCTTGAAAAATGTGCTTTTTAAACTTGGCAACACTGCCACAGCTTTAAAGCCACTGCTATGTTTTACAGCTCAAAAGGAGCTCTGTGTCTCATCTTTGTAGAGATATGCAAAATGTTGCTGTAGATGTTACCATCTCTGAGATATTAGCTGTTTTGCCTACAGCATTTTCGATGTTTTTATTTTTTTAAGCCTTTGAAAAATGTGCATTTTAAGCTTGGCAACACTGCTACAGCTTTAAAGCCACTGCTATGTTTCCGTGTCCGTGTCTCCGATTTCAAGTGACAGGTAAAATATTGCTGTAGGTGGCACAATCTGTGAGATATTAGCTTTTTGCCTACAGCATTTTCGATGTTTTTATTTTTTTAAGCTTATGAAAAATGTGCATTTTAAGCTTGGCAACACTGCCACAGCTTTAAAGCCACTGCTATGTTTTACAGCTCAAAAGAAGCTCTGTGTCTCATCTTTGTAGAGATATGCAAAATGTTGCTGTAGATGTTACCATCTCTGAGATATTAGCTGTTTTGCCTACAGAATTTTCGATGTTTTTATTTTTTTAAGCTTTTGAAAAATGTGCATTTTAAGCTTGGCAACACTGCTACAGCTTTAAAGCCACTGCTATGTTTCCGTGTCCGTGTCTGCGATTTCAAGTGACAGGTAAAATATTGCTGTAGGTGGCACCATCTGTGAGATATTAGCTTTTTGCCTACAGCATTTTCGATGTTTTTATTTTTTTAAGCTTTTGAAAAATGTGCATTTTAAGCTTGGCAACACTGCTACAGCTTTAAAGCCACTGCTATGTTTCCGTGTCCGTGTCTCCGATTTCAAGTGACAGGTAAAATATTGCTGTAGGTGGCACCATCTGTGAGATATTAGCTTTTTGCCTACAGCATTTTCGATGTTTTTATTTTTTTAAGCTTTTGAAAAATGTGCATTTTAAGCTTGGCAACACTGCTACAGCTTTAAAGCCACTGCTATGTTTCCGTGTCCGTGTCTCCGATTTCAAGTGACAGGTAAAATATTGCTGTAGGTGGCACCATCTGTGAGATATTAGCTTTTTGCCTACAGCATTTTCGATGTTTTTATTTTTTTAAGCTTTTGAAAAATGTGCATTTTAAGCTTGGCAACACTGCTACAGCTTTAAAGCCACTGCTATGTTTTACGTTTCAGAAGAAGCGTCCGTGTCTCCTCTTTCAAGTGACTGGTAAAATATTGCTGTAGGTGGCACCATCTCTGAGATATTAGCATTTTCGTCTACAGCATTTTCGATGTTTTTATTTTTTTAAGCTTTTGAAAAATGTGCATTTTAAGCTTGGCAACACTGCTACAGCTTTAAAGCCACTGCTATGTTTCCGTGTCCGTGTCTCCGATTTCAAGTGACAGGTAAAATATTGCTGTAGGTGGCACCATCTGTGAGATATTAGCTTTTTGCCTACAGCATTTTCGATGTTTTTATTTTTTTAAGCTTTTGAAAAATGTGCATTTTAAGCTTGGCAACACTGCCACAGCTTTAAAGCCACTGCTACGTTTTAGCCCTTAAAAGAAGCGTCTGTGTCTCCTCTTTATAGGGATATGCAAAATGTTGCTGTAGATGTTACCATCTCTGAGGTATTAGCTTTTTGCTTACAGCATTTTCGATGTTTTTATTTTTTGAAGTTTTTGAAAAATGTGCATTTTAAACTTGGCAACACTGCCACAGCTTTAAAGCCACTGCTACGTTTTAGCCCTTAAAAGAAGCGTCTGTGTCTCCTCTTTATAGGGATATGCAAAATGTTGCTGTAGATGTTACCATATCTGAGGTATTAGCTTTTTGCTTACAGCATTTTCAATGTTTTTATTTTTTTAAGCTCTTGAAAAATGTGCTTTTTAAACTTGGCAACACTGCCACAGCTTTAAAGCCACTGCTATCTCTTACACCTTAAAAGAAGCACCTGTGTCTCCTCTTTCCAGTGACGGGCAAAATGTTGCTGTAGGTGTTACCATCTCTGAGATATTAGCATTTTGCCTACAGCATTTTCGATGTTTTTATTTTTTTAAGCTCTTGAAAAATGTGCTTTTTAAACTTGGCAACACTGCCACAGCTTTAAAGCCACTGCTATCTCTTACACCTTAAAAGAAGCGTCCGTGTCTCCTCTTTCCAGTGACGGGCAAAATGTTGCTGTAGGTGTTACCGTTTCTGAGATATTAGCATTTTGCCTACAGCATTTTCGATGTTTTTATTTTTTTAAGCTCTTGAAAAATGTGCTTTTTAAACTTGGCAACACTGCCACAGCTTTAAAGCCACTGCTATGTTTTACAGCTCAAAAGAAGCTCTGTGTCTCATCTTTGTAGAGATATGCAAAATGTTGCTGTAGATGTTACCATATCTGAGGTATTAGCTTTTTGCTTACAGCATTTTCGATGTTTTTATTTTTTTAAGCTCTTGAAAAATGTGCTTTTTAAACTTGGCAACACTGCCACAGCTTTAAAGCCACTGCTATCTCTTACACCTTAAAAGAAGCGTCCGTGTCTCCTCTTTCCAGTGATGTATATGCCTATGTATATGCTTCGTAAAGGACTTACTGAAGTTATTATCGAAACAATTGCTTCGAAATAGATCAACTTCGTTTAACAAATACTATAGAAGCTCTATCGAAGCCGTTGCCTACAGAAATTACAAATTTGAACCTTACCGAAGTAAAATTGTTACTTGGGCTTTATAGAGGGTAATGGAATTAAGCTTCGATAAGATCTCTATTAGACATCTGAAAATGTGTCTGGAGATGTGTGGAAAGTGAATTTCTTTAGAGCTTCTGACCGAAGGCATTATAGAAGCAATGAACTGTCATGCAGTCAACCGCTTGCGATTGGAAGCTGTACAGAAGCACTTACTCGTACTTCCTCCTAACTTACATATGGAGGCTTTATAGAGGTAAAAATTAATTTCATATGAAATGAATCAAAGCTGTCTAAAGAAACCATAATTAATGAATCGGGGAAAAATTACAAGACATAAAATACTTCTAGCACATTGAAAAATATGTCAGTAATGTGATTTTAAATAAACACTTTTCGCCCATGAATAAATAAGGGTAACACTAAATGTCTTGCTTTACTTCGGTCGAGTAAGCTGCAAGTTTATTGCAAATCATAACCAAACTCTAAAATGTACCAAGTAGTTCAGATTTAGCACTACTACAGCATTATGACGAATTAGCCTAGGGGGTAGTGTATTGGACTACTACGCACAGGACCCAAGTTCGATTCTCAGTGCGTCGCATGTAAGTAAAATGTAAATTATAACGAGTACGTAAATGTAAACTCCATGAAAATTGCAAAAAGTCTTTAAAAATGTTTATCAAGAAGATAAAAAAAAATAAAAAAATAAGAAAATGGAAAATTGAAAAGTGTAATAAAAAAAAATAATTTTTTTCTTGTTCATTTTGGAGCCTCTATAAAGCTTCCATAAAGTTTCGGTAAGGTCTATCCAAGCTGTTCAGGAAGTCTTAAATAAGTAAATACTTGCATTAAAGTGCGCCAAATGCGTTTCCTTTAGACCTTATGCAGTTAATATTACGGGAGGTGAAATAGCTTCGATAGCGCCTTACCGAAGTCAAATTGTTACTTGGGCATGGTGCTATGTGACGTCGTCCTCTTTTCAAAAAAAAAGCAAAAAAAAATAACCTAAAGAAAATGTTTAAAGGATTTTTATTCTTTCCAGACGTACACGAATGTAACTGGGTAATCTGTGAAGAAGATCGAAGATCAAAATATCGGGCAGTGGCGGGGCATGTCGACCTTGATGAATCAAACATAGCTTCTACGCAAGTGATGCGGCGCAATCGATAGATTTGTCAAAGGGCACTGACATGCGTTAACTGGCTGGCAGTTTTATTTAAATTCAAACTACTACTCCAGTAACTGAATTCAGCTTGAGGCGGTTATATGAATGAAAAGTTAAAGCTGTGCGTGTTTTTTTTTCAAAGGAAAGTGCATAAATAAAATCCACAAAAACGAGTGGAAGCTCTTCTTCACATTTTCATTACCATTTCAGTTTCCGAGCGGTGAAACAGATATATTTCAGTCCAAGAAGAACTACTTTTGCGTACCAAACGCAGGCTCCATCCATCGTGCGGAACAGCAGCCATGTCAGCAGGCATCACAAGAGCTCTTTCATCTCATATAGTTTCTGCAAATCAGCGACTGCCCCCAGAGACCGAATTTAAACGCAAAAAACGGAATATTATAGAATGGAATTTGGACTCCTAAGAAGTCTAAAAAACAAGTAAAAGTGTTATCATCGGCCTGGCCGATACTTTGATACCCTCCACTGAATACAAGTCGTGCAAAATTTTAGGCATGTGAGGTAGGACGTTGAACAGGATTGATTTTGAATGGGAGCTACCAGAACTACTTGACCGACATATCCCATTTTTATTCATTCGCCTATGTCAATTCCTTTGGGCGCTTTCGTGTTTTCAATAGACAGATAGACACATGGGTCTAATATTGATTTTGTATGGGAGCTACCAGAACTACTTCACCGATATAGCCCATTTTTAATACCAGCATGACGACTATAAAAATAAGTCCTCCTACAAAATTTTACTTGCCAAGGTTGATTCCTTTGGACGCTATCCTGTTTTCAACAGACAGAGAGACACATGGGTCTAATATTGGTTTTGTATGGGAGGTACCAGAAGTACTCCACCGACATAGCCCAGTTTTAATACAAACTTGACGACAATTAAAATAATTTCTTTCACAAAATTTCATTCGCTTATGTCAATTCGTTTGGGCGCTATCGTGTTTTCAACAGACAGATAGACACATGGGTCTAATATTGGTTTTGTATGGGAGGTACCAGAACTACTTGACCGGCATAGCCCATATTTAATACCAACCTGACGACGATAAAAATAAGTCCTTTCACCGAACTTCATTCGCCTAGGTTGATTATTTTCGTCGCTATCGTGTTTTCAACAGACAGATAGACACATGGGCCTATAATATTGGTTTTGTATGGGAGGAACCAGAACTACTTGACCGACATAGCCCATTTTTAATACCAACCTGACGACGATAAAAAGAAGTCCTTTCACCGAACTTCATTCGCCTGTGTTAATTCCTTTGGGCGCTATCGTGCTTTCAACAGACAGACAGACGGACATGGCTTAATCGATTCAGGATGTGATCCTTATTCAGAATATATATGAGGTCTCCGGTGACTCCTTCTTGGCGTTACAAATCTAATGACAAAGTGAATAAACCTTCCTGTGGAGGGTATAAAACCAGCAAAAATCAAGCATGTCAAATGCGTGGAACACATTTTGGGCTGAGCCGGCAGAAAAAGGAAAATGAATACCAGGACCAATCATCAGGAACACAGCACTTCAATAGAGGGAAGACTTGGTGCTGATGGAAGGAGTTCGTCTTCGTCTAAAATATCATTGGCCAAACCAGGAGCCAAACCATCACCTCGACCCTAAAGACAATAAAGCCAGCAAATTGGTCTTCAGTTATGCAATGAAAGGTTACCCTACCCGCAGCAAATTTCTGTAATCCGTTATCAAAAGAGCGCATTGCACGTGCGAAAGCCATATACGGACATTTCTTGACTGACTTTTGGTGGTTTGCTTCGTTTTTGATTATTTTCACAGAATTTCAAGGCAATTACCTCCCCTTGTGATCTCTTATCAAGGACTTGTGTTCCTGATGTTCGAGAATCGATTGATGAGGTTCTGTGAGGTCCATTGGGGGTCTTGCTGTATTAAAGTAGATGAGGGTCCTTAATGGACCTCACCGGCCTCACGTTACGGAAGCAGGATAGTGACGAAGATGGGAGCACCATAAGACCAAGACCAAGACCAAGATCGAGCCAAGGAGACTAATTCTATCGATATGCTGGTTGAATCCAGCTCCTTTAATGGACTACGTGTGCTGAGAGTGTGCTCAAGTGCTGCGCTTTTCGGACGGCGTCAGATGGGGCTATATGTGTCAAAACCCACGAACTTCAGTTAAGTGGAAGAAAGCCAGCCAAGCGGAGAAGTAGATTCCTACCTAGCTCGGATGTGGGTGCTACCGAGCATCTCCCATCTGTAAAAATTGCGAAGATGTGAGGGAAGATTATGCGAAACGAATCTTTCAGTGGTCGACTTTCACACAAATCGCACAGAACTAACTGGTTGCAGCGGTAATCATGAAGACACTTCGCTGATTGCAAAGAATCGGAGAGAGAAACCAACCCACAATCGGGGCATTGGTTTGATACGCAGAAATGTTTCTGGTAGTATTCCGATTTGCAAATTGTACATCCCGGACCCAACATCCGCAAAAACAATGCAGGCGATAGGTTTCTGTATCCCGCAGTCACATCCTCAAACTAATAAAACCGACAGAGAGAGTTAAAGCAGATTAAAGCCTCCCGGAATGAAATACCTTTCGGTGCCATACCACCCTCAGTCGACCCTCTTGATGTCGAAATTGTCGCAACTGAGTAGCAAGCCGCAAATCAGTGCATCCATTGATGAAGTTCGCATTAAAATTAAATAATTGTCAAAAGCCCTTTAGGGCGACACAGTTAGCCATTCGGAATGCGGCTTCCCGCAGTGAAATGCTTCATTTGATGAATATAACTTTTAATACAAAACGATATTGCTCCTACTCCTGTGGCAGTGCAATCACAATCACCCAGTATAAAAAAGCAATAACCTGATTAAACTTACCGTCGTGTTTTACCGGCGAAAACAATAGTCGCACCATGCATAACCATAATCAATTAAGCAGCTTTAGCTAATGCCTATTCAGAGTGGAAACCGCAGTTTTTGATTTCAAATTTGCTAAATTGCCAATAAGCCGATAACCATAGTAATAAGCTATGTTCCGCGTTCAATGACCCCAAATATTAAGTGGAATAAGGCCGCCGAAATGGGCAGCAAAAACAAAAACTGTCTAAATTTGGGGTGCAATTTCACTTTTTGGGGCATTATTTAATTTTTTCCATTGGGGTCTAATTTTAGAATGCAACAGAGTCCCAATGAAAAAAGACCCCCAACATTATTTTCGGGGGCGCAATTTAATTCTTATTTTAAACATAACACGCGGCTGGAAGAAATTTGTAAGAGAAAAGCTGATGGTTTTCCACGTGAAGCTTACATTTTAAATTAATGAATGACTAAGAAAATAGCTCAAAAAATCGGGCGATTTGATAAAACTTGTAGACCCTGCGTTGAAAACCATCAGCGAGTAACAGAATAGATGAACAAATTGCGCGATTTTCAACGCGAGGCTTACATTTCATATGAATGTAAGCGACTAACTGAAAAAATCTAGCGTTGAAATCCATTACTTAAAAATATAAGCCGCATTTAATTGAGGCCCAATTTCCATTTCAAAAAAATGGGGCCTAATTCCATTTTAAAAAATTCATCCAAATTTTGGGGCTTATTTTCCATTTCAAAAATGTGGCATAATTTCGTTGTGAAAATTTATCCAAATTTTGGGGTTTATTTCACTTATTTTTGGGGGTTATTTCACTTCATTTGGGACTGATTTCCGTTTCAAAAATGTGTCATAATTTCATTGTGAAAATTTATCCAAATTTTGTGGTTTATTTCATTTATTTTTGGGGCCTTATATTTCATTTCATTAGGGACTAATTTCCGTTTGAAAAATGTGGCATAATTTTATTGTGAAAATTTGTCCAAATTTTAGGGTTTATTTCATTTATTTTTGGGGACTTATTTCACTTCATTGGGGACTAATTTCCGTTTTAGAAATGTGGCAGAAAGTTTTACAGAAGGTTTTTTTTTATGAAATTCTGAAACTCTAAGTCGAATTTTTGAACGTGGGCAGGAGGTCAAATCGAATCTTCTTAATCATCATGAATGGAAACTCACATCATATCAAGGTCCTGCGAGCAAACTTGAAGGTTTTCGGTCGAGTTTGTTTCTACGGATGATATCCAAGGCAATTTTCAGCCTCTTAGGCATCAGAGATCAGAGTAGCCTGCCATAAAAGCGGTCTCTTGCACTTTGTGCAGAAAATAGTGAGGAGCCAAAAAATGTTCATAAAAGGCAAAAAAGGAGCGAGGGCTCCCAGGTTCGATTTCGATTACAACTTAAGGTTTTTTCCACTGCGCCGGGAGAATAACTGCCATGAAAAAGCTTCTCAATTGGCCGTTTGGACTCGGGAAAAAATTCTAGATCCCTCCTTGGCCTATGGACCTGTTGCCCCAACTGCTTATTTATTTTTTCATTGCAAATAACTTAGCTGCAGGCGTCTTCTTAAACATTGATGAGCTCAAAGTCACTTGGAGATTAATCACCCTTTGGCCTATCCGTGGACTATTAAACTGGGTCAAGTCGCCACGTTTTTTAAACAAGTCTAAAACTGTCATTTACATTTACCACAACTATCCACTGAACGTACTCAACGTAATGCATTTGCATTTAAAATATTCAAACGTTCGACACAGTTTATTGGACAACAAATTGAAGCCTTCCATCATTTGAATTATTTATAAAGTTTTCCGGTCATTGGGCGACTTTAATGTACTGATTACATGGGGGGCCAGACAAAAGCCCATCCCGCTAATCATCACCAGACGGATGACAGAAGTACCGCTGAATTCAAACGATGTGGCAGTAATGCAAGTGATTGATGCAGTAATTGACCACCGGGACTGCTAACTGCGGAACAGGATTTTGCGGGCAATAAGTGGGGGTTAAATGTTAATAATTAGGCCGCATCAAATTGAACTCGGCAGGAGGGGGCTTATTAGCGAGCCGAAAAATTGATCCCCGCCAAAGGGTTTTGGTGGCTAAGGTACGATTCCAATTATTGCTTTCAGTCAGCACATGTGGTGAACAGTACAAAAGCTATAGCGTGTTATGTGGAGGTGGTTTATTGCCGACCAAAACTTCAACAGTTTTAGACTTGTTTAAAAAACGTGACGACTTGACCCAGTCTAATAGTCCACGGATCGGCCAAAAGGTGGTTACTCTCCAAGTGACTTTGAGCTCATCAATGTTTAAGAAGACGCCTGCAGCTAAGTTATTTGCAATGAAAAAATAAATAAGCAGTTGGGGCAACAGGTCCATAGGCCAAGGCTCTCGCAACCTTTCGTTTTGTGCAGGTTTCTCATTTTTGGCACTAATGGAAGGGATCTAGAATTTTTTCCCGAGTCCAAACGGCCAATTGAGAAGATTTTTCATGGCAGTTATACTCCCGGCGCAGTGGAAAAAACCTTAAGTTGTAATCGAAATCGAACCTGGGAGCCCTCGCTCCTTTTTTTCCTTTTGTGAATATTTTTTGGCTCCTCCATATTTTCTTCACGAAATGCAAGAGACCGCTTTTACGGCAAGCTACTCTGATCTCTTCAAGTTTGCTCGCAGGACCTTGATATGATGTGAGTTTCCATTCATGATGATTAAGAAGATTCGATTTGACCTCTTGCCCACGTTCGAAGGTTCGACTTAGACTTTCAGAATTTCATAAAAAAAAATCTTCTGTAAAAATTTCTGCCACATTTCTGAAACGGAAATTAGTCCCCAATGAAATGAAATAAGGCCGCAAAAATGAGTGAAATAGACCCAAAAATTTGGATGAATTTTTTTAACTGAAATTACGCCCCATTTTTGAAATGGAAATCAGTCCCCAATGACATGAAATAAGGCCCCAAGAATAAATGAAATAAACCACAAAATTTGGACAAATTTTCACAATGAAATTATGCGACGTTTTGAAATGGAAATTAGTCCCAAATGAAGTTAAATAAGGCCGCAAAATTAGTGAAATAGACCCCAAAATTTGGATGAATTTTTTAAAATGAAATTATGCCCCATTTTTTAAATGGAAATCAGTCCCAAATGAAGTTAAATAAGGCCGCAAAAATTAGTGAAATAGACCCAAAAATTTGGATGAATTTTTTAAAATGAAATTATGCCCCATTTTTGAAATGGAAATCAGTCCCAAATGAAGTGAAATAAGGCCCCAAAAATAAATGAAATAAACCACAAAATTTTGACATATTTTCGCAACGAAATTATGCCCGATTTTTGAAATGGGAAATAGTCCCAAATGAAGTGAAATAAGGCCCCAAAAATAAATGAAATAAACAACAAAATTTGGATAAATTTTCACAATGAAATTATGACACATTTTTGAAATGGAAATCAGTCCCAAATGAAGCGAAATAACTAATTTTTTTTAACTAATGGTTTTCAACGCTTTTTTCAGTAAGTCGCTTACATTCATATAAAATGTAAGCCTTGCGTTGAAAATCGCGCAATTTGTGCATCTATTCTGTTACTCGCTGATGGTTTTCAACGCAGGGTTTACAAGTTTTATCAAATCGCCCGATTTTTTGAGCTATTTTCTTAGTCATTCATTAATTTAAAATGTAAGCCTCACGTGGAAAACCATCAGCTTTTCTGTTACAAATTTCTACCAGCCGCGTGTTATGTTTAAAATAAGAATTAAATTGCGGCCCCGAAAATAATGTTGGGGGTCTTTTTTCATTGGGACTTTGTTGCGTTCTAAAATTAGACCCCAATGGAAAAAATGAAATAATACCACAAAAAGTGAAATTGCACCCCAAATTTAGACAGTTTTTGTTGTTGTTGCCCATTTCTGCGGCCTTATTCCACTTAATCCTTGGGGTCATTGGACGCGCAACATAGATTATTACTATAGTTATCGGCTTATTGGCAATTGCAAAATTGCAATAAAAAATTGTGGTTTCCACTCTGAATAGGCATTAGCTAAAGCCGCCTTATTTGTTACATTTTCTGAAAAGCCTCATTTAACTCATCCTGCATGGTTCGACTGTTGCTCTTGCCGGTAAAACATGACGGTAAGTTTAATCAGGTTATTGCACTTTTAAAATGGTGGGGGATTGTGATTGCACTGCCACAGGAGCAGGAGCAGGAGCAATAGCGTTTTGTATTAAAAGTTATATTCATCAAATGAAGCATTTCACTGCGGGAAGCCGCATTTCGAATGGCTAACTGTGTCACCCTAAAAGGCTTTTGACAATTATTTAATTTTAATGCGAACTTCATCAATGGGTGCACTGATTTCTAAGGTGATATCATCTCTATTTTTCTCAAATACAGATGTCACTAACTATTCTGTATGTAAAATTTGCTTTATATTTTTGTAATTTTTCATACTTTATACGTATTTGAATAAGTAATTAATTGAATTGAATTGAAAAGAATTCAATTGAATTGAATTTAATTTAATTTAATTGAATTATTCAACTATGAAATTGGTTAAAATAGTGTCCCAAAGCGTTATGGGGAATGCAAAATTAAGCTCACGTGTTGTGATATCTGTTCATTCGGATTTTAATGTGGATCCATTTAAGGTGATTGATCTCATGTCAAAAAAACCAAGACGTCTGCTTTTAAAAAATGTGTGTAAACGATTTAAAAACTAATAAAAATCAACGAATTGGAATATATATAAGGGGTATTCACCACGATCCGATGCAACTGGCTGCGAAAGTGCAACTTTTTTTCGCACTACAACAACAAAATGTACTGACTAAAATTTCGCTACACTTTTGCACTTTATCTATACCCTGCCTCTATTGTAACCGAAAAATTCAACCGATTAAAGTGTAACCTTTTAAAGTTGACAATTCGCAAAATTCTTAGTTCCTGTGTGTAGCTATCGGAAAAAAATAAAGAGAATGCAAAAAAACGTAAGCGCCACCAAAGGAAAAACCAGTCAAAAAATGGACAGAAACATTTTTTTTTAATTATATCATCTTCGTCTTTAATCTCTCCATTATCTAAAATATTTTTTCTTTTTCACCTTTTTTCGGCATAATAAACAATTAAAAGAAAATTTTTCAGTTTCAGGAAAAATTTAAAAGTATTTTTTTTTTTCACAAACATAATGTCAATTGTCAAACTGGATCTGTCATTTGTTTCAGATTTGCAAGAGCGATGAGAAAAAGTATGTTCACGATCTGGCAAAAATAAATAAATAAAATTTCGCAATTTTACCGTCTGTTCCACCGAATCGCGAATACCCCTATATTTTTTTTTGCTTAGAGAATTCCTCGTGAGATTTGGAAGCAAGCGGAAACAAAATCCTGGCTACGGCACTGCCGTTGACAGAAGTTTTTTTGTCAATGTTTTTGCGCAAATGGACTTCAGTCAGTCTTTCTAAAGTTTTTAGGGGGAATGATGGAAGACAAATGGGTCTGAGCCTTAGCCTGCTTTGGGTATGAAAACCACTCTAACTTCTCTCCATAACAATGGAATGTACACCGGATCTGCGCAGCTTCTTAGGACTATCTTTAGCACGTCCAGGATGATATCCGAGGTGTTTTGAAGCTCGGCTGGTATTATGCCTTCTGGTCCCGGGGATTTGTGTGTTTGAAGCGATTTAGCACTTTGTCTCTAGTAATCAGACCTTGAAGGTTTGATCTACATATTTGGATCTGTGTGGGCAATACCCTTTGAGCTGTCAGGGAAGTGGGTGTCGAGCAGCAGACTAAGCGATTCTTCGCTAGAAACCTTCCAAGAGCCGTCTGTATTTTTCAAGCAACTTGGCATTGTTGGGCTTGTCGAGAGTATCTTTCTTGGCCTTGATGCCTGGGGATTGAGGATTCCTCTATGTTGCCTCAGAAGAGTATCCAAGATGCTCACTTAAAACGGATGATTCGGAGGATGATTCGACTACGGGAATGTAAAAAAAATACCGCAGCCGAAGCTAATCGATGAGTAGAGTAGGAGGTTTTGCGATCCCCCGTGGGAGGCACAATTTCTCTAGCTATCCTGCAGCTGTATCTTAACCAAAAACGGAAAGACTGTAATAGCTGCCCATGCCCAAACTTCAGCCGCAATCCAAAAATACAAGCAACAGTGGATACTTTTAGCCAGAAATAAACGACCCTAACAAGATGCTTGGTGGATGGTTTTCCATCGATATGTGCTGGCGGCAGTTTTTAAGTGTTCAAGCCTGCACACAGCCAAGTGCAGGATTTCTAGTTTCTAGTGGATTTGACATTCTTTAGCAGTGCGTTTGTTTTCTAAAATGACAGTGCAAGTTATTTTCCTCACGATTCTACCATCGTGGTCTTCTTAGACTGGGAGAAGTGCCGCGCATTCACCACTTGCCGGCCGTTTCGTGTGTTCTTCGAAAATAAAAAAAGACTGGGTACAAGTTCGACCACTAACGGTTGTTATTTCGCGTTTTTTTTTGTATATTTCCTGTGTGGTCGCTGTGGCGAATCCTTGATGTAAAGTAAAGTTTTTACCGTTCAAATATTTTACAAGTCTCCAGAATTCTTTCGAGCTTTTACAACCGGCTACCCGCTTAGACTCGGCTTCATAAAATGCTGTTTTTTTTTCGGTTACAAAGTGCTTTATAATCCATATTCGCTTGCAAATATTGGTTTTTGAAACAACCGTCACTTGAATTCCTATATGCTCTCAACCAACCAAAAGATAACTCTCTGGCTCTTTTACATTCCCCGTCAAACCAAGGGGTTTTCTCGAACATTTCTGTTGGTACAGGTGACCGGGTAGGATGCTTTGATGATTTCATCTAGCTGGCTGAGGTTGAGGTGATGTACCGTTTGTAGAGAGCTGTTAAGTCGGGCTTGATATATAACCGCTTTTGATTTCCTCCAGTTAAGCTTAGGCAAAGGTTTCATATCCCTGGCCCCATCGGGCTCATTCGACGTGAGAACAAACGACACAACTATAGGAAGATGATCCGAAAATGGGACACTTTCAACTTTAAGGTCGACGATGTGATTATTCCATTCGCTACCGCCGAGACTATAATCAATAACGGAGCTACCTTGATTCCCAACAAAGGTATGTTCTCCTTCCAAATCCGACAAGCTTGTTCCATTATGTATTTTTAGCCCAAACGCGTTACAAAAATCTATTAATTTGCGGCCTCTTGCATTACAGACTGAATCTTTGGATCTCCGCTCAATACCAGCTGCCATATTTTCAGTTCCCGCTTCGTTTCCAATCCTCGCATTTAAGTCTCCAACCAACAGCGTATTCGAGGTTTTACCTTGCGCCACAAAACCTTCCAACTTTTCAAAATCATTGTTCCATTGGTTGCAGTTGATGTATGTCGGTAGCATTCGATAACTTTCATTATTTATTTTTATTATTATAAATGTAACGCCTTCAAGTACTCCAAATTCGCAATCAATACCCTTCATACCCTGTTTGAAACCAAAAAAACATCCCCCACTGGCTCTACCCTTTGACCGTACTTTGATAGCTGGTATCCACTTAAATTCAAAATTACTAAATTTACTTTCATATTTACTAAAGTACTTTTCAGTTAAGAAGGTTTCATACAAAAAAACTAATTCAAACTGATTTACATATTTATAAAAATCCATAAATAAAGGGTGATTTTTTAGCTGGTTTGGTTTTGGCAACACTGGTTTTGACAGCTGACGTGTGTTTAGTACCTTGTGTCACTGTCAAACAGCTTCAGTTTGGTTTGCAATTTAACCATGGATCGTCTTACAAATGAACAACGCTTGCAAATTATTGAATTTTACTATCAAAATTCGTGCTCGGTTCGAAATGTTCATCGCGCGCTGCTTCCATTTTATGATCGGCATTCTCGACCTTCTGAGCAGTCTATTCGGAAGATTGTGACCAAATTTCGCACCAAATTTACTTTGTTGGACATTAAACCACCAACACGTTTACGTACTGTGCGTAGTGAAGAAAATATTGCGGCCGTATCAGCTAGTGTGACAGAAGACCGCGAAATGTCGATTCGGCGCCATTCCCAGCAGTTAGGCCTTTGTTACAGCACTACGTGGAAAATTTTGCGGAAGGATTTGGGCGTAAAGCCTTTTAAGATACAGCTGGTGCAAGAACTAAAGCCAGCCGACCTACCACAACGCCGAATTTTTGGTGAATGGGCTCTTGGAAAGCTGGCCGAGGATCCGCTTTTTTATCGAAAAATTGTGTTCAGCGATGAGGCTCATTTTTGGTTGAATGGGTACGTAAATAAGCAAAATTGCCGCATTTGGTGTGAAGATCAGCCAGAAGCATTGCACCAGCTACCAATGCATCCCGAAAAAAGCCACTGTTTGGTGCGGTTTATGGGCCGGCGGCATTATTGGGCCATATTTCTTCAAAGATGATGCGAATCGCAGCGTTACTGTCAATGGTGAACGCTACCGAGCGATGATAACAAACTTTTTTTTGCCCGAAATGGAAGTTCTTGACTTGCATGATATGTGGTTTCAACAAGACGGTGCCACATGCCACACAGCACGCGAAACAATGGCGCAATTGCGAGGCGAGTTTGGTGAACAGTTAATTTCACGTTTCGGGCCGGTCAATTGGCCGCCTAGATCGTGCGATTTGACATCATTAGATTATTTTTTGTGGGGGTATGCCAAGGCTAATGTGTATAGGGACAAGCCCGCTTCGATTGACGCACTGGAAGCCAACATCCATGCATTCATTCGTGAGATACCGGCCGATATGTGTGAAAGAGTATGCCAAAATTGGACTCAGCGGATGGGCTACCTGAGACGCAGCCGCGGTCAACATTTGCATGAAATTATCTTTAAACATTAAATTGCAAGGTTCAAACTATCGATTCAAATAAATATTTCATTCATTTTTTCGAATTTTTTGTGTTTTTTTTTTAAAAAAAGTTCTAAACCTCTTAAAAAAATCACCCTTTATATGCTTATTACTTAATCCAGCAATATTATACGAAAGTATTTTATACTCATAAGATTTAAAATTATTATTTATTTCAGAAACATTTGCAAAACTATTTTTATTATGGCAGACGGCATTACAATTAAAAACGATTCGTGTGAACACTTTCTACATTTTGAGAACCTCTGTTGATATCTTCGCTTGGGTTTCCACCATAAGAAGTTCCTTCACTGAGCGCTGTCAAATAAGTGTCACCAGCCCATTGTTGAAGCAATAACAAACCATCACTGTCTTGAGACGTCAGTTTACCGAGTTTATCAAAATAAAACTTTTTGTCACCAATTAGCAGAGTTTCTCCTCGTAAAAGTATTTGGATGTTCTTATTTTTGGATGTAATGACGGTCTTTAGTTTGTTTAATCGGCTTCTGCGCTCCCTTGTTGCAGCTGGATAATCCTTATGAATTGTAGTGCCAGTGTTTCGTAATTTAGTTTTCGCTCGAAGCACCCGGAATACATCCTCTCTGTCAGACATTTCAACGACGACATTTGTGGTTCTAGGCCCCGAGCTAATTTGACGTGCTGCAATTATCTTTGACACGTTGTTTGTCTCAAGCAGATCCAGGCAGATTGATTTTGCATTCTCAACTGCATTCTGCGAACTACTAAGCACAGACGATTGTAAATGCACAATCAAATTCTTCTCATTTGCCCTTTTTTCAAGCAGCTCCACTTGCCTTTCAAGCAAAACACAACGAGACTCCATTTTATTCAGTTGGGTTTCCAATGCCTTATTGTTTCGTTTTAATACTGAAATCTCCGCACTGATCCCCTCAATGTCCGTCTTAGTGGCAACATCTTTAAGTTTGTCATCCAGCAAACTAGCCATAGTGGTTTGAAACATTTTATCTAGATCTGCGACCGGCAAATTCCCAACAGCAGAATTATTATTTTCATGTGCATTTGTTGATGTATTAGGTTTTGGCGATAATTCCGAAAAAGAACGTTTAGATGGGTTGGATTAATTTTTGACAGGTGATCGTTTTAATGAATTGCTGAACATTGTTGGTATTTTTCCTTTTTTACTTTTAAAAGAGAAAAAAACTCACCCCGGATTTATTTGTGCTAGACTCTTGCTAGGCCAAGCTATCTTTTTACTTATATTATTTTAATTTATTTCACCAAGAACTTAAGTAAAAATTGACTTTTAAGGGAGCTCGAATTAACACTGACTTTTCTGTGCGACCAGAGTTGTCAAGCCTTGATGTATAAAATGGAGTAAAATTAATTTTCTAGCTAAAAATACACAAAAAAAAACTCAATTCAAACCTATTGCCGTTGGTGGTAGGGTAGGACTTTGAGGAAATATATTGTTTAAGTACTCTATTGGAGAGTGGGGTGTTGGTGGCATCATCGGAAAGGGACTCCGTGTGCGCGCGCACTTGAAAAGCTCATCTACTGAGAGAAGAGGGGTTTTTAGTAGCAGAAAGTTTCAATCAATAGTTGCTCTCTTTTGTTGAGCTTTTTTTTTAATTTTATTTCCATTTTTCCAGGAATCTAATTTACTCCTTATTAAAAGCTTGGGACGTAAGCGATGTATTTTTTTTATGTTAAAACATGAAAGAACAACCCAAAGTTGGTGAGTGACAGGTTATCACCAACTAGGCAAACCGAAAAAAGTTTGCGCCAAAGATGTCGATGCCTAAGTGGCCGATGGCCGTTGAGAAAGTTTCCAGTTTTTAGGGGCACTAAATTGGTGCTGGATGCCAAACAGAGACAGAGGCTCAATAAGGGCATTCGTTCGGTGCAACTGCTTTCCCAACTCGATGGACGATTTTCTCTTATTCTAATTCCACTGGTGAGCTTATTTTTTGTTGGTCATTATAATTTCCATTTTCCCGTCTCTTTCCAGTGGAGGGGTCGCGGTAGGCAGTTTTTGGGGGATGTACTGACTAAAATTTCGCTACACTTTTGCACTTTATCTATACCCTGCCTCTATTGTAACCGAAAAATTCAACCGAGTAAAGTGTAGCCTTTTAAAGTTGACAATTCGCAAAATTGTTAGTTCCTGTGTGTAGCTATCGGAAAAAAATAAAGAGAATGCAAAAAAACGTAAGCGCCACCAAAGGAAAAACCAGTCAAAAAATGGACAGAAACATTTTTTTTTAATGATATCATCTTCGTCCTTAATCTCTCCATTATCTAAAATATTTTTTCTTTTTCACCTTTTTTCGGCATAATAAACAATTAAAAGCAAATTTTTCAGTTTCAGGAAAAATTTAAAAGTTTTTTTTTTCAGAACATAATGTCAATTGTCAAACTGGATCTGTCATTTGTTTCAGATTTGCAAGAGCGATGAGAAAAAGTGTGTTCACGATCTGGCAAAAATAAATAAATAAAATTTCGAAATTTTACCGTCTGTTCCACCGAATCGCGAAAAACCCCTATATTTTTTTTTGCTTAGAGAATTCCTCGTGAGATTTGGAAGCAAGCGGAAACAAAATCCTGGCTACGGCACTGCCGTTGACAGAAGTTTTTTTGTACAATGAATGTACACCGGATCTGCGCAGCTTCTTAGGACTATCTTAGCACGTCCAGGATGATATCCGATGTGTTTTGAAGCTCGGCTGGTATTATGCCGTCTGGTCCCGGGGATTTGTGTGGTTTGAAGCGATTTAGCACTTTGTCTCTAGTAATCAGACCTTGGGGACGAATCGGGGTCCCCATAACACCAATGGGAGAAACAACAACTACGGCTCTAACAGCAACCAATATAATGGTCAAAACCAAGTTCTAGCTTTTGACTCGGGAAACGACATACCCCACGGCGGGCAAGCCAACCCGTCGGAGGGGGTACAATAAGTACGCCACCACCCATTGCCATTTGCACGGGAGGAATCGCGAACGGCCTATACGTCATTTTTAAAACTATAGACAATACCGAAATAAAATTCTTGGTAGATACAGGAGCATCCATATGCACTTTGAAAAAACAAGCACTTGGAGGACGAACGCGCATTAACAGCGAGGCGCGCACATCTATTATGGGAATAGCCGGATATATACAATCCGAGGGTGCCTGCACCAATACATTATTCCTTGGTGAATGGAAAATTCAGTATGGTTTCCATGTGGTACCAGATTCATTCCCAGTACCAACTGATGGTATTTTGGGTGCCAACTTTTTGCAAGATTATGGAGCAATTATAAATTTAGAAAACTTCACGTTAGAACTCCAAAAGGGGATACCTGTATCCATACCCATAGTAAATTCAGACCATCATAATTCCGTTACCGTTCCTCCAAGATGCGAAGCCACCTATTGGTTCGACACGAAGCATGCAGACGATCGCATATTCCACTCCCAAGAACTCTGCGAAGGAATCTTCATAGTAGGGTCAATTTCCAAACCAATAGATGGCAAAATACCAATAAAAATTCTTAATACTCGAGAAACGGAAGCAGTTTTGAAATGGGTAGAACCAGTGTCCTCACCATTGATCGATTATTACGCTCTAAAATACGACAAATCAGAGGAATTACCGACAAAAAGAACTAAAAAGTTGATAGAAGAAATGGATCTCACCACATTAAATGAAGAAGAAAAATCCGAAATCATATCCATCTGCACAAAGTTTCAAGATATCTTTCATCTCAGTGGCGACAAACTTACCTATACACACATAGGAAGCGCCAACATACAACTAAAGAATGGAACTACTCCAAAGTATACAAAACCATATAGGCTACCACATTCGCAAAAGCAAAACATAGAGGAGGAAGTACAGAAAATGCTTCAAGACGACATTATAGAACCATCTGTATCCGCTTGGAACTCACCTATCCTTATCGTGCCAAAGAAAAAAGACCCTGTAACCGGATTACAGAAATTTAGGATCGTGATCGATTACCGAAAACTGAACGAAGCCATAGAAGATGACAAGTTCCCGTTGCCTAACATAACGGATATCTACGATATGGTAGGAGGAGCCAAATGGTTTTCATGCATAGACTTAAGTCAAGGCTACTACCAAATGGAGTTAGAAGCTGAATGCAGACCATGTACAGCTTTCTCGACGGAAAACGGGCACTACCAGCTAAAACGCCTGCCCATGGGACTCAAGATCTCACCAAGTACTTTTTCCAGGATGATGTCCATCGCGTTATCCGGGCAGACATATTCAAGGTGTTTTGTCTACCTGGACGACCTAATTGTTTTTGGTAATAGTTTACATCAACACAACAAAATCCTAATGGACGTATTTCAAAGACTTAGAGAAGTAAACTTAAAAATACACCCTGGAAAATGCACTTTTCTCCGCAAAGAAGTACTATACCTGGGTCATATTATCTCAAACAAAGGCATTTTACCCGACCCATCTAAATCAGCAGCTATACGAAATTTCCCCATCCCCACCAATGCAGACGAAGTAAGAAGATTCGTTGCATTTGCCAATTATTATCGCAAATTCATCCCTAATTTCGCAACAATAGCCATTCCACTAAATAAACTACTAAAAAAAGATACAGAATTCAAATTCAACCAAGATTGCGTAGAATCATTCAATATGCTTAAGGAAATACTGGCAAGTCCGCAAGTTCTACAATTTCCGAACTTTGAGGAGGAATTCATCCTAAGAACTGATGCCTCAGGGTTCGCCGTAGGAGCAGTCTTATCAAACTATGACGATAGACCCGTAGCTTATGCTAGTAAAACCCTAAATAACGCCGAAAGAAACTACAGTACGATAGAAAAGGAACTAAATACTAGCTATAGTTTGGGCAATCAAACACTATAGACCGTATCTTTTCGGACGACGTTTTAAGATTCTCACCGACCATAGACCATTAGTATATCTATTTTCATTGAAAGAACCATCAAGTAGATTGACAAAATTTAGATTATTGTTGGAAGAATATAATTTCTATGTGGAATATTCACCGGGAAAAGATAACTGTACCGCGGATGCTCTCAGCCGAATACAGCTAGATTCTGAAGATTTAAGAAAACTTTATGTGTGCGTGACAACAAGGTCAAAAGCAACACCTGCAGATAATACGATTATCACCAAAGACAAATTAAGTTTCGAAGAAAAACAAAGCCTAATTACCGAACTGCTGAAACCACCGAAGACAGGTTTAAAACTCGTTGAACTAAAGATAATAGATAGTTTCGATAACATACCAAATAAGGGTTTGGAAATAATAATAGGTCCAAGTAAAATATTGGCCTACATACCAAAAGAAAATTGTATACTCCTAAAATGGGACAAGGATTGCACTATAGCCCGATCAGCATCATTCGACAGAATGTTGTTGAGGGACGTGCGAACAATCTGCGGACCCCTATTAGTTAAAAGAATTTTTATTACTAAAGAGGAATTAAATAAAATTCCAATTGGCCGCCATACATGTACAATTAATAATATAAAGAAAATATTAGGAGAAATGTTTAACTCGAGTAATATAAAAGTGCACTTAATAAATAATACAACACAAATCACCGACCCATATAAAAAGAAACTAATACTCAACGACTACCACATGTTACCAACCAGTGGACATGCAGGTATAAACCGCATGATAAGAAATATCAAGAAGAAATATTTTTGGACAGGCATGCAAAACGATGTGACGACATACGTTAAGCATTGCACCATATGTCAGAGGAATAAAAACATACAACCTCGAAAACAACCAATGACAATAACAACAACAGCAGAATCAAGTTTCGACAAACTATTCTTAGACTTAGTAGGTCCTTTATCAAAGTACATCCTGACCGTGCAAGATGAGCTAACCAAGTTTATCGAGGCAATACCACTTCCGAATAAAGAAGCAACCACAGTAGCAAGGGGACTGGTAGAATGTCTTATTCTAAGGTATGGAGTACCTAAAACGATAGCAACAGACCAGGGTACCGAGTTTCTAAATCAAGTGTTCAGGAGTATTTGTACGCTATTGAAAGTGGAACAAATTCAGTCCACGGCATACCACCACGAAAGCATCGGAGCACTGGAAAATTCTCATAAAGTTTTAGGAGCGTATCTCAGAAGTTATGTATTAGAGAAACATTCGGATTGGAGCACATGGCTACCTTACTATGTTTTCTGCTACAACACTTCTGTCCACTCAGAAACCGGGTACACACCTTTTGAACTAATGTTTGGAAGACATTGTAATCTACCCTCAAACTTAACGAAACAGGTAGAACCCGTGTATAACTATGATGATTACGTCATTGATCTAAAAAACAAACTACAAGTAGCACATAGGGACGCTAGGGAAACTTTAATAGAGAAGAAAAAGCTAGAAAATGTCAATACGATGCAACTGGGCGAACAAAGAATGTTAATTTTGAGGCAGGAAGTCTAGTGTTGTTACGAAATGAGAACAGAAAAAACTATTTAGATCCAATCTACGTAGGCCCATACGAGGTAATAGCGCAGAAAGGCGTAAACTGCGAAATAAAGCAGGAAAACAAAAAATGTCTAGTTCATAAGAATAGACTTAAACCCTTTTATATCTATATAACATTAATATAAAAAAAAAAAAAAATTTCATAATAAACATTTTTTTTTTTATTAAGTTTAAGGGAGAAACACGTGCACACTGTATATATTATATGTTGATCAACCTAAAATAAAATTAAGTATGTTAAAATTAAATATAAAACTACTATGAAATATAAACTCTATAAAATAAAATTAAGTATGTTAAAATTAAATGAAATATAAACTCTATAAAACAAAATTAAGTATGTTAAGATTAAAATATAAAATTCCTATGTAATTTTTAAAAGTATAAAAAGTAGAATGGAATAAGAAACATTGTATAAAATAACGTAACTATAAGTAAAATGAGATAACGGAAAATTTTATGAAATTAGAATGCATAGAATGAAAAATAAACTAGAAGAAAGTATACTTATAAGTACCATGTTATACATGTAAGGAAAATTCTTACGGACTAAAGAATAATAAAAATCTGTTCATTGAAATAGTAAAATTCTAATTAACAATTTACACATTACAATTAGTTCGGAAATCCCATTATTGTAAAAGTGGCGCGTAAAAGAAGAAATCTTGACAATATAAGATTTCTCCTTTTTCCCCTAGAAGGGTGGTGTGACGGGATCGCACCAGCGACGACCTAACTAATTGCTTAAAGATATTATTTCGTTTCTTGAACTCGGCACATGCCATAGATCGTTAACCATATTTATTTAAATACACATACTGCACATGGAAAACATGTTCAAAGCAGACGACGTGAAAAGAACGCTCATATTACCGAGCGCAGGCAACGACAACGATGAGGGTCGTTTGCCTGTCCCAACTCTATGCCGATTAGGCATAACATTTCAATTAGGTACAATTCAAGTGCCACCGGTCGTCATAGAATTATGCATAACATGCAATAAATATGGTTAATGGTGTTAGGGTTCAAGAATCGAAGTAGATATAGATTTTAAGAATTGCAAACTGTATATAAACCCGAAATTTTAATAATAAATTCAATCAGTCAATCAGGAAAGTGTTTTACTGGCTATACCGCCCAAATCCCCATCCGATTACCTGCTCTACTGCATACGTGCTAAGAGTTTGAACCAAGAGGCGCAATAGCCGGGTGAGGGTAAAGGAATTTCAGTAAGCAACCTGAAGTTATTACAGTTTCATCTACATATTTGGATCTGTGTGGGCAATACCCTTTGAGCTGTCAGGGAAGTGGGTGTCGAGCAGCAGACTAAGCGATTCTTCGCTAGAAACCTTCCAAGAGCCGTCTGTATTTTTCAAGCAACTTGGCATTGTTGGGCTTGTCGAGAGTATCTTTCTTGGCCTTGATGCCTGGGGATTGAGGATTCCTCTATGTGGCCTCAGAAGAGTATCCAAGATGCTCACTTAAAACGGATGATTCGGAGGATGATTCGACTACGGGAATGTAAAAAAATACCGCAGCCGAAGCTAATCGATGAGTAGAGTAGGAGGTTTTGCGATCCCCCGTGGGAGGCACAATTTCTCTAGCTATCCTGCAGCTGTATCTTAACCAAAAACGGAAAGACTGTAATAGCTGCCCATGCCCAAACTTCAGCCGCAATCCAAAAATACAAGCAACAGTGGATACTTTTAGCCAGAAATAACCGACCCTAACAAGATGCTTGGTGGATGGTTTTCCATCGATATGTGCTGGTGGCAGTTTTGAAGTGTTCAAGCCTGCACACAGCCAAGTGCAGGATTTCTAGTTTCTAGTGGATTTGACATTCTTTAGCAGTGCGTTTGTTTTCTAAAATGACAGTGCAAGTTATTTTCCTCACGATTCTACCATCGTGGTCTTCTTAGACTGGGAGAAGTGCCGCGCATTCACCACTTGCCGGCCGTTTCGTGTGTTCTTCGAAAATAAAAAAAGACTGGGTACAAGTTCGACCACTAACGGTTGTTATTTCGCGTTTTTTTTGTATTTTTCCTGTGTGGTCGCTGTGGCGAATCCTTGATGTATAAAATGGAATAAAATTAATTTTCTAGCTAAAAATACACAAAAAAAAAACTCAATTCAAACCTATTGCCGTTGGTGGTAGGGTAGGACTTTGAGGAAATATATTGTGTAAGTACTCTATTGGAGAGTGGGGTGTTGGTGGCATCATCGGAAAGGGACTCCGTGTGCGCGCGCACTTGAAAAGCTCATCTACTGACAGAAGAGGGGTTTTTAGTAGCAGAAAGTTTCAATCAATAGTTGCTTTCTTTTGTTGAGCTTTTTTTTTATTTTATTTCCATTTTTCCAGGAATCTAATTTACTCCTTATTAAAAGCTTGGGACGTAAGCGATGTATTTTTTTTATGTTAAAACATGAAAGAACAACCCAAAGTTGGTGAGTGACAGGTTATCACCAACTAGGCAAACCGAAAAAAGTTTGCGCCAAAGATGTCGATGCCTAAGTGGCCGATGGCCGTTGAGAAAGTTTCCAGTTTTTAGGGGCACTAAATTGGTGCTGGATGCCAAACAGAGACAGAGGCTCAATAAGGGCATTCGTTCGGTGCAACTGCTTTCCCAACTCGATGGACGATTTTCTCTTATTCCAATTCCACTGGTGAGCTTATTTTTTGTTGGTCATTATAATTTCCATTTTCGCGTCTCTTTCGAGTGGAGGAGTCGCGGTAGGCAGTTTTTGGGGGATGTCAAACGAAAATTACGCGTCTACAAATGAGCTACGGCCTATCCATTGGAAATGGAGTCGTCATTTCATATCAATGAGGTCGAACTGGAGAAACCTTCGTTCAGGTAGTAGAATGCAAAGGAAACAGCGCAAGGTGGTGCGGACTTTTGCAAATTTTGTTGAGGTACTTTCATAGAAAATGTTGAGTGTGACTGGCATTATTAGTGTCGATTATTCGGTTTTTTACAGAAAAAGGTCGTCAACCTGAAAGATGAATTGACTTTTCAAACAAAAGTTCTCTCTTTTTTTACTCAATTAAAAGTTTAAAATTTCACACTGGACCGGGTAGCTCAATTACAAAAAGCGCGCCGAAGGTTCCTTCACCGGAAGCGGATCTGGATTTGAAAACGATCCTTCTGTCATTGCACGGAAAGATCGATCAATTCCAGAAACAGTTAAATGAGCAAGCGGCTCGAATAGACGTTATCTATTCGATACTGTTTGCCGAGTAATAAATATGATGGGTACGCTGGACGAGGTAAGCTTAAAGATCCTTGCGGTGAATGTTAATTCACTAATCCGGATCGAGAGAAGGAACAATCTTTCCAATCTGTTGGAAGCTGAAAATCCAGATGTTCTTCTGGTTAGCGAAACTAATCTAACTACGAAGCGCAAATTAGGCTATAGAAATTACCATGTAGTTAGAAAAGACCGGCCCCTCTCCACACAAGGAGGTGGGGTCGCTATCTTAATACGTAAAGGCTTGCGCCATAGGGTCGTATATAGCGGGGACGTGCGAAGGTTCCAGGTGCTGGAAGCATGCATTGTATGCATTCTCCTCAATAGCCAGAGGCGGGTGTATGTATGTAAACCATAGCAGTGCCTTTAAGCTGTAGTAGTCTTGCCAAGTTTAAAAAGCACAGTTTTCAAAAGCGTAAAAAAATAAAAACATCGAAAATGCTGTAGACAAAATGCTAATATCTCAGAGATGGTAACACCTACAGCAACATTTTGCTCGTCACTGGAAAGAGGAGACACGGACGCTTCTTTTGAGGTGTAAGAGATAGCAGTGGCTTTAAAGCTGTGGCAGTGTTGCCAAGTTTAAAAAGCACATTTTTCAAGAGCTTAAAAAAATAAAAACATCGAAAATGCTGTAAGCAAAAAGCTAATACCTCAGAGATGGTAACATATACAGAAACATTTTGCATATCCCTATAAAGAGGAGACACAGACGCTTCTTTTAAGGGCTAAAACGTAGCAGTGGCTTTAAAGCTGTGGCAGTGTTGCCAAGTTTAAGAAGCACATTTTTCAAAAGTTGAAAAAAATAAAAATATCGAAAATGCTGTAGGCAAAATTCTAATATTTCAGAGATTGTAACACGTACAGCAACATTTTGCACATCTCTAGAAAGAGGAGACACAGATGCTTCTTTTAAGGGATAAACCATAGCAGTGGCTTTAAAGCTGTGGCAGTGTTGCCAAGTTTAAAAAGCACATTTTTCAAAAGCTTAAAAAAATAAAAACATCGAAAAAGCTGTAGGCAAAAAGCTAATATCTCAGAGATGGTAACACCTACAGCAACAGTTTGCATATCTCTACAAAGAGGAGACACAGACTCTTCTTTAGAGGGGTAAAACATAGCAGTGGTTTTAAAGCTGTGGCAGTGTTGCCAAGTTTAAGAAGTACATTTTTCAAAAGTTGAAAAAACAATAAAAATATCGAAAATGCTGTAGGCAAAATGCTAATGTTTCAGAGATGGTAACACCTACAGCAACATTTTGCCCGTCACTTGAAAGAGGAGATACGGATACGAACTATAAGTAAAATGAGATAACGGAAAATTTTATGAAATTAGAATGCATAGAATGAAAAATAAACTAGAAGAAAGTATACTTATAAGTACCATGTTATACATGTAAGGAAAATTCTTACGGACTAAAGAATAATAAAAATCTGTTCATTGAAAACGTAAAATTCTAATTAACAATTCACACATTACAATTAGTTCGGAAATCCCATTATTGTAAAAGTGGCGCGTAAAAGAAGAAATCTTGACAATATAAGATTTCTCCTTTTTCCCCTAGAAGGGTGGTGTGACGGGATCGCACCAGCGACGACCTAACTAATTGCTTAAAGATATTATTTCGTTTCTTGAACTCGGCACATGCCATAGATCGTTAACCATATTTATTTAAATACACATACTGCACATGGAAAACATGTTCAAAGCAGACGACGTGAAAAGAACGCTCATATTACCGAGCGCAGGCAACGACAACGATGAGGGTCGTTTGCCTGTCCCAACTCTATGCCGATTAGGCATAACATTTCAATTAGGTACAATTCAAGTGCCACCGGTCGTCATAGAATTATGCATAACATGCAATAAATATGGTTAATGGTGTTAGGGTTCAAGAATCGAAGTAGATATAGATTTTAAGAATTGCAAACTGTATATAAACCCGAAATTTTAATAATAAATTCACTTTTCACACGAGAGTCAATCAGGAAAGTGTTTTACTGGCTATACCGCCCAAATCCCCATCCGATTACCTGCTCTACTGCATACGTGCTAAGAGTTTGAACCAAGAGGCGCAACAGCCGGGTGAGGGTAAAGGAATTTCAGTAAGCAACCTGAAGTTATTACAGTTTCATCTACATATTTGGATCTGTGTGGGCAATACCCTTTGAGCTGTCAGGGAAGTGGGTGTCGAGCAGCAGACTAAGCGATTCTTCGCTAGAAACCTTCCAAGAGCCGTCTGTATTTTTCAAGCAACTTGGCATTGTTGGGCTTGTCGAGAGTATCTTCCTCAGCCTCAGAAGAGTATCCAAGATGCTCACTTAAAACGGATGATTCGGAGGATGATTCGACTACGGGAATGTAAAAAAATACCGCAGCCGAAGCTAATCGATGAGTAGAGTAGGAGGTTTTGCGATCCCCCGTGGGAGGCACAATTTCTCTAGCTATCCTGCAGCTGTATCTTAACCAAAAACGTAAAGACTGTAATAGCTGCCCATGCCCAAACTTCAGCCGCAATCCAAAAATACAAGCAACAGTGGATACTTTTAGCCAGAAATAACCGACCCTAACAAGATGCTTGGTGGATGGTTTTCCATCGATATGTGCTGGTGGCAGTTTTGAAGTGTTCAAGCCTGCACACAGCCAAGTGCAGGATTTCTAGTTTCTAGTGGATTTGACATTCTTTAGCAGTGCGTTTGTTTTCTAAAATGACAGTGCAAGTTATTTTCCTCACGATTCTACCATCGTGGTCTTCTTAGACTGGGAGAAGTGCCGCGCATTCACCACTTGCCGGCCGTTTCGTGTGTTCTTCGAAAATAAAAAAAGACTGGGTACAAGTTCGACCACTAACGGTTGTTATTTCGCGTTTTTTTTGTATTTTTCCTGTGTGGTCGCTGTGGCGAATCCTTGATGTATAAAATGGAATAAAATTAATTTTCTAGCTAAAAATACACAAAAAAAAAACTCAATTCAAACCTATTGCCGTTGGTGGTAGGGTAGGACTTTGAGGAAATATATTGTGTAAGTACTCTATTGGAGAGTGGGGTGTTGGTGGCATCATCGGAAAGGGACTCCGTGTGCGCGCGCACTTGAAAAGCTCATCTACTGACAGAAGAGGGGTTTTTAGTAGCAGAAAGTTTCAATCAATAGTTGCTTTCTTTTGTTGAGCTTTTTTTTTATTTTATTTCCATTTTTCCAGGAATCTAATTTACTCCTTATTAAAAGCTTGGGACGTAAGGGATGTATTTTTTTTTATGTTAAAACATGAAAGAACAACCCAAAGTTGGTGAGTGAAAGGTTATCACCAACTAGGCAAACCGAAAAAAGTTTGCGCCAAAGATGTCGATGCCTAAGTGGCCGATGGCCGTTGAGAAAGTTTCCAGTTTTTAGGGGCACTAAATTGGTGCTGGATGCCAAACAGAGACAGAGGCTCAATAAGGGCATTCGTTCGGTGCAACTGCTTTCCCAACTCGATGGACGATTTTCTCTTATTCCAATTCCACTGGTGAGCTTATTTTTTGTTGGTCATTATAATTTCCATTTTCCCGTCTCTTTCGAGTGGAGGAGTCGCGGTAGGCAGTTTTTGGGGGATGTCAAATGAAAATTACGCGTCTACAAATGAGCTACGGCCTATCCATTGGAAATGGAGTCGTCATTTCATATCAATGAGGTCGAACTGGAGAAACCTTCGTTCAGGTAGTAGAATGCAAAGGAAACAGCGCAAGGTGGTGCGGACTTTTGCAAATTTTATTGAGGTACTTTCATAGAAAATGTTGAGTGTGACTGGCATTATTAGTGTCGATTATTCGGTTTTTTACAGAAAAAGGTCGTCAACCTGAAAGATGAGTTGACTTTTCAAACAAAAGTTCTCTCTTTTTTTACTCAATTAAAAGTTTAAAATTTCACACTGAATTTGGCCATAAGACTCCTGCAAAAATCCGCATTTTACCGGAGAGTAATAATAGTCTAATAGACTTGGAACTGATGTTATCAAAAGAGTGATGTCAAAGGGAAAAGCGAGTTGTTGAAGAAGGAGTTTGCCACGATTTTCGTTTCTTGCAGCTGGAGCTAAATTTTTGTTGACTGGGAGGCGCTCCAAGCCGCAGCCGTATAAAAAGAGCGCAACATTTATTCGCCACTGAACAATTAATTTCTTTGAACGAAAACAATCATTAGCATTTGGCCTACAGCATTTTCGATGTTTTTATTTTTGTACGCTTTTGAAAAATGTGCTTCTTAAACTCGGCAACACTACCACAGCTTTAAAGCCACTGCTATGTTTTACTACTCAAAAGAAGCGTCCGTATCTCCTCTTTCAAGTGACGGGCAAAATGTTGCTGTAGGTGTTACCATCTATGAAACATTAGCATTTTGCCTACAGCATTTTCGATATTTTTATTGTTTTTTCAACTTTTGAAAAATGTACTTCTTAAACTTGGCAACACTGCCACAGCTTTAAAACCACTGCTATGTTTTACCCCTCTAAAGAAGAGTCTGTGTCTCCTCTTTGTAGAGATATGCAAACTGTTGCTGTAGGTGTTACCATCTCTGAGATATTAGCTTTTTGCCTACAGCTTTTTCGATGTTTTTATTTTTTTAAGCTTTTGAAAAATGTGCTTTTTAAACTTGGCAACACTGCCACAGCTTTAAAGCCACTGCTATGGTTTATCCCTTAAAAGAAGCATCTGTGTCTCCTCTTTCTAGAGATGTGCAAAGTGTTGCTGTACGTATTACCATCTCTGAAATATTAGAATTTTGCCTACAGCATTTTCGATATTTTTATTTTTTTCAACTTTTGAAAAATGTGCTTCTTAAACTTGGCAACACTGCCACAGCTTTAAAGCCACTGCTACGTTTTAGCCCTTAAAAGAAGCGTCTGTGTCTCCTCTTTATAGGGATATGCAAAATGTTGCTGTAGATGTTACCATCTCTGAGGTATTAGCTTTTTGCTTACAGCATTTTCGATGTTTTTATTTTTTTAAGCTCTTGAAAAATGTGCTTTTTAAACTTGGCAACACTGCCACAGCTTTAAAGCCACTGCTATCTCTTACACCTCAAAAGAAGCGTCCGTGTCTCCTCTTTCCAGTGACGAGCAAAATGTTGCTGTAGGTGTTACCATCTCTGAGATATTAGCATTTTGTCTACAGCATTTTCGATGTTTTTATTTTTTTACGCTTTTGAAAACTGTGCTTTTTAAACTTGGCAAGACTACTACAGCTTAAAGGCACTGCTATGGTTTACATACATACACCCGCCTCTGGCTATTGAGGAGAATGCATACAATGCATGCTTCCAGCACCTGGAACCTTCGCACGTCCCCGCTATATACGACCCTATGGCGCAAGCCTTTACGTATTAAGATAGCGACCCCACCTCCTTGTGTGGAGAGGGGCCGGTCTCTTCTAACTACATGGTAATTTCTATAGCCTAATTTGCGCTTCGGAGTTAGCTTAGTTTCGCTAACCAGAAGAACATCTGGCTTTTCAGCTTCCAACAGATTGGAAAGATTGTTCCTTCTCTCGATCCGGATTAGTGAATTAACATTCACCGCAAGGATCTTTAAGCTTACCTCGTCCAGCGTACCCATCATATTTATTACTCGGCAAACAGTATCGAATAGATAACGTCTATTCGAGCCGCTTGCTCATTTAACTGTTTCTGGAATTGATCGATCTTTCCGTGCAATGACAGAAGGATCGTTTTCAAATCCAGATCCGCTTCCGGTGTAGGAACCTTCGGCGCGCTTTTTGTAATTGAGCTACCCGGTCCAGATACCATTTGGGCAAAGGACACATTGGGTGCAACAAAATTCGAGAACGAGCGACTCTTTCGACCCTTCTCTTCTTCAGACTTCTTTTTTCGAGCCTGCACATTTTGTTTAACCTGCTGATACTTCGGGCATCCCTTGAAATTATCGGTCTCTGCTTTCTCCAGAGCGGCGCGTACTTTTTTGTGCTCCTCCACACTAGTGCACATGATAATGTATTTTGTGGGGTTTAGCCTTTTAATGTAGAAATCCTTAGTAACTAGCCTACATAACCTAATACTATCGCTTATTATCTAAGTAACTTACATTTATTGGTGGTGTTTTTACTTTCTTCGTCTGTTGTTGCTGCTTTTGTTGCTGTTGTTGTTGCTGTTGTTGCTGCTGCTGCTGCTGCTGCGGTTGTTGTTGTTGCTGCTGCTGTTGCTGTTTCTGCTGCTGTTGTTGTTGCGGTGGCGGCGGCTGTTTCTGTGCCGGCTGCGTTTTCTGTTGTTGTTGTTTTTGCATTTGCTGTTGTTGCTTCTGTTTAAGCAATTTTTGTTGTTGCTTGTGCTGTTGCTGCTCAGTCTGAATTTGCTTCAGCTTTTGTTGTTGCTGAAGCATCTTTTGCTGGCGCAATTTTTCCCTCTTAGCGAGGAGCTCTTTGATCAGACGATCGAGCTGGGCTTCTTCGTCTTCTTCTTCATCGTCTTGTTGTTGTTGTTGTTGGTCCCGGTCTTCTACGGCGTCCAGTAATTCTTGGAACGAATTACCTTCGCCCACATACCGCCCTTCGCCCTCTTCAGACCCGTACGAGTAGCTGCGGGCATCATCCTCATCCTTGTTGTTGTCAGAATCGGATTCTGATGCCGCTGTTTGTGTCGTCATCATTTCCCCATCTGACCTTGTCTTTCGTTTTGACAAATTTGGCGTGGGTTTTAGTTTTCTTCGCCTTTTCTCAACTTTTGTCGACTGTACCTCTGTTAGTGCAGCTAATGCTGCTGCACTTGTTGATGGCACTGGTTCTGCTGTAGCTGTAGTTGTTGTTGTAGTGTTTTCTGCTCCCATCACTTGCTGCAATTTAACCTTGACTTGCTTCGTCAATCTCTTTGGCAACGGGGCATCTCCTTGCGGGACCTTTGGCTGGCCAGTGTCCATCGCCTGATTGCCTTGCGGCACTTCCACTTCTTGTTTTGTTCTTATTTAATTTATTAATTAAAAATAGTTTTCCCCCACTGGGACTCGAACTGGGAACCCGATGCTATGCTCCACTGAGCCAAATGGCTGATTGGATTTTACTGACCAAAATCACTATTAGGTGTTTTTTATTATGCTCAAATGATCTATGTAGATCATTGATTTCCACGGTTTACAACAACAGAACGTGATCCAACTGTTGTTGTAAAGCATGGAAATCCATGATCTGTCTAGATCATTTGAGCATAAACATCAGCTGCTTCCAAATTCAGAATTTTTGTCGTTTCATGAAGTAGTTTGGCAAGTGGGACAGCTCCACAAAGTTCTTATCTAGGGAGTGTAACTGTCTCTAAGGGTGCAACTTTCGTCTTCGCTATCAACAGGTGCATGTGGATTTGGTTGTTTCCATCCAGGACTCGCAAGTAAACAGCCGCAGCATATGCTTTTTCTGAAGCATCACTGAAACCATGGACCTCTAGCTTCGTAATGATCTTATCTGGGTTGATCCATCGACGAATCTGGACTCGTTCGATTGCTGGAAGTTCTTGTCGAAAAGCTAGCCACTCTTGTTCCAAATTAATAAAAGAAAACTCTTGTAATATAGAGGGAAAATTAAAAGGCGTTCTTTTTCGTATACTGTTTCAAAACGTTATAATATTTATTTGAGTAGTTGTATAAAAAGAAAACTGTTAAAGCAAACTATATATTATAAAGGGTGATTTTTTAAGAGGTTTAGAACTTTTTAAAAAAAAAAAACACAAAAAATTCGAAAAAATGAATGAAATATTTATTTGAATCGATAGTTTGAACCTTGCAATTTAATGTTTAAAGATAATTTCATGCAAATGTTGAACGCGGCTGCGTCTCAGGTAGCCCATCCGCTGAGTCCAATTTTGGCATACTCTTTCACACATATCGGCCGGTATCTCACGAATGAATGCATGGATGTTGGCTTCCAGTGCGTCAATCGAAGCGGGCTTGTCCCTATACACATTAGCCTTGGCATACCCCCACAAAAAATAATCTAATGGTGTCAAATCGCACGATCTAGGCGGCCAATTGACCGGCCCGAAACGTGAAATTAACTGTTCACCAAACTCGCCTCGCAATTGCGCCATTGTTTCGCGTGCTGTGTGGCATGTGGCACCGTCTTGTTGAAACCACATATCATGCAAGTCAAGAACTTCCATTTCGGGCAAAAAAAAGTTTGTTATCATCGCTCGGTAGCGTTCACCATTGACAGTAACGCTGCGATTCGCATCATCTTTGAAGAAATATGGCCCAATAATGCCGCCGGCCCATAAACCGCACCAAACAGTGGCTTTTTCGGGATGCATTGGTAGCTGTTGCAATGCTTCTGGCTGGTCTTCACTCCAAATGCGGCAATTTTGCTTATTTACGTACCCATTCAACCAAAAATGAGCCTCATCGCTGAACACAATTTTTCGATAAAAAAGCGGATCCTCGGCCAGCTTTCCAAGAGCCCATTCACCAAAAATTCGGCGTTGTGGTAGGTCGGCTGGCTTTAGTTCTTGCACCAGCTGTATCTTAAAAGGCTTTACGCCCAAATCCTTCCGCAAAATTTTCCACGTAGTGCTGTAACAAAGGCCTAACTGCTGGGAACGGCGCCGAATCGACATTTCGCGGTCTTCTGTCACACTAGCTGATACGGCCGCAATATTTTCTTCACTACGCACAGTACGTAAACGTGTTGGTGGTTTAATGTCCAACAAAGTAAATTTGGTGCGAAATTTGGTCACAATCTTCCGAATAGACTGCTCAGAAGGTCGAGAATGCCGATCATATAATGGAAGCAGCGCGCGATGAACATTTCGAACCGAGCACGAATTTTGATAGTAAAATTCAATAATTTGCAAGCGTTGTTCATTTGTAAGACGATCCATGGTTAAATTGCAAACCAAACTGAAGCTGTTTGACAGTGACACAAGGTACTAAACACACGTCAGCTGTCAAAACCAGTGTTGCCAAAACCAAACCAGCTAAAAAATCACCCTTTATTACATTAAATTTCTATTTACATTGGTTTCTGACAGTTGTTAAAAAACTCTCCACAAAGTGTGGAATCTATAATTATATGAGTTGCCATTGTATTTGAATTCTATTATTAATTATTAACAGATGTTTTTATTTTTTTAAGCTCCTGAAAAATGTTCTTTTTAAACTTGGCAACACTGCCACAGCTTTAAAGCCACTGCTATCTTTTACACCTCAAAAGAAGCGTCCGTGTCTCCTCTTTCAAGTGACCGGCAAAATGTTGCTAAAGGTGTTACCATCTCTGAGATATTAGCTTTTTGCCTACAGCATTTTCGATGTTTTTATTTTTTACGCTTTTGAAAAATGTGCTTTTTAAACTTGGCAACACTGCCACAGCTTTAAAGAAACTGCTATGTTTTACACCTCAAAAGAAGCGTATGTGTCTCCTCTTTGTAGTTGTATGCAAAATATTGCTGTGTGTGTTACTATCTCTGAGATATTAGCTTTTTGCCTACAGCATTTTCGATGTTTTTATTTTTTGAAGCTTTTGAAAAATGTGCTTTTTAAGCTTGGCAGCACTGCTACAGCTTTAAAGCCACTGCTATGTTTTACGTTTCAGAAGAAGCGTCCGTGTCTCCTCTTTCAAGTGACTGGTAAAATATTGCTGTAGGTGGCACCATCTCTCAAATATTAGCATTTTGCCTACAGCATTTTCGATATTTTTATTTTTTTCAACTTTTGAAAAAATGTGCTTTTTAAACTTGGCAACACTGCCACAGCTTTAAAGCCACTGCTATCTTTTACACCACAAAAGAAGCGTCCGTGTCTCCTGTATGAGATATTAGCATTTTGCCTACAGCATTTTCGATGTTTTTATTTTTTTACGCTTTTGAAAAATGTGCTTCTTAAGCTTGGCAACACTGCCACAGCTTTAAAGCCACTGCTATGTTTTACACCTCAAAAGAAGCTCTGTGTCTCATCTTTGTAGAGATATGCAAAATGTTTTTGTAGGTGTTACCATCTCTGAGATATTAGCTTTTTGCCTACAGCATTTTCGATGTTTTTATTTTTTTACGCTTTTGAAAAATGTGCTTTTTAAACTTGGCAACACTACTACAGCTTAAAGCCACTGCTATGGTTTGCCCCTCAAAAGAAGCTCTGTGTCTCCTCTTTGTAGTGATATGCAAAATGTTTTTGTAGGTGTTACCATCTCTGAGATATTAGCTTTTTGCCTACAGAATTTTCGATGTTTTTATATTTTTAAGCTCTTGAAAAATGTGCTTCTTAAGCTTGGCAACACTGCCACAGCTTTAAAGCCACTGCTATGTTTTACACCTCAAAAGAAGCTCTGTGTCTCATCTTTGTAGAGATATGCAAAATGTTTTTGTAGGTGTTACCATCTCTGAGATATTAGCTTTTTGCCTACAGCATTTTCGATGTTTTTATTTTTTTACGCTTTTGAAAAATGTGCTTTTTAAACTTGGCAACACTACTACAGCTTAAAGCCACTGCTATGGTTTGCCCCTCAAAAGAAGCTCCGTGTCTCATCTTTGTAGAGATATGCAAAATGTTGCTGTAGGTGTTACCATCTCTGAGATATTACCTTTTTGCCTACAGCATTTTCGATGTTTTTATATTTTTAAGCTCTTGAAAAATGTGCTTTTTAAACTTGGCAACACTGCCACAGCTTTAAAGCCACTGCTATGTTTTACACCTCAAAAGAAGCTCTGTGTCTCATCTTTGTAGAGATATGCAAAATGTTGCTGTAGGTGTTACCATCTCTGAGATATTAGTTGTTTTGCCTACAGCATTTTCGATGTTTTTATTTTTTTAAGCTTATGAAAAATGTGCATTTTAAGCTTGGCAACACTGCCACAGCTTTAAAGCCACTGCTATGTTTTACAGCTCAAAAGAAGCTCTGTGTCTCATCTTTGTAGAGATATGCAAAATGTTCCTTTAGGTGTTACCATCTCTGAGATATTAGCTGTTTTGCCTACAGCATTTTCGATGTTTTTATTTTTTTAAGCTTTTGAAAAATGTGCATTTTAAGCTTGGCAACACTGCTACAGCTTTAAAGCCACTGCTATGTTTCCGTGTCCGTGTCTCCGATTTCAAGTGACAGGTAAAATATTGCTGTAGGTGGCACCATCTGTGAGATATTAGCTTTTTGCCTACAGCATTTTCGATGTTTTTATTTTTTTAAGCTTATGAAAAATGTGCATTTTAAGCTTGGCAACACTGTCACAGCTTTAAAGCCACTGCTATGTTTTACAGCTCAAAAGAACCTCTGTGTCTCATCTTTGTAGAGATATGCAAAATGTTGCTGTAGATGTTACCATCTCTGAGGTATTAGCTTTTTGCTTACAGCATTTCCGATGTTTTTATTTTTTTAAGCTCTTGAAAAATGTGCTTTTTAAGCTTGGCAACACTGCCACAGCTTTAAAGCCACTGCTACGTTTTAGCACTTAAAAGAAGCGTCTGTGTCTCCTCTTTATAGGGATATGCAAAATGTTGCTGTAGATATTACCATCTCTGAGGTATTAGCTTTTTGCTTACAGCATTTTCGATGTTTTTATTTTTTGAAGCTTTTGAAAAATGTGCTTTTTAAGCTTGGCAACACTGCTACAGCTTTAAAGCCACTGCTATGTTTTACGTTTCAGAAGAAGCGTCCGTGTCTCCTCTTTCAAGTGACTGGTAAAATATTGCTGTAGGTGGCACCATCTCTGAGATATTAGCATTTTCGTCTACAGCATTTTCGATGTTTTTATTTTTTTAAGCTTTTGAAAAATGTGCATTTTAAGCTTGGCAACACTGCTACAGCTTTAAAGCCACTGCTATGTTTCCGTGTCCGTGTCTCCGATTTCAAGTGACAGGTAAAATATTGCTGTAGGTGGCACCATCTGTGAGATATTAGCTTTTTGCCTACAGCATTTTCGATGTTTTTATTTTTTTAAGCTTTTGAAAAATGTGCATTTTAAGCTTGGCAACACTGCCACAGCTTTAAAGCCACTGCTACGTTTTAGCCCTTAAAAGAAGCGTCTGTGTCTCCTCTTTATAGGGATATGCAAAGTGTTGCTGTAGATGTTACGATCTCTGAGGTATTAGCTTTTTGCTTACAGCATTTTCGATGTTTTTATTTTTTGAAGTTTTTGAAAAATGTGCATTTTAAACTTGGCAACACTGCCACAGCTTTAAAGCCACTGCTACGTTTTAGCCCTTAAAAGAAGCGTCTGTGTCTCCTCTTTATAGGGATATGCAAAATGTTGCTGTAGATGTTACCATATCTGAGGTATTAGCTTTTTCCTTACAGCATTTTCGATGTTTTTATTTTTTTAAACTTGGCAACACTGCCACAGCTTTAAAGCCACTGCTATCTCTTACACCTTAAAAGAAGCGTCCGTGTCTCCTCTTTCCAGTGATGGGCAAAATGTTGCTGTAGGTGTTACCGTTTCTGAGATATTAGCATTTTGCCTACAGCATTTTCGATGTTTTTATTTTTTTAAGCTCTTGAAAAATGTGCTTTTTAAACTTGGCAACACTGCCACAGCTTTAAAGCCACTGCTATGTTTTACAGCTCAAAAGAAGCTCTGTGTCTCATCTTTGTAGAGATATGCAAAATGTTGCTGTAGATGTTACCATCTCTGAGATATTAGCTGTTTTGCCTACAGCATTTTCGATGTTTTTATTTTTTTAAGCTTTTGAAAAAATGTGCATTTTAAGCTTGGCAACACTGCTACAGCTTTAAAGCCACTGCTATGTTTCCGTGTCCGTGTCTCCGATTTCAAGTGACAGGTAAAATATTGCTGTAGGTGGCACCATCTGTGAGATATTAGCTTTTTGCCTACAGCATTTTCGATGTTTTTATTTTTTTAAGCTTTTGAAAAATGTGCATTTTAAGCTTGGCAACACTGCCACAGCTTTAAAGCCACTGCTACGTTTTACCCCTTGTCCGTGTCTCCGATTTCAAGTGACAGGTAAAATATTGCTGTAGGTGGCACCATCTGTGAGATATTAGCTTTTTGCCTACAGCATTTTCGATGTTTTTATTTTTTTAAGCTCTTGAAAAATGTGCTTTTTAAACTTGGCAACACTGCCACAGCTTTAAAGCCACTGCTATGTTTTACAGCTCAAAAGAAGCTCTGTGTCTCATCTTTGTAGAGATATGCAAAATGTTGCTGTAGATGTTACCATCTCTGAGATATTAGCTGTTTTGCCTACAGCATTTTCGATGTTTTTATTTTTTTAAGCTTTTGAAAAATGTGCATTTTAAGCTTGGCAACGCTGCTACAGCTTTAAAGCCACTGCTATGTTTCCGTATCCGTGTCTCCGATTTCAAGTGACAGGTAAAATATTGCTGTAGGTGGCACCATCTGTGAGATATTAGCTTTTTGCCTACAGCATTTTCGATGTTTTTATTTTTTTAAGCTTATGAAAAATGTGCATTTTAAGCTTGGCAACACTGCCACAGCTTTAAAGCCACTGCTATGTTTTACAGCTCAAAAGAACCTCTGTGTCTCATCTTTGTAGAGATATGCAAAATGTTGCTGTAGATGTTACCATCTCTGAGGTATTAGCTTTTTGCTTACAGCATTTTCGATGTTTTTATTTTTTTAAGCTCTTGAAAAATGTGCTTTTTAAACTTGGCAACACTGCCACAGCTTTAAAGCCACTGCTATCTCTTACACCTTAAAAGAAGCGTCCGTGTCTCCTCTTTCCAGTGACGGGCAAAATGTTGCTGTAGGTTTTACCATCTCTGAGATATTAGCATTTTGCCTACAGCATTTTCGATGTTTTTATTTTGTTAAGCTCTTGAAAAATGTGCTTTTTTAACTTGGCAACACTGCCACAGCTTTAAAGCCACTGCTATGTTTTACACCTCAAAAGAAGCTCTGTGTCTCATCTTTGTAGAGATATGCAAAATGTTCCTTTAGGTGTTACCATCTCTGAGATATTAGCTGTTTTGCCTACAGCATTTTCGATGTTTTTATTTTTTTAAGCTTTTGAAAAATGTGCATTTTAAGCTTGGCAACACTGCCACAGCTTTAAAGCCACTGCTACGTTTTAGCACTTAAAAGAAGCGTCTATGTCTCCTCTTTATAGGGATATGCAAAATGTTGCTGTAGATATTACCATCTCTGAGGTATTAGCTTTTTGCTTACAGCATTTTCGATGTTTTTATTTTTTGAAGCTTTTGAAAAATGTGCTTTTTAAGCTTGGCAACACTGCTACAGCTTTAAAGCCACTGCTATGTTTTACGTTTCAGAAGAAGCGTCCGTGTCTCCTCTTTCAAGTGACTGGTAAAATATTGCTGTAGGTGGCACCATCTCTGAGATATTAGCATTTTCGTCTACAGCATTTTCGATGTTTTTATTTTTTTAAGCTTTTGAAAAATGTGCATTTTAAGCTTGGCAACACTGCTACAGCTTTAAAGCCACTGCTATGTTTCCGTGTCCGTGTCTCCGATTTCAAGTGACAGGTAAAATATTGCTGTAGGTTGCACCATCTGTGAGATATTAGCTTTTTGCCTACAGCATTTTCGATGTTTTTATTTTTTTAAGCTCTTGAAAAATGTGCTTTTTAAACTTGGCAACACTGCCACAGCTTTAAAGCCACTGCTATCTCTTACACCTTAAAAGAAGCGTCCGTGTCTCCTCTTTCCAGTGACGGGCAAAATGTTGCTGTAGGTTTTACCATCTCTGAGATATTAGCATTTTGCCTACAGCATTTTCGATGTTTTTATTTTTTTAAGCTCTTGAAAAATGTGCTTTTTAAACTTGGCAACACTGCCACAGCTTTAAAGCCACTGCTATGTTTTACACCTCAAAAGAAGCTCTGTGTCTCATCTTTGTAGAGATATGCAAAATGTTCCTTTAGGTGTTACCATCTCTGAGATATTAGCTGTTTTGCCTACAGCATTTTCGATGTTTTTATTTTTTTAAGCTTTTGAAAAATGTGCATTTTAAGCTTGGCAACACTGCCACAGCTTTAAAGCCACTGCTACGTTTTAGCACTTAAAAGAAGCGTCTGTGTCTCCTCTTTATAGGGATATGCAAAATGTTGCTGTAGATATTACCATCTCTGAGGTATTAGCTTTTTGCTTACAGCATTTTCGATGTTTTTATTTTTTGAAGCTTTTGAAAAATGTGCTTTTTAAGCTTGGCAACACTGCTACAGCTTTAAAGCCACTGCTATGTTTTACGTTTCAGAAGAAGCGTCCGTGTCTCCTCTTTCAAGTGACTGGTAAAATATTGCTGTAGGTGGCACCATCTCTGAGATATTAGCATTTTCGTCTACAGCATTTTCGATGTTTTTATTTTTTTAAGCTTTTGAAAAATGTGCATTTTAAGCTTGGCAACACTGCTACAGCTTTAAAGCCACTGCTATGTTTCCGTGTCCGTGTCTCCGATTTCAAGTGACAGGTAAAATATTGCTGTAGGTGGCACCATCTGTGAGATATTAGCTTTTTGCCTACAGCATTTTCGATGTTTTTATTTTTTTAAGCTTTTGAAAAATGTGCATTTTAAGCTTGGCAACACTGCCACAGCTTTAAAGCCACTGCTACGTTTTAGCCCTTAAAAGAAGCGTCTGTGTCTCCTCTTTATAGGGATATGCAAAGTGTTGCTGTAGATGTTACCATCTCTGAGGTATTAGCTTTTTGCTTACAGCATTTTCGATGTTTTTATTTTTTGAAGTTTTTGAAAAATGTGCATTTTAAACTTGGCAACACTGCCACAGCTTTAAAGCCACTGCTACGTTTTAGCCCTTAAAAGAAGCGTCTGTGTCTCCTCTTTATAGGGATATGCAAAATGTTGCTGTAGATGTTACCATATCTGAGGTATTAGCTTTTTCCTTACAGCATTTTCGATGTTTTTATTTTTTTAAACTTGGCAACACTGCCACAGCTTTAAAGCCACTGCTATCTCTTACACCTTAAAAGAAGCGTCCGTGTCTCCTCTTTCCAGTGATGGGCAAAATGTTGCTGTAGGTGTTACCGTTTCTGAGATATTAGCATTTTGCCTACAGCATTTTCGATGTTTTTATTTTTTTAAGCTCTTGAAAAATGTGCTTTTTAAACTTGGCAACACTGCCACAGCTTTAAAGCCACTGCTATGTTTTACAGCTCAAAAGAAGCTCTGTGTCTCATCTTTGTAGAGATATGCAAAATGTTGCTGTAGATGTTACCATCTCTGAGATATTAGCTGTTTTGCCTACAGCATTTTCGATGTTTTTATTTTTTTAAGCTTTTGAAAAATGTGCATTTTAAGCTTGGCAACGCTGCTACAGCTTTAAAGCCACTGCTATGTTTCCGTATCCGTGTCTCCGATTTCAAGTGACAGGTAAAATATTGCTGTAGGTGGCACCATCTGTGAGATATTAGCTTTTTGCCTACAGCATTTTCGATGTTTTTATTTTTTTAAGCTTTTGAAAAATGTGCATTTTAAGCTTGGCAACACTGCCACAGCTTTAAAGCCACTGCTACGTTTTACCCCTTGTCCGTGTCTCCGATTTCAAGTGACAGGTAAAATATTGCTGTAGGTGGCACCATCTGTGAGATATTAGCTTTTTGCCTACAGCATTTTCGATGTTTTTATTTTTTTAAGCTCTTGAAAAATGTGCTTTTTAAACTTGGCAACACTGCCACAGCTTTAAAGCCACTGCTATGTTTTACAGCTCAAAAGAACCTCTGTGTCTCATCTTTGTAGAGATATGCAAAATGTTGCTGTAGATGTTACCATCTCTGAGGTATTAGCTTTTTGCTTACAGCATTTTCGATGTTTTTATTTTTTTAAGCTCTTGAAAAATGTGCTTTTTAAACTTGGCAACACTGCCACAGCTTTAAAGCCACTGCTATCTCTTACACCTTAAAAGAAGCGTCCGTGTCTCCTCTTTCCAGTGACGGGCAAAATGTTGCTGTAGGTTTTACCATCTCTGAGATATTAGCATTTTGCCTACAGCATTTTCGATGTTTTTATTTTGTTAAGCTCTTGAAAAATGTGCTTTTTTAACTTGGCAACACTGCCACAGCTTTAAAGCCACTGCTATGTTTTACACCTCAAAAGAAGCTCTGTGTCTCATCTTTGTAGAGATATGCAAAATGTTCCTTTAGGTGTTACCATCTCTGAGATATTAGCTGTTTTGCCTACAGCATTTTCGATGTTTTTATTTTTTTAAGCTTTTGAAAAATGTGCATTTTAAGCTTGGCAACACTGCCACAGCTTTAAAGCCACTGCTACGTTTTAGCACTTAAAAGAAGCGTCTGTGTCTCCTCTTTATAGCGATATGCAAAATGTTGCTGTAGATATTACCATCTCTGAGGTATTAGCTTTTTGCTTACAGCATTTTCGATGTTTTTATTTTTTGAAGCTTTTGAAAAATGTGCTTTTTAAGCTTGGCAACACTGCTACAGCTTTAAAGCCACTGCTATGTTTTACGTTTCAGAAGAAGCGTCCGTGTCTCCTCTTTCAAGTGACTGGTAAAATATTGCTGTAGGTGGCACCATCTCTGAGATATTAGCATTTTCGTCTACAGCATTTTCGATGTTTTTATTTTTTTAAGCTTTTGAAAAATGTGCATTTTAAGCTTGGCAACACTGCTACAGCTTTAAAGCCACTGCTATGTTTCCGTGTCCGTGTCTCCGATTTCAAGTGACAGGTAAAATATTGCTGTAGGTGGCACCATCTGTGAGATATTAGCTTTTTGCCTACAGCATTTTCGATGTTTTTATTTTTTTAAGCTTTTGAAAAATGTGCATTTTAAGCTTGGCAACACTGCCACAGCTTTAAAGCCACTGCTACGTTTTACCCCTTGTCCGTGTCTCCGATTTCAAGTGACAGGTAAAATATTGCTGTAGGTGGCACCATCTGTGAGATATTAGCTTTTTGCCTACAGCATTTTCGATGTTTTTATTTTTTTAAGCTCTTGAAAAATGTGCTTTTTAAACTTGGCAACACTGCCACAGCTTTAAAGCCACTGCTATGTTTTACAGCTCAAAAGAAGCTCTGTGTCTCATCTTTGTAGAGATATGCAAAATGTTGCTGTAGATGTTACCATCTCTGAGATATTAGCTGTTTTGCCTACAGCATTTTCGATGTTTTTATTTTTTTAAGCTTTTGAAAAATGTGCATTTTAAGCTTGGCAACGCTGCTACAGCTTTAAAGCCACTGCTATGTTTCCGTATCCGTGTCTCCGATTTCAAGTGACAGGTAAAATATTGCTGTAGGTGGCACCATCTGTGAGATATTAGCTTTTTGCCTACAGCATTTTCGATGTTTTTATTTTTTTAAGCTTATGAAAAATGTGCATTTTAAGCTTGGCAACACTGCCACAGCTTTAAAGCCACTGCTATGTTTTACAGCTCAAAAGAACCTCTGTGTCTCATCTTTGTAGAGATATGCAAAATGTTGCTGTAGATGTTACCATCTCTGAGGTATTAGCTTTTTGCTTACAGCATTTTCGATGTTTTTATTTTTTTAAGCTCTTGAAAAATGTGCTTTTTAAACTTGGCAACACTGCCACAGCTTTAAAGCCACTGCTATCTCTTACACCTTAAAAGAAGCGTCCGTGTCTCCTCTTTCCAGTGACGGGCAAAATGTTGCTGTAGGTTTTACCATCTCTGAGATATTAGCATTTTGCCTACAGCATTTTCGATGTTTTTATTTTGTTAAGCTCTTGAAAAATGTGCTTTTTTAACTTGGCAACACTGCCACAGCTTTAAAGCCACTGCTATGTTTTACACCTCAAAAGAAGCTCTGTGTCTCATCTTTGTAGAGATATGCAAAATGTTCCTTTAGGTGTTACCATCTCTGAGATATTAGCTGTTTTGCCTACAGCATTATCGATGTTTTTATTTTTTTAAGCTTTTGAAAAATGTGCATTTTAAGCTTGGCAACACTGCCACAGCTTTAAAGCCACTGCTACGTTTTAGCACTTAAAAGAAGCGTCTGTGTCTCCTCTTTATAGGGATATGCAAAATGTTGCTGTAGATATTACCATCTCTGAGGTATTAGCTTTTTGCTTACAGCATTTTCGATGTTTTTATTTTTTGAAGCTTTTGAAAAATGTGCTTTTTAAGCTTGGCAACACTGCTACAGCTTTAAAGCCACTGCTATGTTTTACGTTTCAGAAGAAGCGTCCGTGTCTCCTCTTTCAAGTGACTGGTAAAATATTGCTGTAGGTGGCACCATCTCTGAGATATTAGCATTTTCGTCTACAGCATTTTCGATGTTTTTATTTTTTTAAGCTTTTGAAAAATGTGCATTTTAAGCTTGGCAACACTGCTACAGCTTTAAAGCCACTGCTATGTTTCCGTGTCCGTGTCTCCGATTTCAAGTGACAGGTAAAATATTGCTGTAGGTGGCACCATCTGTGAGATATTACCTTTTTGCCTACAGCATTTTCGATGTTTTTATTTTTTTAAGCTTTTGAAAAATGTGCATTTTAAGCTTGGCAACACTGCCACAGCTTTAAAGCCACTGCTACGTTTTAGCCCTTAAAAGAAGCGTCTGTGTCTCCTCTTTATAGGGATATGCAAAATGTTGCTGTAGATGTTACCATCTCTGAGGTATTAGCTTTTTGCTTACAGCATTTTCGATGTTTTTATTTTTTGAAGTTTTTGAAAAATGTGCATTTTAAACTTGGCAACACTGCCACAGCTTTAAAGCCACTGCTACGTTTTAGCCCTTAAAAGAAGCGTCTGTGTCTCCTCTTTATAGGGATATGCAAAATGTTGCTGTAGATGTTACCATATCTGAGGTATTAGCTTTTTGCTTACAGCATTTTCAATGTTTTTATTTGTTTAAGCTCTTGAAAAATGTGCTTTTTAAACTTGGCAACACTGCCACAGCTTTAAAGCCACTGCTATCTCTTACACCTTAAAAGAAGCGTCCGTGTCTCCTCTTTCCAGTGACGGGCAAAATGTTGCTGTAGGTGTTACCGTTTCTGAGATATTAGCATTTTGCCTACAGCATTTTCGATGTTTTTATTTTTTTAAGCTCTTGAAAAATGTGCTTTTTAAACTTGGCAACACTGCCACAGCTTTAAAGCCACTGCTATGTTTTACAGCTCAAAAGAAGCTCTGTGTCTCATCTTTGTAGAGATATGCAAAATGTTGCTGTAGATGTTACCATCTCTGAGATATTAGCTGTTTTGCCTACAGCATTTTCGATGTTTTTATTTTTTTAAGCCTTTGAAAAATGTGCATTTTAAGCTTGGCAACACTGCCACAGCTTTAAAGCCACTGCTATGTTTCCGTGTCCGTGTCTCCGATTTCAAGTGACAGGTAAAATATTGCTGTAGGTGGCCCCATCTGTGAGATATTAGCTTTTTGCCTACAGCATTTTCGATGTTTTTATTTTTGTAAGCTTATGAAAAATGTGCATTTTAAGCTTGGCAACACTGCCACAGCTTTAAAGCCACTGCTATGTTTTACAGCTCAAAAGAAGCTCTGTGTCTCATCTTTGTAGAGATATGCAAAATGTTGCTGTAGATGTTACCATCTCTGAGATATTAGCTGTTTTGCCTACAGCATTTTCGATGTTTTTATTTTTTTAAGCTTTTGAAAAATGTGCATTTTAAGCTTGGCAACACTGCTACAGCTTTAAAGCCACTGCTATGTTTCCGTGTCCGTGTCTCCGATTTCAAGTGACAGGTAAAATATTGCTGTAGGTGGCACCATCTGTGAGATATTAGCTTTTTGCCTACAGCATTTTCGATGTTTTTATTTTTTTAAGCTTTTGAAAAATGTGCATTTTAAGCTTGGCAACACTGCCACAGCTTTAAAGCCACTGCTACGTTTTAGCCCTTAAAAGAAGCGTCTGTGTCTCCTCTTTATAGGGATATGCAAAATGTTGCTGTAGGTGTTACCATCTCTGAGATATTAGCATTTTGCCTACAGCATTTTCGATGTTTTTATTTTTTTAAGCTCTTAAAAAATGTGCTTTTTAAACTTGGCAACACTGCCATAGCTTTAAAGCCACGGCTATGGTTTACATCTTAAAAGAAGCACCTGTGTCTCCTCTTTCCAGTGACGGGCAAAATGTTGCTGTAGGTGTTACCATCTCTGAGATATTAGCATTTTGCCTACAGCATTTTCGATGTTTTTATTTTTTTAAGCTTTTGAAAAATGTGCATTTTAAGCTTGGCAACACTGCCACAGCTTTAAAGCCACTGCTACGTTTTAGCCCTTAAAAGAAGCGTCTGTGTCTCCTCTTTATAGGGATATGCAAAATGTTGCTGTAGATGTTACCATATCTGAGGTATTAGCTTTTTGCTTACAGCATTTTCGATGTTTTTATTTTTTTAAGCTCTTGAAAAATGTGCTTTTTAAACTTGGCAACACTGCCACAGCTTTAAAGCCACTGCTATCTCTTACACCTTAAAAGAAGCACCTGTGTCTCCTCTTTCCAGTGACGGGCAAAATGTTGCTGTAGGTGTTACCATCTCTGAGATATTAGCATTTTGCCTACAGCATTTTCGATGTTTTTATTTTTTTAAGCTCTTGAAAAATGTGCTTTTTAAACTTGGCAACACTGCCACAGCTTTAAAGCCACTGCTATCTCTTACACCTTAAAAGAAGCGTCCGTGTCTCCTCTTTCCAGTGACGGGCAAAATGTTGCTGTAGGTGTTACCGTTTCTGAGATATTAGCATTTTGCCTACAGCATTTTCGATGTTTTTATTTTTTTAAGCTCTTGAAAAATGTGCTTTTTAAACTTGGCAACACTGCCACAGCTTTAAAGCCACTGCTATGTTTTACAGCTCAAAAGAAGCTCTGTGTCTCATCTTTGTAGAGATATGCAAAACGTTGCTGTAGATGTTACCATATCTGAGGTATTAGCTTTTTGCTTACAGCATTTTCGATGTTTTTATTTTTTTAAGCTCTTGAAAAATGTGCTTTTTAAACTTGGCAACACTGCCACAGCTTTAAAGCCACTGCTATCTCTTACACCTTAAAAGAAGCGTCCGTGTCTCCTCTTTCCAGTGACGGGCAAAATGTTGCTGTAGGTGTTACCGTTTCTGAGATATTAGCATTTTGCCTACAGCATTTTCGATGTTTTTATTTTTTTAAGCTCTTGAAAAATGTGCTTTTTAAACTTGGCAACACTGCCACAGCTTTAAAGCCACTGCTATGTTTTACAGCTCAAAAGGAGCTCTGTGTCTCATCTTTGTAGAGATATGCAAAATGTTGCTGTAGATGTTACCATCTCTGAGATATTAGCTGTTTTGCCTACAGCATTTTCGATGTTTTTATTTTTTTAAGCCTTTGAAAAATGTGCATTTTAAGCTTGGCAACACTGCTACAGCTTTAAAGCCACTGCTATGTTTCCGTGTCCGTGTCTCCGATTTCAAGTGACAGGTAAAATATTGCTGTAGGTGGCACAATCTGTGAGATATTAGCTTTTTGCCTACAGCATTTTCGATGTTTTTATTTTTTTAAGCTTATGAAAAATGTGCATTTTAAGCTTGGCAACACTGCCACAGCTTTAAAGCCACTGCTATGTTTTACAGCTCAAAAGAAGCTCTGTGTCTCATCTTTGTAGAGATATGCAAAATGTTGCTGTAGATGTTACCATCTCTGAGATATTAGCTGTTTTGCCTACAGAATTTTCGATGTTTTTATTTTTTTAAGCTTTTGAAAAATGTGCATTTTAAGCTTGGCAGCACTGCTACAGCTTTAAATCCACTGCTATGTTTCCGTGTCCGTGTCTGCGATTTCAAGTGACAGGTAAAATATTGCTGTAGGTGGCACCATCTGTGAGATATTAGCTTTTTGCCTACAGCATTTTCGATGTTTTTATTTTTTTAAGCTTTTGAAAAATGTGCATTTTAAGCTTGGCAACACTGCTACAGCTTTAAAGCCACTGCTATGTTTCCGTGTCCGTGTCTCCGATTTCAAGTGACAGGTAAAATATTGCTGTAGGTGGCACCATCTGTGAGATATTAGCTTTTTGCCTACAGCATTTTCGATGTTTTTATTTTTTTAAGCTTTTGAAAAATGTGCATTTTAAGCTTGGCAACACTGCTACAGCTTTAAAGCCACTGCTATGTTTCCGTGTCCGTGTCTCCGATTTCAAGTGACAGGTAAAATATTGCTGTAGGTGGCACAATCTGTGAGATATTAGCTTTTTGCCTACAGCATTTTCGATGTTTTTATTTTTTTAAGCTTATGAAAAATGTGCATTTTAAGCTTGGCAACACTGCCACAGCTTTAAAGCCACTGCTATGTTTTACAGCTCAAAAGAAGCTCTGTGTCTCATCTTTGTAGAGATATGCAAAATGTTGCTGTAGATGTTACCATCTCTGAGATATTAGCTGTTTTGCCTACAGCATTTTCGATGTTTTTATTTTTTTAAGCTTTTGAAAAATGTGCATTTTAAGCTTGGCAACACTGCTACAGCTTTAAAGCCACTGCTATGTTTTCGTGTCCGTGTCTCCGATTTCAAGTGACAGGTAAAATATTGCTGTAGGTGGCACCATCTGTGAGATATTAGCTTTTTGCTTACAGCATTTTCGATGTTTTTATTTTTTTAAGCTTTTGAAAAATGTGCATTTTAAGCTTGGCAACACTGCTACAGCTTTAAAGCCACTGCTATGTTTCCGTGTCCGTGTCTCCGATTTCAAGTGACAGCTAAAATATTGCTGTAGGTGGCACCATCTGTGAGATATTAGCTTTTTGCCTACAGCATTTTCGATGTTTTTATTTTTTTAAGCTTTTGAAAAATTTGCATTTTAAGCTTGGCAACACTGCTACAGCTTTAAAGCCACTGCTATGTTTCCGTGTCCGTGTCTCCGATTTCAAGTGACAGGTAAAATATTGCTGTAGGTGGCACCATCTGTGAGATATTAGCTTTTTGCCTACAGCATTTTCGATGTTTTTATTTTTTTAAGCTTTTGAAAAATGTGCATTTTAAGCTTGGCAACACTGCCACAGCTTTAAAGCCACTGCTACGTTTTAGCCCTTAAAAGAAGCGTCTGTGTCTCCTCTTTATAGGGATATGCAAAATGTTGCTGTAGATGTTACCATATCTGAGGTATTAGCTTTTTGCTTACAGCATTTTCGATGTTTTTATTTTTTTAAGCTCTTGAAAAATGTGCTTTTTAAACTTGGCAACACTGCCACAGCTTTAAAGCCACTGCTATCTCTTACACCTTAAAAGAAGCACCTGTGTCTCCTCTTTCCAGTGACGGGCAAAATGTTGCTGTAGGTGTTACCATCTCTGAGATATTAGCATTTTGCCTACAGCATTTTCGATGTTTTTATTTTTTTAAGCTCTTGAAAAATGTGCTTTTTAAACTTGGCAACACTGCCACAGCTTTAAAGCCACTGCTATCTCTTACACCTTAAAAGAAGCGTCCGTGTCTCCTCTTTCCAGTGACGGGCAAAATGTTGCTGTAGGTGTTACCGTTTCTGAGATATTAGCATTTTGCCTACAGCATTTTCGATGTTTTTATTTTTTTAAGCTTTTGAAAAATGTGCATTTTAAGCTTGGCAACACTGCCACAGCTTTAAAGCCACTGCTACGTTTTAGCCCTTAAAAGAAGCGTCTGTGTCTCCTCTTTATAGGGATATGCAAAATGTTGCTGTAGGTGTTACCATCTCTGAGATATTAGCATTTTGCCTACAGCATTTTCGATGTTTTTATTTTTTTAAGCTCTTGAAAAATGTGCTTTTTAAACTTGGCAACACTGCCATAGCTTTAAAGCCACGGCTATGGTTTACATCTTAAAAGAAGCACCTGTGTCTCCTCTTTCCAGTGACGGGCAAAATGTTGCTGTAGGTGTTACCATCTCTGAGATATTAGCATTTTGCCTACAGCATTTTCGATGTTTTTATTTTTTTAAGCTTTTGAAAAATGTGCATTTTAAGCTTGGCAACACTGCCACAGCTTTAAAGCCACTGCTACGTTTTAGCCCTTAAAAGAAGCGTCTGTGTCTCCTCTTTATAGGGATATGCAAAATGTTGCTGTAGATGTTACCATATCTGAGGTATTAGCTTTTTGCTTACAGCATTTTCGATGTTTTTATTTTTTTAAGCTCTTGAAAAATGTGCTTTTTAAACTTGGCAACACTGCCACAGCTTTAAAGCCACTGCTATCTCTTACACCTTAAAAGAAGCACCTGTGTCTCCTCTTTCCAGTGACGGGCAAAATGTTGCTGTAGGTGTTACCATCTCTGAGATATTAGCATTTTGCCTACAGCATTTTCGATGTTTTTATTTTTTTAAGCTCTTGAAAAATGTGCTTTTTAAACTTGGCAACACTGCCACAGCTTTAAAGCCACTGCTATCTCTTACACCTTAAAAGAAGCGTCCGTGTCTCCTCTTTCCAGTGACGGGCAAAATGTTGCTGTAGGTGTTACCGTTTCTGAGATATTAGCATTTTGCCTACAGCATTTTCGATGTTTTTATTTTTTTAAGCTCTTGAAAAATGTGCTTTTTAAACTTGGCAACACTGCCACAGCTTTAAAGCCACTGCTATGTTTTACAGCTCAAAAGAAGCTCTGTGTCTCATCTTTGTAGAGATATGCAAAATGTTGCTGTAGATGTTACCATATCTGAGGTATTAGCTTTTTGCTTACAGCATTTTCGATGTTTTTATTTTTTTAAGCTCTTGAAAAATGTGCTTTTTAAACTTGGCAACACTGCCACAGCTTTAAAGCCACTGCTATCTCTTACACCTTAAAAGAAGCGTCCGTGTCTCCTCTTTCCAGTGACGGGCAAAATGTTGCTGTAGGTGTTACCGTTTCTGAGATATTAGCATTTTGCCTACAGCATTTTCGATGTTTTTATTTTTTTAAGCTCTTGAAAAATGTGCTTTTTAAACTTGGCAACACTGCCACAGCTTTAAAGCCACTGCTATGTTTTACAGCTCAAAAGGAGCTCTGTGTCTCATCTTTGTAGAGATATGCAAAATGTTGCTGTAGATGTTACCATCTCTGAGATATTAGCTGTTTTGCCTACAGCATTTTCGATGTTTTTATTTTTTTAAGCCTTTGAAAAATGTGCATTTTAAGCTTGGCAACACTGCTACAGCTTTAAAGCCACTGCTATGTTTCCGTGTCCGTGTCTCCGATTTCAAGTGACAGGTAAAATATTGCTGTAGGTGGCACAATCTGTGAGATATTAGCTTTTTGCCTACAGCATTTTCGATGTTTTTATTTTTTTAAGCTTATGAAAAATGTGCATTTTAAGCTTGGCAACACTGCCACAGCTTTAAAGCCACTGCTATGTTTTACAGCTCAAAAGAAGCTCTGTGTCTCATCTTTGTAGAGATATGCAAAATGTTGCTGTAGATGTTACCATCTCTGAGATATTAGCTGTTTTGCCTACAGAATTTTCGATGTTTTTATTTTTTTAAGCTTTTGAAAAATGTGCATTTTAAGCTTGGCAGCACTGCTACAGCTTTAAAGCCACTGCTATGTTTCCGTGTCCGTGTCTGCGATTTCAAGTGACAGGTAAAATATTGCTGTAGGTGGCACCATCTGTGAGATATTAGCTTTTTGCCTACAGCATTTTCGATGTTTTTATTTTTTTAAGCTTTTGAAAAATGTGCATTTTAAGCTTGGCAACACTGCTACAGCTTTAAAGCCACTGCTATGTTTCCGTGTCCGTGTCTCCGATTTCAAGTGACAGGTAAAATATTGCTGTAGGTGGCACCATCTGTGAGATATTAGCTTTTTGCCTACAGCATTTTCGATGTTTTTATTTTTTTAAGCTTTTGAAAAATGTGCATTTTAAGCTTGGCAACACTGCTACAGCTTTAAAGCCACTGCTATGTTTCCGTGTCCGTGTCTCCGATTTCAAGTGACAGGTAAAATATTGCTGTAGGTGGCACAATCTGTGAGATATTAGCTTTTTGCCTACAGCATTTTCGATGTTTTTATTTTTTTAAGCTTATGAAAAATGTGCATTTTAAGCTTGGCAACACTGCCACAGCTTTAAAGCCACTGCTATGTTTTACAGCTCAAAAGAAGCTCTGTGTCTCATCTTTGTAGAGATATGCAAAATGTTGCTGTAGATGTTACCATCTCTGAGATATTAGCTGTTTTGCCTACAGCATTTTCGATGTTTTTATTTTTTTAAGCTTTTGAAAAATGTGCATTTTAAGCTTGGCAACACTGCTACAGCTTTAAAGCCACTGCTATGTTTCCGTGTCCGTGTCTCCGATTTCAAGTGACAGGTAAAATATTGCTGTAGGTGGCACCATCTGTGAGATATTAGCTTTTTGCTTACAGCATTTTCGATGTTTTTATTTTTTTAAGCTTTTGAAAAATGTGCATTTTAAGCTTGGCAACACTGCTACAGCTTTAAAGCCACTGCTATGTTTCCGTGTCCGTGTCTCCGATTTCAAGTGACAGCTAAAATATTGCTGTAGGTGGCACCATCTGTGAGATATTAGCTTTTTGCCTACAGCATTTTCGATGTTTTTATTTTTTTAAGCTTTTGAAAAATTTGCATTTTAAGCTTGGCAACACTGCTACAGCTTTAAAGCCACTGCTATGTTTCCGTGTCCGTGTCTCCGATTTCAAGTGACAGGTAAAATATTGCTGTAGGTGGCACCATCTGTGAGATATTAGCTTTTTGCCTACAGCATTTTCGATGTTTTTATTTTTTTAAGCTTTTGAAAAATGTGCATTTTAAGCTTGGCAACACTGCCACAGCTTTAAAGCCACTGCTACGTTTTAGCCCTTAAAAAAAGCGTCTGTGTCTCCCCTTTATAGGGATATGCAAAATGTTGCTGTAGATGTTACCATATCTGAGGTATTAGCTTTTTGCTTACAGCATTTTCGATGTTTTTATTTTTTTAAGCTCTTGAAAAATGTGCTTTTTAAACTTGGCAACACTGCCACAGCTTTAAAGCCACTGCTATCTCTTACACCTTAAAAGAAGCACCTGTGTCTCCTCTTTCCAGTGACGGGCAAAATGTTGCTGTAGGTGTTACCATCTCTGAGATATTAGCATTTTGCCTACAGCATTTTCGATGTTTTTATTTTGTTAAGCTCTTGAAAAATGTGCTTTTTTAACTTGGCAACACTGCCACAGCTTTAAAGCCACTGCTATGTTTTACACCTCAAAAGAAGCTCTGTGTCTCATCTTTGTAGAGATATGCAAAATGTTCCTTTAGGTGTTACCATCTCTGAGATATTAGCTGTTTTGCCTACAGCATTTTCGATGTTTTTATTTTTTTAAGCTTTTGAAAAATGTGCATTTTAAGCTTGGCAACACTGCCGCAGCTTTAAAGCCACTGCTACGTTTTGGCACTTAAAAGAAGCGTCTGTGTCTCCTCTTTATAGGGATATGCAAAATGTTGCTGTAGATATTACCATCTCTGAGGTATTAGCTTTTTGCTTACAGCATTTTCGATGTTTTTATTTTTTGAAGCTTTTGAAAAATGTGCTTTTTAAGCTTGGCAACACTGCTACAGCTTTAAAGCCACTGCTATGTTTTACGTTTCAGAAGAAGCGTCCGTGTCTCCTCTTTCAAGTGACTGGTAAAATATTGCTGTAGGTGGCACCATCTCTGAGATATTAGCATTTTCGTCTACAGCATTTTCGATGTTTTTATTTTTTTAAGCTTTTGAAAAATGTGCATTTTAAGCTTGGCAACACTGCTACAGCTTTAAAGCCACTGCTATGTTTCCGTGTCCGTGTCTCCGATTTCAAGTGACAGGTAAAATATTGCTGTAGGTGGCACCATCTGTGAGATATTAGCTTTTTGCCTACAGCATTTTCGATGTTTTTATTTTTTTAAGCTTTTGAAAAATGTGCATTTTAAGCTTGGCAACACTGCCACAGCTTTAAAGCCACTGCTACGTTTTAGCCCTTAAAAGAAGCGTCTGTGTCTCCTCTTTATAGGGATATGCAAAATGTTGCTGTAGATGTTACCATCTCTGAGGTATTAGCTTTTTGCTTACAGCATTTTCGATGTTTTTATTTTTTGAAGTTTTTGAAAAATGTGCATTTTAAACTTGGCAACACTGCCACAGCTTTAAAGCCACTGCTACGTTTTAGCCCTTAAAAGAAGCGTCTGTGTCTCCTCTTTATAGGGATATGCAAAATGTTGCTGTAGATGTTACCATATCTGAGGTATTAGCTTTTTGCTTACAGCATTTTCAATGTTTTTATTTTTTTAAGCTCTTGAAAAATGTGCTTTTTAAACTTGGCAACACTGCCACAGCTTTAAAGCCACTGCTATCTCTTACACCTTAAAAGAAGCGTCCGTGTCTCCTCTTTCCAGTGACGGGCAAAATGTTGCTGTAGGTGTTACCGTTTCTGAGATATTAGCATTTTGCCTACAGCATTTTCGATGTTTTTATTTTCTTAAGCTCTTGAAAAATGTGCTTTTTAAACTTGGCAACACTGCCACAGCTTTAAAGCCACTGCTATGTTTTACAGCTCAAAAGAAGCTCTGTGTCTCATCTTTGTAGAGATATGCAAAATGTTGCTGTAGATGTTACCATCTCTGAGATATTAGCTGTTTTGCCTACAGCATTTTCGATGTTTTTATTTTTTTAAGCTTTTGAAAAATGTGCATTTTAAGCTTGGCAACACTGCCACAGCTTTAAAGCCACTGCTATGTTTCCGTGTCCGTGTCTCCGATTTCAAGTGACAGGTAAAATATTGCTGTAGGTGGCCCCATCTGTGAGATATTAGCTTTTTGCCTACAGCATTTTCGATGTTTTTATTTTTTTAAGCTTATGAAAAATGTGCATTTTAAGCTTGGCAACACTGCCACAGCTTTAAAGCCACTGCTATGTTTTACAGCTCAAAAGAAGCTCTGTGTCTCATCTTTGTAGAGATATGCAAAATGTTGCTGTAGATGTTACCATCTCTGAGATATTAGCTGTTTTGCCTACAGCATTTTCGATGTTTTTATTTTTTTAAGCTTTTGAAAAATGTGCATTTTAAACTTGGCAACACTGCTACAGCTTTAAAGCCACTGCTATGTTTCCGTGTCCGTGTCTCCGATTTCAAGTGACAGGTAAAATATTGCTGTAGGTGGCACCATCTGTGAGATATTAGCTTTTTGCCTACAGCATTTTCGATGTTTTTATTTTTTTAAGCTTTTGAAAAATGTGCATTTTAAGCTTGGCAACACTGCCACAGCTTTAAAGCCACTGCTACGTTTTAGCCCTTAAAAGAAGCGTCTGTGTCTCTTCTTTATAGGGATATGCAAAATGTTGCTGTAGATGTTACCATCTCTGAGGTATTAGCTTTTTGCTTACAGCATTTTCGATGTTTTTATTTTTTGAAGTTTTTGAAAAATGTGCATTTTAAGCTTGGCAACACTGCCACAGCTTTAAAGCCACTGCTACGTTTTACCCCTTAAAAGAAGCGTCTGTGTCTCCTCTTTATAGGGATATGCAAAATGTTGCTGTAGGTGTTACCATCTCTGAGATATTAGCATTTTGCCTACAGCATTTTCGATGTTTTTATTTTTTTAAGCTCTTGAAAAATGTGCTTTTTAAACTTGGCAACACTGCCATAGCTTTAAAGCCACGGCTATGGTTTACATCTTAAAAGAAGCACCTGTGTCTCCTCTTTCCAGTGACGGGCAAAATGTTGCTGTAGGTGTTACCATCTCTGAGATATTAGCATTTTGCCTACAGCATTTTCGATGTTTTTATTTTTTTAAGCTTTTGAAAAATGTGCATTTTAAGCTTGGCAACACTGCCACAGCTTTAAAGCCACTGCTACGTTTTAGCCCTTAAAAGAAGCGTCTGTGTCTCCTCTTTATAGGGATATGCAAAATGTTGCTGTAGATGTTACCATATCTGAGGTATTAGCTTTTTGCTTACAGCATTTTCGATGTTTTTATTTTTTTAAGCTCTTGAAAAATGTGCTTTTTAAACTTGGCAACACTGCCACAGCTTTAAAGCCACTGCTATCTCTTACACCTTAAAAGAAGCACCTGTGTCTCCTCTTTCCAGTGACGGGCAAAATGTTGCTGTAGGTGTTACCATCTCTGAGATATTAGCATTTTGCCTACAGCATTTTCGATGTTTTTATTTTTTTAAGCTCTTGAAAAATGTGCTTTTTAAACTTGGCAACACTGCCACAGCTTTAAAGCCACTGCTATCTCTTACACCTTAAAAGAAGCGTCCGTGTCTCCTCTTTCCAGTGACGGGCAAAATGTTGCTGTAGGTGTTACCGTTTCTGAGATATTAGCATTTTGCCTACAGCATTTTCGATGTTTTTATTTTTTTAAGCTCTTGAAAAATGTGCTTTTTAAACTTGGCAACACTGCCACAGCTTTAAAGCCACTGCTATGTTTTACAGCTCAAAAGAAGCTCTGTGTCTCATCTTTGTAGAGATATGCAAAATGTTGCTGTAGATGTTACCATATCTGAGGTATTAGCTTTTTGCTTACAGCATTTTCGATGTTTTTATTTTTTTAAGCTCTTGAAAAATGTGCTTTTTAAACTTGGCAACACTGCCACAGCTTTAAAGCCACTGCTATCTCTTACACCTTAAAAGAAGCGTCCGTGTCTCCTCTTTCCAGTGACGGGCAAAATGTTGCTGTAGGTGTTACCGTTTCTGAGATATTAGCATTTTGCCTACAGCATTTTCGATGTTTTTATTTTTTTAAGCTCTTGAAAAATGTGCTTTTTAAACTTGGCAACACTGCCACAGCTTTAAAGCCACTGCTATGTTTTACAGCTCAAAAGGAGCTCTGTGTCTCATCTTTGTAGAGATATGCAAAATGTTGCTGTAGATGTTACCATCTCTGAGATATTAGCTGTTTTGCCTACAGCATTTTCGATGTTTTTATTTTTTTAAGCCTTTGAAAAATGTGCATTTTAAGCTTGGCAACACTGCTACAGCTTTAAAGCCACTGCTATGTTTCCGTGTCCGTGTCTCCGATTTCAAGTGACAGGTAAAATATTGCTGTAGGTGGCACAATCTGTGAGATATTAGCTTTTTGCCTACAGCATTTTCGATGTTTTTATTTTTTTAAGCTTATGAAAAATGTGCATTTTAAGCTTGGCAACACTGCCACAGCTTTAAAGCCACTGCTATGTTTTACAGCTCAAAAGAAGCTCTGTGTCTCATCTTTGTAGAGATATGCAAAATGTTGCTGTAGATGTTACCATCTCTGAGATATTAGCTGTTTTGCCTACAGAATTTTCGATGTTTTTATTTTTTTAAGCTTTTGAAAAATGTGCATTTTAAGCTTGGCAACACTGCTACAGCTTTAAAGCCACTGCTATGTTTCCGTGTCCGTGTCTGCGATTTCAAGTGACAGGTAAAATATTGCTGTAGGTGGCACCATCTGTGAGATATTAGCTTTTTGCCTACAGCATTTTCGATGTTTTTATTTTTTTAAGCTTTTGAAAAATGTGCATTTTAAGCTTGGCAACACTGCTACAGCTTTAAAGCCACTGCTATGTTTCCGTGTCCGTGTCTCCGATTTCAAGTGACAGGTAAAATATTGCTGTAGGTGGCACCATCTGTGAGATATTAGCTTTTTGCCTACAGCATTTTCGATGTTTTTATTTTTTTAAGCTTTTGAAAAATGTGCATTTTAAGCTTGGCAACACTGCTACAGCTTTAAAGCCACTGCTATGTTTCCGTGTCCGTGTCTCCGATTTCAAGTGACAGGTAAAATATTGCTGTAGGTGGCACCATCTGTGAGATATTAGCTTTTTGCCTACAGCATTTTCGATGTTTTTATTTTTTTAAGCTTTTGAAAAATGTGCATTTTAAGCTTGGCAACACTGCTACAGCTTTAAAGCCACTGCTATGTTTCCGTGTCCGTGTCTCCGATTTCAAGTGACAGGTAAAATATTGCTGTAGGTGGCACCATCTGTGAGATATTAGCTTTTTGCCTACAGCATTTTCGATGTTTTTATTTTTTTAAGCTTTTGAAAAATGTGCATTTTAAGCTTGGCAACACTGCCACAGCTTTAAAGCCACTGCTACGTTTTAGCCCTTAAAAGAAGCGTCTGTGTCTCCCCTTTATAGGGATATGCAAAATGTTGCTGTAGATGTTACCATGTCTGAGGTATTAGCTTTTTGCTTACAGCATTTTCGATGTTTTTATTTTTTTAAGCTCTTGAAAAATGTGCTTTTTAAACTTGGCAACACTGCCACAGCTTTAAAGCCACTGCTATCTCTTACACCTTAAAAGAAGCACCTGTGTCTCCTCTTTCCAGTGACGGGCAAAATGTTGCTGTAGGTGTTACCATCTCTGAGATATTAGCATTTTGCCTACAGCATTTTCGATGTTTTTATTTTTTTAAGCTCTTGAAAAATGTGCTTTTTAAACTTGGCAACACTGCCACAGCTTTAAAGCCACTGCTATCTCTTACACCTTAAAAGAAGCGTCCGTGTCTCCTCTTTCCAGTGACGGGCAAAATGTTGCTGTAGGTGTTACCGTTTCTGAGATATTAGCATTTTGCCTACAGCATTTTCGATGTTTTTATTTTTTTAAGCTCTTGAAAAATGTGCTTTTTAAACTTGGCAACACTGCCACAGCTTTAAAGCCACTGCTATGTTTTACAGCTCAAAAGAAGCTCTGTGTCTCATCTTTGTAGAGATATGCAAAATGTTGCTGTAGATGTTACCATATCTGAGGTATTAGCTTTTTGCTTACAGCATTTTCGATGTTTTTATTTTTGTAAGCTCTTGAAAAATGTGCTTTTTAAACTTGGCAACACTGCCACAGCTTTAAAGCCACTGCTATCTCTTACACCTTAAAAGAAGCGTCCGTGTCTCCTCTTTCCAGTGACGGGCAAAATGTTGCTGTAGGTGTTACCGTTTCTGAGATATTAGCATTTTGCCTACAGCATTTTCGATGTTTTTATTTTTTTAAGCTCTTGAAAAATGTGCTTTTTAAACTTGGCAACACTGCCACAGCTTTAAAGCCACTGCTATGTTTTACAGCTCAAAAGAAGCTCTGTGTCTCATCTTTGTAGAGATATGCAAAATGTTGCTGTAGATGTTACCATCTCTGAGATATTAGCTGTTTTGCCTACAGCATTTTCGATGTTTTTATTTTTTTAAGCCTTTGAAAAATGTGCATTTTAAGCTTGGCAACACTGCTACAGCTTTAAAGCCACTGCTATGTTTCCGTGTCCGTGTCTCCGATTTCAAGTGACAGGTAAAATATTGCTGTAGGTGGCACAATCTGTGAGATATTAGCTTTTTGCCTACAGCATTTTCGATGTTTTTATTTTTTTAAGCTTATGAAAAATGTGCATTTTAAGCTTGGCAACACTGCCACCACTTTAAAGCCACTGCTATGTTTTACAGCTCAAAAGAAGCTCTGTGTCTCATCTTTGTAGAGATATGCAAAATGTTGCTGTAGATGTTACCATCTCTGAGATATTAGCTGTTTTGCCTACAGCATTTTCGATGTTTTTATTTTTTTAAGCTTTTGAAAAATGTGCATTTTAAGCTTGGCAACACTGCTACAGCTTTAAAGCCACTGCTATGTTTCCGTGTCCGTGTCTCCGATTTCAAGTGACAGGTAAAATATTGCTGTAGGTGGCACCATCTGTGAGATATTAGCTTTTTGCCTACAGCATTTTCGATGTTTTTATTTTTTTAAGCTTTTGAAAAATGTGCATTTTAAGCTTGGCAACACTGCTACAGCTTTAAAGCCACTGCTATGTTTCCGTGTCCGTGTCTCCGATTTCAAGTGACAGGTAAAATATTGCTGTAGGTGGCACCATCTGTGAGATATTAGCTTTTTGCCTACAGCATTTTCGATGTTTTTATTTTTTTAAGCTTTTGAAAAATGTGCATTTTAAGCTTGGCAACACTGCCACAGCTTTAAAGCCACTGCTACGTTTTAGCCCTTAAAAGAAGCGTCTGTGTCTCCTCTTTATAGGGATATGCAAAATGTTGCTGTAGATGTTACCATCTCTGAGGTATTAGCTTTTTGCTTACAGCATTTTCGATGTTTTTATTTTTTGAAGTTTTTGAAAAATATGCATTTTAAACTTGGCAACACTGCCACAGCTTTAAAGCCACTGCTATGTTTCCGTGTCCGTGTCTCCGATTTCAAGTGACAGGTAAAATATTGCTGTAGGTGGCACCATCTGTGAGATATTAGCTTTTTGCCTACAGCATTTTCGATGTTTTTATTTTTTTAAGCTCTTGAAAAATGTGCTTTTTAAACTTGGCAACACTGCCACAGCTTTAAAGCCACTGCTATGTTTTACAGCTCAAAAGAAGCTCTGTGTCTCATCTTTGTAGAGATATGCAAAATGTTGCTGTAGATGTTACCATCTCTGAGATATTAGCTGTTTTGCCTACAGCATTTTCGATGTTTTTATTTTTTTAAGCTTTTGAAAAATGTGCATTTTAAGCTTGGCAACGCTGCTACAGCTTTAAAGCCACTGCTATGTTTCCGTATCCGTGTCTCCGATTTCAAGTGACAGGTAAAATATTGCTGTAGGTGGCACCATCTGTGAGATATTAGCTTTTTGCCTACAGCATTTTCGATGTTTTTATTTTTTTAAGCTTTTTTTTTTACACCTCAAAAGAAGCTCTGTGTCTCATCTTTGTAGAGATATGCAAAATGTTCCTTTAGGTGTTACCATCTCTGAGATATTAGCTGTTTTGCCTACAGCATTTTCGATGTTTTTATTTTTTTAAGCTTTTGAAAAATGTGCATTTTAAGCTTGGCAACACTGCCACAGCTTTAAAGCCACTGCTACGTTTTAGCACTTAAAAGAAGCGTCTGTGTCTCCTCTTTATAGGGATATGCAAAATGTTGCTGTAGATATTACCATCTCTGAGGTATTAGCTTTTTGCTTACAGCATTTTCGATGTTTTTATTTTTTGAAGCTTTTGAAAAATGTGCTTTTTAAGCTTGGCAACACTGCTACAGCTTTAAAGCCACTGCTATGTTTTACGTTTCAGAAGAAGCGTCCGTGTCTCCTCTTTCAAGTGACTGGTAAAATATTGCTGTAGGTGGCACCATCTCTGAGATATTAGCATTTTCGTCTACAGCATTTTCGATGTTTTTATTTTTTTAAGCTTTTGAAAAATGTGCATTTTAAGCTTGGCAACACTGCCACAGCTTTAAAGCCACTGCTACGTTTTAGCCCTTAAAAGAAGCGTCTGTGTCTCCTCTTTATAGGGATATGCAAAATGTTGCTGTAGATGTTACCATATCTGAGATATTAGCATTTTGCCTACAGCATTTTCGATGTTTTTATTTTTTTAAGCTCTTGAAAAATGTGCTTTTTAAACTTGGCAACACTGCCATAGCTTTAAAGCCACGGCTATGGTTTACATCTTAAAAGAAGCACCTGTGTCTCCTCTTTCCAGTGACGGGCAAAATGTTGCTGTAGGTGTTACCATCTCTGAGATATTAGCATTTTGCCTACAGCATTTTCGATGTTTTTATTTTTTTAAGCTTTTGAAAAATGTGCATTTTAAGCTTGGCAACACTGCCACAGCTTTAAAGCCACTGCTACGTTTTAGCCCTTAAAAGAAGCGTCTGTGTCTCCTCTTTATAGGGATATGCAAAATGTTGCTGTAGATGTTACCATATCTGAGGTATTAGCTTTTTGCTTACAGCATTTTCGATGTTTTTATTTTTTTAAGCTCTTGAAAAATGTGCTTTTTAAACTTGGCAACACTGCCACAGCTTTAAAGCCACTGCTATCTCTTACACCTTAAAAGAAGCGTCCGTGTCTCCTCTTTCCAGTGACGGGCAAAATGTTGCTGTAGGTGTTACCGTTTCTGAGATATTAGCATTTTGCCTACAGCATTTTCGATGTTTTTATTTTTTTAAGCTTTTGAAAAATGTGCATTTTAAGCTTGGCAACACTGCCACAGCTTTAAAGCCACTGCTACGTTTTAGCCCTTAAAAGAAGAGTCTGTGTCTCCTCTTTATAGGGATATGCAAAATGTTGCTGTAGATGTTACCGTATCTGAGATATTAGCATTTTGCCTACAGCATTTTCGATGTTTTTATTTTTTTAAGCTCTTGAAAAATGTGCTTTTTAAACTTGGCAACACTGCCATAGCTTTAAAGCCACGGCTATGGTTTACATCTTAAAAGAAGCACCTGTGTCTCCTCTTTCCAGTGACGGGCAAAATGTTGCTGTAGGTGTTACCATCTCTGAGATATTAGCATTTTGCCTACAGCATTTTCGATGTTTTTATTTTTTTAAGCTTTTGAAAAATGTGCATTTTAAGCTTGGCAACACTGCCACAGCTTTAAAGCCACTGCTACGTTTTAGCCCTTAAAAGAAGCGTCTGTGTCTCCTCTTTATAGGGATATGCAAAATGTTGCTGTAGATGTTACCATATCTGAGATATTAGCATTTTGCCTACAGCATTTTCGATGTTTTTATTTTTTTAAGCTCTTGAAAAATGTGCTTTTTAAACTTGGCAACACTGCCACAGCTTTAAAGCCACTGCTATCTCTTACACCTTAAAAGAAGCACCTGTGTCTCCTCTTTCCAGTGACGGGCAAAATGTTGCTGTAGGTGTTACCATCTCTGAGATATTAGCATTTTGCCTACAGCATTTTCGATGTTTTTATTTTTTTAAGCTCTTGAAAAATGTGCTTTTTAAACTTGGCAACACTGCCACAGCTTTAAAGCCACTGCTATCTCTTACACCTTAAAAGAAGCGTCCGTGTCTCCTCTTTCCAGTGACGGGCAAAATGTTGCTGTAGGTGTTACCGTTTCTGAGATATTAGCATTTTGCCTACAGCATTTTCGATGTTTTTATTTTTTTAAGCTCTTGAAAAATGTGCTTTTTAAACTTGGCAACACTGCCACAGCTTTAAAGCCACTGCTATGTTTTACAGCTCAAAAGAAGCTCTGTGTCTCATCTTTGTAGAGATATGCAAAATGTTGCTGTAGATGTTACCATCTCTGAGATATTAGCTGTTTTGCCTACAGCATTTTCGATGTTTTTATTTTTTTAAGCCTTTGAAAAATGTGCATTTTAAGCTTGGCAACACTGCTACAGCTTTAAAGCCACTGCTATGTTTCCGTGTCCGTGTCTCCGATTTCAAGTGACAGGTAAAATATTGCTGTAGGTGGCACAATCTGTGAGATATTAGCTTTTTGCCTACAGCATTTTCGATGTTTTTATTTTTGTAAGCTTATGAAAAATGTGCATTTTAAGCTTGGCAACACTGCCACAGCTTTAAAGCCACTGCTATGTTTTACAGCTCAAAAGAAGCTCTGTGTCTCATCTTTGTAGAGATATGCAAAATGTTGCTGTAGATGTTACCATCTCTGAGATATTAGCTGTTTTGCCTACAGCATTTTCGATGTTTTTATTTTTTTAAGCTTTTGAAAAATGTGCATTTTAAGCTTGGCAACACTGCTACAGCTTTAAAGCCACTGCTATGTTTCCGTGTCCGTGTCTCCGATTTCAAGTGACAGGTAAAATATTGCTGTAGGTGGCACCATCTGTGAGATATTAGCTTTTTGCCTACAGCATTTTCGATGTTTTTATTTTTTTAAGCTTTTGAAAAATGTGCATTTTAAGCTTGGCAACACTGCTACAGCTTTAAAGCCACTGCTATGTTTCCGTGTCCGTGTCTCCGATTTCAAGTGACAGGTAAAATATTGCTGTAGGTGGCACCATCTGTGAGATATTAGCTTTTTGCCTACAGCATTTTCGATGTTTTTATTTTTTTAAGCTTTTGAAAAATGTGCATTTTAAGCTTGGCAACACTGCCACAGCTTTAAAGCCACTGCTACGTTTTAGCCCTTAAAAGAAGCGTCTGTGTCTCCTCTTTATAGGGATATGCAAAATGTTGCTGTAGATGTTACCATCTCTGAGGTATTAGCTTTTTGCTTACAGCATTTTCGATGTTTTTATTTTTTGAAGTTTTTGAAAAATATGCATTTTAAACTTGGCAACACTGCCACAGCTTTAAAGCCACTGCTATGTTTTACAGCTCAAAAGAAGCTCTGTGTCTCATCTTTGTAGAGATATGCAAAATGTTGCTGTAGATGTTACCATCTCTGAGATATTAGCTGTTTTGCCTACAGCATTTTCGATGTTTTTATTTTTTTAAGCTTTTGAAAAATGTGCATTTTAAGCTTGGCAACGCTGCTACAGCTTTAAAGCCACTGCTATGTTTCCGTATCCGTGTCTCCGATTTCAAGTGACAGGTAAAATATTGCTGTAGGTGGCACCATCTGTGAGATATTAGCTTTTTGCCTACAGCATTTTCGATGTTTTTATTTTTTTAAGCTCTTGAAAAATGTGCTTTTTAAACTTGGCAACACTGCCACAGCTTTAAAGCCACTGCTATGTTTTACAGCTCAAAAGAAGCTCTGTGTCTCATCTTTGTAGAGATATGCAAAATGTTGCTGTAGATGTTACCATCTCTGAGATATTAGCTGTTTTGCCTACAGCATTTTCGATGTTTTTATTTTTTTAAGCTTTTGAAAAATGTGCATTTTAAGCTTGGCAACGCTGCTACAGCTTTAAAGCCACTGCTATGTTTCCGTATCCGTGTCTCCGATTTCAAGTGACAGGTAAAATATTGCTGTAGGTGGCACCATCTGTGAGATATTAGCTTTTTGCCTACAGCATTTTCGATGTTTTTATTTTTTTAAGCTTTTTTTTTTACACCTCAAAAGAAGCTCTGTGTCTCATCTTTGTAGAGATATGCAAAATGTTCCTTTAGGTGTTACCATCTCTGAGATATTAGCTGTTTTGCCTACAGCATTTTCGATGTTTTTATTTTTTTAAGCTTTTGAAAAATGTGCTTTTTAAGCTTGGCAACACTGCTACAGCTTTAAAGCCACTGCTATGTTTTACGTTTCAGAAGAAGCGTCCGTGTCTCCTCTTTCAAGTGACTGGTAAAATATTGCTGTAGGTGGCACCATCTCTGAGATATTAGCATTTTCGTCTACAGCATTTTCGATGTTTTTATTTTTTTAAGCTTTTGAAAAATGTGCATTTTAAGCTTGGCAACACTGCCACAGCTTTAAAGCCACTGCTACGTTTTAGCCCTTAAAAGAAGCGTCTGTGTCTCCTCTTTATAGGGATATGCAAAATGTTGCTGTAGATGTTACCATATCTGAGATATTAGCATTTTGCCTACAGCATTTTCGATGTTTTTATTTTTTTAAGCTCTTGAAAAATGTGCTTTTTAAACTTGGCAACACTGCCATAGCTTTAAAGCCACGGCTATGGTTTACATCTTAAAAGAAGCACCTGTGTCTCCTCTTTCCAGTGACGGGCAAAATGTTGCTGTAGGTGTTACCATCTCTGAGATATTAGCATTTTGCCTACAGCATTTTCGATGTTTTTATTTTTTTAAGCTTTTGAAAAATGTGCATTTTAAGCTTGGCAACACTGCCACAGCTTTAAAGCCACTGCTACGTTTTAGCCCTTAAAAGAAGCGTCTGTGTCTCCTCTTTATAGGGATATGCAAAATGTTGCTGTAGATGTTACCATATCTGAGGTATTAGCTTTTTGCTTACAGCATTTTCGATGTTTTTATTTTTTTAAGCTCTTGAAAAATGTGCTTTTTAAACTTGGCAACACTGCCACAGCTTTAAAGCCACTGCTATGTTTTACAGCTCAAAAGAAGCTCTGTGTCTCATCTTTGTAGAGATATGCAAAATGTTGCTGTAGATGTTACCATCTCTGAGATATTAGCTGTTTTGCCTACAGCATTTTCGATGTTTTTATTTTTTTAAGCCTTTGAAAAATGTGCATTTTAAGCTTGGCAACACTGCTACAGCTTTAAAGCCACTGCTATGTTTCCGTGTCCGTGTCTCCGATTTCAAGTGACAGGTAAAATATTGCTGTAGGTGGCACAATCTGTGAGATATTAGCTTTTTGCCTACAGCATTTTCGATGTTTTTATTTTTTTAAGCTTATGAAAAATGTGCATTTTAAGCTTGGCAACACTGCCACAGCTTTAAAGCCACTGCTATGTTTTACAGCTCAAAAGAAGCTCTGTGTCTCATCTTTGTAGAGATATGCAAAATGTTGCTGTAGATGTTACCATATCTGAGGTATTAGCTTTTTGCTTACAGCATTTTCGATGTTTTTATTTTTTTAAGCTCTTGAAAAATGTGCTTTTTAAACTTGGCAACACTGCCACAGCTTTAAAGCCACTACTATCTCTTACACCTTAAAAGAAGCGTCCGTGTCTCCTCTTTCCAGTGACGGGCAAAATGTTGCTGTAGGTGTTACCGTTTCTGAGATATTAGCATTTTGCCTACAGCATTTTCGATGTTTTTATTTTTTTAAGCTCTTGAAAAATGTGCTTTTTAAACTTGGCAACACTGCCACAGCTTTAAAGCCACTGCTATGTTTTACAGCTCAAAAGAAGCTCTGTGTCTCATCTTTGTAGAGATATGCAAAATGTTGCTGTAGATGTTACCATCTCTGAGATATTAGCTGTTTTGCCTACAGCATTTTCGATGTTTTTATTTTTTTAAGCCTTTGAAAAATGTGCATTTTAAGCTTGGCAACACTGCTACAGCTTTAAAGCCACTGCTATGTTTCCGTGTCCGTGTCTCCGATTTCAAGTGACAGGTAAAATATTGCTGTAGGTGGCACAATCTGTGAGATATTAGCTTTTTGCCTACAGCATTTTCGATGTTTTTATTTTTTTAAGCTTATGAAAAATGTGCATTTTAAGCTTGGCAACACTGCCACAGCTTTAAAGCCACTGCTATGTTTTACAGCTCAAAAGAAGCTCTGTGTCTCATCTTTGTAGAGATATGCAAAATGTTGCTGTAGATGTTACCATCTCTGAGATATTAGCTGTTTTGCCTACAGCATTTTCGATGTTTTTATTTTTTTAAGCTTTTGAAAAATGTGCATTTTAAGCTTGGCAACACTGCTACAGCTTTAAAGCCACTGCTATGTTTCCGTGTCCGTGTCTCCGATTTCAAGTGACAGGTAAAATATTGCTGTAGGTGGCACCATCTGTGAGATATTAGCTTTTTGCCTACAGCATTTTCGATGTTTTTATTTTTTTAAGCTTTTGAAAAATGTGCATTTTAAGCTTGGCAACACTGCTACAGCTTTAAAGCCACTGCTATGTTTCCGTGTCCGTGTCTCCGATTTCAAGTGACAGGTAAAATATTGCTGTAGGTGGCACCATCTGTGAGATATTAGCTTTTTGCCTACAGCATTTTCGATGTTTTTATTTTTTTAAGCTTTTGAAAAATGTGCATTTTAAGCTTGGCAACACTGCTACAGCTTTAAAGCCACTGCTATGTTTCCGTGTCCGTGTCTCCGATTTCAAGTGACAGGTAAAATATTGCTGTAGGTGGCACAATCTGTGAGATATTAGCTTTTTGCCTACAGCATTTTCGATGTTTTTATTTTTTTAAGCTTATGAAAAATGTGCATTTTAAGCTTGGCAACACTGCCACAGCTTTAAAGCCACTGCTATGTTTTACAGCTCAAAAGAAGCTCTGTGTCTCATCTTTGTAGAGATATGCAAAATGTTGCTGTAGATGTTACCATCTCTGAGATATTAGCTGTTTTGCCTACAGCATTTTCGATGTTTTTATTTTTTTAAGCTTTTGAAAAATGTGCATTTTAAGCTTGGCAACACTGCTACAGCTTTAAAGCCACTGCTATGTTTCCGTGTCCGTGTCTCCGATTTCAAGTGACAGGTAAAATATTGCTGTAGGTGGCACCATCTGTGAGATATTAGCTTTTTGCCTACAGCATTTTCGATGTTTTTATTTTTTTAAGCTTTTGAAAAATGTGCATTTTAAGCTTGGCAACACTGCTACAGCTTTAAAGCCACTGCTATGTTTCCGTGTCCGTGTCTCCGATTTCAAGTGACAGGTAAAATATTGCTGTAGGTGGCACCATCTGTGAGATATTAGCTTTTTGCCTACAGCATTTTCGATGTTTTTATTTTTTTAAGCTTTTGAAAAATGTGCATTTTAAGCTTGGCAACACTGCCACAGCTTTAAAGCCACTGCTACGTTTTAGCCCTTAAAAGAAGCGTCTGTGTCTCCCCTTTATAGGGATATGCAAAATGTTGCTGTAGATGTTACCATATCTGAGGTATTAGCTTTTTGCTTACAGCATTTTCGATGTTTTTATTTTTTTAAGCTCTTGAAAAATGTGCTTTTTAAACTTGGCAACACTGCCACAGCTTTAAAGCCACTGCTATCTCTTACACCTTAAAAGAAGCGTCCGTGTCTCCTCTTTCCAGTGACGGGCAAAATGTTGCTGTAGGTGTTACCGTTTCTGAGATATTAGCATTTTGCCTACAGCATTTTCGATGTTTTTATTTTTTTAAGCTCTTGAAAAATGTGCTTTTTAAACTTGGCAACACTGCCACAGCTTTAAAGCCACTGCTATCTCTTACACCTTAAAAGAAGCGTCCGTGTCTCCTCTTTCCAGTGACGGGCAAAATGTTGCTGTAGGTGTTACCGTTTCTGAGATATTAGCATTTTGCCTACAGCATTTTCGATGTTTTTATTTTTTTAAGCTCTTGAAAAATGTGCTTTTTAAACTTGGCAACACTGCCACAGCTTTAAAGCCACTGCTATGTTTTACAGCTCAAAAGAAGCTCTGTGTCTCATCTTTGTAGAGATATGCAAAATGTTGCTGTAGATGTTACCATATCTGAGGTATTAGCTTTTTGCTTACAGCATTTTCGATGTTTTTATTTTTTTAAGCTCTTGAAAAATGTGCTTTTTAAACTTGGCAACACTGCCACAGCTTTAAAGCCACTGCTATCTCTTACACCTTAAAAGAAGCGTCCGTGTCTCCTCTTTCCAGTGACGGGCAAAATGTTGCTGTAGGTGTTACCGTTTCTGAGATATTAGCATTTTGCCTACAGCATTTTCGATGTTTTTATTTTTTTAAGCTCTTGAAAAATGTGCTTTTTAAACTTGGCAACACTGCCACAGCTTTAAAGCCACTGCTATGTTTTACAGCTCAAAAGAAGCTCTGTGTCTCATCTTTGTAGAGATATGCAAAATGTTGCTGTAGATGTTACCATCTCTGAGATATTAGCTGTTTTGCCTACAGCATTTTCGATGTTTTTATTTTTTTAAGCCTTTGAAAAATGTGCATTTTAAGCTTGGCAACACTGCTACAGCTTTAAAGCCACTGCTATGTTTCCGTGTCCGTGTCTCCGATTTCAAGTGACAGGTAAAATATTGCTGTAGGTGGCACAATCTGTGAGATATTAGCTTTTTGCCTACAGCATTTTCGATGTTTTTATTTTTTTAAGCTTATGAAAAATGTGCATTTTAAGCTTGGCAACACTGCCACAGCTTTAAAGCCACTGCTATGTTTTACAGCTCAAAAGAAGCTCTGTGTCTCATCTTTGTAGAGATATGCAAAATGTTGCTGTAGATGTTACCATCTCTGAGATATTAGCTGTTTTGCCTACAGCATTTTCGATGTTTTTATTTTTTTAAGCTTTTGAAAAATGTGCATTTTAAGCTTGGCAACACTGCTACAGCTTTAAAGCCACTGCTATGTTTCCGTGTCCGTGTCTCCGATTTCAAGTGACAGGTAAAATATTGCTGTAGGTGGCACCATCTGTGAGATATTAGCTTTTTGCCTACAGCATTTTCGATGTTTTTATTTTTTTAAGCTTTTGAAAAATGTGCATTTTAAGCTTGGCAACACTGCTACAGCTTTAAAGCCACTGCTATGTTTCCGTGTCCGTGTCTCCGATTTCAAGTGACAGGTAAAATATTGCTGTAGGTGGCACCATCTGTGAGATATTAGCTTTTTGCCTACAGCATTTTCGATGTTTTTATTTTTTTAAGCTTTTGAAAAATGTGCATTTTAAGCTTGGCAACACTGCCACAGCTTTAAAGCCACTGCTACGTTTTAGCCCTTAAAAGAAGCGTCTGTGTCTCCTCTTTATAGGGATATGCAAAATGTTGCTGTAGATGTTACCATCTCTGAGGTATTAGCTTTTTGCTTACAGCATTTTCGATGTTTTTATTTTTTGAAGTTTTTGAAAAATATGCATTTTAAACTTGGCAACACTGCCACAGCTTTAAAGCCACTGCTATGTTTCCGTGTCCGTGTCTCCGATTTCAAGTGACAGGTAAAATATTGCTGTAGGTGGCACCATCTGTGAGATATTAGCTTTTTGCCTACAGCATTTTCGATGTTTTTATTTTTTTAAGCTCTTGAAAAATGTGCTTTTTAAACTTGGCAACACTGCCACAGCTTTAAAGCCACTGCTATGTTTTACAGCTCAAAAGAAGCTCTGTGTCTCATCTTTGTAGAGATATGCAAAATGTTGCTGTAGATGTTACCATCTCTGAGATATTAGCTGTTTTGCCTACAGCATTTTCGATGTTTTTATTTTTTTAAGCTTTTGAAAAATGTGCATTTTAAGCTTGGCAACGCTGCTACAGCTTTAAAGCCACTGCTATGTTTCCGTATCCGTGTCTCCGATTTCAAGTGACAGGTAAAATATTGCTGTAGGTGGCACCATCTGTGAGATATTAGCTTTTTGCCTACAGCATTTTCGATGTTTTTATTTTTTTAAGCTTTTTTTTTTACACCTCAAAAGAAGCTCTGTGTCTCATCTTTGTAGAGATATGCAAAATGTTCCTTTAGGTGTTACCATCTCTGAGATATTAGCTGTTTTGCCTACAGCATTTTCGATGTTTTTATTTTTTTAAGCTTTTGAAAAATGTGCATTTTAAGCTTGGCAACACTGCTACAGCTTTAAAGCCACTGCTATGTTTCCGTGTCCGTGTCTCCGATTTCAAGTGACAGGTAAAATATTGCTGTAGGTGGCACCATCTGTGAGATATTAGCTTTTTGCCTACAGCATTTTCGATGTTTTTATTTTTTTAAGCTTTTGAAAAATGTGCATTTTAAGCTTGGCAACACTGCTACAGCTTTAAAGCCACTGCTATGTTTCCGTGTCCGTGTCTCCGATTTCAAGTGACAGGTAAAATATTGCTGTAGGTGGCACCATCTGTGAGATATTAGCTTTTTGCCTACAGCATTTTCGATGTTTTTATTTTTTTAAGCTTTTGAAAAATGTGCATTTTAAGCTTGGCAACACTGCCACAGCTTTAAAGCCACTGCTACGTTTTAGCCCTTAAAAGAAGCGTCTGTGTCTCCCCTTTATAGGGATATGCAAAATGTTGCTGTAGATGTTACCATCTCTGAGATATTAGCATTTTGCCTACAGCATTTTCGATGTTTTTATTTTTTTAAGCTTTTGAAAAATGTGCATTTTAAACTTGGCAACACTGCCACAGCTTTAAAGCCACTGCTATGTTTCCGTGTCCGTGTCTCCGATTTCAAGTGACAGGTAAAATATTGCTGTAGGTGGCACCATCTGTGAGATATTAGCTTTTTGCCTACAGCATTTTCGATGTTTTTATTTTTTTAAGCTCTTGAAAAATGTGCTTTTTAAACTTGGCAACACTGCCACAGCTTTAAAGCCACTGCTATGTTTTACAGCTCAAAAGAAGCTCTGTGTCTCATCTTTGTAGAGATATGCAAAATGTTGCTGTAGATGTTACCATCTCTGAGATATTAGCTGTTTTGCCTACAGCATTTTCGATGTTTTTATTTTTTTAAGCTTTTGAAAAATGTGCATTTTAAGCTTGGCAACGCTGCTACAGCTTTAAAGCCACTGCTATGTTTCCGTATCCGTGTCTCCGATTTCAAGTGACAGGTAAAATATTGCTGTAGGTGGCACCATCTGTGAGATATTAGCTTTTTGCCTACAGCATTTTCGATGTTTTTATTTTTTTAAGCTTTTTTTTTTACACCTCAAAAGAAGCTCTGTGTCTCATCTTTGTAGAGATATGCAAAATGTTCCTTTAGGTGTTACCATCTCTGAGATATTAGCTGTTTTGCCTACAGCATTTTCGATGTTTTTATTTTTTTAAGCTTTTGAAAAATGTGCATTTTAAGCTTGGCAACACTGCTACAGCTTTAAAGCCACTGCTATGTTTCCGTGTCCGTGTCTCCGATTTCAAGTGACAGGTAAAATATTGCTGTAGGTGGCACCATCTGTGAGATATTAGCTTTTTGCCTACAGCATTTTCGATGTTTTTATTTTTTTAAGCTCTTGAAAAATGTGCTTTTTAAACTTGGCAACACTGCCACAGCTTTAAAGCCACTGCTATGTTTTACAGCTCAAAAGAAGCTCTGTGTCTCATCTTTGTAGAGATATGCAAAATGTTGCTGTAGATGTTACCATCTCTGAGATATTAGCTGTTTTGCCTACAGCATTTTCGATGTTTTTATTTTTTTAAGCTTTTGAAAAATGTGCATTTTAAGCTTGGCAACACTGCCACAGCTTTAAAGCCACTGCTACGTTTTAGCACTTAAAAGAAGCGTCTGTGTCTCCTCTTTATAGGGATATGCAAAATGTTGCTGTAGATATTACCATCTCTGAGGTATTAGCTTTTTGCTTACAGCATTTTCGATGTTTTTATTTTTTGAAGCTTTTGAAAAATGTGCTTTTTAAGCTTGGCAACACTGCTACAGCTTTAAAGCCACTGCTATGTTTTACGTTTCAGAAGAAGCGTCCGTGTCTCCTCTTTCAAGTGACTGGTAAAATATTGCTGTAGGTGGCACCATCTCTGAGATATTAGCATTTTCGTCTACAGCATTTTCGATGTTTTTATTTTTTTAAGCTTTTGAAAAATGTGCATTTTAAGCTTGGCAACACTGCTACAGCTTTAAAGCCACTGCTATGTTTCCGTGTCCGTGTCTCCGATTTCAAGTGACAGGTAAAATATTGCTGTAGGTGGCACCATCTGTGAGATATTAGCTTTTTGCCTACAGCATTTTCGATGTTTTTATTTTTTTAAGCTTTTGAAAAATGTGCATTTTAAGCTTGGCAACACTGCCACAGCTTTAAAGCCACTGCTACGTTTTAGCCCTTAAAAGAAGCACCTGTGTCTCCTCTTTCCAGTGACGGGCAAAATGTTGCTGTAGGTGTTACCATCTCTGAGATATTAGCATTTTGCCTACAGCATTTTCGACGTTTTTATTTTTTTAAGCTCTTGAAAAATGTGCTTTTTAAACTTGGCAACACTGCCACAGCTTTAAAGCCACTGCTATGTTTTACAGCTCAAAAGAAGCTCTGTGTCTCATCTTTGTAGAGATATGCAAAATGTTGCTGTAGATGTTACCATCTCTGAGATATTAGCTGTTTTGCCTACAGCATTTTCGATGTTTTTATTTTTTTAAGCTTTTGAAAAATGTGCATTTTAAGCTTGGCAACACTGCTACAGCTTTAAAGCCACTGCTATGTTTCCGTGTCCGTGTCTCCGATTTCAAGTGACAGGTAAAATATTGCTGTAGGTGGCACCATCTGTGAGATATTAGCTTTTTGCCTACAGCATTTTCGATGTTTTTATTTTTTTAAGCTTTTGAAAAATGTGCATTTTAAGCTTGGCAACACTGCTACAGCTTTAAAGCCACTGCTATGTTTCCGTGTCCGTGTCTCCGATTTCAAGTGACAGGTAAAATATTGCTGTAGGTGGCACCATCTGTGAGATATTAGCTTTTTGCCTACAGCATTTTCGATGTTTTTATTTTTTTAAGCTTTTGAAAAATGTGCATTTTAAGCTTGGCAACACTGCTACAGCTTTAAAGCCACTGCTATGTTTCCGTGTCCGTGTCTCCGATTTCAAGTGACAGGTAAAATATTGCTGTAGGTGGCACCATCTGTGAGATATTAGCTTTTTGCCTACAGCATTTTCGATGTTTTTATTTTTTTAAGCTTTTGAAAAATGTGCATTTTAAGCTTGGCAACACTGCCACAGCTTTAAAGCCACTGCTACGTTTTAGCCCTTAAAAGAAGCGTCTGTGTCTCCCCTTTATAGGGATATGCAAAATGTTGCTGTAGATGTTACCATATCTGAGGTATTAGCTTTTTGCTTACAGCATTTTCGATGTTTTTATTTTTTTAAGCTCTTGAAAAATGTGCTTTTTAAACTTGGCAACACTGCCACAGCTTTAAAGCCACTGCTATCTCTTACACCTTAAAAGAAGCACCTGTGTCTCCTCTTTCCAGTGACGGGCAAAATGTTGCTGTAGGTGTTACCATCTCTGAGATATTAGCATTTTGCCTACAGCATTTTCGATGTTTTTATTTTTTTAAGCTCTTGAAAAATGTGCTTTTTAAACTTGGCAACACTGCCACAGCTTTAAAGCCACTGCTATCTCTTACACCTTAAAAGAAGCGTCCGTGTCTCCTCTTTCCAGTGACGGGCAAAATGTTGCTGTAGGTGTTACCGTTTCTGAGATATTAGCATTTTGCCTACAGCATTTTCGATGTTTTTATTTTTTTAAGCTCTTGAAAAATGTGCTTTTTAAACTTGGCAACACTGCCACAGCTTTAAAGCCACTGCTATGTTTTACAGCTCAAAAGAAGCTCTGTGTCTCATCTTTGTAGAGATATGCAAAATATTGCTGTAGATGTTACCATATCTGAGGTATTAGCTTTTTGCTTACAGCATTTTCGATGTTTTTATTTTTTTAAGCTCTTGAAAAATGTGCTTTTTAAACTTGGCAACACTGCCACAGCTTTAAAGCCACTGCTATCTCTTACACCTTAAAAGAAGCGTCCGTGTCTCCTCTTTCCAGTGACGGGCAAAATGTTGCTGTAGGTGTTACCGTTTCTGAGATATTAGCATTTTGCCTACAGCATTTTCGATGTTTTTATTTTTTTAAGCTCTTGAAAAATGTGCTTTTTAAACTTGGCAACACTGCCACAGCTTTAAAGCCACTGCTATGTTTTACAGCTCAAAAGAAGCTCTGTGTCTCATCTTTGTAGAGATATGCAAAATGTTGCTGTAGATGTTACCATCTCTGAGATATTAGCTGTTTTGCCTACAGCATTTTCGATGTTTTTATTTTTTTAAGCCTTTGAAAAATGTGCATTTTAAGCTTGGCAACACTGCTACAGCTTTAAAGCCACTGCTATGTTTCCGTGTCCGTGTCTCCGATTTCAAGTGACAGGTAAAATATTGCTGTAGGTGGCACAATCTGTGAGATATTAGCTTTTTGCCTACAGCATTTTCGATGTTTTTATTTTTTTAAGCTTATGAAAAATGTGCATTTTAAGCTTGGCAACACTGCCACAGCTTTAAAGCCACTGCTATGTTTTACAGCTCAAAAGAAGCTCTGTGTCTCATCTTTGTAGAGATATGCAAAATGTTGCTGTAGATGTTACCATCTCTGAGATATTAGCTGTTTTGCCTACAGCATTTTCGATGTTTTTATTTTTTTAAGCTTTTGAAAAATGTGCATTTTAAGCTTGGCAACACTGCTACAGCTTTAAAGCCACTGCTATGTTTCCGTGTCCGTGTCTCCGATTTCAAGTGACAGGTAAAATATTGCTGTAGGTGGCACCATCTGTGAGATATTAGCTTTTTGCCTACAGCATTTTCGATGTTTTTATTTTTTTAAGCTTTTGAAAAATGTGCATTTTAAGCTTGGCAACACTGCTACAGCTTTAAAGCCACTGCTATGTTTCCGTGTCCGTGTCTCCGATTTCAAGTGACAGGTAAAATATTGCTGTAGGTGGCACCATCTGTGAGATATTAGCTTTTTGCCTACAGCATTTTCGATGTTTTTATTTTTTTAAGCTTTTGAAAAATGTGCATTTTAAGCTTGGCAACACTGCCACAGCTTTAAAGCCACTGCTACGTTTTAGCCCTTAAAAGAAGCGTCTGTGTCTCCTCTTTATAGGGATATGCAAAATGTTGCTGTAGATGTTACCATCTCTGAGGTATTAGCTTTTTGCTTACAGCATTTTCGATGTTTTTATTTTTTGAAGTTTTTGAAAAATATGCATTTTAAACTTGGCAACACTGCCACAGCTTTAAAGCCACTGCTATGTTTCCGTGTCCGTGTCTCCGATTTCAAGTGACAGGTAAAATATTGCTGTAGGTGGCACCATCTGTGAGATATTAGCTTTTTGCCTACAGCATTTTCGATGTTTTTATTTTTTTAAGCTCTTGAAAAATGTGCTTTTTAAACTTGGCAACACTGCCACAGCTTTAAAGCCACTGCTATGTTTTACAGCTCAAAAGAAGCTCTGTGTCTCATCTTTGTAGAGATATGCAAAATGTTGCTGTAGATGTTACCATCTCTGAGATATTAGCTGTTTTGCCTACAGCATTTTCGATGTTTTTATTTTTTTAAGCTTTTGAAAAATGTGCATTTTAAGCTTGGCAACGCTGCTACAGCTTTAAAGCCACTGCTATGTTTCCGTATCCGTGTCTCCGATTTCAAGTGACAGGTAAAATATTGCTGTAGGTGGCACCATCTGTAAGATATTAGCTTTTTGCCTACAGCATTTTCGATGTTTTTATTTTTTTAAGCTTTTTTTTTTACACCTCAAAAGAATCTCTGTATCTCATCTTTGTAGAGATATGCAAAATGTTCCTTTAGGTGTTACCATCTCTGAGATATTAGCTGTTTTGCCTACAGCATTTTCGATGTTTTTATTTTTTTAAGCTTTTGAAAAATGTGCATTTTAAGCTTGGCAACACTGCCACAGCTTTAAAGCCACTGCTACGTTTTAGCACTTAAAAGAAGCGTCTGTGTCTCCTCTTTATAGGGATATGCAAAATGTTGCTGTAGATATTACCATCTCTGAGGTATTAGCTTTTTGCTTACAGCATTTTCGATGTTTTTATTTTTTGAAGCTTTTGAAAAATGTGCTTTTTAAGCTTGGCAACACTGCTACAGCTTTAAAGCCACTGCTATGTTTTACGTTTCAGAAGAAGCGTCCGTGTCTCCTCTTTCAAGTGACTGGTAAAATATTGCTGTAGGTGGCACCATCTCTGAGATATTAGCATTTTCGTCTACAGCATTTTCGATGTTTTTATTTTTTTAAGCTTTTGAAAAATGTGCATTTTAAGCTTGGCAACACTGCTACAGCTTTAAAGCCACTGCTATGTTTCCGTGTCCGTGTCTCCGATTTCAAGTGACAGGTAAAATATTGCTGTAGGTGGCACCATCTGTGAGATATTAGCTTTTTGCCTACAGCATTTTCGATGTTTTTATTTTTTTAAGCTTTTGAAAAATGTGCATTTTAAGCTTGGCAACACTGCCACAGCTTTAAAGCCACTGCTACGTTTTAGCCCTTAAAAGAAGCGTCTGTGTCTCCTCTTTATAGCGATATGCAAAATGTTGCTGTAGATGTTACCATATCTGAGGTATTAGCTTTTTGCTTACAGCATTTTCGATGTTTTTATTTTTTTAAGCTCTTGAAAAATGTGCTTTTTAAACTTGGCAACACTGCCACAGCTTTAAAGCCACTGCTATCTCTTACACCTTAAAAGAAGCGTCCGTGTCTCCTCTTTCCAGTGACGGGCAAAATGTTGCTGTAGGTGTTACCGTTTCTGAGATATTAGCATTTTGCCTACAGCATTTTCGATGTTTTTATTTTTTTAAGCTTATGAAAAATGTGCATTTTAAGCTTGGCAACACTGCCACAGCTTTAAAGCCACTGCTATGTTTTACAGCTCAAAAGAAGCTCTGTGTCTCATCTTTGTAGAGATATGCAAAATGTTGCTGTAGATGTTACCATCTCTGAGATATTAGCTGTTTTGCCTACAGCATTTTCGATGTTTTTATTTTTTTAAGCTTTTGAAAAATGTGCATTTTAAGCTTGGCAACACTGCCACAGCTTTAAAGCCACTGCTATGTTTTACAGCTCAAAAGAAGCTCTGTGTCTCATCTTTGTAGAGATATGCAAAATGTTGCTGTAGATGTTACCATCTCTGAGATATTAGCTGTTTTGCCTACAGCATTTTCGATGTTTTTATTTTTTTAAGCTTTTGAAAAATGTGCATTTTAAGCTTGGCAACACTGCTACAGCTTTAAAGCCACTGCTATGTTTCCGTGTCCGTGTCTCCGATTTCAAGTGACAGGTAAAATATTGCTGTAGGTGGCCCCATCTGTGAGATATTAGCTTTTTGCCTACAGCATTTTCGATGTTTTTATTTTTTTAAGCTTATGAAAAATGTGCATTTTAAGCTTGGCAACACTGCCACAGCTTTAAAGCCACTGCTATGTTTTACAGCTCAAAAGAAGCTCTGTGTCTCATCTTTGTAGAGATATGCAAAATGTTGCTGTAGATGTTACCATCTCTGAGATATTAGCTGTTTTGCCTACAGCATTTTCGATGTTTTTATTTTTTTAAGCTTTTGAAAAATGTGCATTTTAAGCTTGGCAACACTGCTACAGCTTTAAAGCCACTGCTATGTTTCCGTGTCCGTGTCTCCGATTTCAAGTGACAGGTAAAATATTGCTGTAGGTGGCACCATCTGTGAGATATTAGCTTTTTGCCTACAGCATTTTCGATGTTTTTATTTTTTTAAGCTTTTGAAAAATGTGCATTTTAAGCTTGGCAACACTGCCACAGCTTTAAAGCCACTGCTACGTTTTAGCCCTTAAAAGAAGCGTCTGTGTCTCCTCTTTATAGGGATATGCAAAATGTTGCTGTAGATGTTACCATCTCTGAGGTATTAGCTTTTTGCTTACAGCATTTTCGATGTTTTTATTTTTTGAAGTTTTTGAAAAATGTGCATTTTAAGCTTGGCAACACTGCCACAGCTTTAAAGCCACTGCTACGTTTTAGCCCTTAAAAGAAGCGTCTGTGTCTCCTCTTTATAGGGATATGCAAAATGTTGCTGTAGATGTTACCATCTCTGAGGTATTAGCTTTTTGCTTACAGCATTTTCGATGTTTTTATTTTTTGAAGTTTTTGAAAAATGTGCATTTTAAGCTTGGCAACACTGCCACAGCTTTAAAGCCACTGCTACGTTTTACCCCTTGTCCGTGTCTCCGATTTCAAGTGACAGGTAAAATATTGCTGTAGGTGGCACCATCTGTGAGATATTAGCTTTTTGCCTACAGCATTTTCGATGTTTTTATTTTTTTAAGCTCTTGAAAAATGTGCTTTTTAAACTTGGCAACACTGCCACAGCTTTAAAGCCACTGCTATGTTTTACAGCTCAAAAGAAGCTCTGTGTCTCATCTTTGTAGAGATATGCAAAATGTTGCTGTAGATGTTACCATCTCTGAGATATTAGCTGTTTTGCCTACAGCATTTTCGATGTTTTTATTTTTTTAAGCTTTTGAAAAATGTGCATTTTAAGCTTGGCAACGCTGCTACAGCTTTAAAGCCACTGCTATGTTTCCGTATCCGTGTCTCCGATTTCAAGTGACAGGTAAAATATTGCTGTAGGTGGCACCATCTGTGAGATATTAGCTTTTTGCCTACAGCATTTTCGATGTTTTTATTTTTTTAAGCTTATGAAAAATGTGCATTTTAAGCTTGGCAACACTGCCACAGCTTTAAAGCCACTGCTATGTTTTACAGCTCAAAAGAACCTCTGTGTCTCATCTTTGTAGAGATATGCAAAATGTTGCTGTAGATGTTACCATCTCTGAGGTATTAGCTTTTTGCTTACAGCATTTTCGATGTTTTTACTTTTTTAAGCTCTTGAAAAATGTGCTTTTTAAACTTGGCAACACTGCCACAGCTTTAAAGCCACTGCTATCTCTTACACCTTAAAAGAAGCGTCCGTGTCTCCTCTTTCCAGTGACGGGCAAAATGTTGCTGTAGGTTTTACCATCTCTGAGATATTAGCATTTTGCCTACAGCATTTTCGATGTTTTTATTTTGTTAAGCTCTTGAAAAATGTGCTTTTTTAACTTGGCAACACTGCCACAGCTTTAAAGCCACTGCTATGTTTTACACCTCAAAAGAAGCTCTGTGTCTCATCTTTGTAGAGATATGCAAAATGTTCCTTTAGGTGTTACCATCTCTGAGATATTAGCTGTTTTGCCTACAGCATTTTCGATGTTTTTATTTTTTTAAGCTTTTGAAAAATGTGCATTTTAAGCTTGGCAACACTGCCACAGCTTTAAAGCCACTGCTACGTTTTAGCACTTAAAAGAAGCGTCTGTGTCTCCTCTTTATAGGGATATGCAAAATGTTGCTGTAGATATTACCATCTCTGAGGTATTAGCTTTTTGCTTACAGCATTTTCGATGTTTTTATTTTTTGAAGCTTTTGAAAAATGTGCTTTTTAAGCTTGGCAACACTGCTACAGCTTTAAAGCCACTGCTATGTTTTACGTTTCAGAAGAAGCGTCCGTGTCTCCTCTTTCAAGTGACTGGTAAAATATTGCTGTAGGTGGCACCATCTCTGAGATATTAGCATTTTCGTCTACAGCATTTTCGATGTTTTTATTTTTTTAAGCTTTTGAAAAATGTGCATTTTAAGCTTGGCAACACTGCTACAGCTTTAAAGCCACTGCTATGTTTCCGTGTCCGTGTCTCCGATTTCAAGTGACAGGTAAAATATTGCTGTAGGTGGCACCATCTCTGAGATATTAGCATTTTGCCTACAGCATTTTCGATGTTTTTATTTTGTTAAGCTCTTGAAAAATGTGCTTTTTTAACTTGGCAACACTGCCACAGCTTTAAAGCCACTGCTATGTTTTACACCTCAAAAGAAGCTCTGTGTCTCATCTTTGTAGAGATATGCAAAATGTTCCTTTAGGTGTTACCATCTCTGAGATATTAGCTGTTTTGCCTACAGCATTTTCGATGTTTTTATTTTTTTAAGCTTTTGAAAAATGTGCATTTTAAGCTTGGCAACACTGCCACAGCTTTAAAGCCACTGCTACGTTTTAGCACTTAAAAGAAGCGTCTGTGTCTCCTCTTTATAGGGATATGCAAAATGTTGCTGTAGATATTACCATCTCTGAGGTATTAGCTTTTTGCTTACAGCATTTTCGATGTTTTTATTTTTTGAAGCTTTTGAAAAATGTGCTTTTTAAGCTTGGCAACACTGCTACAGCTTTAAAGCCACTGCTATGTTTTACGTTTCAGAAGAAGCGTCCGTGTCTCCTCTTTCAAGTGACTGGTAAAATATTGCTGTAGGTGGCACCATCTCTGAGATATTAGCATTTTCGTCTACAGCATTTTCGATGTTTTTATTTTTTTAAGCTTTTGAAAAATGTGCATTTTAAGCTTGGCAACACTGCTACAGCTTTAAAGCCACTGCTATGTTTCCGTGTCCGTGTCTCCGATTTCAAGTGACAGGTAAAATATTGCTGTAGGTGGCACCATCTGTGAGATATTAGCTTTTTGCCTACAGCATTTTCGATGTTTTTATTTTTTTAAGCTTTTGAAAAATGTGCATTTTAAGCTTGGCAACACTGCCACAGCTTTAAAGCCACTGCTACGTTTTAGCCCTTAAAAGAAGCGTCTGTGTCTCCTCTTTATAGGGATATGCAAAATGTTGCTGTAGATGTTACCATCTCTGAGGTATTAGCTTTTTGCTTACAGCATTTTCGATGTTTTTATTTTTTGAAGTTTTTGAAAAATGTGCATTTTAAACTTGGCAACACTGCCACAGCTTTAAAGCCACTGCTACGTTTTAGCCCTTAAAAGAAGCGTCTGTGTCTCCTCTTTATAGGGATATGCAAAATGTTGCTGTAGATGTTACCATATCTGAGGTATTAGCTTTTTGCTTACAGCATTTTCGATGTTTTTATTTTTTTAAGCTCTTGAAAAATGTGCTTTTTAAACTTGGCAACACTGCCACAGCTTTAAAGCCACTGCTATGTTTTACAGCTCAAAAGAAGCGTCCGTGTCTCCTCTTTCCAGTGACGGGCAAAATGTTGCTGTAGGTGTTACCGTTTCTGAGATATTAGCATTTTGCCTACAGCATTTTCGATGTTTTTATTTTTTTAAGCTCTTGAAAAATGTGCTTTTTAAACTTGGCAACACTGCCACAGCTTTAAAGCCACTGCTATGTTTTACAGCTCAAAAGAAGCTCTGTGTCTCATCTTTGTAGAGATATGCAAAATGTTGGTGTAGATGTTACCATCTCTGAGATATTAGCTGTTTTGCCTACAGCATTTTCGATGTTTTTATTTTTTTAAGCTTTTGAAAAATGTGCATTTTAAGCTTGGCAACACTGCTACAGCTTTAAAGCCACTGCTATGTTTCCGTGTCCGTGTCTCCGATTTCAAGTGACAGGTAAAATATTGCTGTAGGTGGCCCCATCTGTGAGATATTAGCTTTTTGCCTACAGCATTTTCGATGTTTTTATTTTTTTAAGCTTATGAAAAATGTGCATTTTAAGCTTGGCAACACTGCCACAGCTTTAAAGCCACTGCTATGTTTTACAGCTCAAAAGAAGCTCTGTGTCTCATCTTTGTAGGGATATGCAAAATGTTGCTGTAGATGTTACCATCTCTGAGATATTAGCTGTTTTGCCTACAGCATTTTCGATGTTTTTATTTTTTTAAGCTTTTGAAAAATGTGCATTTTAAGCTTGGCAACACTGCTACAGCTTTAAAGCCACTGCTATGTTTCCGTGTCCGTGTCTCCGATTTCAAGTGACAGGTAAAATATTGCTGTAGGTGGCACCATCTGTGAGATATTAGCTTTTTGCCTACAGCATTTTCGATGTTTTTATTTTTTTAAGCTTTTGAAAAATGTGCATTTTAAGCTTGGCAACACTGCCACAGCTTTAAAGCCACTGCTACGTTTTAGCCCTTAAAAGAAGCGTCTGTGTCTCCTCTTTATAGGGATATGCAAAATGTTGCTGTAGATGTTACCATCTCTGAGGTATTAGCTTTTTGCTTACAGCATTTTCGATGTTTTTATTTTTTGAAGTTTTTGAAAAATGTGCATTTTAAGCTTGGCAACACTGCCACAGCTTTAAAGCCACTGCTACGTTTTACCCCTTAAAAGAAGCGTCTGTGTCTCCTCTTTATAGGGATATGCAAAATGTTGCTGTAGATATTACCATCTCTGAGGTATTAGCTTTTTGCTTACAGCATTTTCGATGTTTTTATTTTTTGAAGCTTTTGAAAAATGTGCTTTTTAAGCTTGGCAACACTGCTACAGCTTTAAAGCCACTGCTATGTTTTACGTTTCAGAAGAAGCGTCCGTGTCTCCTCTTTCAAGTGACTGGTAAAATATTGCTGTAGGTGGCACCATCTCTGAGATATTAGCATTTTCGTCTACAGCATTTTCGATGTTTTTATTTTTTTAAGCTTTTGAAAAATGTGCATTTTAAGCTTGGCAACACTGCCACAGCTTTAAAGCCACTGCTACGTTTTAGCCCTTAAAAGAAGCGTCTGTGTCTCCTCTTTATAGGGATATGCAAAATGTTGCTGTAGATGTTACCATATCTGAGATATTAGCATTTTGCCTACAGCATTTTCGATGTTTTTATTTTTTTAAGCTCTTGAAAAATGTGCTTTTTAAACTTGGCAACACTGCCATAGCTTTAAAGCCACGGCTATGGTTTACATCTTAAAAGAAGCACCTGTGTCTCCTCTTTCCAGTGACGGGCAAAATGTTGCTGTAGGTGTTACCATCTCTGAGATATTAGCATTTTGCCTACAGCATTTTCGATGTTTTTATTTTTTTAAGCTTTTGAAAAATGTGCATTTTAAGCTTGGCAACACTGCCACAGCTTTAAAGCCACTGCTACGTTTTAGCCCTTAAAAGAAGCGTCTGTGTCTCCTCTTTATAGGGATATGCAAAATGTTGCTGTAGATGTTACCATATCTGAGGTATTAGCTTTTTGCTTACAGCATTTTCGATGTTTTTATTTTTTTAAGCTCTTGAAAAATGTGCTTTTTAAACTTGGCAACACTGCCACAGCTTTAAAGCCACTGCTATCTCTTACACCTTAAAAGAAGCGTCCGTGTCTCCTCTTTCCAGTGACGGGCAAAATGTTGCTGTAGGTGTTACCGTTTCTGAGATATTAGCATTTTGCCTACAGCATTTTCGATGTTTTTATTTTTTTAAGCTCTTGAAAAATGTGCTTTTTAAACTTGGCAACACTGCCACAGCTTTAAAGCCACTGCTATGTTTTACAGCTCAAAAGAAGCTCTGTGTCTCATCTTTGTAGAGATATGCAAAATGTTGCTGTAGATGTTACCATATCTGAGGTATTAGCTTTTTGCTTACAGCATTTTCGATGTTTTTATTTTTTTAAGCTCTTGAAAAATGTGCTTTTTAAACTTGGCAACACTGCCACAGCTTTAAAGCCACTACTATCTCTTACACCTTAAAAGAAGCGTCCGTGTCTCCTCTTTCCAGTGACGGGCAAAATGTTGCTGTAGGTGTTACCGTTTCTGAGATATTAGCATTTTGCCTACAGCATTTTCGATGTTTTTATTTTTTTAAGCTCTTGAAAAATGTGCTTTTTAAACTTGGCAACACTGCCACAGCTTTAAAGCCACTGCTATGTTTTACAGCTCAAAAGAAGCTCTGTGTCTCATCTTTGTAGAGATATGCAAAATGTTGCTGTAGATGTTACCATCTCTGAGATATTAGCTGTTTTGCCTACAGCATTTTCGATGTTTTTATTTTTTTAAGCCTTTGAAAAATGTGCATTTTAAGCTTGGCAACACTGCTACAGCTTTAAAGCCACTGCTATGTTTCCGTGTCCGTGTCTCCGATTTCAAGTGACAGGTAAAATATTGCTGTAGGTGGCACAATCTGTGAGATATTAGCTTTTTGCCTACAGCATTTTCGATGTTTTTATTTTTTTAAGCTTATGAAAAATGTGCATTTTAAGCTTGGCAACACTGCCACAGCTTTAAAGCCACTGCTATGTTTTACAGCTCAAAAGAAGCTCTGTGTCTCATCTTTGTAGAGATATGCAAAATGTTGCTGTAGATGTTACCATCTCTGAGATATTAGCTGTTTTGCCTACAGCATTTTCGATGTTTTTATTTTTTTAAGCTTTTGAAAAATGTGCATTTTAAGCTTGGCAACACTGCTACAGCTTTAAAGCCACTGCTATGTTTCCGTGTCCGTGTCTCCGATTTCAAGTGACAGGTAAAATATTGCTGTAGGTGGCACCATCTGTGAGATATTAGCTTTTTGCCTACAGCATTTTCGATGTTTTTATTTTTTTAAGCTTTTGAAAAATGTGCATTTTAAGCTTGGCAACACTGCTACAGCTTTAAAGCCACTGCTATGTTTCCGTGTCCGTGTCTCCGATTTCAAGTGACAGGTAAAATATTGCTGTAGGTGGCACCATCTGTGAGATATTAGCTTTTTGCCTACAGCATTTTCGATGTTTTTATTTTTTTAAGCTTTTGAAAAATGTGCATTTTAAGCTTGGCAACACTGCTACAGCTTTAAAGCCACTGCTATGTTTCCGTGTCCGTGTCTCCGATTTCAAGTGACAGGTAAAATATTGCTGTAGGTGGCACAATCTGTGAGATATTAGCTTTTTGCCTACAGCATTTTCGATGTTTTTATTTTTTTAAGCTTATGAAAAATGTGCATTTTAAGCTTGGCAACACTGCCACAGCTTTAAAGCCACTGCTATGTTTTACAGCTCAAAAGAAGCTCTGTGTCTCATCTTTGTAGAGATATGCAAAATGTTGCTGTAGATGTTACCATCTCTGAGATATTAGCTGTTTTGCCTACAGCATTTTCGATGTTTTTATTTTTTTAAGCTTTTGAAAAATGTGCATTTTAAGCTTGGCAACACTGCTACAGCTTTAAAGCCACTGCTATGTTTCCGTGTCCGTGTCTCCGATTTCAAGTGACAGGTAAAATATTGCTGTAGGTGGCACCATCTGTGAGATATTAGCTTTTTGCCTACAGCATTTTCGATGTTTTTATTTTTTTAAGCTTTTGAAAAATGTGCATTTTAAGCTTGGCAACACTGCTACAGCTTTAAAGCCACTGCTATGTTTCCGTGTCCGTGTCTCCGATTTCAAGTGACAGGTAAAATATTGCTGTAGGTGGCACCATCTGTGAGATATTAGCTTTTTGCCTACAGCATTTTCGATGTTTTTATTTTTTTAAGCTTTTGAAAAATGTGCATTTTAAGCTTGGCAACACTGCCACAGCTTTAAAGCCACTGCTACGTTTTAGCCCTTAAAAGAAGCGTCTGTGTCTCCCCTTTATAGGGATATGCAAAATGTTGCTGTAGATGTTACCATATCTGAGGTATTAGCTTTTTGCTTACAGCATTTTCGATGTTTTTATTTTTTTAAGCTCTTGAAAAATGTGCTTTTTAAACTTGGCAACACTGCCACAGCTTTAAAGCCACTGCTATCTCTTACACCTTAAAAGAAGCGTCCGTGTCTCCTCTTTCCAGTGACGGGCAAAATGTTGCTGTAGGTGTTACCGTTTCTGAGATATTAGCATTTTGCCTACAGCATTTTCGATGTTTTTATTTTTTTAAGCTCTTGAAAAATGTGCTTTTTAAACTTGGCAACACTGCCACAGCTTTAAAGCCACTGCTATCTCTTACACCTTAAAAGAAGCGTCCGTGTCTCCTCTTTCCAGTGACGGGCAAAATGTTGCTGTAGGTGTTACCGTTTCTGAGATATTAGCATTTTGCCTACAGCATTTTCGATGTTTTTATTTTTTTAAGCTCTTGAAAAATGTGCTTTTTAAACTTGGCAACACTGCCACAGCTTTAAAGCCACTGCTATGTTTTACAGCTCAAAAGAAGCTCTGTGTCTCATCTTTGTAGAGATATGCAAAATGTTGCTGTAGATGTTACCATATCTGAGGTATTAGCTTTTTGCTTACAGCATTTTCGATGTTTTTATTTTTTTAAGCTCTTGAAAAATGTGCTTTTTAAACTTGGCAACACTGCCACAGCTTTAAAGCCACTGCTATCTCTTACACCTTAAAAGAAGCGTCCGTGTCTCCTCTTTCCAGTGACGGGCAAAATGTTGCTGTAGGTGTTACCGTTTCTGAGATATTAGCATTTTGCCTACAGCATTTTCGATGTTTTTATTTTTTTAAGCTCTTGAAAAATGTGCTTTTTAAACTTGGCAACACTGCCACAGCTTTAAAGCCACTGCTATGTTTTACAGCTCAAAAGAAGCTCTGTGTCTCATCTTTGTAGAGATATGCAAAATGTTGCTGTAGATGTTACCATCTCTGAGATATTAGCTGTTTTGCCTACAGCATTTTCGATGTTTTTATTTTTTTAAGCCTTTGAAAAATGTGCATTTTAAGCTTGGCAACACTGCTACAGCTTTAAAGCCACTGCTATGTTTCCGTGTCCGTGTCTCCGATTTCAAGTGACAGGTAAAATATTGCTGTAGGTGGCACAATCTGTGAGATATTAGCTTTTTGCCTACAGCATTTTCGATGTTTTTATTTTTTTAAGCTTATGAAAAATGTGCATTTTAAGCTTGGCAACACTGCCACAGCTTTAAAGCCACTGCTACGTTTTAGCCCTTAAAAGAAGCGTCTGTGTCTCCTCTTTATAGGGATATGCAAAATGTTGCTGTAGATGTTACCATCTCTGAGGTATTAGCTTTTTGCTTACAGCATTTTCGATGTTTTTATTTTTTGAAGTTTTTGAAAAATATGCATTTTAAACTTGGCAACACTGCCACAGCTTTAAAGCCACTGCTATGTTTCCGTGTCCGTGTCTCCGATTTCAAGTGACAGGTAAAATATTGCTGTAGGTGGCACCATCTGTGAGATATTAGCTTTTTGCCTACAGCATTTTCGATGTTTTTATTTTTTTAAGCTTTTGAAAAATGTGCATTTTAAGCTTGGCAACACTGCCACAGCTTTAAAGCCACTGCTACGTTTTAGCCCTTAAAAGAAGCGTCTGTGTCTCCTCTTTATAGGGATATGCAAAATGTTGCTGTAGATGTTACCATCTCTGAGGTATTAGCTTTTTGCTTACAGCATTTTCGATGTTTTTATTTTTTGAAGTTTTTGAAAAATATGCATTTTAAACTTGGCAACACTGCCACAGCTTTAAAGCCACTGCTATGTTTCCGTGTCCGTGTCTCCGATTTCAAGTGACAGGTAAAATATTGCTGTAGGTGGCACCATCTGTGAGATATTAGCTTTTTGCCTACAGCATTTTCGATGTTTTTATTTTTTTAAGCTTTTGAAAAATGTGCATTTTAAGCTTGGCAACACTGCTACAGCTTTAAAGCCACTGCTATGTTTCCGTGTCCGTGTCTCCGATTTCAAGTGACAGGTAAAATATTGCTGTAGGTGGCACCATCTGTGAGATATTAGCTTTTTGCCTACAGCATTTTCGATGTTTTTATTTTTTTAAGCTTTTGAAAAATGTGCATTTTAAGCTTGGCAACACTGCTACAGCTTTAAAGCCACTGCTATGTTTCCGTGTCCGTGTCTCCGATTTCAAGTGACAGGTAAAATATTGCTGTAGGTGGCACCATCTGTGAGATATTAGCTTTTTGCCTACAGCATTTTCGATGTTTTTATTTTTTTAAGCTCTTGAAAAATGTGCTTTTTAAACTTGGCAACACTGCCACAGCTTTAAAGCCACTGCTATGTTTTACAGCTCAAAAGAAGCTCTGTGTCTCATCTTTGTAGAGATATGCAAAATGTTGCTGTAGATGTTACCATCTCTGAGATATTAGCTGTTTTGCCTACAGCATTTTCGATGTTTTTATTTTTTTAAGCTTTTGAAAAATGTGCATTTTAAGCTTGGCAACGCTGCTACAGCTTTAAAGCCACTGCTATGTTTCCGTATCCGTGTCTCCGATTTCAAGTGACAGGTAAAATATTGCTGTAGGTGGCACCATCTGTGAGATATTAGCTTTTTGCCTACAGCATTTTCGATGTTTTTATTTTTTTAAGCTTTTTTTTTTACACCTCAAAAGAAGCTCTGTGTCTCATCTTTGTAGAGATATGCAAAATGTTCCTTTAGGTGTTACCATCTCTGAGATATTAGCTGTTTTGCCTACAGCATTTTCGATGTTTTTATTTTTTTAAGCTTTTGAAAAATGTGCATTTTAAGCTTGGCAACACTGCCACAGCTTTAAAGCCACTGCTACGTTTTAGCACTTAAAAGAAGCGTCTGTGTCTCCTCTTTATAGGGATATGCAAAATGTTGCTGTAGATATTACCATCTCTGAGGTATTAGCTTTTTGCTTACAGCATTTTCGATGTTTTTATTTTTTGAAGCTTTTGAAAAATGTGCTTTTTAAGCTTGGCAACACTGCTACAGCTTTAAAGCCACTGCTATGTTTTACGTTTCAGAAGAAGCGTCCGTGTCTCCTCTTTCAAGTGACTGGTAAAATATTGCTGTAGGTGGCACCATCTCTGAGATATTAGCATTTTCGTCTACACCATTTTCGATGTTTTTATTTTTTTAAGCTTTTGAAAAATGTGCATTTTAAGCTTGGCAACACTGCTACAGCTTTAAAGCCACTGCTATGTTTCCGTGTCCGTGTCTCCGATTTCAAGTGACAGGTAAAATATTGCTGTAGGTGGCACCATCTGTGAGATATTAGCTTTTTGCCTACAGCATTTTCGATGTTTTTATTTTTTTAAGCTTTTGAAAAATGTGCATTTTAAGCTTGGCAACACTGCCACAGCTTTAAAGCCACTGCTACGTTTTAGCCCTTAAAAGAAGCACCTGTGTCTCCTCTTTCCAGTGACGGGCAAAATGTTGCTGTAGGTGTTACCATCTCTGAGATATTAGCATTTTGCCTACAGCATTTTCGACGTTTTTATTTTTTTAAGCTCTTGAAAAATGTGCTTTTTAAACTTGGCAACACTGCCACAGCTTTAAAGCCACTGCTATGTTTTACAGCTCAAAAGAAGCTCTGTGTCTCATCTTTGTAGAGATATGCAAAATGTTGCTGTAGATGTTACCATCTCTGAGATATTAGCTGTTTTGCCTACAGCATTTTCGATGTTTTTATTTTTTTAAGCTTTTGAAAAATGTGCATTTTAAGCTTGGCAACACTGCTACAGCTTTAAAGCCACTGCTATGTTTCCGTGTCCGTGTCTCCGATTTCAAGTGACAGGTAAAATATTGCTGTAGGTGGCACCATCTGTGAGATATTAGCTTTTTGCCTACAGCATTTTCGATGTTTTTATTTTTTTAAGCTTTTGAAAAATGTGCATTTTAAGCTTGGCAACACTGCTACAGCTTTAAAGCCACTGCTATGTTTCCGTGTCCGTGTCTCCGATTTCAAGTGACAGGTAAAATATTGCTGTAGGTGGCACCATCTGTGAGATATTAGCTTTTTGCCTACAGCATTTTCGATGTTTTTATTTTTTTAAGCTTTTGAAAAATGTGCATTTTAAGCTTGGCAACACTGCTACAGCTTTAAAGCCACTGCTATGTTTCCGTGTCCGTGTCTCCGATTTCAAGTGACAGGTAAAATATTGCTGTAGGTGGCACCATCTGTGAGATATTAGCTTTTTGCCTACAGCATTTTCGATGTTTTTATTTTTTTAAGCTTTTGAAAAATGTGCATTTTAAGCTTGGCAACACTGCCACAGCTTTAAAGCCACTGCTACGTTTTAGCCCTTAAAAGAAGCGTCTGTGTCTCCCCTTTATAGGGATATGCAAAATGTTGCTGTAGATGTTACCATATCTGAGGTATTAGCTTTTTGCTTACAGCATTTTCGATGTTTTTATTTTTTTAAGCTCTTGAAAAATGTGCTTTTTAAACTTGGCAACACTGCCACAGGTTTAAAGCCACTGCTATCTCTTACACCTTAAAAGAAGCACCTGTGTCTCCTCTTTCCAGTGACGGGCAAAATGTTGCTGTAGGTGTTACCATCTCTGAGATATTAGCATTTTGCCTACAGCATTTTCGATGTTTTTATTTTTTTAAGCTCTTGAAAAATGTGCTTTTTAAACTTGGCAACACTGCCACAGCTTTAAAGCCACTGCTATCTCTTACACCTTAAAAGAAGCGTCCGTGTCTCCTCTTTCCAGTGACGGGCAAAATGTTGCTGTAGGTGTTACCGTTTCTGAGATATTAGCATTTTGCCTACAGCATTTTCGATGTTTTTATTTTTTTAAGCTCTTGAAAAATGTGCTTTTTAAACTTGGCAACACTGCCACAGCTTTAAAGCCACTGCTATGTTTTACAGCTCAAAAGAAGCTCTGTGTCTCATCTTTGTAGAGATATGCAAAATATTGCTGTAGATGTTACCATATCTGAGGTATTAGCTTTTTGCTTACAGCATTTTCGATGTTTTTATTTTTTTAAGCTCTTGAAAAATGTGCTTTTTAAACTTGGCAACACTGCCACAGCTTTAAAGCCACTGCTATGTTTTACAGCTCAAAAGAAGCTCTGTGTCTCATCTTTGTAGAGATATGCAAAATATTGCTGTAGATGTTACCATATCTGAGGTATTAGCTTTTTGCCTACAGCATTTTCGATGTTTTTATTTTTTTAAGCTTTTTTTTTTACACCTCAAAAGAAGCTCTGTGTCTCATCTTTGTAGAGATATGCAAAATGTTCCTTTAGGTGTTACCATCTCTGAGATATTAGCTGTTTTGCCTACAGCATTTTCGATGTTTTTATTTTTTTAAGCTTTTGAAAAATGTGCATTTTAAGCTTGGCAACACTGCCACAGCTTTAAAGCCACTGCTACGTTTTAGCACTTAAAAGAAGCGTCTGTGTCTCCTCTTTATAGGGATATGCAAAATGTTGCTGTAGATATTACCATCTCTGAGGTATTAGCTTTTTGCTTACAGCATTTTCGATGTTTTTATTTTTTGAAGCTTTTGAAAAATGTGCTTTTTAAGCTTGGCAACACTGCTACAGCTTTAAAGCCACTGCTATGTTTTACGTTTCAGAAGAAGCGTCCGTGTCTCCTCTTTCAAGTGACTGGTAAAATATTGCTGTAGGTGGCACCATCTCTGAGATATTAGCATTTTCGTCTACAGCATTTTCGATGTTTTTATTTTTTTAAGCTTTTGAAAAATGTGCATTTTAAGCTTGGCAACACTGCTACAGCTTTAAAGCCACTGCTATGTTTCCGTGTCCGTGTCTCCGATTTCAAGTGACAGGTAAAATATTGCTGTAGGTGGCACCATCTGTGAGATATTAGCTTTTTGCCTACAGCATTTTCGATGTTTTTATTTTTTTAAGCTTTTGAAAAATGTGCATTTTAAGCTTGGCAACACTGCCACAGCTTTAAAGCCACTGCTACGTTTTAGCCCTTAAAAGAAGCACCTGTGTCTCTTCTTTCCAGTGACGGGCAAAATGTTGCTGTAGGTGTTACCATCTCTGAGATATTAGCATTTTGCCTACAGCATTTTCGACGTTTTTATTTTTTTAAGCTCTTGAAAAATGTGCTTTTTAAACTTGGCAACACTGCCACAGCTTTAAAGCCACTGCTATGTTTTACAGCTCAAAAGAAGCTCTGTGTCTCATCTTTATAGGGATATGCAAAATGTTGCTGTAGATGTTACCATATCTGAGGTATTAGCTTTTTGCTTACAGCATTTTCGATGTTTTTATTTTTTTAAGCTCTTGAAAAATGTGCTTTTTAAACTTGGCAACACTGCCACAGCTTTAAAGCCACTGCTACGTTTTAGCCCTTAAAAGAAGCGTCTGTGTCTCCTCTTTATAGGGATATGCAAAATGTTGCTGTAGATGTTACCATATCTGAGGTATTAGCTTTTTGCTTACAGCATTTTCGATGTTTTTATTTTTTGAAGCTTTTGAAAAATGTGCTTTTTAAGCTTGGCAACACTGCTACAGCTTTAAAGCCACTGCTATGTTTTACGTTTCAGAAGAAGCGTCCGTGTCTCCTCTTTCAAGTGACTGGTAAAATATTGCTGTAGGTGGCACCATCTCTGAGATATTAGCATTTTCGTCTACAGCATTTTCGATGTTTTTATTTTTTTAAGCTTTTGAAAAATGTGCATTTTAAGCTTGGCAACACTGCTACAGCTTTAAAGCCACTGCTATGTTTCCGTGTCCGTGTCTCCGATTTCAAGTGACAGGTAAAATATTGCTGTAGGTGGCACCATCTGTGAGATATTAGCTTTTTGCCTACAGCATTTTCGATGTTTTTATTTTTTTAAGCTTTTGAAAAATGTGCATTTTAAGCTTGGCAACACTGCCACAGCTTTAAAGCCACTGCTACGTTTTAGCCCTTAAAAGAAGCGTCTGTGTCTCCTCTTTATAGGGATATGCAAAATGTTGCTGTAGATGTTACCATCTCTGAGGTATTAGCTTTTTGCTTACAGCATTTTCGATGTTTTTATTTTTTGAAGTTTTTGAAAAATGTGCATTTTAAACTTGGCAACACTGCCACAGCTTTAAAGCCACTGCTACGTTTTAGCCCTTAAAAGAAGCGTCTGTGTCTCCTCTTTATAGGGATATGCAAAATGTTGCTGTAGATGTTACCATATCTGAGGTATTAGCTTTTTGCTTACAGCATTTTCGATGTTTTTATTTTTTTAAGCTCTTGAAAAATGTGCTTTTTAAACTTGGCAACACTGCCACAGCTTTAAAGCCACTGCTATGTTTTACAGCTCAAAAGAAGCGTCCGTGTCTCCTCTTTCCAGTGACGGGCAAAATGTTGCTGTAGGTGTTACCGTTTCTGAGATATTAGCATTTTGCCTACAGCATTTTCGATGTTTTTATTTTTTTAAGCTCTTGAAAAATGTGCTTTTTAAACTTGGCAACACTGCCACAGCTTTAAAGCCACTGCTATGTTTTACAGCTCAAAAGAAGCTCTGTGTCTCATCTTTGTAGAGATATGCAAAATATTGCTGTAGATGTTACCATATCTGAGGTATTAGCTTTTTGCTTACAGCATTTTCGATGTTTTTATTTTTTTAAGCTCTTGAAAAATGTGCTTTTTAAACTTGGCAACACTGCCACAGCTTTAAAGCCACTGCTATGTTTTACAGCTCAAAAGAAGCTCTGTGTCTCATCTTTGTAGAGATATGCAAAATATTGCTGTAGATGTTACCATATCTGAGGTATTAGCTTTTTGCCTACAGCATTTTCGATGTTTTTATTTTTTTAAGCTTTTTTTTTTACACCTCAAAAGAAGCTCTGTGTCTCATCTTTGTAGAGATATGCAAAATGTTCCTTTAGGTGTTACCATCTCTGAGATATTAGCTGTTTTGCCTACAGCATTTTCGATGTTTTTATTTTTTTAAGCTTTTGAAAAATGTGCATTTTAAGCTTGGCAACACTGCCACAGCTTTAAAGCCACTGCTACGTTTTAGCACTTAAAAGAAGCGTCTGTGTCTCCTCTTTATAGGGATATGCAAAATGTTGCTGTAGATATTACCATCTCTGAGGTATTAGCTTTTTGCTTACAGCATTTTCGATGTTTTTATTTTTTGAAGCTTTTGAAAAATGTGCTTTTTAAGCTTGGCAACACTGCTACAGCTTTAAAGCCACTGCTATGTTTTACGTTTCAGAAGAAGCGTCCGTGTCTCCTCTTTCAAGTGACTGGTAAAATATTGCTGTAGGTGGCACCATCTCTGAGATATTAGCATTTTCGTCTACAGCATTTTCGATGTTTTTATTTTTTTAAGCTTTTGAAAAATGTGCATTTTAAGCTTGGCAACACTGCTACAGCTTTAAAGCCACTGCTATGTTTCCGTGTCCGTGTCTCCGATTTCAAGTGACAGGTAAAATATTGCTGTAGGTGGCACCATCTGTGAGATATTAGCTTTTTGCCTACAGCATTTTCGATGTTTTTATTTTTTTAAGCTTTTGAAAAATGTGCATTTTAAGCTTGGCAACACTGCCACAGCTTTAAAGCCACTGCTACGTTTTAGCCCTTAAAAGAAGCACCTGTGTCTCTTCTTTCCAGTGACGGGCAAAATGTTGCTGTAGGTGTTACCATCTCTGAGATATTAGCATTTTGCCTACAGCATTTTCGACGTTTTTATTTTTTTAAGCTCTTGAAAAATGTGCTTTTTAAACTTGGCAACACTGCCACAGCTTTAAAGCCACTGCTATGTTTTACAGCTCAAAAGAAGCTCTGTGTCTCATCTTTGTAGAGATATGCAAAATGTTGCTGTAGATGTTACCATCTCTGAGATATTAGCTGTTTTGCCTACAGCATTTTCGATGTTTTTATTTTTTTAAGCTTTTGAAAAATGTGCATTTTAAGCTTGGCAACACTGCTACAGCTTTAAAGCCACTGCTATGTTTCCGTGTCCGTGTCTCCGATTTCAAGTGACAGGTAAAATATTGCTGTAGGTGGCACCATCTGTGAGATATTAGCTTTTTGCCTACAGCATTTTCGATGTTTTTATTTTTTTAAGCTTTTGAAAAATGTGCATTTTAAGCTTGGCAACACTGCTACAGCTTTAAAGCCACTGCTATGTTTCCGTGTCCGTGTCTCCGATTTCAAGTGACAGGTAAAATATTGCTGTAGGTGGCACCATCTGTGAGATATTAGCTTTTTGCCTACAGCATTTTCGATGTTTTTATTTTTTTAAGCTTTTGAAAAATGTGCATTTTAAGCTTGGCAACACTGCTACAGCTTTAAAGCCACTGCTATGTTTCCGTGTCCGTGTCTCCGATTTCAAGTGACAGGTAAAATATTGCTGTAGGTGGCACCATCTGTGAGATATTAGCTTTTTGCCTACAGCATTTTCGATGTTTTTATTTTTTTAAGCTTTTGAAAAATGTGCATTTTAAGCTTGGCAACACTGCCACAGCTTTAAAGCCACTGCTACGTTTTAGCCCTTAAAAGAAGCGTCTGTGTCTCCCCTTTATAGGGATATGCAAAATGTTGCTGTAGATGTTACCATATCTGAGGTATTAGCTTTTTGCTTACAGCATTTTCGATGTTTTTATTTTTTTAAGCTCTTGAAAAATGTGCTTTTTAAACTTGGCAACACTGCCACAGCTTTAAAGCCACTGCTATCTCTTACACCTTAAAAGAAGCACCTGTGTCTCCTCTTTCCAGTGACGGGCAAAATGTTGCTGTAGGTGTTACCATCTCTGAGATATTAGCATTTTGCCTACAGCATTTTCGATGTTTTTATTTTTTTAAGCTCTTGAAAAATGTGCTTTTTAAACTTGGCAACACTGCCACAGCTTTAAAGCCACTGCTATCTCTTACACCTTAAAAGAAGCGTCCGTGTCTCCTCTTTCCAGTGACGGGCAAAATGTTGCTGTAGGTGTTACCGTTTCTGAGATATTAGCATTTTGCCTACAGCATTTTCGATGTTTTTATTTTTTTAAGCTCTTGAAAAATGTGCTTTTTAAACTTGGCAACACTGCCACAGCTTTAAAGCCACTGCTATGTTTTACAGCTCAAAAGAAGCTCTGTGTCTCATCTTTGTAGAGATATGCAAAATATTGCTGTAGATGTTACCATATCTGAGGTATTAGCTTTTTGCTTACAGCATTTTCGATGTTTTTATTTTTTTAAGCTCTTGAAAAATGTGCTTTTTAAACTTGGCAACACTGCCACAGCTTTAAAGCCACTGCTATCTCTTACACCTTAAAAGAAGCGTCCGTGTCTCCTCTTTCCAGTGACGGGCAAAATGTTGCTGTAGGTGTTACCGTTTCTGAGATATTAGCATTTTGCCTACAGCATTTTCGATGTTTTTATTTTTTTAAGCTCTTGAAAAATGTGCTTTTTAAACTTGGCAACACTGCCACAGCTTTAAAGCCACTGCTATGTTTTACAGCTCAAAAGAAGCTCTGTGTCTCATCTTTGTAGAGATATGCAAAATGTTGCTGTAGATGTTACCATCTCTGAGATATTAGCTGTTTTGCCTACAGCATTTTCGATGTTTTTATTTTTTTAAGCCTTTGAAAAATGTGCATTTTAAGCTTGGCAACACTGCTACAGCTTTAAAGCCACTGCTATGTTTCCGTGTCCGTGTCTCCGATTTCAAGTGACAGGTAAAATATTGCTGTAGGTGGCACAATCTGTGAGATATTAGCTTTTTGCCTACAGCATTTTCGATGTTTTTATTTTTTTAAGCTTATGAAAAATGTGCATTTTAAGCTTGGCAACACTGCCACAGCTTTAAAGCCACTGCTATGTTTTACAGCTCAAAAGAAGCTCTGTGTCTCATCTTTGTAGAGATATGCAAAATGTTGCTGTAGATGTTACCATCTCTGAGATATTAGCTGTTTTGCCTACAGCATTTTCGATGTTTTTATTTTTTTAAGCTTTTGAAAAATGTGCATTTTAAGCTTGGCAACACTGCTACAGCTTTAAAGCCACTGCTATGTTTCCGTGTCCGTGTCTCCGATTTCAAGTGACAGGTAAAATATTGCTGTAGGTGGCACCATCTGTGAGATATTAGCTTTTTGCCTACAGCATTTTCGATGTTTTTATTTTTTTAAGCTTTTGAAAAATGTGCATTTTAAGCTTGGCAACACTGCTACAGCTTTAAAGCCACTGCTATGTTTCCGTGTCCGTGTCTCCGATTTCAAGTGACAGGTAAAATATTGCTGTAGGTGGCACCATCTGTGAGATATTAGCTTTTTGCCTACAGCATTTTCGATGTTTTTATTTTTTTAAGCTTTTGAAAAATGTGCATTTTAAGCTTGGCAACACTGCCACAGCTTTAAAGCCACTGCTACGTTTTAGCCCTTAAAAGAAGCGTCTGTGTCTCCTCTTTATAGGGATATGCAAAATGTTGCTGTAGATGTTACCATCTCTGAGGTATTAGCTTTTTGCTTACAGCATTTTCGATGTTTTTATTTTTTGAAGTTTTTGAAAAATATGCATTTTAAACTTGGCAACACTGCCACAGCTTTAAAGCCACTGCTATGTTTCCGTGTCCGTGTCTCCGATTTCAAGTGACAGGTAAAATATTGCTGTAGGTGGCACCATCTGTGAGATATTAGCTTTTTGCCTACAGCATTTTCGATGTTTTTATTTTTTTAAGCTCTTGAAAAATGTGCTTTTTAAACTTGGCAACACTGCCACAGCTTTAAAGCCACTGCTATGTTTTACAGCTCAAAAGAAGCTCTGTGTCTCATCTTTGTAGAGATATGCAAAATGTTGCTGTAGATGTTACCATCTCTGAGATATTAGCTGTTTTGCCTACAGCATTTTCGATGTTTTTATTTTTTTAAGCTTTTGAAAAATGTGCATTTTAAGCTTGGCAACGCTGCTACAGCTTTAAAGCCACTGCTATGTTTCCGTATCCGTGTCTCCGATTTCAAGTGACAGGTAAAATATTGCTGTAGGTGGCACCATCTGTAAGATATTAGCTTTTTGCCTACAGCATTTTCGATGTTTTTATTTTTTTAAGCTTTTTTTTTTACACCTCAAAAGAATCTCTGTGTCTCATCTTTGTAGAGATATGCAAAATGTTCCTTTAGGTGTTACCATCTCTGAGATATTAGCTGTTTTGCCTACAGCATTTTCGATGTTTTTATTTTTTTAAGCTTTTGAAAAATGTGCATTTTAAGCTTGGCAACACTGCCACAGCTTTAAAGCCACTGCTACGTTTTAGCACTTAAAAGAAGCGTCTGTGTCTCCTCTTTATAGGGATATGCAAAATGTTGCTGTAGATATTACCATCTCTGAGGTATTAGCTTTTTGCTTACAGCATTTTCGATGTTTTTATTTTTTGAAGCTTTTGAAAAATGTGCTTTTTAAGCTTGGCAACACTGCTACAGCTTTAAAGCCACTGCTATGTTTTACGTTTCAGAAGAAGCGTCCGTGTCTCCTCTTTCAAGTGACTGGTAAAATATTGCTGTAGGTGGCACCATCTCTGAGATATTAGCATTTTCGTCTACAGCATTTTCGATGTTTTTATTTTTTTAAGCTTTTGAAAAATGTGCATTTTAAGCTTGGCAACACTGCTACAGCTTTAAAGCCACTGCTATGTTTCCGTGTCCGTGTCTCCGATTTCAAGTGACAGGTAAAATATTGCTGTAGGTGGCACCATCTGTGAGATATTAGCTTTTTGCCTACAGCATTTTCGATGTTTTTATTTTTTTAAGCTTTTGAAAAATGTGCATTTTAAGCTTGGCAACACTGCCACAGCTTTAAAGCCACTGCTACGTTTTAGCCCTTAAAAGAAGCGTCTGTGTCTCCTCTTTATAGGGATATGCAAAATGTTTCTGTAGATGTTACCATATCTGAGGTATTAGCTTTTTGCTTACAGCATTTTCGATGTTTTTATTTTTTTAAGCTCTTGAAAAATGTGCTTTTTAAACTTGGCAACACTGCCACAGCTTTAAAGCCGCTGCTATCTCTTACACCTTAAAAGAAGCGTCCGTGTCTCCTCTTTCCAGTGACGGGCAAAATGTTGCTGTAGGTGTTACCGTTTCTGAGATATTAGCATTTTGCCTACAGCATTTTCGATGTTTTTATTTTTTTAAGCTTATGAAAAATGTGCATTTTAAGCTTGGCAACACTGCCACAGCTTTAAAGCCACTGCTATGTTTTACAGCTCAAAAGAAGCTCTGTGTCTCATCTTTGTAGAGATATGCAAAATGTTGCTGTAGATGTTACCATCTCTGAGATATTAGCTGTTTTGCCTACAGCATTTTCGATGTTTTTATTTTTTTAAGCTTTTGAAAAATGTGCATTTTAAGCTTGGCAACACTGCCACAGCTTTAAAGCCACTGCTATGTTTTACAGCTCAAAAGAAGCTCTGTGTCTCATCTTTGTAGAGATATGCAAAATGTTGCTGTAGATGTTACCATCTCTGAGATATTAGCTGTTTTGCCTACAGCATTTTCGATGTTTTTATTTTTTTAAGCTTTTGAAAAATGTGCATTTTAAGCTTGGCAACACTGCTACAGCTTTAAAGCCACTGCTATGTTTCCGTGTCCGTGTCTCCGATTTCAAGTGACAGGTAAAATATTGCTGTAGGTGGCCCCATCTGTGAGATATTAGCTTTTTGCCTACAGCATTTTCGATGTTTTTATTTTTTTAAGCTTATGAAAAATGTGCATTTTAAGCTTGGCAACACTGCCACAGCTTTAAAGCCACTGCTATGTTTTACAGCTCAAAAGAAGCTCTGTGTCTCATCTTTGTAGAGATATGCAAAATGTTGCTGTAGATGTTACCATCTCTGAGATATTAGCTGTTTTGCCTACAGCATTTTCGATGTTTTTATTTTTTTAAGCTTTTGAAAAATGTGCATTTTAAGCTTGGCAACACTGCTACAGCTTTAAAGCCACTGCTATGTTTCCGTGTCCGTGTCTCCGATTTCAAGTGACAGGTAAAATATTGCTGTAGGTGGCACCATCTGTGAGATATTAGCTTTTTGCCTACAGCATTTTCGATGTTTTTATTTTTTTAAGCTTTTGAAAAATGTGCATTTTAAGCTTGGCAACACTGCCACAGCTTTAAAGCCACTGCTACGTTTTAGCCCTTAAAAGAAGCGTCTGTGTCTCCTCTTTATAGGGATATGCAAAATGTTGCTGTAGATGTTACCATCTCTGAGGTATTAGCTTTTTGCTTACAGCATTTTCGATGTTTTTATTTTTTGAAGTTTTTGAAAAATGTGCATTTTAAGCTTGGCAACACTGCCACAGCTTTAAAGCCACTGCTACGTTTTAGCCCTTAAAAGAAGCGTCTGTGTCTCCTCTTTATAAGGATATGCAAAATGTTGCTGTAGATGTTACCATCTCTGAGGTATTAGCTTTTTGCTTACAGCATTTTCGATGTTTTTATTTTTTGAAGTTTTTGAAAAATGTGCATTTTAAGCTTGGCAACACTGCCACAGCTTTAAAGCCACTGCTACGTTTTACCCCTTGTCCGTGTCTCCGATTTCAAGTGACAGGTAAAATATTGCTGTAGGTGGCACCATCTGTGAGATATTAGCTTTTTGCCTACAGCATTTTCGATGTTTTTATTTTTTTAAGCTCTTGAAAAATGTGCTTTTTAAACTTGGCAACACTGCCACAGCTTTAAAGCCACTGCTATGTTTTACAGCTCAAAAGAAGCTCTGTGTCTCATCTTTGTAGAGATATGCAAAATGTTGCTGTAGATGTTACTATCTCTGAGATATTAGCTGTTTTGCCTACAGCATTTTCGATGTTTTTATTTTTTTAAGCTTTTGAAAAATGTGCATTTTAAGCTTGGCAACGCTGCTACAGCTTTAAAGCCACTGCTATGTTTCCGTATCCGTGTCTCCGATTTCAAGTGACAGGTAAAATATTGCTGTAGGTGGCACCATCTGTGAGATATTAGCTTTTTGCCTACAGCATTTTCGATGTTTTTATTTTTTTAAGCTTATGAAAAATGTGCATTTTAAGCTTGGCAACACTGCCACAGCTTTAAAGCCACTGCTATGTTTTACAGCTCAAAAGAACCTCTGTGTCTCATCTTTGTAGAGATATGCAAAATGTTGCTGTAGATGTTACCATCTCTGAGGTATTAGCTTTTTGCTTACAGCATTTTCGATGTTTTTATTTTTTTAAGCTCTTGAAAAATGTGCTTTTTAAACTTGGCAACACTGCCACAGCTTTAAAGCCACTGCTATCTCTTACACCTTAAAAGAAGCGTCCGTGTCTCCTCTTTCCAGTGACGGGCAAAATGTTGCTGTAGGTTTTACCATCTCTGAGATATTAGCATTTTGCCTACAGCATTTTCGATGTTTTTATTTTGTTAAGCTCTTGAAAAATGTGCTTTTTTAACTTGGCAACACTGCCACAGCTTTAAAGCCACTGCTATGTTTTACACCTCAAAAGAAGCTCTGTGTCTCATCTTTGTAGAGATATGCAAAATGTTCCTTTAGGTGTTACCATCTCTGAGATATTAGCTGTTTTGCCTACAGCATTTTCGATGTTTTTATTTTTTTAAGCTTTTGAAAAATGTGCATTTTAAGCTTGGCAACACTGCCACAGCTTTAAAGCCACTGCTACGTTTTAGCACTTAAAAGAAGCGTCTGTGTCTCCTCTTTATAGGGATATGCAAAATGTTGCTGTAGATATTACCATCTCTGAGGTATTAGCTTTTTGCTTACAGCATTTTCGATGTTTTTATTTTTTGAAGCTTTTGAAAAATGTGCTTTTTAAGCTTGGCAACACTGCCACAGCTTTAAAGCCACTGCTACGTTTTAGCCCTTAAAAGAAGCGTCTGTGTCTCCTCTTTATATGCAAAATGTTGCTGTAGATGTTACCATATCTGAGGTATTAGCTTTTTGCTTACAGCATTTTCGATGTTTTTATTTTTTTAAGCTCTTGAAAAATGTGCTTTTTAAACTTGGCAACACTGCCACAGCTTTAAAGCCACTGCTACGTTTTAGCCCTTAAAAGAAGCGTCTGTGTCTCCTCTTTATAGGGATATGCAAAATGTTGCTGTAGATGTTACCATATCTGAGGTATTAGCTTTTTGCTTACAGCATTTTCGATGTTTTTATTTTTTGAAGCTTTTGAAAAATGTGCTTTTTAAGCTTGGCAACACTGCTACAGCTTTAAAGCCACTGCTATGTTTTACGTTTCAGAAGAAGCGTCCGTGTCTCCTCTTTCAAGTGACTGGTAAAATATTGCTGTAGGTGGCACCATCTCTGAGATATTAGCATTTTCGTCTACAGCATTTTCGATGTTTTTATTTTTTTAAGCTTTTGAAAAATGTGCATTTTAAGCTTGGCAACACTGCTACAGCTTTAAAGCCACTGCTATGTTTCCGTGTCCGTGTCTCCGATTTCAAGTGACAGGTAAAATATTGCTGTAGGTGGCACCATCTGTGAGATATTAGCTTTTTGCCTACAGCATTTTCGATGTTTTTATTTTTTTAAGCTTTTGAAAAATGTGCATTTTAAGCTTGGCAACACTGCCACAGCTTTAAAGCCACTGCTACGTTTTAGCCCTTAAAAGAAGCGTCTGTGTCTCCTCTTTATAGGGATATGCAAAATGTTGCTGTAGATGTTACCATCTCTGAGGTATTAGCTTTTTGCTTACAGCATTTTCGATGTTTTTATTTTTTGAAGTTTTTGAAAAATGTGCATTTTAAACTTGGCAACACTGCCACAGCTTTAAAGCCACTGCTACGTTTTAGCCCTTAAAAGAAGCGTCTGTGTCTCCTCTTTATAGGGATATGCAAAATGTTGCTGTAGATGTTACCATATCTGAGGTATTAGCTTTTTGCTTACAGCATTTTCGATGTTTTTATTTTTTTAAGCTCTTGAAAAATGTGCTTTTTAAACTTGGCAACACTGCCACAGCTTTAAAGCCACTGCTATGTTTTACAGCTCAAAAGAAGCGTCCGTGTCTCCTCTTTCCAGTGACGGGCAAAATGTTGCTGTAGGTGTTACCGTTTCTGAGATATTAGCATTTTGCCTACAGCATTTTCGATGTTTTTATTTTTTTAAGCTCTTGAAAAATGTGCTTTTTAAACTTGGCAACACTGCCACAGCTTTAAAGCCACTGCTATGTTTTACAGCTCAAAAGAAGCTCTGTGTCTCATCTTTGTAGAGATATGCAAAATGTTGCTGTAGATGTTACCATCTCTGAGATATTAGCTGTTTTGCCTACAGCATTTTCGATGTTTTTATTTTTTTAAGCTTTTGAAAAATGTGCATTTTAAGCTTGGCAACACTGCTACAGCTTTAAAGCCACTGCTATGTTTCCGTGTCCGTGTCTCCGATTTCAAGTGACAGGTAAAATATTGCTGTAGGTGGCCCCATCTGTGAGATATTAGCTTTTTGCCTACAGCATTTTCGATGTTTTTATTTTTTTAAGCTTATGAAAAATGTGCATTTTAAGCTTGGCAACACTGCCACAGCTTTAAAGCCACTGCTATGTTTTACAGCTCAAAAGAAGCTCTGTGTCTCATCTTTGTAGGGATATGCAAAATGTTGCTGTAGATGTTACCATCTCTGAGATATTAGCTGTTTTGCCTACAGCATTTTCGATGTTTTTATTTTTTTAAGCTTTTGAAAAATGTGCATTTTAAGCTTGGCAACACTGCTACAGCTTTAAAGCCACTGCTATGTTTCCGTGTCCGTGTCTCCGATTTCAAGTGACAGGTAAAATATTGCTGTAGGTGGCACCATCTGTGAGATATTAGCTTTTTGCCTACAGCATTTTCGATGTTTTTATTTTTTTAAGCTTTTGAAAAATGTGCATTTTAAGCTTGGCAACACTGCCACAGCTTTAAAGCCACTGCTACGTTTTAGCCCTTAAAAGAAGCGTCTGTGTCTCCTCTTTATAGGGATATGCAAAATGTTGCTGTAGATGTTACCATCTCTGAGGTATTAGCTTTTTGCTTACAGCATTTTCGATGTTTTTATTTTTTGAAGTTTTTGAAAAATGTGCATTTTAAGCTTGGCAACACTGCCACAGCTTTAAAGCCACTGCTACGTTTTACCCCTTAAAAGAAGCATCTGTGTCTCCTCTTTATAGGGATATGCAAAATGTTGCTGTAGGTGTTACCATCTCTGAGATATTAGCATTTTGCCTACAGCATTTTCGATGTTTTTATTTTTTTAAGCTCTTGAAAAATGTGCTTTTTAAACTTGGCAACACTGCCATAGCTTTAAAGCCACGGCTATGGTTTACATCTTAAAAGAAGCACCTGTGTCTCCTCTTTCCAGTGACGGGCAAAATGTTGCTGTAGGTGTTACCATCTCTGAGATATTAGCATTTTGCCTACAGCATTTTCGATGTTTTTATTTTTTTAAGCTTTTGAAAAATGTGCATTTTAAGCTTGGCAACACTGCCACAGCTTTAAAGCCACTGCTACGTTTTAGCCCTTAAAAGAAGCGTCTGTGTCTCCTCTTTATAGGGATATGCAAAATGTTGCTGTAGATGTTACCATATCTGAGGTATTAGCTTTTTGCTTACAGCATTTTCGATTTTTTTAAGCTCTTGAAAAATGTGCTTTTTAAACTTGGCAACACTGCCACAGCTTTAAAGCCACTGCTATCTCTTACACCTTAAAAGAAGCGTCCGTGTCTCCTCTTTCCAGTGACGGGCAAAATGTTGCTGTAGGTGTTACCGTTTCTGAGATATTAGCATTTTGCCTACAGCATTTTCGATGTTTTTATTTTTTTAAGCTCTTGAAAAATGTGCTTTTTAAACTTGGCAACACTGCCACAGCTTTAAAGCCACTGCTATGTTTTACAGCTCAAAAGAAGCTCTGTGTCTCATCTTTGTAGAGATATGCAAAATGTTGCTGTAGGTGTTACCATATCTGAGGTATTAGCTTTTTGCTTACAGCATTTTCGATGTTTTTATTTTTTTAAGCTCTTGAAAAATGTGCTTTTTAAACTTGGCAACACTGCCACAGCTTTAAAGCCACTGCTATCTCTTACACCTTAAAAGAAGCGTCCGTGTCTCCTCTTTCCAGTGACGGGCAAAATGTTGCTGTAGGTGTTACCGTTTCTGAGATATTAGCATTTTGCCTACAGCATTTTCGATGTTTTTATTTTTTTAAGCTCTTGAAAAATGTGCTTTTTAAACTTGGCAACACTGCCACAGCTTTAAAGCCACTGCTATGTTTTACAGCTCAAAAGAAGCTCTGTGTCTCATCTTTGTAGAGATATGCAAAATGTTGCTGTAGATGTTACCATCTCTGAGATATTAGCTGTTTTGCCTACAGCATTTTCGATGTTTTTATTTTTTTAAGCCTTTGAAAAATGTGCATTTTAAGCTTGGCAACACTGCTACAGCTTTAAAGCCACTGCTATGTTTCCGTGTCCGTGTCTCCGATTTCAAGTGACAGGTAAAATATTGCTGTAGGTGGCACAATCTGTGAGATATTAGCTTTTTGCCTACAGCATTTTCGATGTTTTTATTTTTTTAAGCTTATGAAAAATGTGCATTTTAAGCTTGGCAACACTGCCACAGCTTTAAAGCCACTGCTATGTTTTACAGCTCAAAAGAAGCTCTGTGTCTCATCTTTGTAGAGATATGCAAAATGTTGCTGTAGATGTTACCATCTCTGAGATATTAGCTGTTTTGCCTACAGCATTTTCGATGTTTTTATTTTTTTAAGCTTTTGAAAAATGTGCATTTTAAGCTTGGCAACACTGCTACAGCTTTAAAGCCACTTCCGTGTCCGTGTCTCCGATTTCAAGTGACAGGTAAAATATTGCTGTAGGTGGCACCATCTGTGAGATATTAGCTTTTTGCCTACAGCATTTTCGATGTTTTTATTTTTTTAAGCTTTTGAAAAATGTGCATTTTAAGCTTGGCAACACTGCCACAGCTTTAAAGCCACTGCTACGTTTTAGCCCTTAAAAGAAGCGTCTGTGTCTCCTCTTTATAGGGATATGCAAAATGTTGCTGTAGATGTTACCATATCTGAGGTATTAGCTTTTTGCTTACAGCATTTTCGATGTTTTTATTTTTTTAAGCTCTTGAAAAATGTGCTTTTTAAACTTGGCAACACTGCCACAGCTTTAAAGCCACTGCTATCTCTTACACCTTAAAAGAAGCGTCCGTGTCTCCTCTTTCCAGTGACGGGCAAAATGTTGCTGTAGGTGTTACCGTTTCTGAGATATTAGCATTTTGCCTACAGCATTTTCGATGTTTTTATTTTTTTAAGCTTATGAAAAATGTGCATTTTAAGCTTGGCAACACTGCCACAGCTTTAAAGCCACTGCTATGTTTTACAGCTCAAAAGAAGCTCTGTATCTCATCTTTGTAGAGATATGCAAAATGTTGCTGTAGATGTTACCATCTCTGAGATATTAGCTGTTTTGCTTACAGCATTTTCGATGTTTTTATTTTTTTAAGCTTTTGAAAAATGTGCATTTTAAGCTTGGCAACACTGCCACAGCTTTAAAGCCACTGCTACCTTTTACCCCTTAAAAGAAGCGTCTGTGTCTCCTCTTTATAGGGATATGCAAAATGTTGCTGTAGGTGTTACCATCTCTGAGATATTAGCATTTTGCCTACAGCATTTTCGATGTTTTTATTTTTTTAAGCTCTTGAAAAATGTGCTTTTTAAACTTGGCAACACTGCCATAGCTTTAAAGCCACGGCTATGGTTTACATCTTAAAAGAAGCACCTGTGTCTCCTCTTTCCAGTGACGGGCAAAATGTTGCTGTAGGTGTTACCATCTCTGAGATATTAGCATTTTGCCTACAGCATTTTCGATGTTTTTATTTTTTTAAGCTTTTGAAAAATGTGCATTTTAAGCTTGGCAACACTGCCACAGCTTTAAAGCCACTGCTACGTTTTAGCCCTTAAAAGAAGCGTCTGTGTCTCCTCTTTATAAGGATATGCAAAATGTTGCTGTAGATGTTACCATATCTGAGGTATTAGCTTTTTGCTTACAGCATTTTCGATTTTTTTAAGCTCTTGAAAAATGTGCTTTTTAAACTTGGCAACACTGCCACAGCTTTAAAGCCACTGCTATCTCTTACACCTTAAAAGAAGCGTCCGTGTCTCCTCTTTCCAGTGACGGGCAAAATGTTGCTGTAGTTACCGTGTTACCGTTTCTGAGATATTAGCATTTTGCCTACAGCATTTTCGATGTTTTTATTTTTTTAAGCTCTTGAAAAATGTGCTTTTTAAACTTGGCAACACTGCCACAGCTTTAAAGCCACTGCTATGTTTTACAGCTCAAAAGAAGCTCTGTGTCTCATCTTTGTAGAGATATGCAAAATGTTGCTGTAGGTGTTACCATATCTGAGGTATTAGCTTTTTGCTTACAGCATTTTCGATGTTTTTATTTTTTTAAGCTCTTGAAAAATGTGCTTTTTTAACTTGGCAACACTGCCACAGCTTTAAAGCCACTGCTATCTCTTACACCTTAAAAGAAGCGTCCGTGTCTCCTCTTTCCAGTGACGGGCAAAATGTTGCTGTAGGTGTTACCGTTTCTGAGATATTAGCATTTTGCCTACAGCATTTTCGATGTTTTTATTTTTTTAAGCTCTTGAAAAATGTGCTTTTTAAACTTGGCAACACTGCCACAGCTTTAAAGCCACTGCTATGTTTTACAGCTCAAAAGAAGCTCTGTGTCTCATCTTTGTAGAGATATGCAAAATGTTGCTGTAGATGTTACCATCTCTGAGATATTAGCTGTTTTGCCTACAGCATTTTCGATGTTTTTATTTTTTTAAGCCTTTGAAAAATGTGCATTTTAAGCTTGGCAACACTGCTACAGCTTTAAAGCCACTGCTATGTTTCCGTGTCCGTGTCTCCGATTTCAAGTGACAGGTAAAATATTGCTGTAGGTGGCACAATCTGTGAGATATTAGCTTTTTGCCTACAGCATTTTCGATGTTTTTATTTTTTTAAGCTTATGAAAAATGTGCATTTTAAGCTTGGCAACACTGCCACAGCTTTAAAGCCACTGCTATGTTTTACAGCTCAAAAGAAGCTCTGTGTCTCATCTTTGTAGAGATATGCAAAATGTTGCTGTAGATGTTACCATCTCTGAGATATTAGCTGTTTTGCCTACAGCATTTTCGATGTTTTTATTTTTTTAAGCTTTTGAAAAATGTGCATTTTAAGCTTGGCAACACTGCTACAGCTTTAAAGCCACTTCCGTGTCCGTGTCTCCGATTTCAAGTGACAGGTAAAATATTGCTGTAGGTGGCACCATCTGTGAGATATTAGCTTTTTGCCTACAGCATTTTCGATGTTTTTATTTTTTTAAGCTTTTGAAAAATGTGCATTTTAAGCTTGGCAACACTGCCACAGCTTTAAAGCCACTGCTACGTTTTAGCCCTTAAAAGAAGCGTCTGTGTCTCCTCTTTATAGGGATATGCAAAATGTTGCTGTAGATGTTACCATATCTGAGGTATTAGCTTTTTGCTTACAGCATTTTCGATGTTTTTATTTTTTTAAGCTCTTGAAAAATGTGCTTTTTAAACTTGGCAACACTGCCACAGCTTTAAAGCCACTGCTATCTCTTACACCTTAAAAGAAGCGTCCGTGTCTCCTCTTTCCAGTGACGGGCAAAATGTTGCTGTAGGTGTTACCGTTTCTGAGATATTAGCATTTTGCCTACAGCATTTTCGATGTTTTTATTTTTTTAAGCTTTTGAAAAATGTGCATTTTAAGCTTGGCAACACTGCTACAGCTTTAAAGCCACTGCTATGTTTTACAGCTCAAAAGAAGCTCTGTGTCTCATCTTTGTAGAGATATGCAAAATGTTGCTGTAGATGTTACCATCTCTGAGATATTAGCTGTTTTGCCTACAGCATTTTCGATGTTTTTATTTTTTTAAGCTTTTGAAAAATGTGCATTTTAAGCTTGGCAACACTGCTACAGCTTTAAAGCCACTGCTATGTTTCCGTGTCCGTGTCTCCGATTTCAAGTGACAGGTAAAATATTGCTGTAGGTGGCCCCATCTGTGAGATATTAGCTTTTTGCCTACAGCATTTTCGATGTTTTTATTTTTTTAAGCTTATGAAAAATGTGCATTTTAAGCTTGGCAACACTGCCACAGCTTTAAAGCCACTGCTATGTTTTACAGCTCAAAAGAAGCTCTGTGTCTCATCTTTGTAGAGATATGCAAAATGTTGCTGTAGATGTTACCATCTCTGAGATATTAGCTGTTTTGCCTACAGCATTTTCGATGTTTTTATTTTTTTAAGCTTTTGAAAAATGTGCATTTTAAGCTTGGCAACACTGCTACAGCTTTAAAGCCACTGCTATGTTTCCGTGTCCGTGTCTCCGATTTCAAGTGACAGGTAAAATATTGCTGTAGGTGGCCCCATCTGTGAGATATTAGCTTTTTGCCTACAGCATTTTCGATGTTTTTATTTTTTTAAGCTTATGAAAAATGTGCTTTTTAAACTTGGCAACACTGCCACAGCTTTAAAGCCACTGCTATGTTTTACAGCTCAAAAGAAGCTCTGTGTCTCATCTTTGTAGAGATATGCAAAATGTTGCTGTAGATGTTACCATATCTGAGGTATTAGCTTTTTGCTTACAGCATTTTCGATGTTTTTATTTTTTTAAGCTCTTGAAAAATGTGCTTTTTAAACTTGGCAACACTGCCACAGCTTTAAAGCCACTGCTATCTCTTACACCTTAAAAGAAGCGTCCGTGTCTCCTCTTTCCAGTGACGGGCAAAATGTTGCTGTAGGTGTTACCGTTTCTGAGATATTAGCATTTTGCCTACAGCATTTTCGATGTTTTTATTTTTTTAAGCTCTTGAAAAATGTGCTTTTTAAACTTGGCAACACTGCCACAGCTTTAAAGCCACTGCTATGTTTTACAGCTCAAAAGAAGCTCTGTGTCTCATCTTTGTAGAGATATGCAAAATGTTGCTGTAGATGTTACCATCTCTGAGATATTAGCTGTTTTGCCTACAGCATTTTCGATGTTTTTATTTTTTTAAGCTTTTGAAAAATGTGCATTTTAAGCTTGGCAACACTGCTACAGCTTTAAAGCCACTGCTATGTTTCCGTGTCCGTGTCTCCGATTTCAAGTGACAGGTAAAATATTGCTGTAGGTGGCCCCATCTGTGAGATATTAGCTTTTTGCCTACAGCATTTTCGATGTTTTTATTTTTTTAAGCTTATGAAAAATGTGCATTTTAAGCTTGGCAACACTGCCACAGCTTTAAAGCCACTGCTATGTTTTACAGCTCAAAAGAAGCTCTGTGTCTCATCTTTGTAGAGATATGCAAAATGTTGCTGTAGATGTTACCATCTCTGAGATATTAGCTGTTTTGCCTACAGCATTTTCGATGTTTTTATTTTTTTAAGCTTTTGAAAAATGTGCATTTTAAGCTTGGCAACACTGCTACAGCTTTAAAGCCACTGCTATGTTTCCGTGTCCGTGTCTCCGATTTCAAGTGACAGGTAAAATATTGCTGTAGGTGGCCCCATCTGTGAGATATTAGCTTTTTGCCTACAGCATTTTCGATGTTTTTATTTTTTTAAGCTTATGAAAAATGTGCATTTTAAGCTTGGCAACACTGCCACAGCTTTAAAGCCACTGCTATGTTTTACAGCTCAAAAGAAGCTCTGTGTCTCATCTTTGTAGGGATATGCAAAATGTTGCTGTAGATGTTACCATCTCTGAGATATTAGCTGTTTTGCCTACAGCATTTTCGATGTTTTTATTTTTTTAAGCTTTTGAAAAATGTGCATTTTAAGCTTGGCAACACTGCTACAGCTTTAAAGCCACTGCTATGTTTCCGTGTCCGTGTCTCCGATTTCAAGTGACAGGTAAAATATTGCTGTAGGTGGCACCATCTGTGAGATATTAGCTTTTTGCCTACAGCATTTTCGATGTTTTTATTTTTTTAAGCTTTTGAAAAATGTGCATTTTAAGCTTGGCAACACTGCCACAGCTTTAAAGCCACTGCTACGTTTTAGCCCTTAAAAGAAGCGTCTGTGTCTCCTCTTTATAGGGATATGCAAAATGTTGCTGTAGTTGTTACCATCTCTGAGGTATTAGCTTTTTGCTTACAGCATTTTCGATGTTTTTATTTTTTGAAGTTTTTGAAAAATGTGCATTTTAAGCTTGGCAACACTGCCACAGCTTTAAAGCCACTGCTACGTTTTAGCCCTTAAAAGAAGCGTCTGTGTCTCCTCTTTATAGGGATATGCAAAATGTTGCTGTAGATGTTACCATCTCTGAGGTATTAGCTTTTTGCTTACAGCATTTTCGATGTTTTTATTTTTTGAAGTTTTTGAAAAATGTGCATTTTAAGCTTGGCAACACTGCCACAGCTTTAAAGCCACTGCTACGTTTTACCCCTTGTCCGTGTCTCCGATTTCAAGTGACAGGTAAAATATTGCTGTAGGTGGCACCATCTGTGAGATATTAGCTTTTTGCCTACAGCATTTTCGATGTTTTTATTTTTTTAAGCTCTTGAAAAATGTGCTTTTTAAACTTGGCAACACTGCCACAGCTTTAAAGCCACTGCTATGTTTTACAGCTCAAAAGAAGCTCTGTGTCTCATCTTTGTAGAGATATGCAAAATGTTGCTGCAGATGTTACCATCTCTGAGATATTAGCTGTTTTGCCTACAGCATTTTCGATGTTTTTATTTTTTTAAGCTTTTGAAAAATGTGCATTTTAAGCTTGGCAACGCTGCTACAGCTTTAAAGCCACTGCTATGTTTCCGTATCCGTGTCTCCGATTTCAAGTGACAGGTAAAATATTGCTGTAGGTGGCACCATCTGTGAGATATTAGCTTTTTGCCTACAGCATTTTCGATGTTTTTATTTTTTTAAGCTTATGAAAAATGTGCATTTTAAGCTTGGCAACACTGCCACAGCTTTAAAGCCACTGCTATGTTTTACAGCTCAAAAGAACCTCTGTGTCTCATCTTTGTAGAGATATGCAAAATGTTGCTGTAGATGTTACCATCTCTGAGGTATTAGCTTTTTGCTTACAGCATTTTCGATGTTTTTATTTTTTTAAGCTCTTGAAAAATGTGCTTTTTAAACTTGGCAACACTGCCACAGCTTTAAAGCCACTGCTATCTCTTACACCTTAAAAGAAGCGTCCGTGTCTCCTCTTTCCAGTGACGGGCAAAATGTTGCTGTAGGTTTTACCATCTCTGAGATATTAGCATTTTGCCTACAGCATTTTCGATGTTTTTATTTTGTTAAGCTCTTGAAAAATGTGCTTTTTTAACTTGGCAACACTGCCACAGCTTTAAAGCCACTGCTATGTTTTACACCTCAAAAGAAGCTCTGTGTCTCATCTTTGTAGAGATATGCAAAATGTTCCTTTAGGTGTTACCATCTCTGAGATATTAGCTGTTTTGCCTACAGCATTTTCGATGTTTTTATTTTTTTAAGCTTTTGAAAAATGTGCATTTTAAGCTTGGCAACACTGCCACAGCTTTAAAGCCACTGCTACGTTTTAGCACTTAAAAGAAGCGTCTGTGTCTCCTCTTTATAGGGATATGCAAAATGTTGCTGTAGATATTACCATCTCTGAGGTATTAGCTTTTTGCTTACAGCATTTTCGATGTTTTTATTTTTTGAAGCTTTTGAAAAATGTGCTTTTTAAGCTTGGCAACACTGCTACAGCTTTAAAGCCACTGCTATGTTTTACGTTTCAGAAGAAGCGTCCGTGTCTCCTCTTTCAAGTGACTGGTAAAATATTGCTGTAGGTGGCACCATCTCTGAGATATTAGCATTTTCGTCTACAGCATTTTCGATGTTTTTATTTTTTTAAGCTTTTGAAAAATGTGCATTTTAAGCTTGGCAACACTGCTACAGCTTTAAAGCCACTGCTATGTTTCCGTGTCCGTGTCTCCGATTTCAAGTGACAGGTAAAATATTGCTGTAGGTGGCACCATCTGTGAGATATTAGCTTTTTGCCTACAGCATTTTCGATGTTTTTATTTTTTTAAGCTTTTGAAAAATGTGCATTTTAAGCTTGGCAACACTGCCACAGCTTTAAAGCCACTGCTACGTTTTAGCCCTTAAAAGAAGCGTCTGTGTCTCCTCTTTATAGGGATATGCAAAATGTTGCTGTAGATGTTACCATCTCTGAGGTATTAGCTTTTTGCTTACAGCATTTTCGATGTTTTTATTTTTTGAAGTTTTTGAAAAATGTGCATTTTAAACTTGGCAACACTGCCACAGCTTTAAAGCCACTGCTACGTTTTAGCCCTTAAAAGAAGCGTCTGTGTCTCCTCTTTATAGGGATATGCAAAATGTTGCTGTAGATGTTACCATATCTGAGGTATTAGCTTTTTGCTTACAGCATTTTCGATGTTTTTATTTTTTTAAGCTCTTGAAAAATGTGCTTTTTAAACTTGGCAACACTGCCACAGCTTTAAAGCCACTGCTATCTCTTACACCTTAAAAGAAGCGTCCGTGTCTCCTCTTTCCAGTGACGGGCAAAATGTTGCTGTAGGTGTTACCGTTTCTGAGATATTAGCATTTTGCCTACAGCATTTTCGATGTTTTTATTTTTTTAAGCTCTTGAAAAATGTGCTTTTTAAACTTGGCAACACTGCCACAGCTTTAAAGCCACTGCTATGTTTTACAGCTCAAAAGAAGCTCTGTGTCTCATCTTTGTAGAGATATGCAAAATGTTGCTGTAGATGTTACCATCTCTGAGATATTAGCTGTTTTGCCTACAGCATTTTCGATGTTTTTATTTTTTTAAGCTTTTGAAAAATGTGCATTTTAAGCTTGGCAACACTGCTACAGCTTTAAAGCCACTGCTATGTTTCCGTGTCCGTGTCTCCGATTTCAAGTGACAGGTAAAATATTGCTGTAGGTGGCCCCATCTGTGAGATATTAGCTTTTTGCCTACAGCATTTTCGATGTTTTTATTTTTTTAAGCTTATGAAAAATGTGCATTTTAAGCTTGGCAACACTGCCACAGCTTTAAAGCCACTGCTATGTTTTACAGCTCAAAAGAAGCTCTGTGTCTCATCTTTGTAGAGATATGCAAAATGTTGCTGTAGATGTTACCATCTCTGAGATATTAGCTGTTTTGCCTACAGCATTTTCGATGTTTTTATTTTTTTAAGCTTTTGAAAAATGTGCATTTTAAGCTTGGCAACACTGCTACAGCTTTAAAGCCACTGCTATGTTTCCGTGTCCGTGTCTCCGATTTCAAGTGACAGGTAAAATATTGCTGTAGGTGGCCCCATCTGTGAGATATTAGCTTTTTGCCTACAGCATTTTCGATGTTTTTATTTTTTTAAGCTTATGAAAAATGTGCATTTTAAGCTTGGCAACACTGCCACAGCTTTAAAGCCACTGCTATGTTTTACAGCTCAAAAGAAGCTCTGTGTCTCATCTTTGTAGGGATATGCAAAATGTTGCTGTAGATGTTACCATCTCTGAGATATTAGCTGTTTTGCCTACAGCATTTTCGATGTTTTTATTTTTTTAAGCTTTTGAAAAATGTGCATTTTAAGCTTGGCAACACTGCTACAGCTTTAAAGCCACTGCTATGTTTCCGTGTCCGTGTCTCCGATTTCAAGTGACAGGTAAAATATTGCTGTAGGTGGCACCATCTGTGAGATATTAGCTTTTTGCCTACAGCATTTTCGATGTTTTTATTTTTTTAAGCTTTTGAAAAATGTGCATTTTAAGCTTGGCAACACTGCCACAGCTTTAAAGCCACTGCTACGTTTTAGCCCTTAAAAGAAGCGTCTGTGTCTCCTCTTTATAGGGATATGCAAAATGTTGCTGTAGATGTTACCATCTCTGAGGTATTAGCTTTTTGCTTACAGCATTTTCGATGTTTTTATTTTTTGAAGTTTTTGAAAAATGTGCATTTTAAGCTTGGCAACACTGCCACAGCTTTAAAGCCACTGCTACGTTTTACCCCTTAAAAGAAGCGTCTGTGTCTCCTCTTTATAGGGATATGCAAAATGTTGCTGTAGGTGTTACCATCTCTGAGATATTAGCATTTTGCCTACAGCATTTTCGATGTTTTTATTTTTGTAAGCTCTTGAAAAATGTGCTTTTTAAACTTGGCAACACTTCCATAGCTTTAAAGCCACGGCTATGGTTTACATCTTAAAAGAAGCACCTGTGTCTCCTCTTTCCAGTGACGGGCAAAATGTTGCTGTAGGTGTTACCATCTCTGAGATATTAGCATTTTGCCTACAGCATTTTCGATGTTTTTATTTTTTTAAGCTTTTGAAAAATGTGCATTTTAAGCTTGGCAACACTGCCACAGCTTAAAAGCCACTGCTACGTTTTAGCCCTTAAAAGAAGCGTCTGTGTCTCCTCTTTATAGGGATATGCAAAATGTTGCTGTAGATGTTACCATATCTGAGGTATTAGCTTTTTGCTTACAGCATTTTCGATGTTTTTATTTTTTTAAGCTCTTGAAAAATGTGCTTTTTAAACTTGGCAACACTGCCACAGCTTTAAAGCCACTGCTATCTCTTACACCTTAAAAGAAGCACCTGTGTCTCCTCTTTCCAGTGACGGGCAAAATGTTGCTGTAGGTGTTACCATCTCTGAGATATTAGCATTTTGCCTACAGCATTTTCGATGTTTTTATTTTTTTAAGCTCTTGAAAAATGTGCTTTTTAAACTTGGCAACACTGCCACAGCTTTAAAGCCACTGCTATCTCTTACACCTTAAAAGAAGCGTCCGTGTCTCCTCTTTCCAGTGAAGGGCAAAATGTTGCTGTAGGTGTTACCGTTTCTGAGATATTAGCATTTTGCCTACAGCATTTTCGATGTTTTTATTTTTTTAAGCTCTTGAAAAATGTGCTTTTTAAACTTGGCAACACTGCCACAGCTTTAAAGCCACTGCTATGTTTTACAGCTCAAAAGAAGCTCTGTGTCTCATCTTTGTAGAGATATGCAAAATGTTACTGTAGATGTTACCATATCTAAGGTATTAGCTTTTTGCTTACAGCATTTTCGATGTTTTTATTTTTTTAAGCTCTTGAAAAATGTGCTTTTTAAACTTGGCAACACTGCCACAGCTTTAAAGCCACTGCTATGTTTTACAGCTCAAAAGAAGCTCTGTGTCTCATCTTTGTAGAGATATGCAAAATGTTGCTGTAGATTTTACCATATCTGAGGTATTAGCTTTTTGCTTACAGCATTTTCGATGTTTTTATTTTTTTAAGCTCTTGAAAAATGTGCTTTTTAAACTTGGCAACACTGCCACAGCTTTAAAGCCACTGCTATCTCTTACACCTTAAAAGAAGCGTCCGTGTCTCCTCTTTCCAGTGACGGGCAAAATGTTGCTGTAGGTGTTACCGTTTCTGAGATATTAGCATTTTGCCTACAGCATTTTCGATGTTTTTATTTTTTTAAGCTCTTGAAAAATGTGCTTTTTAAACTTGGCAACACTGCCACAGCTTTAAAGCCACTGCTATGTTTTACAGCTCAAAAGAAGCTCTGTGTCTCATCTTTGTAGAGATATGCAAAATGTTGCTGTAGATGTTACCATCTCTGAGATATTAGCTGTTTTGCCTACAGCATTTTCGATGTTTTTATTTTTTTAAGCTTTTGAAAAATGTGCATTTTAAGCTTGGCAACACTGCTACAGCTTTAAAGCCACTGCTATGTTTCCGTGTCCGTGTCTCCGATTTCAAGTGACAGGTAAAATATTGCTGTAGGTGGCCCCATCTGTGAGATATTAGCTTTTTGCCTACAGCATTTTCGATGTTTTTATTTTTTTAAGCTTATGAAAAATGTGCATTTTAAGCTTGGCAACACTGCCACAGCTTTAAAGCCACTGCTATGTTTTACAGCTCAAAAGAAGCTCTGTGTCTCATCTTTGTAGAGATATGCAAAATGTTGCTGTAGATGTTACCATCTCTGAGATATTAGCTGTTTTGCCTACAGCATTTTCGATGTTTTTATTTTTTTAAGCTTTTGAAAAATGTGCATTTTAAGCTTGGCAACACTGCTACAGCTTTAAAGCCACTGCTATGTTTCCGTGTCCGTGTCTCCGATTTCAAGTGACAGGTAAAATATTGCTGTAGGTGGCCCCATCTGTGAGATATTAGCTTTTTGCCTACAGCATTTTCGATGTTTTTATTTTTTTAAGCTTATGAAAAATGTGCATTTTAAGCTTGGCAACACTGCCACAGCTTTAAAGCCACTGCTATGTTTTACAGCTCAAAAGAAGCTCTGTGTCTCATCTTTGTAGGGATATGCAAAATGTTGCTGTAGATGTTACCATCTCTGAGATATTAGCTGTTTTGCCTACAGCATTTTCGATGTTTTTATTTTTTTAAGCTTTTGAAAAATGTGCATTTTAAGCTTGGCAACACTGCTACAGCTTTAAAGCCACTGCTATGTTTCCGTGTCCGTGTCTCCGATTTCAAGTGACAGGTAAAATATTGCTGTAGGTGGCACCATCTGTGAGATATTAGCTTTTTGCCTACAGCATTTTCGATGTTTTTATTTTTTTAAGCTTTTGAAAAATGTGCATTTTAAGCTTGGCAACACTGCCACAGCTTTAAAGCCACTGCTATGTTTCCGTGTCCGTGTCTCCGATTTCAAGTGACAGGTAAAATATTGCTGTAGGTGGCACCATCTGTGAGATATTAGCTTTTTGCCTACAGCATTTTCGATGTTTTTATTTTTTTAAGCTCTTGAAAAATGTGCATTTTAAGCTTGGCAACACTGCCACAGCTTTAAAGCCACTGCTATGTTTTACAGCTCAAAAGAAGCTCTGTGTCTCATCTTTGTAGAGATATGCAAAATGTTGCTGTAGATGTTACCATCTCTGAGATATTAGCTGTTTTGCCTACAGCATTTTCGATGTTTTTATTTTTTTAAGCTCTTGAAAAATGTGCTTTTTAAACTTGGCAACACTGCCACAGCTTTAAAGCCACTGCTATGTTTTACAGCTCAAAAGAAGCTCTGTGTCTCATCTTTGTAGAGATATGCAAAATGTTGCTGTAGATGTTACCATCTCTGAGATATTAGCTGTTTTGCCTACAGCATTTTCGATGTTTTTATTTTTTTAAGCTTTTGAAAAATGTGCTTTTTAAACTTGGCAACACTGCCACAGCTTTAAAGCCACTGCTATGTTTTACAGCTCAAAAGAAGCTCTGTGTCTCATCTTTGTAGAGATATGCAAAATGTTGCTGTAGATGTTACCATCTCTGAGATATTAGCATTTTGCCTACAGCATTTTCGATGTTTTTATTTTTTTAAGCTCTTGAAAAATGTGCTTTTTAAACTTGGCAACACTTCCATAGCTTTAAAGCCACGGCTATGGTTTACATCTTAAAAGAAGCACCTGTGTCTCCTCTTTCCAGTGACGGGCAAAATGTTGCTGTAGGTGTTACCATCTCTGAGATATTAGCATTTTGCCTACAGCATTTTCGATGTTTTTATTTTTTTAAGCTTTTGAAAAATGTGCATTTTAAGCTTGGCAACACTGCCACAGCTTAAAAGCCACTGCTACGTTTTAGCCCTTAAAAGAAGCGTCTGTGTCTCCTCTTTATAGGGATATGCAAAATGTTGCTGTAGATGTTACCATATCTGAGGTATTAGCTTTTTGCTTACAGCATTTTCGATGTTTTTATTTTTTTAAGCTCTTGAAAAATGTGCTTTTTAAACTTGGCAACACTGCCACAGCTTTAAAGCCACTGCTATCTCTTACACCTTAAAAGAAGCACCTGTGTCTCCTCTTTCCAGTGACGGGCAAAATGTTGCTGTAGGTGTTACCATCTCTGAGATATTAGCATTTTGCCTACAGCATTTTCGATGTTTTTATTTTTTTAAGCTCTTGAAAAATGTGCTTTTTAAACTTGGCAACACTGCCACAGCTTTAAAGCCACTGCTATCTCTTACACCTTAAAAGAAGCGTCCGTGTCTCCTCTTTCCAGTGACGGGCAAAATGTTGCTGTAGGTGTTACCGTTTCTGAGATATTAGCATTTTGCCTACAGCATTTTCGATGTTTTTATTTTTTTAAGCTCTTGAAAAATGTGCTTTTTAAACTTGGCAACACTGCCACAGCTTTAAAGCCACTGCTATGTTTTACAGCTCAAAAGAAGCTCTGTGTCTCATCTTTGTAGAGATATGCAAAATGTTACTGTAGATGTTACCATATCTAAGGTATTAGCTTTTTGCTTACAGCATTTTCGATGTTTTTATTTTTTTAAGCTCTTGAAAAATGTGCTTTTTAAACTTGGCAACACTGCCACAGCTTTAAAGCCACTGCTATGTTTTACAGCTCAAAAGAAGCTCTGTGTCTCATCTTTGTAGAGATATGCAAAATGTTGCTGTAGATGTTACCATATCTGAGGTATTAGCTTTTTGCTTACAGCATTTTCGATGTTTTTATTTTTTTAAGCTCTTGAAAAATGTGCTTTTTAAACTTGGCAACACTGCCACAGCTTTAAAGCCACTGCTATCTCTTACACCTTAAAAGAAGCGTCCGTGTCTCCTCTTTCCAGTGACGGGCAAAATGTTGCTGTAGGTGTTACCGTTTCTGAGATATTAGCATTTTGCCTACAGCATTTTCGATGTTTTTATTTTTTTAAGCTCTTGAAAAATGTGCTTTTTAAACTTGGCAACACTGCCACAGCTTTAAAGCCACTGCTATGTTTCCGTGTCCGTGTCTCCGATTTCAAGTGACAGGTAAAATATTGCTGTAGGTGGCCCCATCTGTGAGATATTAGCTTTTTGCCTACAGCATTTTCGATGTTTTTATTTTTTTAAGCTTATGAAAAATGTGCATTTTAAGCTTGGCAACACTGCCACAGCTTTAAAGCCACTGCTATGTTTTACAGCTCAAAAGAAGCTCTGTGTCTCATCTTTGTAGAGATATGCAAAATGTTGCTGTAGATGTTACCATCTCTGAGATATTAGCTGTTTTGCCTACAGCATTTTCGATGTTTTTATTTTTTTAAGCTTTTGAAAAATGTGCATTTTAAGCTTGGCAACACTGCTACAGCTTTAAAGCCACTGCTATGTTTCCGTGTCCGTGTCTCCGATTTCAAGTGACAGGTAAAATATTGCTGTAGGTGGCCCCATCTGTGAGATATTAGCTTTTTGCCTACAGCATTTTCGATGTTTTTATTTTTTTAAGCTTATGAAAAATGTGCATTTTAAGCTTGGCAACACTGCCACAGCTTTAAAGCCACTGCTATGTTTTACAGCTCAAAAGAAGCTCTGTGTCTCATCTTTGTAGGGATATGCAAAATGTTGCTGTAGATGTTACCATCTCTGAGATATTAGCTGTTTTGCCTACAGCATTTTCGATGTTTTTATTTTTTTAAGCTTTTGAAAAATGTGCATTTTAAGCTTGGCAACACTGCTACAGCTTTAAAGCCACTGCTATGTTTCCGTGTCCGTGTCTCCGATTTCAAGTGACAGGTAAAATATTGCTGTAGGTGGCACCATCTGTGAGATATTAGCTTTTTGCCTACAGCATTTTCGATGTTTTTATTTTTTTAAGCTTTTGAAAAATGTGCATTTTAAGCTTGGCAACACTGCCACAGCTTTAAAGCCACTGCTATGTTTCCGTGTCCGTGTCTCCGATTTCAAGTGACAGGTAAAATATTGCTGTAGGTGGCACCATCTGTGAGATATTAGCTTTTTGCCTACAGCATTTTCGATGTTTTTATTTTTTTAAGCTCTTGAAAAATGTGCATTTTAAGCTTGGCAACACTGCCACAGCTTTAAAGCCACTGCTATGTTTTACAGCTCAAAAGAAGCTCTGTGTCTCATCTTTGTAGAGATATGCAAAATGTTGCTGTAGATGTTACCATCTCTGAGATATTAGCTGTTTTGCCTACAGCATTTTCGATGTTTTTATTTTTTTAAGCTCTTGAAAAATGTGCTTTTTAAACTTGGCAACACTGCCACAGCTTTAAAGCCACTGCTATGTTTTACAGCTCAAAAGAAGCTCTGTGTCTCATCTTTGTAGAGATATGCAAAATGTTGCTGTAGATGTTACCATCTCTGAGATATTAGCTGTTTTGCCTACAGCATTTTCGATGTTTTTATTTTTTTAAGCTTTTGAAAAATGTGCTTTTTAAACTTGGCAACACTGCCACAGCTTTAAAGCCACTGCTATGTTTTACAGCTCAAAAGAAGCTCTGTGTCTCATCTTTGTAGAGATATGCAAAATGTTGCTGTAGATGTTACCATCTCTGAGATATTAGCTGTTTTGCCTACAGCATTTTCGATGTTTTTATTTTCTTAAGCTTTTGAAAAATGTGCATTTTAAGCTTGGCAACACTGCCACAGCTTTAAAGCCACTGCTACGTTTTACCCCTTAAAAGAAGCGTCTGTGTCTCCTCTTTATAGGGATATGCAAAATGTTGCTGTAGGTGTTACCATCTCTGAGATATTAGCATTTTGCCTACAGCATTTTCGATGTTTTTATTTTTTTAAGCTCTTGAAAAATGTGCTTTTTAAACTTGGCAACACTGCCATAGCTTTAAAGCCACGGCTATGGTTTACATCTTAAAAGAAGCACCTGTGTCTCCTCTTTCCAGTGACGGGCAAAATGTTGCTGTAGGTGTTACCATCTCTGAGATATTAGCATTTTGCCTACAGCATTTTCGATGTTTTTATTTTTTTAAGCTTTTGAAAAATGTGCATTTTAAGCTTGGCAACACTGCCACAGCTTAAAAGCCACTGCTACGTTTTAGCCCTTAAAAGAAGCGTCTGTGTCTCCTCTTTATAGGGATATGCAAAATGTTGCTGTAGATGTTACCATATCTGAGGTATTAGCTTTTTGCTTACAGCATTTTCGATGTTTTTATTTTTTTAAGCTCTTGAAAAATGTGCTTTTTAAACTTGGCAACACTGCCACAGCTTTAAAGCCACTGCTATCTCTTACACCTTAAAAGAAGCACCTGTGTCTCCTCTTTCCAGTGACGGGCAAAATGTTGCTGTAGGTGTTACCATCTCTGAGATATTAGCATTTTGCCTACAGCATTTTCGATGTTTTTATTTTTTTAAGCTCTTGAAAAATGTGCTTTTTAAACTTGGCAACACTGCCACAGCTTTAAAGCCACTGCTATCTCTTACACCTTAAAAGAAGCGTCCGTGTCTCCTCTTTCCAGTGACGGGCAAAATGTTGCTGTAGGTGTTACCGTTTCTGAGATATTAGCATTTTGCCTACAGCATTTTCGATGTTTTTATTTTTTTAAGCTCTTGAAAAATGTGCTTTTTAAACTTGGCAACACTGCCACAGCTTTAAAGCCACTGCTATGTTTTACAGCTCAAAAGAAGCTCTGTGTCTCATCTTTGTAGAGATATGCAAAATGTTACTGTAGATGTTACCATATCTAAGGTATTAGCTTTTTGCTTACAGCATTTTCGATGTTTTTATTTTTTTAAGCTCTTGAAAAATGTGCTTTTTAAACTTGGCAACACTGCCACAGCTTTAAAGCCACTGCTATGTTTTACAGCTCAAAAGAAGCTCTGTGTCTCATCTTTGTAGAGATATGCAAAATGTTGCTGTAGATGTTACCATATCTGAGGTATTAGCTTTTTGCTTACAGCATTTTCGATGTTTTTATTTTTTTAAGCTCTTGAAAAATGTGCTTTTTAAACTTGGCAACACTGCCACAGCTTTAAAGCCACTGCTATCTCTTACACCTTAAAAGAAGCGTCCGTGTCTCCTCTTTCCAGTGACGGGCAAAATGTTGCTGTAGGTGTTACCGTTTCTGAGATATTAGCATTTTGCCTACAGCATTTTCGATGTTTTTATTTTTTTAAGCTCTTGAAAAATGTGCTTTTTAAACTTGGCAACACTGCCACAGCTTTAAAGCCACTGCTATGTTTTACAGCTCAAAAGAAGCTCTGTGTCTCATCTTTGTAGAGATATGCAAAATGTTGCTGTAGATGTTACCATCTCTGAGATATTAGCTGTTTTGCCTACAGCATTTTCGATGTTTTTATTTTTTTAAGCTTTTGAAAAATGTGCATTTTAAGCTTGGCAACACTGCCACAGCTTTAAAGCCACTGCTATGTTTTACAGCTCAAAAGAAGCTCTGTGTCTCATCTTTGTAGAGATATGCAAAATGTTGCTGTAGATGTTACCATCTCTGAGATATTAGCTGTTTTGCCTACAGCATTTTCGATGTTTTTATTTTTTTAAGCTTTTGAAAAATGTGCATTTTAAGCTTGGCAACACTGCTACAGCTTTAAAGCCACTGCTATCTCTTACACCTTAAAAGAAGCACCTGTGTCTCCTCTTTCCAGTGACGGGCAAAATGTTGCTGTAGGTGTTACCATCTCTGAGATATTAGCATTTTGCCTACAGCATTTTCGATGTTTTTATTTTTTTAAGCTCTTGAAAAATGTGCTTTTTAAACTTGGCAACACTGCCACAGCTTTAAAGCCACTGCTATCTCTTACACCTTAAAAGAAGCACCTGTGTCTCCTCTTTCCAGTGACGGGCAAAATGTTGCTGTAGGTGTTACCATCTCTGAGATATTAGCATTTTGCCTACAGCATTTTCGATGTTTTTATTTTTTTAAGCTCTTGAAAAATGTGCTTTTTAAACTTGGCAACACTGCCACAGCTTTAAAGCCACTGCTATCTCTTACACCTTAAAAGAAGCGTCCGTGTCTCCTCTTTCCAGTGACGGGCAAAATGTTGCTGTAGGTGTTACCGTTTCTGAGATATTAGCATTTTGCCTACAGCATTTTCGATGTTTTTATTTTTTTAAGCTCTTGAAAAATGTGCTTTTTAAACTTGGCAACACTGCCACAGCTTTAAAGCCACTGCTATGTTTTACAGCTCAAAAGAAGCTCTGTGTCTCATCTTTGTAGAGATATGCAAAATGTTGCTGTAGATGTTACCATATCTGAGGTATTAGCTTTTTGCTTACAGCATTTTCGATGTTTTTATTTTTTTAAGCTCTTGAAAAATGTGCTTTTTAAACTTGGCAACACTGCCACAGCTTTAAAGCCACTGCTATCTCTTACACCTTAAAAGAAGCGTCCGTGTCTCCTCTTTCCAGTGACGGGCAAAATGTTGCTGTAGGTGTTACCGTTTCTGAGATATTAGCATTTTGCCTACAGCATTTTCGATGTTTTTATTTTTTTAAGCTCTTGAAAAATGTGCTTTTTAAACTTGGCAACACTGCCACAGCTTTAAAGCCACTGCTATGTTTTACAGCTCAAAAGAAGCTCTGTGTCTCATCTTTGTAGAGATATGCAAAATGTTGCTGTAGATGTTACCATATCTGAGGTATTAGCTTTTTGCTTACAGCATTTTCGATGTTTTTATTTTTTTAAGCTCTTGAAAAATGTGCTTTTTAAACTTGGCAACACTGCCACAGCTTTAAAGCCACTGCTATCTCTTACACCTTAAAAGAAGCGTCCGTGTCTCCTCTTTCCAGTGACGGGCAAAATGTTGCTGTAGGTGTTACCGTTTCTGAGATATTAGCATTTTGCCTACAGCATTTTCGATGTTTTTATTTTTTTAAGCTCTTGAAAAATGTGCTTTTTAAACTTGGCAACACTGCCACAGCTTTAAAGCCACTGCTATGTTTTACAGCTCAAAAGAAGCTCTGTGTCTCATCTTTGTAGAGATATGCAAAATGTTGCTGTAGATGTTACCATCTCTGAGATATTAGCTGTTTTGCCTACAGCATTTTCGATGTTTTTATTTTTTTAAGCTTTTGAAAAATGTGCATTTTAAGCTTGGCAACACTGCTACAGCTTTAAAGCCACTGCTATGTTTCCGTGTCCGTGTCTCCGATTTCAAGTGACAGGTAAAATATTGCTGTAGGTGGCCCCATCTGTGAGATATTAGCTTTTTGCCTACCGCATTTTCGATGTTTTTATTTTTTTAAGCTTATGAAAAATGTGCATTTTAAGCTTGGCAACACTGCCACAGCTTTAAAGCCACTGCTATGTTTTACAGCTCAAAAGAAGCTCTGTGTCTCATCTTTGTAGAGATATGCAAAATGTTGCTGTAGATGTTACCATCTCTGAGATATTAGCTGTTTTGCCTACAGCATTTTCGATGTTTTTATTTTTTTAAGCTTTTGAAAAATGTGCATTTTAAGCTTGGCAACACTGCTACAGCTTTAAAGCCACTGCTATGTTTCCGTGTCCGTGTCTCCGATTTCAAGTGACAGGTAAAATATTGCTGTAGGTGGCCCCATCTGTGAGATATTAGCTTTTTGCCTACAGCATTTTCGATGTTTTTATTTTTTTAAGCTTATGAAAAATGTGCATTTTAAGCTTGGCAACACTGCCACAGCTTTAAAGCCACTGCTATGTTTTACAGCTCAAAAGAAGCTCTGTGTCTCATCTTTGTAGGGATATGCAAAATGTTGCTGTAGATGTTACCATCTCTGAGATATTAGCTGTTTTGCCTACAGCATTTTCGATGTTTTTATTTTTTTAAGCTTTTGAAAAATGTGCATTTTAAGCTTGGCAACACTGCTACAGCTTTAAAGCCACTGCTATGTTTCCGTGTCCGTGTCTCCGATTTCAAGTGACAGGTAAAATATTGCTGTAGGTGGCACCATCTGTGAGATATTAGCTTTTTGCCTACAGCATTTTCGATGTTTTTATTTTTTTAAGCTTTTGAAAAATGTGCATTTTAAGCTTGGCAACACTGCCACAGCTTTAAAGCCACTGCTACGTTTTAGCCCTTAAAAGAAGCGTCTGTGTCTCCTCTTTATAGGGATATGCAAAATGTTGCTGTAGATGTTACCATCTCTGAGGTATTAGCTTTTTGCTTACAGCATTTTCGATGTTTTTATTTTTTGAAGTTTTTGAAAAATGTGCATTTTAAGCTTGGCAACACTGCCACAGCTTTAAAGCCACTGCTACGTTTTACCCCTTAAAAGAAGCGTCTGTGTCTACTCTTTATAGGGATATGCAAAATGTTGCTGTAGGTGTTACCATCTCTGAGATATTAGCATTTTGCCTACAGCATTTTCGATGTTTTTATTTTTTTAAGCTCTTGAAAAATGTGCTTTTTAAACTTGGCAACACTGCCATAGCTTTAAAGCCACGGCTATGGTTTACATCTTAAAAGAAGCACCTGTGTCTCCTCTTTCCAGTGACGGGCAAAATGTTGCTGTAGGTGTTACCATCTCTGAGATATTAGCATTTTGCCTACAGCATTTTCGATGTTTTTATTTTTTTAAGCTTTTGAAAAATGTGCATTTTAAGCTTGGCAACACTGCCACAGCTTAAAAGCCACTGCTACGTTTTAGCCCTTAAAAGAAGCGTCTGTGTCTCCTCTTTATAGGGATATGCAAAATGTTGCTGTAGATGTTACCATATCTGAGGTATTAGCTTTTTGCTTACAGCATTTTCGATGTTTTTATTTTTTTAAGCTCTTGAAAAATGTGCTTTTTAAACTTGGCAACACTGCCACAGCTTTAAAGCCACTGCTATCTCTTACACCTTAAAAGAAGCACCTGTGTCTCCTCTTTCCAGTGACGGGCAAAATGTTGCTGTAGGTGTTACCATCTCTGAGATATTAGCATTTTGCCTACAGCATTTTCGATGTTTTTATTTTTTTAAGCTCTTGAAAAATGTGCTTTTTAAACTTGGCAACACTGCCACAGCTTTAAAGCCACTGCTATCTCTTACACCTTAAAAGAAGCGTCCGTGTCTCCTCTTTCCAGTGACGGGCAAAATGTTGCTGTAGGTGTTACCGTTTCTGAGATATTAGCATTTTGCCTACAGCATTTTCGATGTTTTTATTTTTTTAAGCTCTTGAAAAATGTGCTTTTTAAACTTGGCAACACTGCCACAGCTTTAAAGCCACTGCTATGTTTTACAGCTCAAAAGAAGCTCTGTGTCTCATCTTTGTAGAGATATGCAAAATGTTGCTGTAGATGTTACCATATCTGAGGTATTAGCTTTTTGCTTACAGCATTTTCGATGTTTTTATTTTTTTAAGCTCTTGAAAAATGTGCTTTTTAAACTTGGCAACACTGCCACAGCTTTAAAGCCACTGCTATCTCTTACACCTTAAAAGAAGCGTCCGTGTCTCCTCTTTCCAGTGACGGGCAAAATGTTGCTGTAGGTGTTACCGTTTCTGAGATATTAGCATTTTGCCTACAGCATTTTCGATGTTTTTATTTTTTTAAGCTCTTGAAAAATGTGCTTTTTAAACTTGGCAACACTGCCACAGCTTTAAAGCCACTGCTATGTTTTACAGCTCAAAAGAAGCTCTGTGTCTCATCTTTGTAGAGATATGCAAAATGTTGCTGTAGATGTTACCATCTCTGAGATATTAGCTGTTTTGCCTACAGCATTTTCGATGTTTTTATTTTTTTAAGCCTTTGAAAAATGTGCATTTTAAGCTTGGCAACACTGCTACAGCTTTAAAGCCACTGCTATGTTTCCGTGTCCGTGTCTCCGATTTCAACTGACAGGTAAAATATTGCTGTAGGTGGCACAATCTGTGAGATATTAGCTTTTTGCCTACAGCATTTTCGATGTTTTTATTTTTTTAAGCTTATGAAAAATGTGCATTTTAAGCTTGGCAACACTGCCACAGCTTTAAAGCCACTGCTATGTTTTACAGCTCAAAAGAAGCTCTGTGTCTCATCTTTGTAGAGATATGCAAAATGTTGCTGTAGATGTTACCATCTCTGAGATATTAGCTGTTTTGCCTACAGCATTTTCGATGTTTTTATTTTTTTAAGCCTTTGAAAAATGTGCATTTTAAGCTTGGCAACACTGCTACAGCTTTAAAGCCACTGCTATGTTTCCGTGTCCGTGTCTCCGATTTCAAGTGACAGGTAAAATATTGCTGTAGGTGGCACCATCTGTGAGATATTAGCTTTTTGCCTACAGCATTTTCGATGTTTTTATTTTTTTAAGCTTTTGAAAAATGTGCATTTTAAGCTTGGCAACACTGCCACAGCTTTAAAGCCACTGCTACGTTTTAGCCCTTAAAAGAAGCGTCTGTGTCTCCTCTTTATAGGGATATGCAAAATGTTGCTGTAGATGTTACCATATCTGAGGTATTAGCTTTTTGCTTACAGCATTTTCGATGTTTTTATTTTTTTAAGCTCTTGAAAAATGTGCTTTTTAAACTTGGCAACACTGCCACAGCTTTAAAGCCACTGCTATCTCTTACACCTTAAAAGAAGCACCTGTGTCTCCTCTTTCCAGTGACGGGCAAAATGTTGCTGTAGGTGTTACCATCTCTGAGATATTAGCATTTTGCCTACAGCATTTTCGATGTTTTTATTTTTTTAAGCTCTTGAAAAATGTGCTTTTTAAACTTGGCAACACTGCCACAGCTTTAAAGCCACTGCTATCTCTTACACCTTAAAAGAAGCGTCCGTGTCTCCTCTTTCCAGTGACGGGCAAAATGTTGCTGTAGGTGTTACCGTTTCTGAGATATTAGCATTTTGCCTACAGCATTTTCGATGTTTTTATTTTTTTAAGCTCTTGAAAAATGTGCTTTTTAAACTTGGCAACACTGCCACAGCTTTAAAGCCACTGCTATGTTTTACAGCTCAAAAGAAGCTCTGTGTCTCATCTTTGTAGAGATATGCAAAATGTTGCTGTAGATGTTACCATATCTGAGGTATTAGCTTTTTGCTTACAGCATTTTCGATGTTTTTATTTTTTTAAGCTCTTGAAAAATGTGCTTTTTAAACTTGGCAACACTGCCACAGCTTTAAAGCCACTGCTATCTCTTACACCTTAAAAGAAGCGTCCGTGTCTCCTCTTTCCAGTGACGGGCAAAATGTTGCTGTAGGTGTTACCGTTTCTGAGATATTAGCATTTTGCCTACAGCATTTTCGATGTTTTTATTTTTTTAAGCTCTTGAAAAATGTGCTTTTTAAACTTGGCAACACTGCCACAGCTTTAAAGCCACTGCTATGTTTTACAGCTCAAAAGAAGCTCTGTGTCTCATCTTTGTAGAGATATGCAAAATGTTGCTGTAGATGTTACCATCTCTGAGATATTAGCTGTTTTGCCTACAGCATTTTCGATGTTTTTATTTTTTTAAGCCTTTGAAAAATGTGCATTTTAAGCTTGGCAACACTGCTACAGCTTTAAAGCCACTGCTATGTTTCCGTGTCCGTGTCTCCGATTTCAAGTGACAGGTAAAATATTGCTGTAGGTGGCACAATCTGTGAGATATTAGCTTTTTGCCTACAGCATTTTCGATGTTTTTATTTTTTTAAGCTTATGAAAAATGTGCATTTTAAGCTTGGCAACACTGCCACAGCTTTAAAGCCACTGCTATGTTTTACAGCTCAAAAGAAGCTCTGTGTCTCATCTTTGTAGAGATATGCAAAATGTTGCTGTAGATGTTACCATCTCTGAGATATTAGCTGTTTTGCCTACAGCATTTTCGATGTTTTTATTTTTTTAAGCCTTTGAAAAATGTGCATTTTAAGCTTGGCAACACTGCTACAGCTTTAAAGCCACTGCTATGTTTCCGTGTCCGTGTCTCCGATTTCAAGTGACAGGTAAAATATTGCTGTAGGTGGCACCATCTGTGAGATATTAGCTTTTTGCCTACAGCATTTTCGATGTTTTTATTTTTTTAAGCTTTTGAAAAATGTGCATTTTAAGCTTGGCAACACTGCCACAGCTTTAAAGCCACTGCTACGTTTTAGCCCTTAAAAGAAGCGTCTGTGTCTCCTCTTTATAGGGATATGCAAAATGTTGCTGTAGATGTTACCATCTCTGAGGTATTAGCTTTTTGCTTACAGCATTTTCGATGTTTTTATTTTTTGAAGTTTTTGAAAAATGTGCATTTTAAGCTTGGCAACACTGCCACAGCTTTAAAGCCACTGCTACGTTTTAGCCCTTAAAAGAAGCGTCTGTGTCTCCTCTTTATAGGGATATGCAAAATGTTGCTGTAGATGTTACCATCTCTGAGGTATTAGCTTTTTGCTTACAGTATTTTCGATGTTTTTATTTTTTGAAGTTTTTGAAAAATGTGCATTTTAAGCTTGGCAACACTGCCACAGCTTTAAAGCCACTGCTACGTTTTACCCCTTAAAAGAAGCGTCTGTGTCTCCTCTTTATAGGGATATGCAAAATGTTGCTGTAGGTGTTACCATCTCTGAGATATTAGCATTTTGCCTACAGCATTTTCGATGTTTTTATTTTTTTAAGCTCTTGAAAAATGTGCTTTTTAAACTTGGCAACACTGCCATAGCTTTAAAGCCACGGCTATGGTTTACATCTTAAAAGAAGCACCTGTGTCTCCTCTTTCCAGTGACGGGCAAAATGTTGCCGTAGGTGTTACCATCTCTGAGATATTAGCATTTTGCCTGCAGCATTTTCGATGTTTTTATTTTTTTAAGCTCTTGAAAAATGTGCTTTTTAAACTTGGCAACACTGCCATAGCTTTAAAGCCACTGCTATGTTTTACCCCTCAAAAGAATCGTCTGTGTCTCATCTTTGTAGAGATATGCAAAATGTTGCTGTAGATGTTACCATCTCTGAGATATTAGCTGTTTTGCCTACAGCATTTTCGATGTTTTTATTTTTTTAAGCTTTTGAAAAATGTGCATTTTAAGCTTGGCAACACTGCTACAGCTTTAAAGCCACTGCTATGTTTCCGTGTCCGTGTCTCCGATTTCAAGTGACAGGTAAAATATTGCTGTAGGTGGCACCATCTGTGAGATATTAGCTTTTTGCCTACAGCATTTTCGATGTTTTTATTTTTTTAAGCTTTTGAAAAATGTGCATTTTAAGCTTGGCAGCACTGCCACAGCTTTAAAGCCACTGCTACGTTTTAGCACTTAAAAGAAGCGTCTGTGTCTCCTCTTTATAGGGATATGCAAAATGTTGCTGTAGATGTTACCATCTCTGAGGTATTAGCTTTTTGCTTACAGCATTTTCGATGTTTTTATTTTTTGAAGTTTTTGAAAAATGTGCATTTTAAGCTTGGCAACACTGCCACAGCTTTAAAGCCACTGCTACGTTTTAGACCTTAAAAGAAGCGTCTGTGTCTCCTCTTTTTAGGGATATGCAAAATGTTGCTGTAGATGTTACCATCTCTGAGGTATTAGCTTTTTGCTTACAGCATTTTCGATGTTTTTATTTTTTTAAGCTCTTGAAAAATGTGCTTTTTAAACTTGGCAACACTGCCATAGCTTTAAAGCCACTGCTATGTTTTACCCCTCAAAAGAATCGTCTGTGTCTCCTCTTTGTAGAGATGTGCAAACTGTTGCTGTAGGTGTTACCATCTCTGAGATATTAGCTGTTTTGCCTACAGCATTTTCGATGTTTTTATTTTTTTAAGCTCTTGAAAAATGTGCTTTTTAAACTTGGCAACACTGCCATAGCTTTAAAGCCACTGCTATGTTTTACCCCTCAAAAGAATCGTCTGTGTCTCATCTTTGTAGAGATATGCAAAATGTTGCTGTAGATGTTACCATCTCTGAGATATTAGCTGTTTTGCCTACAGCATTTTCGATGTTTTTATTTTTTTAAGCTTTTGAAAAATGTGCATTTTAAGCTTGGCAACACTGCTACAGCTTTAAAGCCACTGCTATGTTTCCGTGTCCGTGTCTCCGATTTCAAGTGACAGGTAAAATATTGCTGTAGGTGGCACCATCTGTGAGATATTAGCTTTTTGCCTACAGCATTTTCGATGTTTTTATTTTTTTAAGCTTTTGAAAAATGTGCATTTTAAGCTTGGCAACACTGCCACAGCTTTAAAGCCACTGCTACGTTTTAGCCCTTAAAAGAAGCGTCTGTGTCTCCTCTTTATAGGGATATGCAAAATGTTGCTGTAGATGTTACCATCTCTGAGGTATTAGCTTTTTGCTTACAGCATTTTCGATGTTTTTATTTTTTGAAGTTTTTGAAAAATGTGCATTTTAAGCTTGGCAACACTGCCACAGCTTTAAAGCCACTGCTACGTTTTAGCCCTTAAAAGAAGCGTCTGTGTCTCCTCTTTATAGGGATATGCAAAATGTTGCTGTAGATGTTACCATCTCTGAGGTATTAGCTTTTTGCTTACAGCATTTTCGATGTTTTTATTTTTTGAAGTTTTTGAAAAATGTGCATTTTAAGCTTGGCAACACTGCCACAGCTTTAAAGCCACTGCTACGTTTTACCCCTTAAAAGAAGCGCCTGTGTCTCCTCTTTATAGGGATATGCAAAATGTTGCTGTAGGTGTTACCATCTCTGAGATATTAGCATTTTGCCTACAGCATTTTCGATGTTTTTATTTTTTTAAGCTCTTGAAAAATGTGCTTTTTAAACTTGGCAACACTGCCATAGCTTTAAAGCCACGGCTATGGTTTACATCTTAAAAGAAGCACCTGTGTCTCCTCTTTCCAGTGACGGGCAAAATGTTGCTGTAGGTGTTACCATCTCTGAGATATTAGCATTTTGCCTACAGCATTTTCGATGTTTTTATTTTTTTAAGCTCTTGAAAAATGTGCTTTTTAAACTTGGCAACACTGCCATAGCTTTAAAGCCACTGCTATGTTTTACCCCTCAAAAGAATCGTCTGTGTCTCATCTTTGTAGAGATATGCAAAATGTTGCTGTAGATGTTACCATCTCTGAGATATTAGCTGTTTTGCCTACAGCATTTTCGATGTTTTTATTTTTTTAAGCTTTTGAAAAATGTGCTTCTTAAACTTGGCAACACTGCCACAGCTTTAAAGCCACTGCTATGTTTTACCCCTCAAAAGAAGCGCCTGTGTCTCCTCTTTCTAGAGATGTGCAAAATGTTGCTGTAGGTGTTACCATTTCTGAGATATTAGTATTATACCTACAGCATTTTCGATGTTTTTATTTTTTTAAGCTTTTGAAAAATGTACTTTTTAAACTTGGCAACACTGCCACAGCTTTAAAGCCACTGCTATGTTTTACCCCTCAAAAGAAGCGTCTGTGTCTCCTCTTTCTAGAGATGTGCAAAATGTTGCTGTAGGTGTTACCATCTCTGAGATATTAGCATTATACCTACAGCATTTTCGATGTTTTTATTTGTTTTAAGCTTTTGAAAAATGTGCTTCTTAAACTTGGCAACACTGCCACAGCTTTAAAGCCACTGCTATGTTTTACCCCTCAAAAGAAGCGTCTGTGTCTCCTCTTTCTAAAGATGTGCAAAATGTTGCTGTAGGTGTTACCATCTCTGAGATATTAGTATTTTGCCTACAGCATTTTCGATGTTTTTATTTTTTTAAGCTTTTGAAAAATGTGCTTCTTAAACTTGGCAACACTGCCACAGCTTTAAAGCCACTGCTATGTTTTACCCCTCAAAAGAAGCGTCTGTGTCTCCTCTTTCTAGAGATGTGCAAAATGTTGCTGTAGGTGTTACCATCTCTGAGATATTAGCATTATACCTACAGCATTTTCGATGTTTTTATTTGTTTTAAGCTTTTGAAAAATGTGCTTCTTAAACTTGGCAACACTGCCACAGCTTTAAAGCCACTGCTATGTTTTACCCCTCAAAAGAAGCGTCTGTGTCTCCTCTTTCTAAAGATGTGCAAAATGTTGCTGTAGGTGTTACCATCTCTGAGATATTAGTATTTTGCCTACAGCATTTTCGATGTTTTTATTTTTTGAAGTTTTTGAAAAATGTGCATTTTAAGCTTGGCAACACTGCCACAGCTTTAAAGCCACTGCTACGTTTTACCCCTTAAAAGAAGCGTCTGTGTCTCCTCTTTATAGGGATATGCAAAATGTTGCTGTAGGTGTTACCATCTCTGAGATATTAGCATTTTGCCTACAGCATTTTCGATGTTTTTATTTTTTTAAGCTCTTGAAAAATGTGCTTTTTAAACTTGGCAACACTGCCATAGCTTTAAAGCCACGGCTATGGTTTACATCTTAAAAGAAGCACCTGTGTCTCCTCTTTCCAGTGACGGGCAAAATGTTGCTGTAGGTGTTACCATCTCTGAGATATTAGCATTTTGCCTACAGCATTTTCGATGTTTTTATTTTTTTAAGCTCTTGAAAAATGTGCTTTTTAAACTTGGCAACACTGCCATAGCTTTAAAGCCACTGCTATGTTTTACCCCTCAAAAGAATCGTCTGTGTCTCATCTTTGTAGAGATATGCAAAATGTTGCTGTAGATGTTACCATCTCTGAGATATTAGCTGTTTTGCCTACAGCATTTTCGATGTTTTTATTTTTTTAAGCTTTTGAAAAATGTGCTTCTTAAACTTGGCAACACTGCCACAGCTTTAAAGCCACTGCTATGTTTTACCCCTCAAAAGAAGCGTCTGTGTCTCCTCTTTCTAAAGATGTGCAAAATGTTGCTGTAGGTGTTACCATCTCTGAGATATTAGTATTTTGCCTACAGCATTTTCGATGTTTTTATTTTTTTAAGCTTTTGAAAAATGTGCTTTTTAAACTTGGCAACACTGCCACAGCTTTAAAGCCACTGCTATTTTTTACCCCTACAAAGAAGCGTCTGTGTCTCCTCTTTTTAGAGATGTGCAAAATGTTGCTGTAGGTGTTACCATCTCTGAGATATTAGTATTTTGACTACAGCATTTTCGATGTTTTTATTTTTTTAAGCTTTTGAAAAATGTGCTTTTTAAACTTGGCAACACTGCCACAGCCTTAAAGCCACTGCTATGTTTTACCCCTCAAAAGAAGCGTCTGTGTCTCCTCTTTCTAGAGATGTGCAAAATGTTGCTGTAGGTGTTACCATCTCTGTGATATTAGCATTATACCTACAGCATTTTCGATGTTTTTATTTTTTTTAAGCTTTTGAAAAATGTGCTTATTAAACTTGGCAACACTGCCACAGCTTTAAAGCCACTGCTAAGTTTTACCCCTCAAAAGAAGCGTCTGTGTCTCCTCTTTCTAGAGATGTGCAAAATGTTGCTGTAGATGTTACCATCTCTGAGATATTAGCTGTTTTGCCTACAGCATTTTCGATGTTTTTATTTTTTTAAGCTTTTGAAAAATGTGCATTTTAAGCTTGGCAACACTGCTACAGCTTTAAAGCCACTGCTATGTTTCCGTGTCCGTGTCTCCAATTTCAAGTGACAGGTAAAATATTGCTGTAGGTGGCACCATCTGTGAGATATTAGCTTTTTGCCTACAGCATTTTCGATGTTTTTATTTTTTTAAGCTTTTGAAAAATGTGCATTTTAAGCTTGGCAACACTGCCACAGCTTTAAAGCCACTGCTACGTTTTAGCACTTAAAAGAAGCGTCTGTGTCTCCTCTTTATAGGGATATGCAAAATGTTGCTGTAGATGTTACCATCTCTGAGGTATTAGCTTTTTGCTTACAGCATTTTCGATGTTTTTATTTTTTGAAGTTTTTGAAAAATGTGCATTTTAAGCTTGGCAACACTGCCACAGCTTTAAAGCCACTGCTACGTTTTAGCCCTTAAAAGAAGCGTCTGTGTCTCCTCTTTATAGGGATATGCAAAATGTTGCTGTAGATGTTACCATCTCTGAGGTATTAGCTTTTTGCTTACAGCATTTTCGATGTTTTTATTTTTTTAAGCTCTTGAAAAATGTGCTTTTTAAACTTGGCAACACTGCCACAGCCTTAAAGCCACTGCTATGTTTTACCCCTCAAAAGAAGCGTCTGTGTCTCCTCTTTCTAGAGATGTGCAAAATGTTGCTGTAGGTGTTACCATCTCTGTGATATTAGCATTATACCTACAGCATTTTCGATGTTTTTATTTTTTTTAAGCTTTTGAAAAATGTGCTTCTTAAACTTGGCAACACTGCCACAGCTTTAAAGCCACTGCTAAGTTTTACCCCTCAAAAGAAGCGTCTGTGTCTCCTCTTTCTAGAGATGTGCAAAATGTTGCTGTAGATGTTACCATCTCTGAGATATTAGCTGTTTTGCCTACAGCATTTTCGATGTTTTTATTTTTTTAAGCTTTTGAAAAATGTGCATTTTAAGCTTGGCAACACTGCTACAGCTTTAAAGCCACTGCTATGTTTCCGTGTCCGTGTCTCCGATTTCAAGTGACAGGTAAAATATTGCTGTAGGTGGCACCATCTGTGAGATATTAGCTTTTTGCCTACAGCATTTTCGATGTTTTTATTTTTTTAAGCTTTTGAAAAATGTGCATTTTAAGCTTGGCAACACTGCCACAGCTTTAAAGCCACTGCTACGTTTTAGCACTTAAAAGAAGCGTCTGTGTCTCCTCTTTATAGGGATATGCAAAATGTTGCTGTAGATGTTACCATCTCTGAGGTATTAGCTTTTTGCTTACAGCATTTTCGATGTTTTTATTTTTTGAAGTTTTTGAAAAATGTGCATTTTAAGCTTGGCAACACTGCCACAGCTTTAAAGCCACTGCTACGTTTTAGCCCTTAAAAGAAGCGTCTGTGTCTCCTCTTTATAGGGATATGCAAAATGTTGCTGTAGATGTTACCATCTCTGAGGTATTAGCTTTTTGCTTACAGCATTTTCGATGTTTTTATTTTTTTAAGCTCTTGAAAAATGTGCTTTTTAAACTTGGCAACACTGCCATAGCTTTAAAGCCACTGCTATGTTTTACCCCTCAAAAGAATCGTCTGTGTCTCCTCTTTGTAGAGATGTGCAAACTGTTGCTGTAGGTGTTACCATCTCTGAGATATTAGCTGTTTTGCCTACAGCATTTTCGATGTTTTTATTTTTTTAAGCTCTTGAAAAATGTGCTTTTTAAACTTGGCAACACTGCCATAGCTTTAAAGCCACTGCTATGTTTTACCCCTCAAAAGAATCGTCTGTGTCTCATCTTTGTAGAGATATGCAAAATGTTGCTGTAGATGTTACCATCTCTGAGATATTAGCTGTTTTGCCTACAGCATTTTCGATGTTTTTATTTTTTTAAGCTTTTGAAAAATGTGCATTTTAAGCTTGGCAACACTGCTACAGCTTTAAAGCCACTGCTATGTTTCCGTGTCCGTGTCTCCGATTTCAAGTGACAGGTAAAATATTGCTGTAGGTGGCACCATCTGTGAGATATTAGCTTTTTGCCTACAGCATTTTCGATGTTTTTATTTTTTTAAGCTTTTGAAAAATGTGCATTTTAAGCTTGGCAACACTGCCACAGCTTTAAAGCCACTGCTACGTTTTAGCCCTTAAAAGAAGCGTCTGTGTCTCCTCTTTATAGGGATATGCAAAATGTTGCTGTAGATGTTACCATCTCTGAGGTATTAGCTTTTTGCTTACAGCATTTTCGATGTTTTTATTTTTTGAAGTTTTTGAAAAATGTGCATTTTAAGCTTGGCAACACTGCCACAGCTTTAAAGCCACTGCTACGTTTTAGCCCTTAAAAGAAGCGTCTGTGTCTCCTCTTTATAGGGATATGCAAAATGTTGCTGTAGATGTTACCATCTCTGAGGTATTAGCTTTTTGCTTACAGCATTTTCGATGTTTTTATTTTTTGAAGTTTTTGAAAAATGTGCATTTTAAGCTTGGCAACACTGCCACAGCTTTAAAGCCACTGCTACGTTTTACCCCTTAAAAGAAGCGTCTGTGTCTCCTCTTTATAGGGATATGCAAAATGTTGCTGTAGGTGTTACCATCTCTGAGATATTAGCATTTTGCCTACAGCATTTTCGATGTTTTTATTTTTTTAAGCTCTTGAAAAATGTGCTTTTTAAACTTGGCAACACTGCCATAGCTTTAAAGCCCCGGCTATGGTTTACATCTTAAAAGAAGCACCTGTGTCTCCTCTTTCCAGTGACGGGCAAAATGTTGCTGTAGGTGTTACCATCTCTGAGATATTAGCATTTTGCCTACAGCATTTTCGATGTTTTTATTTTTTTAAGCTTTTGAAAAATGTGCTTCTTAAACTTGGCAACACTGCCACAGCTTTAAAGCCACTGCTATGTTTTACCCCTCAAAAGAAGCGCCTGTGTCTCCTCTTTCTAGAGATGTGCAAAATGTTGCTGTAGGTGTTACCATTTCTGAGATATTAGTATTATACCTACAGCATTTTCGATGTTTTTATTTTTTTAAGCTTTTGAAAAATGTACTTTTTAAACTTGGCAACACTGCCACAGCTTTAAAGCCACTGCTATGTTTTACCCCTCAAAAGAAGCGTCTGTGTCTCCTCTTTCTAGAGATGTGCAAAATGTTGCTGTAGGTGTTACCATCTCTGAGATATTAGCATTATACCTACAGCATTTTCGATGTTTTTATTTGTTTTAAGCTTTTGAAAAATGTGCTTCTTAAACTTGGCAACACTGCCACAGCTTTAAAGCCACTGCTATGTTTTACCCCTCAAAAGAAGCGTCTGTGTCTCCTCTTTCTAAAGATGTGCAAAATGTTGCTGTAGGTGTTACCATCTCTGAGATATTAGTATTTTGCCTACAGCATTTTCGATGTTTTTATTTTTTTAAGCTTTTGAAAAATGTGCTTCTTAAACTTGGCAACACTGCCACAGCTTTAAAGCCACTGCTATGTTTTACCCCTCAAAAGAAGCGTCTGTGTCTCCTCTTTCTAGAGATGTGCAAAATGTTGCTGTAGGTGTTACCATCTCTGAGATATTAGCATTATACCTACAGCATTTTCGATGTTTTTATTTGTTTTAAGCTTTTGAAAAATGTGCTTCTTAAACTTGGCAACACTGCCACAGCTTTAAAGCCACTGCTATGTTTTACCCCTCAAAAGAAGCGTCTGTGTCTCCTCTTTCTAAAGATGTGCAAAATGTTGCTGTAGGTGTTACCATCTCTGAGATATTAGTATTTTGCCTACAGCATTTTCGATGTTTTTATTTTTTGAAGTTTTTGAAAAATGTGCATTTTAAGCTTGGCAACACTGCCACAGCTTTAAAGCCACTGCTACGTTTTACCCCTTAAAAGAAGCGTCTGTGTCTCCTCTTTATAGGGATATGCAAAATGTTGCTGTAGGTGTTACCATCTCTGAGATATTAGCATTTTGCCTACAGCATTTTCGATGTTTTTATTTTTTTAAGCTCTTGAAAAATGTGCTTTTTAAACTTGGCAACACTGCCATAGCTTTAAAGCCACGGCTATGGTTTACATCTTAAAAGAAGCACCTGTGTCTCCTCTTTCCAGTGACGGGCAAAATGTTGCTGTAGGTGTTACCATCTCTGAGATATTAGCATTTTGCCTACAGCATTTTCGATGTTTTTATTTTTTTAAGCTCTTGAAAAATGTGCTTTTTAAACTTGGCAACACTGCCATAGCTTTAAAGCCACTGCTATGTTTTACCCCTCAAAAGAATCGTCTGTGTCTCATCTTTGTAGAGATATGCAAAATGTTGCTGTAGATGTTACCATCTCTGAGATATTAGCTGTTTTGCCTACAGCATTTTCGATGTTTTTATTTTTTTAAGCTTTTGAAAAATGTGCTTCTTAAACTTGGCAACACTGCCACAGCTTTAAAGCCACTGCTATGTTTTACCCCTCAAAAGAAGCGTCTGTGTCTCCTCTTTCTAAAGATGTGCAAAATGTTGCTGTAGGTGTTACCATCTCTGAGATATTAGTATTTTGCCTACAGCATTTTCGATGTTTTTATTTTTTTAAGCTTTTGAAAAATGTGCTTTTTAAACTTGGCAACACTGCCACAGCTTTAAAGCCACTGCTATTTTTTACCCCTACAAAGAAGCGTCTGTGTCTCCTCTTTTTAGAGATGTGCAAAATGTTGCTGTAGGTGTTACCATCTCTGAGATATTAGTATTTTGACTACAGCATTTTCGATGTTTTTATTTTTTTAAGCTTTTGAAAAATGTGCTTTTTAAACTTGGCAACACTGCCACAGCCTTAAAGCCACTGCTATGTTTTACCCCTCAAAAGAAGCGTCTGTGTCTCCTCTTTCTAGAGATGTGCAAAATGTTGCTGTAGGTGTTACCATCTCTGTGATATTAGCATTATACCTACAGCATTTTCGATGTTTTTATTTTTTTTAAGCTTTTGAAAAATGTGCTTATTAAACTTGGCAACACTGCCACAGCTTTAAAGCCACTGCTAAGTTTTACCCCTCAAAAGAAGCGTCTGTGTCTCCTCTTTCTAGAGATGTGCAAAATGTTGCTGTAGATGTTACCATCTCTGAGATATTAGCTGTTTTGCCTACAGCATTTTCGATGTTTTTATTTTTTTAAGCTTTTGAAAAATGTGCATTTTAAGCTTGGCAACACTGCTACAGCTTTAAAGCCACTGCTATGTTTCCGTGTCCGTGTCTCCAATTTCAAGTGACAGGTAAAATATTGCTGTAGGTGGCACCATCTGTGAGATATTAGCTTTTTGCCTACAGCATTTTCGATGTTTTTATTTTTTTAAGCTTTTGAAAAATGTGCATTTTAAGCTTGGCAACACTGCCACAGCTTTAAAGCCACTGCTACGTTTTAGCACTTAAAAGAAGCGTCTGTGTCTCCTCTTTATAGGGATATGCAAAATGTTGCTGTAGATGTTACCATCTCTGAGGTATTAGCTTTTTGCTTACAGCATTTTCGATGTTTTTATTTTTTGAAGTTTTTGAAAAATGTGCATTTTAAGCTTGGCAACACTGCCACAGCTTTAAAGCCACTGCTACGTTTTAGCCCTTAAAAGAAGCGTCTGTGTCTCCTCTTTATAGGGATATGCAAAATGTTGCTGTAGATGTTACCATCTCTGAGGTATTAGCTTTTTGCTTACAGCATTTTCGATGTTTTTATTTTTTTAAGCTCTTGAAAAATGTGCTTTTTAAACTTGGCAACACTGCCACAGCCTTAAAGCCACTGCTATGTTTTACCCCTCAAAAGAAGCGTCTGTGTCTCCTCTTTCTAGAGATGTGCAAAATGTTGCTGTAGGTGTTACCATCTCTGTGATATTAGCATTATACCTACAGCATTTTCGATGTTTTTATTTTTTTTAAGCTTTTGAAAAATGTGCTTCTTAAACTTGGCAACACTGCCACAGCTTTAAAGCCACTGCTAAGTTTTACCCCTCAAAAGAAGCGTCTGTGTCTCCTCTTTCTAGAGATGTGCAAAATGTTGCTGTAGATGTTACCATCTCTGAGATATTAGCTGTTTTGCCTACAGCATTTTCGATGTTTTTATTTTTTTAAGCTTTTGAAAAATGTGCATTTTAAGCTTGGCAACACTGCTACAGCTTTAAAGCCACTGCTATGTTTCCGTGTCCGTGTCTCCGATTTCAAGTGACAGGTAAAATATTGCTGTAGGTGGCACCATCTGTGAGATATTAGCTTTTTGCCTACAGCATTTTCGATGTTTTTATTTTTTTAAGCTTTTGAAAAATGTGCATTTTAAGCTTGGCAACACTGCCACAGCTTTAAAGCCACTGCTACGTTTTAGCACTTAAAAGAAGCGTCTGTGTCTCCTCTTTATAGGGATATGCAAAATGTTGCTGTAGATGTTACCATCTCTGAGGTATTAGCTTTTTGCTTACAGCATTTTCGATGTTTTTATTTTTTGAAGTTTTTGAAAAATGTGCATTTTAAGCTTGGCAACACTGCCACAGCTTTAAAGCCACTGCTACGTTTTAGCCCTTAAAAGAAGCGTCTGTGTCTCCTCTTTATAGGGATATGCAAAATGTTGCTGTAGATGTTACCATCTCTGAGGTATTAGCTTTTTGCTTACAGCATTTTCGATGTTTTTATTTTTTTAAGCTCTTGAAAAATGTGCTTTTTAAACTTGGCAACACTGCCATAGCTTTAAAGCCACTGCTATGTTTTACCCCTCAAAAGAATCGTCTGTGTCTCCTCTTTGTAGAGATGTGCAAACTGTTGCTGTAGGTGTTACCATCTCTGAGATATTAGCTGTTTTGCCTACAGCATTTTCGATGTTTTTATTTTTTTAAGCTCTTGAAAAATGTGCTTTTTAAACTTGGCAACACTGCCATAGCTTTAAAGCCACTGCTATGTTTTACCCCTCAAAAGAATCGTCTGTGTCTCATCTTTGTAGAGATATGCAAAATGTTGCTGTAGATGTTACCATCTCTGAGATATTAGCTGTTTTGCCTACAGCATTTTCGATGTTTTTATTTTTTTAAGCTTTTGAAAAATGTGCATTTTAAGCTTGGCAACACTGCTACAGCTTTAAAGCCACTGCTATGTTTCCGTGTCCGTGTCTCCGATTTCAAGTGACAGGTAAAATATTGCTGTAGGTGGCACCATCTGTGAGATATTAGCTTTTTGCCTACAGCATTTTCGATGTTTTTATTTTTTTAAGCTTTTGAAAAATGTGCATTTTAAGCTTGGCAACACTGCCACAGCTTTAAAGCCACTGCTACGTTTTAGCCCTTAAAAGAAGCGTCTGTGTCTCCTCTTTATAGGGATATGCAAAATGTTGCTGTAGATGTTACCATCTCTGAGGTATTAGCTTTTTGCTTACAGCATTTTCGATGTTTTTATTTTTTGAAGTTTTTGAAAAATGTGCATTTTAAGCTTGGCAACACTGCCACAGCTTTAAAGCCACTGCTACGTTTTAGCCCTTAAAAGAAGCGTCTGTGTCTCCTCTTTATAGGGATATGCAAAATGTTGCTGTAGATGTTACCATCTCTGAGGTATTAGCTTTTTGCTTACAGCATTTTCGATGTTTTTATTTTTTGAAGTTTTTGAAAAATGTGCATTTTAAGCTTGGCAACACTGCCACAGCTTTAAAGCCACTGCTACGTTTTACCCCTTAAAAGAAGCGTCTGTGTCTCCTCTTTATAGGGATATGCAAAATGTTGCTGTAGGTGTTACCATCTCTGAGATATTAGCATTTTGCCTACAGCATTTTCGATGTTTTTATTTTTTTAAGCTCTTGAAAAATGTGCTTTTTAAACTTGGCAACACTGCCATAGCTTTAAAGCCCCGGCTATGGTTTACATCTTAAAAGAAGCACCTGTGTCTCCTCTTTCCAGTGACGGGCAAAATGTTGCTGTAGGTGTTACCATCTCTGAGATATTAGCATTTTGCCTACAGCATTGTCGATGTTTTTATTTTTTTAAGCTCTTGAAAAATGTGCTTTTTAAACTTGGCAACACTGCCATAGCTTTAAAGCCACTGCTATGTTTTACCCCTCAAAAGAATCGTCTGTGTCTCCTCTTTGTAGAGATGTGCAAACTGTTGCTGTAGGTGTTACCATCTCTGAGATATTAGCTTTTTGCCTACAGCTTTTTCGATGTTTTTATTTTTTTAAGCTTTTTAAAAATGTGCTTTTTAAACTTGGCAACACTGCCACAGATTTAAAGCCACTGCTATGGTTTACATCTTAGAAGAAGCATCTGTGTCTCCTCTTTCTAGAGATATCCAAAATGTTGCTGTAGGTGTTACCATCTCTGAAATATTAGCATTTTTCCTACAGCATTTTCGATATTTTTATTTTTTTTCAACTTTTAAAAAATGTGCTTATTAAACTTGGCAACACTGCCACAGCTTTAAAGCCACTGCTACGTTTTACCCCTTATAAGAAGCGTCTGTGTCTCCTCTTTATAGAGATATGCAAAATGTTGCTGTCGATGTTACCATCTCTGAGATATTAGCTTTTTGCCTACAGCATTTTCGATGTTTTTATTTTTTTAAGCTCTTGAAAAATGTGCTTTTTAAACTTGGCAACACTGCCATAGCTTTAAAGCCACTGCTATCTTTTACACCTCAAAAGAAGCGTCCGTGTCTCCTCTTTATAGGGATATGCAAAATGTTGCTGTAGATGTTACCATCTCTGAGATATTAGCTGTTTTGCCTACAGCATTTTCGATGTTTTTATTTTTTTAAGCTTTTGAAAAATGTGCATTTTAAGCTTGGCAACACTGCTACAGCTTTAAAGCCACTGCTATGTTTCCGTGTCCGTGTCTCCGATTTCAAGTGACAGGTAAAATATTGCTGTAGGTGGCACCATCTGTGAGATATTAGCTTTTTGCCTACAGCATTTTCGATGTTTTTATTTTTTTAAGCTTTTGAAAAATGTGCATTTTAAGCTTGGCAACACTGCCACAGCTTTAAAGCCACTGCTACGTTTTAGCCCTTAAAAGAAGCGTCTATGTCTCCTCTTTATAGGGATATGCAAAATGTTGCTGTAGATGTTACCATCTCTGAGGTATTAGCTTTTTGCTTACAGCATTTTCGATGTTTTTATTTTTTGAAGTTTTTGAAAAATGTGCATTTTAAGCTTGGCAACACTGCCACAGCTTTAAAGCCACTGCTACGTTTTAGCCCTTAAAAGAAGCGTCTGTGTCTCCTCTTTATAGGGATATGCAAAATGTTGCTGTAGATGTTACCATCTCTGAGGTATTAGCTTTTTGCTTACAGCATTTTCGATGTTTTTATTTTTTGAAGTTTTTGAAAAATGTGCATTTTAAGCTTGGCAACACTGCCACAGCTTTAAAGCCACTGCTACGTTTTACCCCTTAAAAGAAGCGTCTGTGTCTCCTCTTTATAGGGATATGCAAAATGTTGCTGTAGGTGTTACCATCTCTGAGATATTAGCATTTTGCCTACAGCATTTTCGATGTTTTTATTTTTTTAAGCTCTTGAAAAATGTGCTTTTTAAACTTGGCAACACTGCCATAGCTTTAAAGCCCCGGCTATGGTTTACATCTTAAAAGAAGCACCTGTGTCTCCTCTTTCCAGTGACGGGCAAAATGTTGCTGTAGGTGTTACCATCTCTGAGATATTAGCATTTTGCCTACAGCATTGTCGATGTTTTTATTTTTTTAAGCTCTTGAAAAATGTGCTTTTTAAACTTGGCAACACTGCCATAGCTTTAAAGCCACTGCTATGTTTTACCCCTCAAAAGAATCGTCTGTGTCTCCTCTTTGTAGAGATGTGCAAACTGTTGCTGTAGGTGTTACCATCTCTGAGATATTAGCTTTTTGCCTACAGCTTTTTCTATGTTTTTATTTTTTTAAGCTTTTTAAAAATGTGCTTTTTAAACTTGGCAACACTGCCACAGATTTAAAGCCACTGCTATGGTTTACATCTTAGAAGAAGCATCTGTGTCTCCTCTTTCTAGAGATATCCAAAATGTTGCTGTAGGTGTTACCATCTCTGAAATATTAGCATTTTTCCTACAGCATTTTCGATATTTTTATTTTTTTTCAACTTTTAAAAAATGTGCTTATTAAACTTGGCAACACTGCCACAGCTTTAAAGCCACTGCTACGTTTTACCCCTTATAAGAAGCGTCTGTGTCTCCTCTTTATAGAGATATGCAAAATGTTGCTGTTGATGTTACCATCTCTGAGATATTAGCTTTTTGCCTACAGCATTTTCGATGTTTTTATTTTTTTAAGCTCTTGAAAAATGTGCTTTTTAAACTTGGCAACACTGCCATAGCTTTAAAGCCACTGCTATCTTTTACACCTCAAAAGAAGCGTCCGTGTCTCCTCTTTATAGGGATATGCAAAATGTTGCTGTAGATGTTACCATCTCTGAGGTATTAGCTTTTTGCTTACAGCATTTGCGATGTTTTTATTTTTTGAAGTTTTTGAAAAATGTGCATTTTAAGCTTGGCAACACTGCCACAGCTTTAAAGCCACTGCTACGTTTTACCCCTTAAAAGAAGCGTCTGTGTCTCCTCTTTATAGGGATATGCAAAATGTGGCTGTAGATGTTACCATCTCTGAGGTATTAGCTTTTTGCTTACAGCATTTTCGATGTTTTTATTTTTTTAAGCTCTTGAAAAATGTGCTTTTTAAACTTGGCAACACTGCCACAGCTTTAAAGCCACTGCTATCTCTTACACCTTAAAAGAAGCGTCCGTGTCTCCTCTTTCCAGTGACGGGCAAAATGTTGCTGTAGGTGTCACCATCTCTGAGATATTAGCATTTTGCCTACAGCATTTTCGATGTTTTTATTTTTTTAAGCTCTTGAAAAATGTGCTTATTAAACTTGGCAACACTGCCATAGCTTTAAAGCCACTGCTATGGTTTACATCTTAAAAGAAGCACCTGTGTCTCCTCTTTCCAGTGACGGGCAAAATGTTGCTGTAGGTTTTACCATCTCTGAGATATTAGCATTTTGCCTACAGCATTTTCGATGTTTTTATTTTTTTAAGCTCTTGAAAAATGTGCTTTTTAAACTTGGCAACACTGCCACAGCTTTAAAGCCACTGCTATGTTTTACACCTCAAAAGAAGCTCTGTGTCTCATCTTTGTAGAGATATGCAAAATGTTCCTTTAGGTGTTACCATCTCTGAGATATTAGCTGTTTTGCCTACAGCATTTTCGATGTTTTTATTTTTTTAAGCTTTTGAAAAATGTGCATTTTAAGCTTGGCAACACTGCCACAGCTTTAAAGCCACTGCTACGTTTTAGCACAGACAATAAATATACAGATGTCTCATGCCTGTATAAAATTTTGGTGCACATTTTTTCCTTACCAGACAACGTTTTTCATGTCCTTACCAGACAAGAGCTTTCAAAATAAGCGTTGAGAATAAAGCTCTTTCTTTTTCCTAGCATCTTTCTCTTCGCCCCATTCATTTGTGTAAAAGAGCTTCCTTCCCTTATGCCCTATGGATTATGGTTAATTTGTGAGTTTATGACACAGCAAGAGCAATGGAATTATATAATTGCCGGTTAATGAAAAAAGAAAGAAAACAAATAATACAACAAGTGAGCTCATCGCCGGACGGCAGAGTGGGAAGGATTATAGAGATATACGATCCTCTTGCTGTAGCAGCAGCAGGCATAATCCGTTTCGAATCACTTGATGCCAGACTTCATAAGAAATCAGTTTTTTTCATGTAGGTAATTTGGTTTCAAGTGATGTGAAACGGCCTATATGTGCATTTTCGATGATCAGGCAATTTGAAAATGTATGTGCGTAATGCGAAGGCGACAAAGAAATAATGGGTTAACTTTATCACTTCACTGCATTCTGTGATTGAAATTAAAAGTGCATACTTCTTATTCGAGAGTAAAATATATAAAAGTGTGGGATTTACTGTGTTTTGTGCGTATCTATTTAACCGAAGTTTTTTTCTGTTGTTTGGTAAAAAATATTGGGTGACTGGTGCTGAGGTGTTTCATCCTTAAGAGACACAGAAACCTATTTTATAACTTTTTGTTTTTGTAGTTTAGTTTTTATCTATTCGTTTCATTAATCAAATACATTTTTGAATTCATATGTATCTACTTTAATATTACTAATATTTTGTGTTTGTAGTTAGTATTTTATAGCTATTCTTTTATTATTTATTTTAGTTTTTCTTATATCATTTATTATACATTTTTAATTCAAAGGTATCTACTACAGTTAGTTGTTCTTTTGTTTTTTTAATTGGTTTAATTTTTCGAGAGCTGTTTGAACTATTTTGTTCAAATAGGTATCTCGATTTGCAGGTTGATTATACTTAGAATAAATAGGTAAATTAAGAAAAAACAAAATGTCCTGGAATAGAACAAGGTGTGCAATTGTACATTGCTGTGCCACAAAAAATGAATTTCCAGATAGAAAATTATTTTACTTCCCTAAAAGAGGAACAGCTAAATACGAAGAATGGCTAGCCTTAGCAGAGGAGTCTCGGGAACACATAAAAATTCTTAAGACACCCTATATATGCAGCGATCATTTTAAGAATAGCTTCATTGGAAAAAAATATTTAAAAAAAAGATAATGATTTTTTTTTTAACGTTAAAAACTCAATTGAAATAGTTTTATCACTCTGAACATTCGACACCTTCACTTAAGTTGGCTAAGAGCATATAAGTTGTTATTAGGGAATAAATTTATTTGATTATTTATCAAATAAATATTATTTTAGAAAAATATTGGAATAGTGAATATACCTACATTCAATCACGTATAATTCAAACCTGTGGCTGTTAATTGAATAACATTCTACAGGATGTTGGTGATCCGAATCCGAGTTCAAATAACCTACCTAAACCTAAAATACGCACTGCCCATCAATCCATGAACATAATAAATTATGTATATTATCTGAGCATCGAAGTAAAAACTCGAAACAAGATGACAAGCACACATCCACTAACCTTTTCCGGTACGATAAGATCTGTGCTGAAACAACGGTGACAAATCCACCCCTAAATAACGAGCCAGCCACCGGCACAGACGCACAGGGCACAGCTATGCACCCACAAACAGAACAACAACAAAACGATTTCCTTGTTTTGCACCACACGTAGCAACTACCAACGTTGTGTGAAAAGTAGGTAATAAAGGCAAAAAAAACGATTTCAAGGTTCCTGTTTTTTCATGTTGTGTTGATGGAGCAAAAGAGAGAAAAAAAAATAGGGGATTCATTTATATCTCTTGTAAAATTATGAAGCTTTTTAAAAAGCTTTTACTTGAAGTAAATTTCGTTTTCATATCCCACTTTTTCCCATATGGATAAGACATCTGTATATTTATTGTCTGTGGTTTTAGCATTTAAAAGAAGCGTCTGTGTCTCCTCTTTATAGGGATATGCAAAATGTTGCTGTAGATATTACCATCTCTGAGGTATTAGCTTTTTGCTTACAGCATTTTCGATGTTTTTATTTTTTTAAGCTCTTGAAAAATGTGCTTTTTAAACTTGGCAACACTGCCATAGCTTTAAAGCCACTGCTACGTTTTAGCACTTAAAAGAAGCGTCTGTGTCTCCTCTTTATAGGGATATGCAAAATGTTGCTGTAGATGTTACCATCTCTAAGGTATTAGCTTTTTGCTTACAGCATTTTCGATGTTTTTATTTTTTGAAGTTTTTGAAAAATGTGCATTTTAAACTTGGCAACACTGCCATAGCTTTAAAGCCACTGCTATGTTTTACCCCTCAAAAGAATCGTCTGTGTCTCCTCTTTGTAGAGATGTGCAAACTGTTGCTGTAGGTGTTACCATCTCTGAGATATTAGCTGTTTTGCCTACAGCATTTTCGATGTTTTTATTTTTTTAAGCTCTTGAAAAATGTGCATTTTAAGCTTGGCAACACTGCTACAGCTTTAAAGCCACTGCTATGTTTCCGTGTCCGTGTCTCCGATTTCAAGTGACAGGTAAAATATTGCTGTAGGTGGCACCATCTGTGAGATATTAGCTTTTTGCCTACAGCATTTTCGATGTTTTTATTTTTTTAAGCTTTTGAAAAATGTGCATTTTAAGCTTGGCAACACTGCCACAGCTTTAAAGCCACTGCTACGTTTTAGCCCTTAAAAGAAGCGTCTGTGTCTCCTCTTTATAGGGATATGCAAAATGTTGCTGTAGATGTTACCATCTCTGAGGTATTAGCTTTTTGCTTACAGCATTTTCGATGTTTTTATTTTTTGAAGTTTTTGAAAAATGTGCATTTTAAGCTTGGCAACACTGCCACAGCTTTAAAGCCACTGCTACGTTTTACCCCTTAAAAGAAGCGTCTGTGTCTCCTCTTTATAGGGATATGCAAAATGTTGCTGTAGGTGTTACCATCTCTGAGATATTAGCATTTTGCCTACAGCATTTTCGATGTTTTTATTTTTTTAAGCTCTTGAAAAATGTGCTTTTTAAACTTGGCAACACTGCCATAGCTTTAAAGCCACGGCTATGGTTTACATCTTAAAAGAAGCACCTGTGTCTCCTCTTTCCAGTGACGGGCAAAATGTTGCTGTAGGTGTTACCATCTCTGAGATATTAGCTGTTTTGCCTACAGCATTTTCGATGTTTTTATTTTTTTAAGCTCTTGAAAAATGTGCTTTTTAAACTTGGCAACACTGCCATAGCTTTAAAGCCACTGCTATGTTTTACCCCTCAAAAGAATCGTCTGTGTCTCATCTTTGTAGAGATATGCAAAATGTTGCTGTAGATGTTACCATCTCTGAGATATTAGCTGTTTTGCCTACAGCATTTTCGATGTTTTTATTTTTTTAAGCCTTTGAAAAATGTGCATTTTAAGCTTGGCAACACTGCTACAGCTTTAAAGCCACTGCTATGTTTCCGTGTCCGTGTCTCCGATTTCAAGTGACAGGTAAAATATTGCTGTAGGTGGCACCATCTGTGAGATATTAGCTTTTTGCCTACAGCATTTTCGATGTTTTTATTTTTTTAAGCTTTTGAAAAATGTGCATTTTAAGCTTGGCAACACTGCCACAGCTTTAAAGCCACTGCTACGTTTTAGCACTTAAAAGAAGCGTCTGTGTCTCCTCTTTATAGGGATATGCAAAATGTTGCTGTAGATGTTACCATCTCTGAGGTATTAGCTTTTTGCTTACAGCATTTTCGATGTTTTTATTTTTTGAAGTTTTTGAAAAATGTGCATTTTAAGCTTGGCAACACTGCCACAGCTTTAAAGCCACTGCTACGTTTTAGCCCTTAAAAGAAGCGTCTGTGTCTCCTCTTTATAGGGATATGCAAAATGTTGCTGTAGATGTTACCATCTCTGAGGTATTAGCTTTTTGCTTACAGCATTTTCGATGTTTTTATTTTTTTAAGCTCTTGAAAAATGTGCTTTTTAAACTTGGCAACACTGCCATAGCTTTAAAGCCACTGCTATGTTTTACCCCTCAAAAGAATCGTCTGTGTCTCCTCTTTGTAGAGATGTGCAAACTGTTGCTGTAGGTGTTACCATCTCTGAGATATTAGCTGTTTTGCCTACAGCATTTTCGATGTTTTTATTTTTTTAAGCTCTTGAAAAATGTGCTTTTTAAACTTGGCAACACTGCCATAGCTTTAAAGCCACTGCTATGTTTTACCCCTCAAAAGAATCGTCTGTGTCTCATCTTTGTAGAGATATGCAAAATGTTGCTGTAGATGTTACCATCTCTGAGATATTAGCTGTTTTGCCTACAGCATTTTCGATGTTTTTATTTTTTTAAGCTTTTGAAAAATGTGCATTTTAAGCTTGGCAACACTGCTACAGCTTTAAAGCCACTGCTATGTTTCCGTGTCCGTGTCTCCGATTTCAAGTGACAGGTAAAATATTGCTGTAGGTGGCACCATCTGTGAGATATTAGCTTTTTGCCTACAGCATTTTCGATGTTTTTATTTTTTTAAGCTCTTGAAAAATGTGCTTTTTAAACTTGGCAACACTGCCATAGCTTTAAAGCCACTGCTATGTTTTACCCCTCAAAAGAATCGTCTGTGTCTCCTCTTTGTAGAGATGTGCAAACTGTTGCTGTAGGTGTTACCATCTCTGAGATATTAGCTTTTTGCCTACAGCTTTTTCGATGTTTTTATTTTTTTAAGCTTTTTAAAAATGTGCTTTTTAAACTTGGCAACACTGCCACAGATTTAAAGCCACTGCTATGGTTTACATCTTAAAAGAAGCATCTGTGTCTCCTCTTTCTAGAGATATCCAAAATGTTGCTGTAGGTGTTACCATCTCTGAAATATTAGCATTTTTCCTACAGCATTTTCGATATTTTTATTTTTTTTCAACTTTTAAAAAATGTGCTTATTAAACTTGGCAACACTGCCACAGCTTTAAAGCCACTGCTACGTTTTACCCCTTATAAGAAGCGTCTGTGTCTCCTCTTTATAGAGATATGCAAAATGTTGCTGTTGATGTTACCATCTCTGAGATATTAGCTTTTTGCCTACAGCATTTTCGATGTTTTTATTTTTTTAAGCTCTTGAAAAATGTGCTTTTTAAACTTGGCAACACTGCCATAGCTTTAAAGCCACTGCTATCTTTTACACCTCAAAAGAAGCGTCCGTGTCTCCTCTTTCAAGTGACTGGTAAAATATTGCTGTAGGTGGCACCATCTCTGAGATATTAGTATTTTCGTCTACAGCATTTTCGATGTTTTTATTTTTTTAAGCTTTTGAAAAATGTGCATTTTAAGCTTGGCAACACTGCTACAGCTTTAAAGCCACTGCTATGTTTCCGTGTCCGTGTCTCCGATTTCAAGTGACAGGTAAAATATTGCTGTAGGTGGCACCATCTGTGAGATATTAGCTTTTTGCCTACAGCATTTTCGATGTTTTTATTTTTTTAAGCTTTTGAAAAATGTGCATTTTAAAGCCACTGCTACGTTTTAGCCCTTAAAAGAAGCGTCTGTGTCTCCTCTTTATAGGGATATGCAAAATGTTGCTGTAGATGTTACCATCTCTGAGGTATTAGCTTTTTGCTTACAGCATTTGCGATGTTTTTATTTTTTGAAGTTTTTGAAAAATGTGCATTTTAAGCTTGGCAACACTGCCACAGCTTTAAAGCCACTGCTACGTTTTAGCCCTTAAAAGAAGCGTCTGTGTCTCCTCTTTATAGGGATATGCAAAATGTTGCTGTAGATGTTACCATCTCTGAGGTATTAGCTTTTTGCTTACAGCATTTTCGATGTTTTTATTTTTTTAAGCTCTTGAAAAATGTGCTTTTTAAACTTGGCAACACTGCCACGCCACAGCTTTAAAGCCACTGCTATCTCTTACACCTTAAAAGAAGCGTCCGTGTCTCCTCTTTCCAGTGACGGGCAAAATGTTGCTGTAGGTGTCACCATCTCTGAGATATTAGCATTTTGCCTACAGCATTTTCGATGTTTTTATTTTTTTAAGCTCTTGAAAAATGTGCTTATTAAACTTGGCAACACTGCCATAGCTTTAAAGCCACTGCTATGGTTTACATCTTAAAAGAAGCACCTGTGTCTCCTCTTTCCAGTGACGGGCAAAATGTTGCTGTAGGTTTTACCATCTCTGAGATATTAGCATTTTGCCTACAGCATTTTCGATGTTTTTATTTTTTTAAGCTCTTGAAAAATGTGCTTTTTAAACTTGGCAACACTGCCACAGCTTTAAAGCCACTGCTATGTTTTACACCTCAAAAGAAGCTCTGTGTCTCATCTTTGTAGGGATATGCAAAATGTTCCTTTAGGTGTTACCATCTCTGAGATATTAGCTGTTTTGCCTACAGCATTTTCGATGTTTTTATTTTTTTAAGCTTTTGAAAAATGTGCATTTTAAGCTTGGCAACACTGCCACAGCTTTAAAGCCACTGCTATGGTTTACATCTTAAAAGAAGCATCTGTGTCTCCTCTTTCTAGAGATATCCAAAATGTTGCTGTAGGTGTTACCATCTCTGAAATATTAGCATTTTTCCTACAGCATTTTCGATATTTTTATTTTTTTTCAACTTTTAAAAAATGTGCTTATTAAACTTGGCAACACTGCCACAGCTTTAAAGCCACTGCTACGTTTTACCCCTTATAAGAAGCGTCTGTGTCTCCTCTTTATAGAGATATGCAAAATGTTGCTGTTGATGTTACCATCTCTGAGATATTAGCTTTTTGCCTACAGCATTTTCGATGTTTTTATTTTTTTAAGCTCTTGAAAAATGTGCTTTTTAAACTTGGCAACACTGCCATAGCTTTAAAGCCACTGCTATCTTTTACACCTCAAAAGAAGCGTCCGTGTCTCCTCTTTCAAGTGACTGGTAAAATATTGCTGTAGGTGGCACCATCTCTGAGATATTAGTATTTTCGTCTACAGCATTTTCGATGTTTTTATTTTTTTAAGCTTTTGAAAAATGTGCATTTTAAGCTTGGCAACACTGCTACAGCTTTAAAGCCACTGCTATGTTTCCGTGTCCGTGTCTCCGATTTCAAGTGACAGGTAAAATATTGCTGTAGGTTTCACCATCTGTGAGATATTAGCTTTTTGCCTACAGCATTTTCGATGTTTTTATTTTTTTAAGCTTTTGAAAAATGTGCATTTTAAGCTTGGCAACACTGCCACAGCTTTAAAGCCACTGCTACGTTTTAGCCCTTAAAAGAAGCGTCTGTGTCTCCTCTTTATAGGGATATGCAAAATGTTGCTGTAGATGTTACCATCTCTGAGGTATTAGCTTTTTGCTTACAGCATTTGCGATGTTTTTATTTTTTTAAGTTTTTGAAAAATGTGCATTTTAAGCTTGGCAACACTGCCACAGCTTTAAAGCCACTGCTACGTTTTAGCCCTTAAAAGAAGCGTCTGTGTCTCCTCTTTATAGGGATATGCAAAATGTTGCTGTAGATGTTACCATCTCTGAGGTATTAGCTTTTTGCTGTTTTTATTTTTTTAAGCTCTTGAAAAATGTGCTTTTTAAACTTGGCAACACTGCCACAGATTTAAAGCCACTGCTATCTCTTACACCTTAAAAGAAGCGTCCGTGTCTCCTCTTTCCAGTGACGAGCAAAATGTTGCTGTAGGTGTCACCATCTCTGAGATATTAGCATTTTGCCTACAGCATTTTCGATGTTTTTATTTTTTTAAGCTCTTGAAAAATGTGCTTATTAAACTTGGCAACACTGCCATAGCTTTAAAGCCACTGCTATGGTTTACATCTTAAAAGAAGCACCTGTGTCTCCTCTTTCCAGTGACGGGCAAAATGTTGCTGTAGGTTTTACCATCTCTGAGATATTAGCATTTTGCCTACAGCATTTTCGATGTTTTTATTTTTTTAAGCTCTTGAAAAATGTGCTTTTTAAACTTGGCAACACTGCCACAGCTTTAAAGCCACTGCTATGTTTTACACCTCAAAAGAAGCTCTGTGTCTCATCTTTGTAGAGATATGCAAAATGTTCCTTTAGGTGTTACCATCTCTGAGATATTAGCTGTTTTGCCTACAGCATTTTCGATGTTTTTATTTTTTTAAGCTTTTGAAAAATGTGCATTTTAAGCTTGGCAACACTGCCACAGCTTTAAAGCCACTGCTACGTTTTAGCACAGACAATAAATATACAGATGTCTCATGCCTGTATAAAATTTTGGTGCACATTTTTTCCTTACCAGACAACGTTTTTCATGTCCTTACCAGACAAGAGCTTTCAAAATAAGCGTTGAGAATAAAGCTCTTTCTTTTTCCTAGCATCTTTCTCTTCGCCCCATTCATTTGTGTAAAAGAGCTTCCCTTATGCCCTATGGATTATGGTTAATTTGTGAGTTTATGACACAGCAAGAGCAATGGAATTATATAATTGCCGGTTAATGAAAAAAGAAAGAAAACAAATAATACAACAAGTGAGCTCATCGCCGGACGGCAGAGTGGGAAGGATTATAGAGATATACGATCCTCTTGCTGTAGCAGCAGCAGGCATAATCCGTTTCGAATCACTTGATGCCAGACTTCATAAGAAATCAGTTTTTTTCATGTAGGTAATTTGGTTTCAAGTGATGTGAAACGGCCTATATGTGCATTTTCGATGATCAGGCAATTTGAAAATGTATGTGCGTAATGCGAAGGCGGCAAAGAAATAATGGGTTAACGTTATCACTTCACTGCATTCTGTGATTGAAATTAAAAGTGCATACTTCTTATTCGAGAGTAAAATATATAAAAGTGCGGGATTTACTGTGTTTTGTGCGTATCTATTTAACCGAAGTTTTTTTCTGTTGTTTGGTAAAAAATATTGGGTGACTGGTGCTGAGGTGTTTCATCCTTAAGAGACACAGAAACCTATTTTATAACTTTTTGTTTTTGTAGTTTAGTTTTTATCTATTCGTTTCATTAATCAAATACATTTTTGAATTCATATGTATCTACTTTAATATTACTAATATTTTGTGTTTGTAGTTAGTATTTTATAGCTATTCTTTTATTATTTATTTTAGTTTTTCTTATATCATTTATTATACATTTTTAATTCAAAGGTATCTACTACAGTTAGTTGTTCTTTTGTTTTTTTAATTGGTTTAATTTTTCGAGAGCTGTTTGAACTATTTTGTTCAAATAGGTATCTCGATTTGCAGGTTGATTATACTTAGAATAAATAGGTAAATTAAGAAAAAACAAAATGTCCTGGAATAGAACAAGGTGTGCAATTGTACATTGCTGTGCCACAAAAAATGAATTTCCAGATAGAAAATTATTTTACTTCCCTAAAAGAGGAACAGCTAAATACGAAGAATGGCTAGCCTTAGCAGAGGAGTCTCGGGAACACATAAAAATTCTTAAGACACCCTATATATGCAGCGATCATTTTAAGAATAGCGTCATTGGAAAAAAATATTTAAAAAAAAGATAATGATTTTTTTTTTAACGTTAAAAACTCAATTGAAATAGTTTTATCACTCTGAAAATTCGACACCTTCACTTAAGTTGGCTAAGAGCATATAAGTTGTTATTAGGGAATAAATTTATTTGATTATTTATCAAATAAATATTATTTTAGAAAAATATTGGAATAGTGAATATTCCTACATTCAATCACGTATAATTCAAACCTGTGGCTGTTAATTGAATAACATTCTACAGGATGTTGGTGATCCGAATCCGAGTTCAAATAACCTACCTAAACCTAAAATACGCACTGCCCATCAATCCATGAACATAATAAATTATGTATATTATCTGAGCATCGAAGTAAAAACTCGAAACAAGATGACAAGCACACATCCACTAACCTTTTCCGGTACGATAAGATCTGTGCTGAAACAACGGTGACAAATCCACCCCTAAATAACGAGCCAGCCACCGGCACAGACGCACAGGGCACAGCTATGCACCCACAAACAGAACAACAACAAAACGATTTCCTTGTTTTGCACCACACGTAGCAACTACCAACGTTGTGTGAAAAGTAGGTAATAAAGGCAAAAAAAACGATTTCAAGGTTCCTGTTTTTTCATGTTGTGTTGATGGAGCAAAAGAGAGAAAAAAAAATAGGGGATTCATTTATATCTCTTGTAAAATTATGAAGCTTTTTAAAAAGCTTTTACTTGAAGTAAATTTCGTTTTCATATCCCACTTTTTCCCATATGCATAAGACATCTGTATATTTATTGTCTGTGGTTTTAGCATTTAAAAGAAGCGTCTGTGTCTCCTCTTTATAGGGATATGCAAAATGTTGCTGTAGATATTACCATCTCTGAGGTATTAGCTTTTTGCTTACAGCATTTTCGATGTTTTTATTTTTTTAAGCTCTTGAAAAATGTGCTTTTTAAACTTGGCAACACTGCCACAGCTTTAAAGCCACTGCTAAGTTTTACCCCTTAAAAGAAGCGTCTGTGTCTCCTCTTTCTAGAGATGTGCAAAATGTTGCTGTAGATGTTACCATCTCTGAGATATTAGCTGTTTTGCCTACAGCATTTTCGATGTTTTTATTTTTTTAAGCTTTTGAAAAATGTGCATTTTAAGCTTGGCAACACTGCTACAGCTTTAAAGCCACTGCTATGTTTCCGTGTCCGTGTCTCCGATTTCAAGTGACAGGTAAAATATTGCTGTAGGTGGCACCATCTGTGAGATATTAGCTTTTTGCCTACAGCATTTTCGATGTTTTTATTTTTTTAAGCTTTTGAAAAATGTGCATTTTAAGCTTGGCAACACTGCCACAGCTTTAAAGCCACTGCTACGTTTTAGCACTTAAAAGAAGCGTCTGTGTCTCCTCTTTATAGGGATATGCAAAATGTTGCTGTAGATGTTACCATCTCTGAGGTAAAGGGTGATTTTTTAAGAGGTTTAGAACTTTGTTTAAAAAAAAAACACAAAAAATTCGAAAAAATGAATGAAATATTTATTTGAATCGATAGTTTGAACCTTGCAATTTAATGTTTAAAGATAATTTCATTCAAATGTTGACCGCGGCTGCGTCTCAGGTAGCCCATCCGCTGAGTCCAATTTTGGCATACTCTTTCACACATATCGGCCGGTATCTCACGAATGAATGCATGGATGTTGGCTTCCAGTGCGTTAATCGAAGCGGGCTTGTCCCTATACACATTAGCCTTGGCATACCCCCACAAAAAATAATCTAATGGTGTCAAATCGCACGATCTAGGCGGCCAATTGACCGGCCCGAAACGTGAAATTAACTGTTCACCAAACTCGCCTCGCAATTGCGCCATTGTTTCGCGTGCTGTGTGGCATGTGGCACCGTCTTGTTGAAACCACATATCATGCAAGTCAAGAACTTCCATTTCGGGCAAAAAAAAGTTTGTTATCATCGCTCGGTAGCGTTCACCATTGACAGTAACGCTGCGATTCGCATCATCTTTGAAGAAATATGGCCCAATAATGCCGCCGGCCCATAAACCGCACCAAACAGTGGCTTTTTCGGGATGCATTGGTAGCTGTTGCAATGCTTCTGGCTGATCTTCACTCCAAATGCGGCAATTTTGCTTATTTACGTACCCATTCAACCAAAAATGAGCCTCATCGCTGAACACAATTTTTCGATAAAAAAGCGGATCCTCGGTCAGCTTTCCAAGAGCCCATTCACCAAAAATTCGGCGTTGTGGTAGGTCGGCTGGCTTTAGTTCTTGCACCAGCTGTATCTTAAAAGGCTTTACGCCCAAATCCTTCCGCAAAATTTTCCACGTAGTGCTGTAACAAAGGCCTAACTGCTGGGAACGGCGCCGAATCGACATTTCGCGGTCTTCTGTCACACTAGCTGATACGGCCGCAATATTTTCTTCACTACGCACAGTACGTAAACGTGTTGGTGGTTTAATGTCCAACAAAGTAAATTTGGTGCGAAATTTGGTCACAATCTTCCGAATAGACTGCTCAGAAGGTCGAGAATGCCGATCATAAAATGGAAGCAGCGCGCGATGAACATTTCGAACCGAGCACGAATTTTGATAGTAAAATTCAATAATTTGCAAGCGTTGTTCATTTGTAAGACGATCCATGATTAAATTGCAAACCAAACTGAAGCTGTTTGACAGTGACACAAGGTACTAAACACACGTCAGCTGTCAAAACCAGTGTTGCCAAAACCAAACCAGCTAAAAAATCACCCTTTATTAGCTTTTTGCTTACAGCATTTTCGATGTTTTTATTTTTTGAAGTTTTTGAAAAATGTGCATTTTAAGCTTGGCAACACTGCCACAGCTTTAAAGCCACTGCTACGTTTTAGCCCTTAAAAGAAGCGTCTGTGTCTCCTCTTTATAGGGATATGCAAAATGTTGCTGTAGATGTTACCATCTCTGAGGTATTAGCTTTTTGCTTACAGCATTTTCGATGTTTTTATTTTTTTAAGCTCTTGAAAAATGTGCTTTTTAAACTTGGCAACACTGCCACAGCCTTAAAGCCACTGCTATGTTTTACCCCTCAAAAGAAGCGTCTGTGTCTCCTCTTTCTAGAGATGTGCAAAATGTTGCTGTAGGTGTTACCATCTCTGTGATATTAGCATTATACCTACAGCATTTTCGATGTTTTTATTTTTTTTAAGCTTTTGAAAAATGTGCTTCTTAAACTTGGCAACACTGCCACAGCTTTAAAGCCACTGCTAAGTTTTACCCCTCAAAAGAAGCGTCTGTGTCTCCTCTTTCTAGAGATGTGCAAAATGTTGCTGTAGATGTTATCATCTCTGAGATATTAGCTGTTTTGCCTACAGCATTTTCGATGTTTTTATTTTTTTAAGCTTTTGAAAAATGTGCATTTTAAGCTTGGCAACACTGCTACAGCTTTATAGCCACTGCTATGTTTCCGTGTCCGTGTCTCCGATTTCAAGTGACAGGTAAAATATTGCTGTAGGTGGCACCATCTGTGAGATATTAGCTTTTTGCCTACAGCATTTTCGATGTTTTTATTTTTTTAAGCTTTTGAAAAATGCGCATTTTAAGCTTGGCAACACTGCCACAGCTTTAAAGCCACTGCTACGTTTTAGCACTTAAAAGAAGCGTCTGTGTCTCCTCTTTATAGGGATATGCAAAATGTTGCTGTAGATGTTACCATCTCTGAGGTATTAGCTTTTTGCTTACAGCATTTTCGATGTTTTTATTTTTTGAAGTTTTTGAAAAATGTGCATTTTAAGCTTGGCAACACTGCCACAGCTTTAAAGCCACTGCTACGTTTTAGCCCTTAAAAGAAGCGTCTGTGTCTCCTCTTTATAGGGATATGCAAAATGTTGCTGTAGATGTTACCATCTCTGAGGTATTAGCTTTTTGCTTACAGCATTTTCGATGTTTTTATTTTTTTAAGCTCTTGAAAAATGTGCTTTTTAAACTTGGCAACACTGCCATAGCTTTAAAGCCACTGCTATGTTTTACCCCTCAAAAGAATCGTCTGTGTCTCCTCTTTGTAGAGATGTGCAAACTGTTGCTGTAGGTGTTACCATCTCTGAGATATTAGCTGTTTTGCCTACAGCATTTTCGATGTTTTTATTTTTTTAAGCTCTTGAAAAATGTGCTTTTTAAACTTGGCAACACTGCCATAGCTTTAAAGCCACTGCTATGTTTTACCCCTCAAAAGAATCGTCTGTGTCTCATCTTTGTAGAGATATGCAAAATGTTGCTGTAGATGTTACCATCTCTGAGATATTAGCTGTTTTGCCTACAGCATTTTCGATGTTTTTATTTTTTTAAGCTTTTGAAAAATGTGCATTTTAAGCTTGGCAACACTGCTACAGCTTTAAAGCCACTGCTATGTTTCCGTGTCCGTGTCTCCGATTTCAAGCGACAGGTAAAATATTGCTGTAGGTGGCACCATCTGTGAGATATTAGCTTTTTGCCTACAGCATTTTCGATGTTTTTATTTTTTTAAGCTTTTGAAAAATGTGCATTTTAAGCTTGGCAACACTGCCACAGCTTTAAAGCCACTGCTACGTTTTAGCCCTTAAAAGAAGCGTCTGTGTCTCCTCTTTATAGGGATATGCAAAATGTTCCTGTAGATGTTGCCATCTCTGAGGTATTAGCTTTTTGCTTACAGCATTTTCGATGTTTTTATTTTTTGAAGTTTTTGAAAAATGTGCATTTTAAGCTTGGCAACACTGCCACAGCTTTAAAGCCACTGCTACGTTTTAGCCCTTAAAAGAAGCGTCTGTGTCTCCTCTTTATAGGGATATGCAAAATGTTGCTGTAGATGTTACCATCTCTGAGGTATTAGCTTTTTGCTTACAGCATTTTCGATGTTTTTATTTTTTGAAGTTTTTGAAAAATGTGCATTTTAAGCTTGGCAACACTGCCACAGCTTTAAAGCCACTGCTACGTTTTACCCCTTAAAAGAAGCGTCTGTGTCTCCTCTTTATAGGGATATGCAAAATGTTGCTGTAGGTGCTACCATCTCTGAGATATTAGCATTTTGCCTACAGCATTTTCGATGTTTTTATTTTTTTAAGCTCTTGAAAAATGTGCTTTTTAAACTTGGCAACACTGCCATAGCTTTAAAGCCACGGCTATGGTTTACATCTTAAAAGAAGCACCTGTGTCTCCTCTTTCCAGTGACGGGCAAAATGTTGCTGTAGGTGTTACCATCTCTGAGATATTAGCATTTTGCCTACAGCATTGTCGATGTTTTTATTTTTTTAAGCTCTTGAAAAATGTGCTTTTTAAACTTGGCAACACTGCCATAGCTTTAAAGCCACTGCTATGTTTTACCCCTCAAAAGAATCGTCTGTGTCTCCTCTTTGTAGAGATGTGCAAACTGTTGCTGTAGGTGTTACCATCTCTGAGATATTAGCTTTTTGCCTACAGCTTTTTCGATGTTTTTATTTTTTTAAGCTTTTTAAAAATGTGCTTTTTAAACGTGGCAACACTGCCACAGATTTAAAGCCACTGCTATGGTTTACATCTTAGAAGAAGCATCTGTGTCTCCTCTTTCTAGAGATATCCAAAATGTTGCTGTAGGTGTTACCATCTCTGAAATATTAGCATTTTTCCTACAGCATTTTCGATATTTTTATTTTTTTTCAACTTTTAAAAAATGTGCTTATTAAACTTGGCAACACTGCCACAGCTTTAAAGCCACTGCTACGTTTTACCCCTTATAAGAAGCGTCCGTGTCTCCTCTTTATAGGGATATGCAAAATGTTGCTGTAGATGTTACCATCTCTGAGGTATTAGCTTTTTGCTTACAGCATTTGCGATGTTTTTATTTTTTGAAGTTTTTGAAAAATGTGCATTTTAAGCTTGGCAACACTGCCATAGCTTTAAAGCCACTGCTACGTTTTACCCCTTAAAAGAAGCGTCTGTGTCTCCTCTTTATAGGGATATGCAAAATGTTGCTGTAGATGTTACCATCTCTGAGGTATTAGCTTTTTGCTTACAGCATTTTCGATGTTTTTATTTTTTTAAGCTTTTTAAAAATGTGCTTTTTAAACGTGGCAACACTGCCACAGATTTAAAGCCACTGCTATGGTTTACATCTTAGAAGAAGCATCTGTGTCTCCTCTTTCTAGAGATATCCAAAATGTTGCTGTAGGTGTTACCATCTCTGAAATATTAGCATTTTTCCTACAGCATTTTCGATATTTTTATTTTTTTTCAACTTTTAAAAAATGTGCTTATTAAACTTGGCAACACTGCCACAGCTTTAAAGCCACTGCTACGTTTTACCCCTTAAAAGAAGCGTCTGTGTCTCCTCTTTATAGGGATATGCAAAATGTTGCTGTAGATGTTACCATCTCTGAGGTATTAGCTTTTTGCTTACAGCATTTTCGATGTTTTTATTTTTTTAAGCTCTTGAAAAATGTGCTTTTTAAACTTGGCAACACTGCCACAGCTTTAAAGCCACTGCTATCTTTTACACCTCAAAAGAAGCGTCCGTGTCTCCTCTTTATAGGGATATGCAAAATGTTGCTGTAGATGTTACCATCTCTGAGGTATTAGCTTTTTGCTTACAGCATTTGCGATGTTTTTATTTTTTGAAGTTTTTGAAAAATGTGCATTTTAAGCTTGGCAACACTGCCACAGCTTTAAAGCCACTGCTACGTTTTACCCCTTAAAAGAAGCGTCTGTGTCTCCTCTTTATAGGGATATGCAAAATGTTGCTGTAGATGTTACCATCTCTGAGGTATTAGCTTTTTGCTTACAGCATTTTCGATGTTTTTATTTTTTTAAGCTCTTGAAAAATGTGCTTTTTAAACTTGGCAACACTGCCATAGCTTTAAAGCCACTGCTATCTTTTACACCTCAAAAGAAGCGTCCGTGTCTCCTCTTTATAGGGATATGCAAAATGTTGCTGTAGATGTTACCATCTCTGAGATATTAGCTTTTTGCCTACAGCATTTTCGATGTTTTTATTTTTTTAAGCTCTTGAAAAATGTGCTTTTTAAACTTGGCAACACTGCCATAGCTTTAAAGCCACTGCTATCTTTTACACCTCAAAAGAAGCGTCCGTGTCTCCTCTTTATAGGGATATGCAAAATGTTGCTGTAGATGTTACCATCTCTGAGGTATTAGCATTTTTCCTACAGCATTTTCGATATTTTTATTTTTTTTCAACTTTTAAAAAATGTGCTTATTAAACTTGGCAACACTGCCACAGCTTTAAAGCCACTGCTACGTTTTACCCCTTATAAGAAGCGTCTGTGTCTCCTCTTTATAGAGATATGCAAAATGTTGCTGTAGATGTTACCATCTCTGAAATATTAGCTTTTTGCTTACAGCATTTGCGATGTTTTTATTTTTTGAAGTTTTTGAAAAATGTGCATTTTAAGCTTGGCAACACTGCCATAGCTTTAAAGCCACTGCTACGTTTTACCCCTTAAAAGAAGCGTCTGTGTCTCCTCTTTATAGGGATATGCAAAATGTTGCTGTAGATGTTACCATCTCTGAAATATTAGCATTTTTCCTACAGCATTTTCGATATTTTTATTTTTTTTCAACTTTTAAAAAATGTGCTTATTAAACTTGGCAACACTGCCACAGCTTTAAAGCCACTGCTACGTTTTACCCCTTATAAGAAGCGTCTGTGTCTCCTCTTTATAGAGATATGCAAAATGTTGCTGTTGATGTTACCATCTCTGAGATATTAGCTTTTTGCCTACAGCATTTTCGATGTTTTTATTTTTTTAAGCTCTTGAAAAATGTGCTTTTTAAACTTGGCAACACTGCCATAGCTTTAAAGCCACTGCTATCTTTTACACCTCAAAAGAAGCGTCCGTGTCTCCTCTTTATAGGGATATGCAAAATGTTGCTGTAGATGTTACCATCTCTGAGGTATTAGCTTTTTGCTTACAGCATTTGCGATGTTTTTATTTTTTGAAGTTTTTGAAAAATGTGCATTTTAAGCTTGGCAACACTGCCACAGCTTTAAAGCCACTGCTACGTTTTACCCCTTAAAAGAAGCGTCTGTGTCTCCTCTTTATAGGGATATGCAAAATGTTGCTGTAGATGTTACCATCTCTGAGGTATTAGCTTTTTGCTTACAGCATTTTCGATGTTTTTATTTTTTTAAGCTCTTGAAAAATGTGCTTTTTAAACTTGGCAACACTGCCACAGCTTTAAAGCCACTGCTATCTCTTACACCTTAAAAGAAGCGTCCGTGTCTCCTCTTTCCAGTGACGGGCAAAATGTTGCTGTAGGTGTCACCATCTCTGAGATATTAGCATTTTGCCTACAGCATTTTCGATGTTTTTATTTTTTTAAGCTCTTGAAAAATGTGCTTATTAAACTTGGCAACACTGCCATAGCTTTAAAGCCACTGCTATGGTTTACATCTTAAAAGAAGCACCTGTGTCTCCTCTTTCCAGTGACGGGCAAAATGTTGCTGTAGGTTTTACCATCTCTGAGATATTAGCATTTTGCCTACAGCATTTTCGATGTTTTTATTTTTTTAAGCTCTTGAAAAATGTGCTTTTTAAACTTGGCAACACTGCCACAGCTTTAAAGCCACTGCTATGTTTTACACCTCAAAAGAAGCTCTGTGTCTCATCTTTGTAGAGATATGCAAAATGTTCCTTTAGGTGTTACCATCTCTGAGATATTAGCTGTTTTGCCTACAGCATTCTCGATGTTTTTATTTTTTTAAGCTTTTGAAAAATGTGCATTTTAAGCTTGGCAACACTGCCACAGCTTTAAAGCCACTGCTACGTTTTAGCACAGACAATAAATATACAGATGTCTCATGCCTGTATAAAATTTTGGTGCACATTTTTTCCTTACCAGACAACGTTTTTCATGTCCTTACCAGACAAGAGCTTTCAAAATAAGCGTTGAGAATAAAGCTCTTTCTTTTTCCTAGCATCTTTCTCTTCGCCCCATTCATTTGTGTAAAAGAGCTTCCCTTATGCCCTATGGATTATGGTTAATTTGTGAGTTTATGACACAGCAAGAGCAATGGAATTATATAATTGCCGGTTAATGAAAAAATAAAGAAAACAAATAATACAACAAGTGAGCTCATCGCCGGACGGCAGAGTGGGAAGGATTATAGAGATATACGATCCTCTTGCTGTAGCAGCAGCAGGCATAATCCGTTTCGAATCACTTGATGCCAGACTTCATAAGAAATCAGTTTTTTTCATGTAGGTAATTTGGTTTCAAGTGATGTGAAACGGCCTATATGTGCATTTTCGATGATCAGGCAATTTGAAAATGTATGTGCGTAATGCGAAGGCGACAAAGAAATAATGGGTTAACTTTATCACTTCACTGCATTCTGTGATTGAAATTAAAAGTGCATACTTCTTATTCGAGAGTAAAATATATAAAAGTGCGGGATTTACTGTGTTTTGTGCGTATCTATTTAACCGAAGTTTTTTTCTGTTGTTTGGTAAAAAATATTGGGTGACTGGTGCTGAGGTGTTTCATCCTTAAGAGACACAGAAACCTATTTTATAACTTTTTGTTTTTGTAGTTTAGTTTTTATCTATTCGTTTCATTAATCAAATACATTTTTGAATTCATATGTATCTACTTTAATATTACTAATATTTTGTGTTTGTAGTTAGTATTTTATAGCTATTCTTTTATTATTTATTTTAGTTTTTCTTATATCATTTATTATACATTTTTAATTCAAAGGTATCTACTACAGTTAGTTGTTCTTTTGTTTTTTTAATTGGTTTAATTTTTCGAGAGCTGTTTGAACTATTTTGTTCAAATAGGTATCTCGATTTGCAGGTTGATTATACTTAGAATAAATAGGTAAATAAAGAAAAAACAAAATGTCCTGGAATAGAACAAGGTGTGCAATTGTACATTGCTGTGCCACAAAAAATGAATTTCCAGATAGAAAATTATTTTACTTCCCTAAAAGAGGAACAGCTAAATACGAAGAATGGCTAGCCTTAGCAGAGGAGTCTCGGGAACACATAAAAATTCTTAAGACACCCTATATATGCAGCGATCATTTTAAGAATAGCTTCATTGGAAAAAAATATTTAAAAAAAAGATAATGATTTTTTTTTTAACGTTAAAAACTCAATTGAAATAGTTTTATCACTCTGAACATTCGACACCTTCACTTAAGTTGGCTAAGAGCATATAAGTTGTTATTAGGGAATAAATTTATTTGATTATTTATCAAATAAATATTATTTTAGAAAAATATTGGAATAGTGAATATACCTACATTCAATCACGTATAATTCAAACCTGTGGCTGTTAATTGAATAACATTCTACAGGATGTTGGTGATCCGAATCCGAGTTCAAATAACCTACCTAAACCTAAAATACGCACTGCCCATCAATCCATGAACATAATAAATTATGTATATTATCTGAGCATCGAAGTAAAAACTCGAAACAAGATGACAAGCACACATCCACTAACCTTTTCCGGTACGATAAGATCTGTGCTGAAACAACGGTGACAAATCCACCCCTAAATAACGAGCCAGCCACCGGCACAGACGCACAGGGCACAGCTATGCACCCACAAACAGAACAACAACAAAACGATTTCCTTGTTTTTCACCACAAGTAGCAACTACCAACGTTGTGTGAAAAGTAGGTAATAAAGGCAAAAAAAACGATTTCAAGGTTCCTGTTTTTTCATGTTGTGTTGATGGAGCAAAAGAGAGAAAAAAAAATAGGGGATTCATTTATATCTCTTGTAAAATTATGAAGCTTTTTAAAAAGCTTTTACTTGAAGTAAATTTCGTTTTCATATCCCACTTTTTCCCATATGGATAAGACATCTGTATATTTATTGTCTGTGGTTTTAGCATTTAAAAGAAGCGTCTGTGTCTCCTCTTTATAGGGATATGCAAAATGTTGCTGTAGATATTACCATCTCTGAGGTATTAGCTTTTTGCTTACAGCATTTTCGATGTTTTTATTTTTTTAAGCTCTTGAAAAATGTGCTTTTTAAACTTGGCAACACTGCCATAGCTTTAAAGCCACTGCTACGTTTTAGCACTTAAAAGAAGCGTCTGTGTCTCCTCTTTATAGGGATATGCAAAATGTTGCTGTAGATGTTACCATCTCTAAGGTATTAGCTTTTTGCTTACAGCATTTTCGATGTTTTTATTTTTTGAAGTTTTTGAAAAATGTGCATTTTAAACTTGGCAACACTGCCATAGCTTTAAAGCCACTGCTATGTTTTACCCCTCAAAAGAATCGTCTGTGTCTCCTCTTTGTAGAGATGTGCAAACTGTTGCTGTAGGTGTTACCATCTCTGAGATATTAGCTGTTTTGCCTACAGCATTTTCGATGTTTTTATTTTTTTAAGCTCTTGAAAAATGTGCTTTTTAAACTTGGCAACACTGCCATAGCTTTAAAGCCACTGCTATGTTTTACCCCTCAAAAGAATCGTCTGTGTCTCATCTTTGTAGAGATATGCAAAATGTTGCTGTAGATGTTACCATCTCTGAGATATTAGCTGTTTTGCCTACAGCATTTTCGATGTTTTTATTTTTTTAAGCTTTTGAAAAATGTGCATTTTAAGCTTGGCAACACTGCTACAGCTTTAAAGCCACTGCTATGTTTCCGTGTCCGTGTCTCCGATTTCAAGTGACAGGTAAAATATTGCTGTAGGTGGCACCATCTGTGAGATATTAGCTTTTTGCCTACAGCATTTTCGATGTTTTTATTTTTTTAAGCTTTTGAAAAATGTGCATTTTAAGCTTGGCAACACTGCCACAGCTTTAAAGCCACTGCTACGTTTTAGCCCTTAAAAGAAGCGTCTGTGTCTCCTCTTTATAGGGATATGCAAAATGTTGCTGTAGATGTTACCATCTCTGAGGTATTAGCTTTTTGCTTACAGCATTTTCGATGTTTTTATTTTTTGAAGTTTTTGAAAAATGTGCATTTTAAGCTTGGCAACACTGCCACAGCTTTAAAGCCACTGCTACGTTTTACCCCTTAAAAGAAGCGTCTGTGTCTCCTCTTTATAGGGATATGCAAAATGTTGCTGTAGGTGTTACCATCTCTGAGATATTAGCATTTTGCCTACAGCATTTTCGATGTTTTTATTTTTTTAAGCTCTTGAAAAATGTGCTTTTTAAACTTGGCAACACTGCCATAGCTTTAAAGCCACTGCTATGTTTTACCCCTCAAAAGAATCGTCTGTGTCTCCTCTTTGTAGAGATGTGCAAACTGTTGCTGTAGGTGTTACCATCTCTGAGATATTAGCTGTTTTGCCTACAGCATTTTCGATGTTTTTATTTTTTTAAGCTCTTGAAAAATGTGCTTTTTAAACTTGGCAACACTGCCATAGCTTTAAAGCCACTGCTATGTTTTACCCCTCAAAAGAATCGTCTGTGTCTCATCTTTGTAGAGATATGCAAAATGTTGCTGTAGATGTTACCATCTCTGAGATATTAGCTGTTTTGCCTACAGCATTTTCGATGTTTTTATTTTTTTAAGCTTTTGAAAAATGTGCATTTTAAGCTTGGCAACACTGCTACAGCTTTAAAGCCACTGCTATGTTTCCGTGTCCGTGTCTCCGATTTCAAGTGACAGGTAAAATATTGCTGTAGGTGGCACCATCTGTGAGATATTAGCTTTTTGCCTACAGCATTTTCGATGTTTTTATTTTTTTAAGCTTTTGAAAAATGTGCATTTTAAGCTTGGCAACACTGCCACAGCTTTAAAGCCACTGCTACGTTTTAGCCCTTAAAAGAAGCGTCTGTGTCTCCTCTTTATAGGGATATGCAAAATGTTGCTGTAGATGTTACCATCTCTGAGGTATTAGCTTTTTGCTTACAGCATTTTCGATGTTTTTATTTTTTGAAGTTTTTGAAAAATGTGCATTTTAAGCTTGGCAACACTGCCACAGCTTTAAAGCCACTGCTACGTTTTACCCCTTAAAAGAAGCGTCTGTGTCTCCTCTTTATAGGGATATGCAAAATGTTGCTGTAGGTGTTACCATCTCTGAGATATTAGCATTTTGCCTACAGCATTTTCGATGTTTTTATTTTTTTAAGCTCTTGAAAAATGTGCTTCTTAAACTTGGCAACACTGCCATAGCTTTAAAGCCACGGCTATGGTTTACATCTTAAAAGAAGCACCTGTGTCTCCTCTTTCCAGTGACGGGCAAAATGTTGCTGTAGGTGTTACCATCTCTGAGATATTAGCATTTTGCCTACAGCATTGTCGATGTTTTTATTTTTTTAAGCTCTTGAAAAATGTGCTTTTTAAACTTGGCAACACTGCCATAGCTTTAAAGCCACTGCTATGTTTTACCCCTCAAAAGAATCGTCTGTGTCTCCTCTTTGTAGAGATGTGCAAACTGTTGCTGTAGGTGTTACCATCTCTGAGATATTAGCTTTTTGCCTACAGCTTTTTCGATGTTTTTATTTTTTTAAGCTTTTTAAAAATGTGCTTTTTAAACTTGGCAACACTGCCACAGATTTAAAGCCACTGCTATGGTTTACATCTTAAAAGAAGCATCTGTGTCTCCTCTTTCTAGAGATATCCAAAATGTTGCTGTAGGTGTTACCATCTCTGAAATATTAGCATTTTTCCTACAGCATTTTCGATATTTTTATTTTTTTTCAACTTTTAAAAAATGTGCTTATTAAACTTGGCAACACTGCCACAGCTTTAAAGCCACTGCTACGTTTTACCCCTTATAAGAAGCGTCTGTGTCTCCTCTTTATAGAGATATGCAAAATGTTGCTGTTGATGTTACCATCTCTGAGATATTAGCTTTTTGCCTACAGCATTTTCGATGTTTTTATTTTTTTAAGCTCTTGAAAAATGTGCTTTTTAAACTTGGCAACACTGCCATAGCTTTAAAGCCACTGCTATCTTTTACACCTCAAAAGAAGCGTCCGTGTCTCCTCTTTCAAGTGACTGGTAAAATATTGCTGTAGGTGGCACCATCTCTGAGATATTAGTATTTTCGTCTACAGCATTTTCGATGTTTTTATTTTTTTAAGCTTTTAAAAAATGTGCATTTTAAGCTTGGCAACACTGCTACAGCTTTAAAGCCACTGCTATGTTTCCGTGTCCGTGTCTCCGATTTCAAGTGACAGGTAAAATATTGCTGTAGGTGGCACCATCTGTGAGATATTAGCTTTTTGCCTACAGCATTTTCGATGTTTTTATTTTTTTAAGCTTTTGAAAAATGTGCATTTTAAGCTTGGCAACACTGCCACAGCTTTAAAGCCACTGCTACGTTTTAGCCCTTAAAAGAAGCGTCTGTGTCTCCTCTTTATAGGGATATGCAAAATGTTGCTGTAGATGTTACCATCTCTGAGGTATTAGCTTTTTGCTTACAGCATTTGCGATGTTTTTATTTTTTGAAGTTTTTGAAAAATGTGCATTTTAAGCTTGGCAACACTGCCACAGCTTTAAAGCCACTGCTACGTTTTAGCCCTTAAAAGAAGCGTCTGTGTCTCCTCTTTATAGGGATATGCAAAATGTTGCTGTAGATGTTACCATCTCTGAGGTATTAGCTTTTTGCTTACAGCATTTTCGATGTTTTTATTTTTTTAAGCTCTTGAAAAATGTGCTTTTTAAACTTGGCAACACTGCCACAGCTTTAAAGCCACTGCTATCTCTTACACCTTAAAAGAAGCGTCCGTGTCTCCTCTTTCCAGTGACGGGCAAAATGTTGCTGTAGGTGTCACCATCTCTGAGATATTAGCATTTTGCCTACAGCATTTTCGATGTTTTTATTTTTTTAAGCTCTTGAAAAATGTGCTTATTAAACTTGGCAACACTGCCATAGCTTTAAAGCCACTGCTATGGTTTACATCTTAAAAGAAGCACCTGTGTCTCCTCTTTCCAGTGACGGGCAAAATGTTGCTGTAGGTTTTACCATCTCTGAGATATTAGCATTTTGCCTACAGCATTTTCGATGTTTTTATTTTTTTAAGCTCTTGAAAAATGTGCTTTTTAAACTTGGCAACACTGCCACAGCTTTAAAGCCACTGCTATGTTTTACACCTCAAAAGAAGCTCTGTGTCTCATCTTTGTAGAGATATGCAAAATGTTCCTTTAGGTGTTACCATCTCTGAGATATTAGCTGTTTTGCCTACAGCATTTTCGATGTTTTTATTTTTTTAAGCTTTTGAAAAATGTGCATTTTAAGCTTGGCAACACTGCCACAGCTTTAAAGCCACTGCTATGGTTTACATCTTAAAAGAAGCATCTGTGTCTCCTCTTTCTAGAGATATCCAAAATGTTGCTGTAGGTGTTACCATCTCTGAAATATTAGCATTTTTCCTACAGCATTTTCGATATTTTTATTTTTTTTCAACTTTTAAAAAATGTGCTTATTAAACTTGGCAACACTGCCACAGCTTTAAAGCCACTGCTACGTTTTACCCCTTATAAGAAGCGTCTGTGTCTCCTCTTTATAGAGATATGCAAAATGTTGCTGTTGATGTTACCATCTCTGAGATATTAGCTTTTTGCCTACAGCATTTTCGATGTTTTTATTTTTTTAAGCTCTTGAAAAATGTGCTTTTTAAACTTGGCAACACTGCCATAGCTTTAAAGCCACTGCTATCTTTTACACCTCAAAAGAAGCGTCCGTGTCTCCTCTTTCAAGTGACTGGTAAAATATTGCTGTAGGTGGCACCATCTCTGAGATATTAGTATTTTCGTCTACAGCATTTTCGATGTTTTTATTTTTTTAAGCTTTTGAAAAATGTGCATTTTAAGCTTGGCAACACTGCCACAGCTTTAAAGCCACTGCTACGTTTTACCCCTTAAAAGAAGCGTCTGTGTCTCCTCTTTATAGGGATATGCAAAATGTTGCTGTAGGTGTTACCATCTCTGAGATATTAGCATTTTGCCTACAGCATTTTCGATGTTTTTATTTTTTTAAGCTCTTGAAAAATGTGCTTTTTAAACTTGGCAACACTGCCATAGCTTTAAATCCACGGCTATGGTTTACATCTTAAAAGAAGCACCTGTGTCTCCTCTTTCCAGTGACGGGCAAAATGTTGCTGTAGGTGTTACCATCTCTGAGATATTAGCTATTTTGCCTACAGCATTTTCGATGTTTTTATTTTTTTAAGCTCTTGAAAAATGTGCTTTTTAAACTTGGCAACACTGCCATAGCTTTAAAGCCACTGCTATGTTTTACCCCTCAAAAGAATCGTCTGTGTCTCATCTTTGTAGAGATATGCAAAATGTTTCTGTAGATGTTACCATCTCTGAGATATTAGCTGTTTTGCCTACAGCATTTTCGATGTTTTTATTTTTTTAAGCCTTTGAAAAATGTGCATTTTAAGCTTGGCAACACTGCTACAGCTTTAAAGCCACTGCTATGTTTCCGTGTCCGTGTCTCCGATTTCAAGTGACAGGTAAAATATTGCTGTAGGTGGCACCATCTGTGAGATATTAGCTTTTTGCCTACAGCATTTTCGATGTTTTTATTTTTTTAAGCTTTTGAAAAATGTGCATTTTAAGCTTGGCAACACTGCCACAGCTTTAAAGCCACTGCTACGTTTTAGCACTTAAAAGAAGCGTCTGTGTCTCCTCTTTATAGGGATATGCAAAATGTTGCTGTAGGTGTTACCATCTCTGAGATATTAGCTGTTTTGCCTACAGCATTTTCGATGTTTTTATTTTTTTAAGCTTTTGAAAAATGTGCATTTTAAGCTTGGCAACACTGCCACAGCTTTAAAGCCACTGCTATGGTTTACATCTTAAAAGAAGCATCTGTGTCTCCTCTTTCTAGAGATATCCAAAATGTTGCTGTAGGTGTTACCATCTCTGAAATATTAGCATTTTTCCTACAGCATTTTCGATATTTTTATTTTTTTTCAACTTTTAAAAAATGTGCTTATTAAACTTGGCAACACTGCCACAGCTTTAAAGCCACTGCTATGTTTTACACCTCAAAAGAAGCTCTGTGTCTCATCTTTGTAGAGATATGCAAAATGTTGCTGTAGGTGTTACCATCTCTGAGATATTAGCATTTTGCCTACAGCATTTTCGATGTTTTTATTTTTTTAAGCTCTTGAAAAATGTGCTTTTTAAACTTGGCAGCACTGCCATAGCTTTAAATCCACGGCTATGGTTTACATCTTAAAAGAAGCACCTGTGTCTCCTCTTTCCAGTGACGGGCAAAATGTTGCTGTAGGTTTTACCATCTCTGAGATATTAGCATTTTGCCTACAGCATTTTCGATGTTTTTATTTTTTTAAGCTCTTGAAAAATGTGCTTTTTAAACTTGGCAACACTGCCACAGCTTTAAAGCCACTGCTATGTTTTACACCTCAAAAGAAGCTCTGTGTCTCATCTTTGTAGAGATATGCAAAATGTTCCTTTAGGTGTTACCATCTCTGAGATATTAGCTGTTTTGCCTACAGCATTTTCGATGTTTTTATTTTTTTAAGCTTTTGAAAAATGTGCATTTTAAGCTTGGCAACACTGCCACAGCTTTAAAGCCACTGCTATGGTTTACATCTTAAAAGAAGCATCTGTGTCTCCTCTTTCTAGAGATATCCAAAATGTTGCTGTAGGTGTTACCATCTCTGAAATATTAGCATTTTTCCTACAGCATTTTCGATATTTTTATTTTTTTTCAACTTTTAAAAAATGTGCTTATTAAACTTGGCAACACTGCCACAGCTTTAAAGCCACTGCTACGTTTTACCCCTTATAAGAAGCGTCTGTGTCTCCTCTTTATAGAGATATGCAAAATGTTGCTGTTGATGTTACCATCTCTGAGATATTAGCTTTTTGCCTACAGCATTTTCGATGTTTTTATTTTTTTAAGCTCTTGAAAAATGTGCTTTTTAAACTTGGCAACACTGCCATAGCTTTAAAGCCACTGCTATCTTTTACACCTCAAAAGAAGCGTCCGTGTCTCCTCTTTCAAGTGACTGGTAAAATATTGCTGTAGGTGGCACCATCTCTGAGATATTAGTATTTTCGTCTACAGCATTTTCGATGTTTTTATTTTTTTAAGCTTTTGAAAAATGTGCATTTTAAGCTTGGCAACACTGCCACAGCTTTAAAGCCACTGCTACGTTTTAGCCCTTAAAAGAAGCGTCTGTGTCTCCTCTTTATAGGGATATGCAAAATGTTGCTGTAGATGTTACCATCTCTGAGGTATTAGCTTTTTGCTTACAGCATTTTCGATGTTTTTATTTTTTTAAGCTCTTGAAAAATGTGCTTTTTAAACTTGGCAACACTGCCATAGCTTTAAAGCCACTGCTATGTTTTACCCCTCAAAAGAATCGTCTGTGTCTCCTCTTTGTAGAGATGTGCAAACTGTTGCTGTAGGTGTTACCATCTATGAGATATTAGCTGTTTTGCCTACAGCATTTTCGATGTTTTTATTTTTTTAAGCTCTTGAAAAATGTGCTTTTTAAACTTGGCAACACTGCCATAGCTTTAAAGCCACTGCTATGTTTTACCCCTCAAAAGAATCGTCTGTGTCTCATCTTTGTAGAGATATGCAAAATGTTGCTGTAGATGTTACCATCTCTGAGATATTAGCTGTTTTGCCTACAGCATTTTCGATGTTTTTATTTTTTTAAGCTTTTGAAAAATGTGCATTTTAAGCTTGGCAACACTGCTACAGCTTTAAAGCCACTGCTATGTTTCCGTGTCCGTGTCTCCGATTTCAAGTGACAGGTAAAATATTGCTGTAGGTGGCACCATCTGTGAGATATTAGCTTTTTGCCTACAGCATTTTCGATGTTTTTATTTTTTTAAGCTTTTGAAAAATGTGCATTTTAAGCTTGGCAACACTGCCACAGCTTTAAAGCCACTGCTACGTTTTAGCCCTTAAAAGAAGCGTCTGTGTCTCCTCTTTATAGGGATATGCAAAATGTTGCTGTAGGTGTTACCATCTCTGAGATATTAGCATTTTGCCTACAGCATTTTCGATGTTTTTATTTTTTTAAGCTCTTGAAAAATGTGCTTTTTAAACTTGGCAACACTGCCATAGCTTTAAAGCCACGGCTATGGTTTACATCTTAAAAGAAGCACCTGTGTCTCCTCTTTCCAGTGACGGGCAAAATGTTGCTGTAGGTGTTACCATCTCTGAGATATTAGCATTTTGCCTACAGCATTGTCGATGTTTTTATTTTTTTAAGCTCTTGAAAAATGTGCTTTTTAAACTTGGCAACACTGCCATAGCTTTAAAGCCACTGCTATGTTTTACCCCTCAAAAGAATCGTCTGTGTCTCCTCTTTGTAGAGATGTGCAAACTGTTGCTGTAGGTGTTACCATCTCTGAGATATTAGCTTTTTGCCTACAGCTTTTTCGATGTTTTTATTTTTTTAAGCTTTTTAAAAATGTGCTTTTTAAACTTGGCAACACTGCCACAGATTTAAAGCCACTGCTATGGTTTACATCTTAAAAGAAGCATCTGTGTCTCCTCTTTCTAGAGATATCCAAAATGTTGCTGTAGGTGTTACCATCTCTGAAATATTAGCATTTTTCCTACAGCATTTTCGATATTTTTATTTTTTTTCAACTTTTAAAAAATGTGCTTATTAAACTTGGCAACACTGCCACAGCTTTAAAGCCACTGCTACGTTTTACCCCTTATAAGAAGCGTCTGTGTCTCCTCTTTATAGAGATATGCAAAATGTTGCTGTTGATGTTACCATCTCTGAGATATTAGCTTTTTGCCTACAGCATTTTCGATGTTTTTATTTTTTTAAGCTTTTGAAAAATGTGCATTTTAAGCTTGGCAACACTGCTACAGCTTTAAAGCCACTGCTATGTTTCCGTGTCCGTGTCTCCGATTTCAAGTGACAGGTAAAATATTGCTGTAGGTGGCACCATCTCTGAGATATTAGTATTTTCGTCTACAGCATTTTCGATGTTTTTATTTTTTTAAGCTTTTGAAAAATGTGCATTTTAAGCTTGGCAACACTGCTACAGCTTTAAAGCCACTGCTACGTTTTCGCCCTTAAAAGAAGCGTCTGTGTCTCCTCTTTATAGGGATATGCAAAATGTTCCTGTAGATGTTACCATCTCTGAGGTATTAGCTTTTTGCTTACAGCATTTTCGATGTTTTTATTTTTTGAAGTTTTTGAAAAATGTGCATTTTAAGCTTGGCAACACTGCCACAGCTTTAAAGCCACTGCTACGTTTTAGCCCTTAAAAGAAGCGTCTGTGTCTCCTCTTTATAGGGATATGCAAAATGTTGCTGTAGATGTTACCATCTCTGAGGTATTAGCTTTTTGCTTACAGCATTTTCGATGTTTTTATTTTTTGAAGTTTTTGAAAAATGTGCATTTTAAGCTTGGCAACACTGCCACAGCTTTAAAGCCACTGCTACGTTTTACCCCTTAAAAGAAGCGTCTGTGTCTCCTCTTTATAGGGATATGCAAAATGTTGCTGTAGGTGTTACCATCTCTGAGATATTAGCATTTTGCCTACAGCATTTTCGATGTTTTTATTTTTTTAAGCTCTTGAAAAATGTGCTTTTTAAACTTGGCAACACTGCCATAGCTTTAAATCCACGGCTATGGTTTACATCTTAAAAGAAGCACCTGTGTCTCCTCTTTCCAGTGACGGGCAAAATGTTGCTGTAGGTGTTACCATCTCTGAGATATTAGCTATTTTGCCTACAGCATTTTCGATGTTTTTATTTTTTTAAGCTCTTGAAAAATGTGCTTTTTAAACTTGGCAACACTGCTACAGCTTTAAAGCCACTGCTATGTTTCCGTGTCCGTGTCTCCGATTTCAAGTGACAGGTAAAATATTGCTGTAGGTGGCACCATCTGTGAGATATTAGCTTTTTGCCTACAGCATTTTCGATGTTTTTATTTTTTTAAGCTTTTGAAAAATGTGCATTTTAAGCTTGGCAACACTGCTACAGCTTTAAAGCCACTGCTATGTTTTACCCCTCAAAAGAATCGTCTGTGTCTCATCTTTGTAGAGATATGCAAAATGTTTCTGTAGATGTTACCATCTCTGAGATATTAGCTGTTTTGCCTACAGCATTTTCGATGTTTTTATTTTTTTAAGCCTTTGAAAAATGTGCATTTTAAGCTTGGCAACACTGCTACAGCTTTAAAGCCACTGCTATGTTTCCGTGTCCGTGTCTCCGATTTCAAGTGACAGGTAAAATATTGCTGTAGGTGGCACCATCTGTGAGATATTAGCTTTTTGCCTACAGCATTTTCGATGTTTTTATTTTTTTAAGCTTTTGAAAAATGTGCATTTTAAGCTTGGCAACACTGCCACAGCTTTAAAGCCACTGCTACGTTTTAGCACTTAAAAGAAGCGTCTGTGTCTCCTCTTTATAGGGATATGCAAAATGTTGCTGTAGGTGTTACCATCTCTGAGATATTAGCTGTTTTGCCTACAGCATTTTCGATGTTTTTATTTTTTTAAGCTTTTGAAAAATGTGCATTTTAAGCTTGGCAACACTGCCACAGCTTTAAAGCCACTGCTATGGTTTACATCTTAAAAGAAGCATCTGTGTCTCCTCTTTCTAGAGATAACCAAAATGTTGCTGTAGGTGTTACCATCTCTGAAATATTAGCATTTTTCCTACAGCATTTTCGATATTTTTATTTTTTTTCAACTTTTAAAAAATGTGCTTATTAAACTTGGCAACACTGCCACAGCTTTAAAGCCACTGCTATGTTTTACACCTCAAAAGAAGCTCTGTGTCTCATCTTTGTAGAGATATGCAAAATGTTGCTGTAGGTGTTACCATCTCTGAGATATTAGCATTTTGCCTACAGCATTTTCGATGTTTTTATTTTTTTAAGCTCTTGAAAAATGTGCTTTTTAAACTTGGCAACACTGCCATAGCTTTAAATCCACGGCTATGGTTTACATCTTAAAAGAAGCACCTGTGTCTCCTCTTTCCAGTGACGGGCAAAATGTTGCTGTAGGTTTTACCATCTCTGAGATATTAGCATTTTGCCTACAGCATTTTCGATGTTTTTATTTTTTTAAGCTCTTGAAAAATGTGCTTTTTAAACTTGGCAACACTGCCACAGCTTTAAAGCCACTGCTATGTTTTACACCTCAAAAGAAGCTCTGTGTCTCATCTTTGTAGAGATATGCAAAATGTTCCTTTAGGTGTTACCATCTCTGAGATATTAGCTGTTTTGCCTACAGCATTTTCGATGTTTTTATTTTTTTAAGCTTTTGAAAAATGTGCATTTTAAGCTTGGCAACACTGCCACAGCTTTAAAGCCACTGCTATGGTTTACATCTTAAAAGAAGCATCTGTGTCTCCTCTTTCTAGAGATATCCAAAATGTTGCTGTAGGTGTTACCATCTCTGAAATATTAGCATTTTTCCTACAGCATTTTCGATATTTTTATTTTTTTTCAACTTTTAAAAAATGTGCTTATTAAACTTGGCAACACTGCCACAGCTTTAAAGCCACTGCTACGTTTTACCCCTTATAAGAAGCGTCTGTGTCTCCTCTTTATAGAGATATGCAAAATGTTGCTGTTGATGTTACCATCTCTGAGATATTAGCTTTTTGCCTACAGCATTTTCGATGTTTTTATTTTTTTAAGCTCTTGAAAAATGTGCTTTTTAAACTTGGCAACACTGCCATAGCTTTAAAGCCACTGCTATCTTTTACACCTCAAAAGAAGCGTCCGTGTCTCCTCTTTCAAGTGACTGGTAAAATATTGCTGTAGGTGGCACCATCTCTGAGATATTAGTATTTTCGTCTACAGCATTTTCGATGTTTTTATTTTTTTAAGCTTTTGAAAAATGTGCATTTTAAGCTTGGCAACACTGCCACAGCTTTAAAGCCACTGCTACGTTTTAGCCCTTAAAAGAAGCGTCTGTGTCTCCTCTTTATAGGGATATGCAAAATGTTGCTGTAGATGTTACCATCTCTGAGGTATTAGCTTTTTGCTTACAGCATTTTCGATGTTTTTATTTTTTTAAGCTCTTGAAAAATGTGCTTTTTAAACTTGGCAACACTGCCATAGCTTTAAAGCCACTGCTATGTTTTACCCCTCAAAAGAATCGTCTGTGTCTCCTCTTTGTAGAGATGTGCAAACTGTTGCTGTAGGTGTTACCATCTCTGAGATATTAGCTGTTTTGCCTACAGCATTTTCGATGTTTTTATTTTCTTAAGCTCTTGAAAAATGTGCTTTTTAAACTTGGCAACACTGCCATAGCTTTAAAGCCACTGCTATGTTTTACCCCTCAAAAGAATCGTCTGTGTCTCATCTTTGTAGAGATATGCAAAATGTTGCTGTAGATGTTACCATCTCTGAGATATTAGCTGTTTTGCCTACAGCATTTTCGATGTTTTTATTTTTTTAAGCTTTTGAAAAATGTGCATTTTAAGCTTGGCAACACTGCTACAGCTTTAAAGCCACTGCTATGTTTCCGTGTCCGTGTCTCCGATTTCAAGTGACAGGTAAAATATTGCTGTAGGTGGCACCATCTGTGAGATATTAGCTTTTTGCCTACAGCATTTTCGATGTTTTTATTTTTTTAAGCTTTTGAAAAATGTGCATTTTAAGCTTGGCAACACTGCCACAGCTTTAAAGCCACTGCTACGTTTTAGCCCTTAAAAGAAGCGTCTGTGTCTCCTCTTTATAGGGATATGCAAAATGTTGCTGTAGGTGTTACCATCTCTGAGATATTAGCATTTTGCCTACAGCATTTTCGATGTTTTTATTTTTTTAAGCTCTTGAAAAATGTGCTTTTTAAACTTGGCAACACTGCCATAGCTTTAAAGCCACGGCTATGGTTTACATCTTAAAAGAAGCACCTGTGTCTCCTCTTTCCAGTGACGGGCAAAATGTTGCTGTAGGTGTTACCATCTCTGAGATATTAGCATTTTGCCTACAGCATTGTCGATGTTTTTATTTTTTTAAGCTCTTGAAAAATGTGCTTTTTAAACTTGGCAACACTGCCATAGCTTTAAAGCCACTGCTATGTTTTACCCCTCAAAAGAATCGTCTGTGTCTCCTCTTTGTAGAGATGTGCAAACTGTTGCTGTAGGTGTTACCATCTCTGAGATATTAGCTTTTTGCCTACAGCTTTTTCGATGTTTTTATTTTTTTAAGCTTTTTAAAAATGTGCTTTTTAAACTTGGCAACACTGCCACAGATTTAAAGCCACTGCTATGGTTTACATCTTAAAAGAAGCATCTGTGTCTCCTCTTTCTAGAGATATCCAAAATGTTGCTGTAGGTGTTACCATCTCTGAAATATTAGCATTTTTCCTACAGCATTTTCGATATTTTTATTTTTTTTCAACTTTTAAAAAATGTGCTTATTAAACTTGGCAACACTGCCACAGCTTTAAAGCCACTGCTACGTTTTACCCCTTATAAGAAGCGTCTGTGTCTCCTCTTTATAGAGATATGCAAAATGTTGCTGTTGATGTTACCATCTCTGAGATATTAGCTTTTTGCCTACAGCATTTTCGATGTTTTTATTTTTTTAAGCTCTTGAAAAATGTGCTTTTTAAACTTGGCAACACTGCCATAGCTTTAAAGCCACTGCTATCTTTTACACCTCAAAAGAAGCGTCCGTGTCTCCTCTTTCAAGTGACTGGTAAAATATTGCTGTAGGTGGCACCATCTCTGAGATATTAGTATTTTCGTCTACAGCATTTTCGATGTTTTTATTTTTTTAAGCTTTTGAAAAATGTGCATTTTAAGCTTGGCAACACTGCTACAGCTTTAAAGCCACTGCTATGTTTCCGTGTCCGTGTCTCCGATTTCAAGTGACAGGTAAAATATTGCTGTAGGTGGCACCATCTGTGAGATATTAGCTTTTTGCCTACAGCATTTTCGATGTTTTTATTTTTTTAAGCTTTTGAAAAATGTGCATTTTAAGCTTGGCAACACTGCCACAGCTTTAAAGCCACTGCTACGTTTTAGCCCTTAAAAGAAGCGTCTGTGTCTCCTCTTTATAGGGATATGCAAAATGTTGCTGTAGATGTTACCATCTCTGAGGTATTAGCTTTTTGCTTACAGCATTTGCGATGTTTTTATTTTTTGAAGTTTTTGAAAAATGTGCATTTTAAGCTTGGCAACACTGCCACAGCTTTAAAGCCACTGCTACGTTTTAGCCCTTAAAAGAAGCGTCTGTGTCTCCTCTTTATAGGGATATGCAAAATGTTGCTGTAGATGTTACCATCTCTGAGGTATTAGCTTTTTGCTTACAGCATTTTCGATGTTTTTATTTTTTTAAGCTCTTGAAAAATGTGCTTTTTAAACTTGGCAACGCTGCCACAGCTTTAAAGCCACTGCTATCTCTTACACCTTAAAAGAAGCGTCCGTCTCTCCTCTTTCCAGTGACGGGCAAAATGTTGCTGTAGGTGTCACCATCTCTGAGATATTAGCATTTTGCCTACAGCATTTTCGATGTTTTTATTTTTTTAAGCTCTTGAAAAATGTGCTTATTAAACTTGGCAACACTGCCATAGCTTTAAAGCCACTGCTATGGTTTACATCTTAAAAGAAGCACCTGTGTCTCCTCTTTCCAGTGACGGGCAAAATGTTGCTGTAGGTTTTACCATCTCTGAGATATTAGCATTTTGCCTACAGCATTTTCGATGTTTTTATTTTTTTAAGCTCTTGAAAAATGTGCTTTTTAAACTTGGCAACACTGCCACAGCTTTCAAGCCACTGCTATGTTTTACACCTCAAAAGAAGCTCTGTGTCTCATCTTTGTAGAGATATGCAAAATGTTCCTTTAGGTGTTACCATCTCTGAGATATTAGCTGTTTTGCCTACAGCATTGTCGATGTTTTTATTTTTTTAAGTTCTTGAAAAATGTGCTTTTTAAACTTGGCAACACTGCCATAGCTTTAAAGCCACTGCTATGTTTTACCCCTCAAAAGAATCGTCTGTGTCTCCTCTTTGTAGAGATGTGCAAACTGTTGCTGTAGGTGTTACCATCTCTGAGATATTAGCTTTTTGCCTACAGCTTTTTCGATGTTTTTATTTTTTTAAGCTTTTTAAAAATGTGCTTTTTAAACTTGGCAACACTGCCACAGATTTAAAGCCACTGCTATGGTTTACATCTTAAAAGAAGCATCTGTGTCTCCTCTTTCTAGAGATATCCAAAATGTTGCTGTAGGTGTTACCATCTCTGAAATATTAGCATTTTTCCTACAGCATTTTCGATATTTTTATTTTTTTTCAACTTTTAAAAAATGTGCTTATTAAACTTGGCAACACTGCCACAGCTTTAAAGCCACTGCTACGTTTTACCCCTTATAAGAAGCGTCTGTGTCTCCTCTTTATAGAGATATGCAAAATGTTGCTGTTGATGTTACCATCTCTGAGATATTAGCTTTTTGCCTACAGCATTTTCGATGTTTTTATTTTTTTAAGCTCTTGAAAAATGTGCTTTTTAAACTTGGCAACACTGCCATAGCTTTAAAGCCACTGCTATCTTTTACACCTCAAAAGAAGCGTCCGTGTCTCCGATTTCAAGTGACAGGTAAAATATTGCTGTAGGTGGCACCATCTGTGAGATATTAGCTTTTTGCCTACAGCATTTTCGATGTTTTTATTTTTTTAAGCTTTTGAAAAATGTGCATTTTAAGCTTGGCAACACTGCCACAGCTTTAAAGCCACTGCTACGTTTTAGCCCTTAAAAGAAGCGTCTGTGTCTCCTCTTTATAGGGATATGCAAAATGTTGCTGTAGATGTTACCATCTCTGAGGTATTAGCTTTTTGCTTACAGCATTTGCGATGTTTTTATTTTTTGAAGTTTTTGAAAAATGTGCATTTTAAGCTTGGCAACACTGCCACAGCTTTAAAGCCACTGCTACGTTTTAGCCCTTAAAAGAAGCGTCTGTGTCTCCTCTTTATAGGGATATGCAAAATGTTGCTGTAGATGTTACCATCTCTGAGGTATTAGCTTTTTGCTTACAGCATTTTCGATGTTTTTATTTTTTTAAGCTCTTGAAAAATGTGCTTATTAAACTTGGCAACACTGCCATAGCTTTAAAGCCACTGCTATGGTTTACATCTTAAAAGAAGCACCTGTGTCTCCTCTTTCCAGTGACGGGCAAAATGTTGCTGTAGGTTTTACCATCTCTGAGATATTAGCATTTTGCCTACAGCATTTTCGATGTTTTTATTTTTTTAAGCTCTTGAAAAATGTGCTTTTTAAACTTGGCAACACTGCCACAGCTTTCAAGCCACTGCTATGTTTTACACCTCAAAAGAAGCTCTGTGTCTCATCTTTGTAGAGATATGCAAAATGTTCCTTTAGGTGTTACCATCTCTGAGATATTAGCTGTTTTGCCTACAGCATTTTCGATGTTTTTATTTTTTTAAGCTTTTGAAAAATGTGCATTTTAAGCTTGGCAACACTGCCACAGCTTTAAAGCCACTGCTATGGTTTACATCTTAAAAGAAGCATCTGTGTCTCCTCTTTCTAGAGATATCCAAAATGTTGCTGTAGGTGTTACCATCTCTGAAATATTAGCATTTTTCCTACAGCATTTTCGATATTTTTATTTTTTTTCAACTTTTAAAAAATGTGCTTATTAAACTTGGCAACACTGCCACAGCTTTAAAGCCACTGCTACGTTTTACCCCTTATAAGAAGCGTCTGTGTCTCCTCTTTATAGAGATATGCAAAATGTTGCTGTAGATGTTACCATCTCTGAGATATTAGCTGTTTTGCCTACAGCATTTTCGATGTTTTTATTTTTTTAAGCTTTTGAAAAATGTGCTTTTTAAACTTGGCAACACTGCCATAGCTTTAAAGCCACTGCTATGTTTTACCCCTCAAAAGAATCGTCTGTGTCTCCTCTTTGTAGAGATGTGCAAACTGTTGCTGTAGGTGTTACCATCTCTGAGATATTAGCTGTTTTGCCTACAGCATTTTCGATGTTTTTATTTTCTTAAGCTCTTGAAAAATGTGCTTTTTAAACTTGGCAACACTGCCATAGCTTTAAAGCCACTGCTATGTTTTACCCCTCAAAAGAATCGTCTGTGTCTCATCTTTGTAGAGATATGCAAAATGTTGCTGTAGATGTTACCATCTCTGAGATATTAGCTGTTTTGCCTACAGCATTTTCGATGTTTTTATTTTTTTAAGCTTTTGAAAAATGTGCATTTTAAGCTTGGCAACACTGCTACAGCTTTAAAGCCACTGCTATGTTTCCGTGTCCGTGTCTCCGATTTCAAGTGACAGGTAAAATATTGCTGTAGGTGGCACCATCTGTGAGATATTAGCTTTTTGCCTACAGCATTTTCGATGTTTTTATTTTTTTAAGCTTTTGAAAAATGTGCATTTTAAGCTTGGCAACACTGCCACAGCTTTAAAGCCACTGCTACGTTTTAGCCCTTAAAAGAAGCGTCTGTGTCTCCTCTTTATAGGGATATGCAAAATGTTGCTGTAGGTGTTACCATCTCTGAGATATTAGCATTTTGCCTACAGCATTTTCGATGTTTTTATTTTTTTAAGCTCTTGAAAAATGTGCTTTTTAAACTTGGCAACACTGCCATAGCTTTAAAGCCACGGCTATGGTTTACATCTTAAAAGAAGCACCTGTGTCTCCTCTTTCCAGTGACGGGCAAAATGTTGCTGTAGGTGTTACCATCTCTGAGATATTAGCATTTTGCCTACAGCATTGTCGATGTTTTTATTTTTTTAAGCTCTTGAAAAATGTGCTTTTTAAACTTGGCAACACTGCCATAGCTTTAAAGCCACTGCTATGTTTTACCCCTCAAAAGAATCGTCTGTGTCTCCTCTTTGTAGAGATGTGCAAACTGTTGCTGTAGGTGTTACCATCTCTGAGATATTAGCTTTTTGCCTACAGCTTTTTCGATGTTTTTATTTTTTTAAGCTTTTTAAAAATGTGCTTTTTAAACTTGGCAACACTGCCACAGATTTAAAGCCACTGCTATGGTTTACATCTTAAAAGAAGCATCTGTGTCTTGTCTTTCTAGAGATATCCAAAATGTTGCTGTAGGTGTTACCATCTCTGAAATATTAGCATTTTTCCTACAGCATTTTCGATATTTTTATTTTTTTTCAACTTTTAAGAAATGTGCTTATTAAACTTGGCAACACTGCCACAGCTTTAAAGCCACTGCTACGTTTTACCCCTTATAAGAAGCGTCTGTGTCTCCTCTTTATAGAGATATGCAAAATGTTGCTGTTGATGTTACCATCTCTGAGATATTAGCTTTTTGCCTACAGCATTTTCGATGTTTTTATTTTTTTAAGCTCTTGAAAAATGTGCTTTTTAAACTTGGCAACACTGCCATAGCTTTAAAGCCACTGCTATCTTTTACACCTCAAAAGAAGCGTCCGTGTCTCCGATTTCAAGTGACAGGTAAAATATTGCTGTAGGTGGCACCATCTGTGAGATATTAGCTTTTTGCCTACAGCATTTTCGATGTTTTTATTTTTTTAAGCTTTTGAAAAATGTGCATTTTAAGCTTGGCAACACTGCCACAGCTTTAAAGCCACTGCTACGTTTTAGCCCTTAAAAGAAGCGTCTGTGTCTCCTCTTTATAGGGATATGCAAAATGTTGCTGTAGATGTTACCATCTCTGAGGTATTAGCTTTTTGCTTACAGCATTTGCGATGTTTTTATTTTTTGAAGTTTTTGAAAAATGTGCATTTTAAGCTTGGCAACACTGCCACAGCTTTAAAGCCACTGCTACGTTTTAGCCCTTAAAAGAAGCGTCTGTGTCTCCTCTTTATAGGGATATGCAAAATGTTGCTGTAGATGTTACCATCTCTGAGGTATTAGCTTTTTGCTTACAGCATTTTCGATGTTTTTATTTTTTTAAGCTCTTGAAAAATGTGCTTATTAAACTTGGCAACACTGCCATAGCTTTAAAGCCACTGCTATGGTTTACATCTTAAAAGAAGCACCTGTGTCTCCTCTTTCCAGTGACGGGCAAAATGTTGCTGTAGGTTTTACCATCTCTGAGATATTAGCATTTTGCCTACAGCATTTTCGATGTTTTTATTTTTTTAAGCTCTTGAAAAATGTGCTTTTTAAACTTGGCAACACTGCCACAGCTTTCAAGCCACTGCTATGTTTTACACCTCAAAAGAAGCTCTGTGTCTCATCTTTGTAGAGATATGCAAAATGTTCCTTTAGGTGTTACCATCTCTGAGATATTAGCTGTTTTGCCTACAGCATTTTCGATGTTTTTATTTTTTTAAGCTTTTGAAAAATGTGCATTTTAAGCTTGGCAACACTGCCACAGCTTTAAAGCCACTGCTATGGTTTACATCTTAAAAGAAGCATCTGTGTCTCCTCTTTCTAGAGATATCCAAAATGTTGCTGTAGGTGTTACCATCTCTGAAATATTAGCATTTTTCCTACAGCATTTTCGATATTTTTATTTTTTTTCAACTTTTAAAAAATGTGCTTATTAAACTTGGCAACACTGCCACAGCTTTAAAGCCACTGCTACGTTTTACCCCTTATAAGAAGCGTCTGTGTCTCCTCTTTATAGAGATATGCAAAATGTTGCTGTAGATGTTACCATCTCTGAGATATTAGCTGTTTTGCCTACAGCATTTTCGATGTTTTTATTTTTTTAAGCTTTTGAAAAATGTGCTTTTTAAACTTGGCAACACTGCCATAGCTTTAAAGCCACTGCTATGTTTTACCCCTCAAAAGAATCGTCTGTGTCTCCTCTTTGTAGAGATGTGCAAACTGTTGCTGTAGGTGTTACCATCTCTGAGATATTAGCTGTTTTGCCTACAGCATTTTCGATGTTTTTATTTTCTTAAGCTCTTGAAAAATGTGCTTTTTAAACTTGGCAACACTGCCATAGCTTTAAAGCCACTGCTATGTTTTACCCCTCAAAAGAATCGTCTGTGTCTCATCTTTGTAGAGATATGCAAAATGTTGCTGTAGATGTTACCATCTCTGAGATATTAGCTGTTTTGCCTACAGCATTTTCGATGTTTTTATTTTTTTAAGCTTTTGAAAAATGTGCATTTTAAGCTTGGCAACACTGCTACAGCTTTAAAGCCACTGCTATGTTTCCGTGTCCGTGTCTCCGATTTCAAGTGACAGGTAAAATATTGCTGTAGGTGGCACCATCTGTGAGATATTAGCTTTTTGCCTACAGCATTTTCGATGTTTTTATTTTTTTAAGCTTTTGAAAAATGTGCATTTTAAGCTTGGCAACACTGCCACAGCTTTAAAGCCACTGCTACGTTTTAGCCCTTAAAAGAAGCGTCTGTGTCTCCTCTTTATAGGGATATGCAAAATGTTGCTGTAGGTGTTACCATCTCTGAGATATTAGCATTTTGCCTACAGCATTTTCGATGTTTTTATTTTTTTAAGCTCTTGAAAAATGTGCTTTTTAAACTTGGCAACACTGCCATAGCTTTAAAGCCACGGCTATGGTTTACATCTTAAAAGAAGCACCTGTGTCTCCTCTTTCCAGTGACGGGCAAAATGTTGCTGTAGGTGTTACCATCTCTGAGATATTAGCATTTTGCCTACAGCATTGTCGATGTTTTTATTTTTTTAAGCTCTTGAAAAATGTGCTTTTTAAACTTGGCAACACTGCCATAGCTTTAAAGCCACTGCTATGTTTTACCCCTCAAAAGAATCGTCTGTGTCTCCTCTTTGTAGAGATGTGCAAACTGTTGCTGTAGGTGTTACCATCTCTGAGATATTAGCTTTTTGCCTACAGCTTTTTCGATGTTTTTATTTTTTTAAGCTTTTTAAAAATGTGCTTTTTAAACTTGGCAACACTGCCACAGATTTAAAGCCACTGCTATGGTTTACATCTTAAAAGAAGCATCTGTGTCTCCTCTTTCTAGAGATATCCAAAATGTTGCTGTAGGTGTTACCATCTCTGAAATATTAGCATTTTTCCTACAGCATTTTCGATATTTTTATTTTTTTTCAACTTTTAAAAAATGTGCTTATTAAACTTGGCAACACTGCCACAGCTTTAAAGCCACTGCTACGTTTTACCCCTTATAAGAAGCGTCTGTGTCTCCTCTTTATAGAGATATGCAAAATGTTGCTGTTGATGTTACCATCTCTGAGATATTAGCTTTTTGCCTACAGCATTTTCGATGTTTTTATTTTTTTAAGCTCTTGAAAAATGTGCTTTTTAAACTTGGCAACACTGCCATAGCTTTAAAGCCACTGCTATCTTTTACACCTCAAAAGAAGCGTCCGTGTCTCCTCTTTCAAGTGACTGGTAAAATATTGCTGTAGGTGGCACCATCTCTGAGATATTAGTATTTTCGTCTACAGCATTTTCGATGTTTTTATTTTTTTAAGCTTTTGAAAAATGTGCATTTTAAGCTTGGCAACACTGCTACAGCTTTAAAGCCACTGCTATGTTTCCGTGTCCGTGTCTCCGATTTCAAGTGACAGGTAAAATATTGCTGTAGGTGGCACCATCTGTGAGATATTAGCTTTTTGCCTACAGCATTTTCGATGTTTTTATTTTTTTAAGCTTTTGAAAAATGTGCATTTTAAGCTTGGCAACACTGCCACAGCTTTAAAGCCACTGCTACGTTTTAGCCCTTAAAAGAAGCGTCTGTGTCTCCTCTTTATAGGGATATGCAAAATGTTGCTGTAGATGTTACCATCTCTGAGGTATTAGCTTTTTGCTTACAGCATTTGCGATGTTTTTATTTTTTGAAGTTTTTGAAAAATGTGCATTTTAAGCTTGGCAACACTGCCACAGCTTTAAAGCCACTGCTACGTTTTAGCCCTTAAAAGAAGCGTCTGTGTCTCCTCTTTATAGGGATATGCAAAATGTTGCTGTAGATGTTACCATCTCTGAGGTATTAGCTTTTTGCTTACAGCATTTTCGATGTTTTTATTTTTTTAAGCTCTTGAAAAATGTGCTTTTTAAACTTGGCAACACTGCCACAGCTTTAAAGCCACTGCTATCTCTTACACCTTAAAAGAAGCGTCCGTCTCTCCTCTTTCCAGTGACGGGCAAAATGTTGCTGTAGGTGTCACCATCTCTGAGATATTAGCATTTTGCCTACAGCATTTTCGATGTTTTTATTTTTTTAAGCTCTTGAAAAATGTGCTTATTAAACTTGGCAACACTGCCATAGCTTTAAAGCCACTGCTATGGTTTACATCTTAAAAGAAGCACCTGTGTCTCCTCTTTCCAGTGACGGGCAAAATGTTGCTGTAGGTTTTACCATCTCTGAGATATTAGCATTTTGCCTACAGCATTTTCGATGTTTTTATTTTTTTAAGCTCTTGAAAAATGTGCTTTTTAAACTTGGCAACACTGCCACAGCTTTCAAGCCACTGCTATGTTTTACACCTCAAAAGAAGCTCTGTGTCTCATCTTTGTAGAGATATGCAAAATGTTCCTTTAGGTGTTACCATCTCTGAGATATTAGCTGTTTTGCCTACAGCATTTTCGATGTTTTTATTTTTTTAAGCTTTTGAAAAATGTGCATTTTAAGCTTGGCAACACTGCCACAGCTTTAAAGCCACTGCTATGGTTTACATCTTAAAAGAAGCATCTGTGTCTCCTCTTTCTAGAGATATCCAAAATGTTGCTGTAGGTGTTACCATCTCTGAAATATTAGCATTTTTCCTACAGCATTTTCGATATTTTTATTTTTTTTCAACTTTTAAAAAATGTGCTTATTAAACTTGGCAACACTGCCACAGCTTTAAAGCCACTGCTACGTTTTACCCCTTATAAGAAGCGTCTGTGTCTCCTCTTTATAGAGATATGCAAAATGTTGCTGTTGATGTTACCATCTCTGAGATATTAGCTTTTTGCCTACAGCATTTTCGATGTTTTTATTTTTTTAAGCTCTTGAAAAATGTGCTTTTTAAACTTGGCAACACTGCCATAGCTTTAAAGCCACTGCTATCTTTTACACCTCAAAAGAAGCGTCCGTGTCTCCGATTTCAAGTGACAGGTAAAATATTGCTGTAGGTGGCACCATCTGTGAGATATTAGCTTTTTGCCTACAGCATTTTCGATGTTTTTATTTTTTTAAGCTTTTGAAAAATGTGCATTTTAAGCTTGGCAACACTGCCACAGCTTTAAAGCCACTGCTACGTTTTAGCCCTTAAAAGAAGCGTCTGTGTCTCCTCTTTATAGGGATATGCAAAATGTTGCTGTAGATGTTACCATCTCTGAGGTATTAGCTTTTTGCTTACAGCATTTGCGATGTTTTTATTTTTTGAAGTTTTTGAAAAATGTGCATTTTAAGCTTGGCAACACTGCCACAGCTTTAAAGCCACTGCTACGTTTTAGCCCTTAAAAGAAGCGTCTGTGTCTCCTCTTTATAGGGATATGCAAAATGTTGCTGTAGATGTTACCATCTCTGAGGTATTAGCTTTTTGCTTACAGCATTTTCGATGTTTTTATTTTTTTAAGCTCTTGAAAAATGTGCTTATTAAACTTGGCAACACTGCCATAGCTTTAAAGCCACTGCTATGGTTTACATCTTAAAAGAAGCACCTGTGTCTCCTCTTTCCAGTGACGGGCAAAATGTTGCTGTAGGTTTTACCATCTCTGAGATATTAGCATTTTGCCTACAGCATTTTCGATGTTTTTATTTTTTTAAGCTCTTGAAAAATGTGCTTTTTAAACTTGGCAACACTGCCACAGCTTTCAAGCCACTGCTATGTTTTACACCTCAAAAGAAGCTCTGTGTCTCATCTTTGTAGAGATATGCAAAATGTTCCTTTAGGTGTTACCATCTCTGAGATATTAGCTGTTTTGCCTACAGCATTTTCGATGTTTTTATTTTTTTAAGCTTTTGAAAAATGTGCATTTTAAGCTTGGCAACACTGCCACAGCTTTAAAGCCACTGCTATGGTTTACATCTTAAAAGAAGCATCTGTGTCTCCTCTTTCTAGAGATATCCAAAATGTTGCTGTAGGTGTTACCATCTCTGAAATATTAGCATTTTTCCTACAGCATTTTCGATATTTTTATTTTTTTTCAACTTTTAAAAAATGTGCTTATTAAACTTGGCAACACTGCCACAGCTTTAAAGCCACTGCTACGTTTTACCCCTTATAAGAAGCGTCTGTGTCTCCTCTTTATAGAGATATGCAAAATGTTGCTGTTGATGTTACCATCTCTGAGATATTAGCTTTTTGCCTACAGCATTTTCGATGTTTTTATTTTTTTAAGCTCTTGAAAAATGTGCTTTTTAAACTTGGCAACACTGCCATAGCTTTAAAGCCACTGCTATCTTTTACACCTCAAAAGAAGCGTCCGTGTCTCCGATTTCAAGTGACAGGTAAAATATTGCTGTAGGTGGCACCATCTGTGAGATATTAGCTTTTTGCCTACAGCATTTTCGATGTTTTTATTTTTTTAAGCTTTTGAAAAATGTGCATTTTAAGCTTGGCAACACTGCCACAGCTTTAAAGCCACTGCTACGTTTTAGCCCTTAAAAGAAGCGTCTGTGTCTCCTCTTTATAGGGATATGCAAAATGTTGCTGTAGATGTTACCATCTCTGAGGTATTAGCTTTTTGCTTACAGCATTTGCGATGTTTTTATTTTTTGAAGTTTTTGAAAAATGTGCATTTTAAGCTTGGCAACACTGCCACAGCTTTAAAGCCACTGCTACGTTTTAGCCCTTAAAAGAAGCGTCTGTGTCTCCTCTTTATAGGGATATGCAAAATGTTGCTGTAGATGTTACCATCTCTGAGGTATTAGCTTTTTGCTTACAGCATTTTCGATGTTTTTATTTTTTTAAGCTCTTGAAAAATGTGCTTTTTAAACTTGGCAGCACTGCCACAGCTTTAAAGCCACTGCTATCTCTTACACCTTAAAAGAAGCGTCCGTGTCTCCTCTTTCCAGTGACGGGCAAAATGTTGCTGTAGGTGTCACCATCTCTGAGATATTAGCATTTTGCCTACAGCATTTTCGATGTTTTTATTTTTTTAAGCTCTTGAAAAATGTGCTTATTAAACTTGGCAACACTGCCATAGCTTTAAAGGCACTGCTATGGTTTACATCTTAAAAGAAGCACCTGTGTCTCCTCTTTCCAGTGACGGGCAAAATGTTGCTGTAGGTTTTACCATCTCTGAGATATTAGCATTTTGCCTACAGCATTTTCGATGTTTTTATTTTTTTAAGCTCTTGAAAAATGTGCTTTTTAAACTTGGCAACACTGCCACAGCTTTAAAGCCACTGCTATGTTTTACACCTCAAAAGAAGCTCTGTGTCTCATCTTTGTAGAGATATGCAAAATGTTCCTTTAGGTGTTACCATCTCTGAGATATTAGCTGTTTTGCCTACAGCATTTTCGATGTTTTTATTTTTTTAAGCTTTTGAAAAATGTGCATTTTAAGCTTGGCAACACTGCCACAGCTTTAAAGCCACTGCTACGTTTTAGCACAGACAATAAATATACAGATGTCTCATGCCTGTATAAAATTTTGGTGCACATTTTTTCCTTACCAGACAACGTTTTTCATGTCCTTACCAGACAAGAGCTTTCAAAATAAGCGTTGAGAATAAAGCTCTTTCTTTTTCCTAGCATCTTTCTCTTCGCCCCATTCATTTGTGTAAAAGAGCTTCCCTTATGCCCTATGGATTATGGTTAATTTGTGAGTTTATGACACAGCAAGAGCAATGGAATTATATAATTGCCGGTTAATGAAAAAAGAAAGAAAACAAATAATACAACAAGTGAGCTCATCGCCGGACGGCAGAGTGGGAAGGATTATAGAGATATACGATCCTCTTGCTGTAGCAGCAGCAGGCATAATCCGTTTCGAATCACTTGATGCCAGACTTCATAAGAAATCAGTTTTTTTCATGTAGGTAATTTGGTTTCAAGTGATGTGAAACGGCCTATATGTGCATTTTCGATGATCAGGCAATTTGAAAATGTATGTGCGTAATGCGAAGGCGACAAAGAAATAATGGGTTAACTTTATCACTTCACTGCATTCTGTGATTGAAATTAAAAGTGCATACTTCTTATTCGAGAGTAAAATATATAAAAGTGCGGGATTTACTGTGTTTTGTGCGTATCTATTTAACCGAAGTTTTTTTCTGTTGTTTGGTAAAAAATATTGGGTGACTGGTGCTGAGGTGTTTCATCCTTAAGAGACACAGAAACCTATTTTATAACTTTTTGTTTTTGTAGTTTAGTTTTTATCTATTCGTTTCATTAATCAAATACATTTTTGAATTCATATGTATCTACTTTAATATTACTAATATTTTGTGTTTGTAGTTAGTATTTTATAGCTATTCTTTTATTATTTATTTTAGTTTTTCTTATATCATTTATTATACATTTTTAATTCAAAGGTATCTACTACAGTTAGTTGTTCTTTTGTTTTTTTAATTGGTTTAATTTTTCGAGAGCTGTTTGAACTATTTTGTTCAAATAGGTATCTCGATTTGCAGGTTGATTATACTTAGAATAAATAGGTAAATTAAGAAAAAACAAAATGTCCTGGAATAGAACAAGGTGTGCAATTGTACATTGCTGTGCCACAAAAAATGAATTTCCAGATAGAAAATTATTTTACTTCCCTAAAAGAGGAACAGCTAAATACGAAGAATGGCTAGCCTTAGCAGAGGAGTCTCGGGAACACATAAAAATTCTTAAGACACCCTATATATGCAGCGATCATTTTAAGAATAGCGTCATTGGAAAAAAATATTTAAAAAAAAGATAATGATTTTTTTTTTAACGTTAAAAACTCAATTGAAATAGTTTTATCACTCTGAACATTCGACACCTTCACTTAAGTTGGCTAAGAGCATATAAGTTGTTATTAGGGAATAAATTTATTTGATTATTTATCAAATAAATATTATTTTAGAAAAATATTGGAATAGTGAATATTCCTACATTCAATCACGTATAATTCAAACCTGTGGCTGTTAATTGAATAACATTCTACAGGATGTTGGTGATCCGAATCCGAGTTCAAATAACCTATCTAAACCTAAAATACGCACTGCCCATCAATCCATGAACATAATAAATTATGTATATTATCTGAGCATCGAAGTAAAAACTCGAAACAAGATGACAAGCACACATCCACTAACCTTTTCCGGTACGATAAGATCTGTGCTGAAACAACGGTGACAAATCCACCCCTAAATAACGAGCCAGCCACCGGCACAGACGCACAGGGCACAGCTATGCACCCACAAACAGAACAACAACAAAACGATTTCCTTGTTTTGCACCACACGTAGCAACTACCAACGTTGTGTGAAAAGTAGGTAATAAAGGCAAAAAAAACGATTTCAAGGTTCCTGTTTTTTCATGTTGTGTTGATGGAGCAAAAGAGAGAAAAAAAAATAGGGGATTCATTTATATCTCTTGTAAAATTATGAAGCTTTTTAAAAAGCTTTTACTTGAAGTAAATTTCGTTTTCATATCCCACTTTTTCCCATATGGATAAGACATCTGTATATTTATTGTCTGTGGTTTTAGCATTTAAAAGAAGCGTCTGTGTCTCCTCTTTATAGGGATATGCAAAATGTTGCTGTAGATATTACCATCTCTGAGGTATGTTGCATGCGCAAAACTCCTATATCTTACCCGCCTATCCTATCTTCCATTCATATACTTCTTCTCAAAATACAATATCTTCATATCGTGTTATATGGCCAAAGCACATTCACATAAATTTCTTTGCATACGTAAATATGCCTACGTTTTGCTTAATTCAAATTACTGATTGCCTTCTTACTTCCTTCCCACTATACAATAATTCCATTTATGGTTTAATGTGACAAGTGCATCGCATATTTCCATATGGTTTTATATTACAAATGCAAGCAAACATTTCTTTCCCATGATCGCAGTACTTCGCGGCGTGAATCGGACACTGCCAGCTTCTTCTTCAAGATAATGACACGTGCAGAAAAATTCATGTTTGGAGCCAGGGCAGACAGTCAGTATATTTTCGTAGAGCAGTGTTGTAAGTTCGATACCTTGCCTTGTTAAAGCAACAGTGAATAACGTAGAATAAAATATTTATGCAATAAGAAAATAAACAAAACAAGAACTTAATTCAATCTTGCATTGCCAATACTATATGAAATAAAATAAAATTCATCTCTACCTAATACTTCTCGGCGAGTGTTTTTTTTTATGTTCGATATTGCCGAACATCTAGTTTTGAGAAAACTAAACAAAATTCGTTCTCAAGTGCACAAATGTGATGGTGTAAATCAGCAATTACAATCTACAAACATCAAAATCGTAACAAATTGGCGCAGCCGGTAGGATTAAGGAAGCAACAGTTTTAAACTGATAATAGCTTGAAAAGCCTTAATCAGAATAATTATACTGGGCAAGACTACCTTACCCTTAAACTCGAAACTGAGTCTGGTTTCGAGGGTATATGAATACGTAAATGAACCAAGCATCACCAAACAGAGGGGACTCAACTCCAGAAGAAAATCCCGCCGACCAACCAGGAACTTCAACAGGACTTTCACCTAGAAGACTTCGATCCGGGACGATATTGTCAAATAGTGTAAGTTTAAGTGATTATTTAGAATTAATATTAGATAAAGCGCGAAACAATGACAATCTAACAGTTCTGCAGTGTGAAAATATAAACAGAGAATTAGAAAAAACCCGTGAGCAGAGACTCAGTAAAATTAGCCATCTGAAAGAGGCCACTGCACAATTTAAAAAAGAATTGTTAGATTTTCAAGGTCAAACGCACCCCCTGGCTATAGATAATAAATTAACACGGAAAGATAGTAGTGAAAGTGATTTGAGGGATAGCGAAATTATTTTAAACTGGTTGGACATTTCCGTTAATGAATCTGAAGAGGAATTATCCATTGAATCGCAAACTATAGAAAATAAACCAGAAACAAATTTTAAAATGTCGGCAGATTACTGCAAAATCGCCAAACTAACTGCGCAGATAGTGCCACTATTTTCGGGTGAACAAAGCCCTGCATTGAGTACAGAACTACAAACGTTTCTAGGCTGTTGTAAGAAGGTACTTGAATGCCTACCTGATGCCGAACACCAAGCTTTTGTCCAAATATTACCTACCAGACTGCGAGGGGATGCTTATTTGTTAGTCGCATCTAATCAAATAACATCTTTTGAGGAAGCAGAACAGCTCCTCAACCGCACTTATCTGCCCCGTGAAACGTACCAAGAAGTGGTAAATAAACTAATAACAATGAGACAGTACCCCTTGGAAGCTCTCATCGCTTTTACCACTAGGATAAAGCAGATGCTGCAGCTTTGCAAGGAGGCAGCGGATCTTAAATATGGCTGTGTAGCAACTCCAGCTGTGAAAACACAGTTGGAAGATTTTGCCAAAAACGCTTTAAAAACAGGGGTCTCTAATCCGTATCTTTGTCAATATTTATTAACGGTAGGGGATGAATCTATAGACAAACTAGTGCAACGAGCATTAGATATGGAAAGGTTGCAACAAACTGTCCTTCCAACACAACAACTTGTGCATTTAAATGCACAATTTCAACCGCCTACCAATCCAACTTTTAACAATATTTTCCCGAATCCGAGCTTTTGGCCCGGGAACAATACTAGTTTTCCTCAACCGCAGCTAAATCCCCAAGTAACACCGTTCGATTTAAATATACAGCAATCCCATAACTTTGTCCACAATAAAATCCTTCCAAATAATTCACAAAATCACGGCGTGATTTGCAGCTTCTGCGGAAAAACTGGGCATACATACAGTGATTGTCTAAGTAGGAAAAATACACCTTTCTGCACAAATTGCAGACTATATAATCACGACATTAGAGACTGCCGACGAGCTAACAAGGCAAATACTAACAATTTTGCCCATAATAGGAAAAATCACTTCAATCAAAGAAATTCCCATAGAGTTTATGAAAATTCCCCCTCAATCCAGGCGACCAATGGCCCGCCGGAAAACATACCCAGGGTCTATAACATACAAAAAAAATGTAATTTTTGTGGTCGACCCGGCCATGATGTCAACGAATGCCGACAAAAAATGAAATGGGAATCGGAGAACCAGGGAAACTCCCAACTGTCGAGCCCAAAACCCCCGGCTCGACATTAACTTATAACGACAAAACTAAAGGGAACCTTCGGAAGCCCAAACACGGTGTCCCCACAATAGTTCTTCCTCTCGACATAGGCCTAAACGGTCATGCAAAGCTAATCGTAGACACCGGCTCCGAAGTTAGTCTAATCAAACAGAAGTCACTCAAGCCAGAAGTAAAATTAGAAACAGATGAGGCATGTGTTGCATGCGCAAAACTCCTATATCTTACCCGCCTATCCTATCTTCCATTCATATACTTCTTCTCAAAATACAATATCTTCATATCGTGTTATATGGCGAAAGCACATTCACATATTTCTTTGCATACGTAAATATGCCTACGTTTTGCTTAATTCAAATTACTGATTGCCTTCTTACTTCCTTCCCACTATACAATAATTCCATTTATGGTTTAATGTGACAAGTGCATCGCATATTTCCATATGGTTTTATATTACAAATGCAAGCAAACATTTCTTTCCCATGATCGCAGTACTTCGCGGCGTGAATCGGACACTGCCAGCTTCTTCTTCAAGATAATGACACGTCCAGAAAAATTCATGTTTGGAGCCAGGGCAGACAGTTAGTATATTTTCGTAGAGCAGTGTTGTAAGTTCGATACCTTGCCTTGTTAAAGCAACAGTGAATAACGTAGAATAAAATATTTATGCAATAAGAAAATAAACAAAACAAGAACTTCATTCAATCTTGCATTGCCAATACTATATGATATAAAATAAAATTTATCTGTACCTAATACTTCTCGGCAAGTGTTTTTTTCTGTTCGATATTGCCGAACATCTACTTTTGAGAAAACTAAACAAAATTCGTTCTCAAGTGCACAAATGTGATGGTGTAAATCAGCAAATACAATCTACAAACATCAAAATCGTAACAAATTGGCGCAGCCGGTAGGATTAAGGAAGCAACAGTTTTAAACTGATAATAGCTTGAAAAGCCTTAATCCGAATAATTATACTGGGCAAGACTACCTTACCCTTAAACTCGAAACTGAGTCTGGTTTCGAGGGTATATGAATACGTAAATGAACCAAGCAACACCAAACAGAGGGGACTCAACTCCAGAAGAAAATCCCGCCGACCAACCAGGAACTTCAACAGGACTTTCACCTAGAAGACTTCGATCCGGGACGATATTGTCAAATAGTGTAAGTTTAAGTGATTATTTAGAATTAATATTAGATAAAGCGCGAAACAATGACAATCTAACAGTTCTGCAGTGTGAAAATATAAACAGAGAATTAGAAAAAACCCGTGAGCAGAGACTCAGTAAAATTAGCCATCTGAAAGAGACCACTGCACAATTTAAAAAAGAATTGTTAGATTTTCAAGGTCAAACGCACCCCCTGGCTATAGATAATAAATTAACACGGAAAGATAGTAGTGAAAGTGATTTGAGGGATAGCGAAATTATTTTAAACTGGTTGGACAGTTCCGTTAATGAATCTGAAGAGGAATTATCCATTGAATCGCAAACTATAGAAAATAAACCAGAAACAAATTTTAAAATGTCGGCAGATTACTGCAAAATCGCCAAACTAACTGCGCAGATAGTGCCACTATTTTCGGGTGAACAAAGCCCTGCATTGAGTACAGAACTACAAACGTTTCTAGGCTGTTGTAAGAAGGTACTTGAATGCCTACCTGATGCCGAACACCAAGCTTTTGTCCAAATATTCCCTACCAGACTGCGAGGGGATGCTTATTTGTTAGTCGCATCTAATCAAATAACATCTTTTGAGGAAGCAGAACAGCTCCTCAACCGCACTTATCTGCCCCGTGAAACGTACCAAGAAGTGGTAAATAAAGTAATAACAATGAGACAGTACCCCTTGGAAGCTCTCATCGCTTTTACCACTAGGATAAAGCAGATGCTGCAGCTTTGCAAGGAGGCAGCGGATCTTAAATATGGCTGTGTAGCAACTCCAGCTGTGAAAACACAGTTGGAAGATTTTGCCAAAAACGCTTTAAAAACAGGGGTCTCTAATCCGTATCTTTGTCAATATTTATTAACGGTAGGGGATGAATCTATAGACAAACTAGTGCAACGAGCATTAGATATGGAAAGGTTGCAACAAACTGTCCTTCCAACACAACAACTTGTGCATTTAAATGCACAATTTCAACCGCCTACCAATCCAACTTTTAACAATATTTTCCCGAATCCGAGCTTTTGGCCAGGGAACAATACTAGTTTTCCTCAACCGCAGCTAAATCCCCAAGTAACACCGTTCGATTTAAATATACAGCAATCCCATAACTTTGTCCACAATAAAATCCTTCCAAATAATTCACAAAATCACGGCGTGATTTGCAGCTTCTGCGGAAAAACTGGGCATACATACAGTGATTGTCTAAGTAGGAAAAATACACCTTTCTGCACAAATTGCAGACTATATAATCACGACATTAGAGACTGCCGACGAGCTAACAAGGCAAATACTAACAATTTTGCCCATAATAGGAAAAATCACTTCAATCAAAGAAATTCCCATAGAGTTTATGAAAATTCCCCCTCAATCCAGGCGACCAATGGCCCGCCGGAAAACATACCCAGGGTCTACAACATACAAAAAAAATGTAATTTTTGTGGTCGACCCGGCCATGATGTCAACGAATGCCGACAAAAAATGAAATGGGAATCGGAGAACCAGGGAAACTCCCAACTGTCGAGCCCAAAACCCCCGGCTCGACATTAACTTATAACGACAAAACTAAAGGGAACCTTCGGAAGCCCAAACACGGTGTCCCCACAATAGTTCTTCCTCTCGACATAGGCCTAAACGGTCATGCAAAGCTAATCGTAGACACCGGCTCCGAAGTTAGTCTAATCAAACAGAAGTCACTCAAGCCAGAAGTAAAATTAGAAACAGATGAGGCATGCCTACTGCAAACACCTTTTGGTAAAGGAAAGAGTGTTGGTGCCTGCCAGGGACAGTTTAATGTTAAATCTAAAATTCCCTGCACCTTCCAAGTACTGGGTAAGACCGCAACGTTTTCGGATGACGGAATACTCGGAAACGACTTTCTATCAAAACATTGTAATGTAGATGGGCCTAACCATCAACTGAAATTCCCTTGTACGAAAACCAATGCACAGGAGTTTAGCATACCTCTGAATTACCCCGATTTTATTCCGAGTCCTAAAAGGGCAGTCGAAGTGGGACAATATACAGCAAAATTGGAGCCAACAGTCGCCCAATCCAAAAGCCGTATAGTCTCTAAGGCTTCTTACAACCAAGAAGCTGACTGCGTAACCTCAACAAAGGATGCTTGTTTTGTAGTAAAAAACAATTTGGATAGAAACAACGCCTACAACCAATTTAAGTGTTTGGATGTTGTACTTGAGAAGCCTGTCTGTCTGCCTGAACGGTCACAAAAACTTATAAGAATTCCTTTAGAGTTTTCGGAAGAAATGCTCTGCTTGCCCGATAAAGTAGGTGATGGAGTCTTCCTCTCTAACTGTATTTTTCCTTCAGGTCAAAAGAAATATTTAATAAGTGCCCTTAATATAAATAACAAAACAGTTATCATACACAAATTAAGGTTGCAACTAAGTCCAGCACAAGACTATAAAATAATTCCTCTGGAATCCGAAAAGGAACATGCTCCAGAGACGAAACATTCAATTCAGCACGTAAAATACTTCATACCGGACAACGAGAATTCGGACGATCTACAACGTAACATGCGAATAGTAAAACTCCAAAACGAGCTCAACATAGGGAAAAATCTCTGTTCTGAAGAAAAGACTGCCATTGTTAATCTCTGCAATGAGTATTGCGATATTTTTCATTTAAAAGGCGATCGCCTTTCATACACAACCGCTCTAACACATGAAATACCATTGGTGCAGGACCAGGCAGCGATAAATCAAAGAATGTACAGACTACCCCACATTAAAAGGCAAGTAATTAATGATCAGTTAAAGGAGATGTTGGAGGACGACATTGTCCAACCTAGCAAAAGTCCTTGGAACTCACCTCTCCTGGTAGTCCCCAAAAAGCCGGGTCCGGATGGTGAAAATAGATGGCGAGTCGTGGTTGACTTTCGCAAACTGAATGATTGCACTATAGGTGATGCTTACCCTCTTCCTCGAATTGAGGACATACTTGATCAACTCGGTCATTCCCGTTATTTTTCCACGCTCGATCTAGCCAGTGGCTATCACCAGGTTCTGGTAGATCCAAAGGATCGACCAAAAACCGCTTTTAGCACCAACTACGGACACTATGAGTTTAAGCGTATGCCTTTCGGCTTAAAAGGAGCGCCGGCCACGTTCCAACGCTTGATGAACTATGTTCTTACCGGGTTACAAGGTATTGAATGCTTCGTATACCTGGACGACATCGTCATCTACGGGAAAAACCTCACGGATCATAACATCAAACTGAAAAGGGTTTTTGATAGATTAAGAAGAAATAACTTAAAACTGCAGCCGGAAAAGTGCAGATTCCTACAAAAGGAAGTAGTTTATTTGGGACATATATGTTCAGAATTAGGGGCACTTCCAAATCCTAGCACAACTGCCACAGTGCAACATTTTCCATCCCCACGAACAGTTAGGCAGGTCCAATCTTTTCTGGGGCTCGCTAACTACTACCGTAAATTTATCCCACAATTTTCTAAAATAGTTCGTCCCCTCACAAACCTACTCCGTAAGGATGTAAAGTTCAACTGGACTGAAAAATGCCAGAGAGCTTTTCAAGAAATTAAAGAACTTTTGGTCTCACCTCCTTTATTGATCTATCCGGATTTTTCTAAGCCTTTTAATCTGACGACGGATGCAAGCGGTGAAGCGATCGGAGCTGTACTATCCCAGGGCGATGTAGGTAAAGACCAGCCCATTGCATATGCTAGCCGCACCTTAAACAAAGCCGAACGTAACTATGTACTCTACTATTGAGAAAGAGTTACTAGCAATCGTATGGGCTACTAAAAATTTTAGATGCTACCTTCAAGGGCGCAAATTTACTGTATATACAGATCATAAGCCTTTAAAGGGAGTATTTAACGTGAAAGGTCCTACAACTCGCCTCGTTCGATTTCATCACAAATTGTCGGAATTCGATTACGAAATAGAATACAAGCCAGGCAAATACAATACCAATGCTGATGCCCTTAGCCGAATTCCACAATGTAATGTGGCGAAACCTGCACAAGAACGGCAACCGAAACAGTGTATAGTTACAGACAAAATCCTAACATATGCCGAATACGAAGCCGAGAAAGCTAAGCCAACAATTGAAGAACCTGTAGAGTGCAAGTTTTGTGCGAATTTAAATACATCTCAGTCACTTACACAAGAAACTACGGAGCCTTTTATAATTGAAGTACAAGCCGAGGTGCACCAACCACCGAACAAAGTCATGGACATTCTACCGATAAAAACAGCAGTATCTAATGCTGTAACGAGGTTACAAGCACAAACGAAAAGTCCATCTCCTGAGCCAGCACCTACAGTTAGTCAAAGCACCCAAATCACACAACCAAGCGATTCTGAAAAATCAAAAGCCTCCTTTATAACACAGAGCGCAATGGAATTACAAGCAGTAAATACAAAACCCATAGAAGAAATCAGTAGCCCCGAAGAGATACAAACCATTCTCAAGGACTACCATGACTCGATGTTTGGTGGTCATCAAGGTGTAGTAAAAACGTATAAAAGAATTCGCAAAAAATATTGGTGGCGGCACATGCTCAGAGACATCAAAACTTACATCAAAAAATGTAAAAAATGTCTGACCATGAAAGCAACACCTTTGATACGCATGCCAATGATGATCACTGATATCGCCGAAAAACCTTTCGATAAAGTCTACTTAGATATCGTAGGCCCATTAGAACAGTCAGAACCTGGAAATTTGTATATTCTAACCTTTCAGGATAATTTGACGAAAATTGTTGATTGCCATGCTATGCAAAATGCAGAGGCCCAAACCGTGGCTCAGGTTGTTTTCGATAATATAATTACACGTTTCGGTATTCCTAAACAGATTGTCACGGATCAGGGGACAAACTTTCTCAGTGATTTATTTAAAGGGTTCTGCAAACTGCTTAAGATAAAAAAGTTGCAGACCACAGCCTACCATCCCCAGTCAAATGGTGCACTCGAACGAGCACACCGGCCAATAGTGGAGTATCTGCGAAGCATAACTGACGAAAACCCCAGGTCGTGGGATCAGTTCTTGCGAACAGCAACCTTCGTTTATAATAATAGTAGTCATGATAGCACGAAACTCACACCCATGGAATGTCTCTATGGGTTCACGCCTGACATACCTTCTAACCTCAAAAGAGATCCTGAACCCATATACAATCACGAAAATTACTGCCATCTTCTAAGATATAGACTTCAAAAATCATATTCCATAGCCAGGCGCAACCTTTTAGCAAGCAAACACAGGTCAAAAACCTATTTTGACAAAACAATAAGACCTCATTCATTTCACGTAGGGGATAAAGTACTCGTCAAAAGCGAAAACCGAAAAGGAAAACTATCACCCATATGGAGAGGGCCTCATACAGTAACAAGTATAAAAGGACCCGTAAACACAGCTATCAAAGTTGGTAGAAAAGAAATTGTGATCCATAACAATCGGTTAAAGCCTTACTACGAATAAAAACAAAAATAGATTAACACTTGACTTTCCCACCACTTTTCCACCATTTTTTTTTTACATCTTCTTTTTCATTTTCCTACAGTACATTATGCAATCATGCTTCCCTTTGGTCAACTTTTCGAGCCACCGTACCTTATTGACTTCCTTCTCAATATCATGTGTACTTACATTAGCTCTTTATGTCGTCATCGTTTGTAAAACTATACCCAAAATTTTAAGAAACTGGCAAAGTGAAAAGGCTTTACGGCCCAAAGATATAGAAAAACAGGTTATAGACCCCGCTACGGAGCCCTCCAACAACAGTACACCTTCATGTAGTGAAACCCCCAGTAAACCGTTAACTCGATCACTTACACTACCAAAATCCGTGCAGTTAATAATAAAAAAAAATTTAATAAAAAAAAAAAAATTTTAAAATTAACGTAAAAGTAACAACAAAAATTGTAAAAGACATACTTACAACAATTAGTAAGTAATTAGTAATTAGTGCAAATTGAAAAATTTCCAAAAAGTTTAGCGTAAAAAAAAAAATTTCTAAAAATTAAAGTAAAAGTAACAAACAAAAATTGTAAAAGACCATACTTACAACAATTAGTAAGTAATTAGTAATTAGTGCAAATTGAAAAATTTCCAAAAAGTTTACCGTAAAAAAAAAAAAAAAAAATTTTTAAATTAAAGTAAAAGTAACAAACAAAAATTGTAAAAGACTATACTTACAGCAATTAATAAGTAATTAGTAATTAGTGCAAATTTTTTAAATTAAAAGTAACAAACAAAAATTGTAAAAGACTATACTTACAGCAATTAATAAGTAATTAGTAATTAGTGCAAATTGAAAAATTTCCAAAAAGTTTAGCGTAAAAAAAAAAAATTTCTAAAAATTAAACTAAAAGTAACAAACAAAAATTGTAAAAGACTATACTTACAACAATTAATAAGTAATTAGTAATTAGTGCAAATTAAAAAATATCAAAAAAGGTTAGCGTTAAAAAAAAAAAAAAAAAAAATTTCTAAATATTAAAGTAAATGTAACAAAAAAAATTATATATATTCATACCTAGTACATTTAAAATTAAAGAAAAACTATAAATAATGGTAAACTAGGAAAAACATTGTTAAATTGTCCTGTTCTGCTTTCAAACTGGTACCAAATACTGGAAAATATTTTCCGAGTCTTATTCCTCTTCAAAGAATAACACTCTTTAATTAGGGGGGAAGGATTTGTTGCATGCGCAAAACTCCTATATCTTACCCGCCTATCCTATCTTCCATTCATATACTTCTTCTCAAAATACAATATCTTCATATCGTGTTATATGGCGAAAGCACATTCACATATTTCTTTGCATACGTAAATATGCCTACGTTTTGCTTAATTCAAATTACTGATTGCCTTCTTACTTCCTTCCCACTATACAATAATTCCATTTATGGTTTAATGTGACAAGTGCATCGCATATTTCCATATGGTTTTATATTACAAATGCAAGCAAACATTTCTTTCCCATGATCGCAGTACTTCGCGGCGTGAATCGGACACTGCCAGCTTCTTCTTCAAGATAATGACACGTCCAGAAAAATTCATGTTTGGAGCCAGGGCAGACAGTTAGTATATTTTCGTAGAGCAGTGTTGTAAGTTCGATACCTTGCCTTGTTAAAGCAACAGTGAATAACGTAGAATAAAATATTTATGCAATAAGAAAATAAACAAAACAAGAACTTCATTCAATCTTGCATTGCCAATACTATATGATATAAAATAAAATTTATCTGTACCTAATACTTCTCGGCAAGTGTTTTTTTCTGTTCGATATTGCCGAACATCTACTTTTGAGAAAACTAAACAAAATTCGTTCTCAAGTGCACAAATGTGATGGTGTAAATCAGCAAATACAATCTACAAACATCAAAATCGTAACACATGCCTACTGCAAACACCTTTTGGTAAAGGAAAGAGTGTTGGTGCCTGCCAGGGACAGTTTAATGTTAAATCTAAAATTCCCTGCACCTTCCAAGTACTGGGTAAGACCGCAACGTTTTCGGATGACGGAATACTCGGAAACGACTTTCTATCAAAACATTGTAATGTAGATGGGCCTAACCATCAACTGAAATTCCCTTGTACGAAAACCAATGCACAGGAGTTTAGCATACCTCTGAATTACCCCGATTTTATTCCGAGTCCTAAAGGGGCAGTCGAAGTGGGACAATATACAGCAAAATTGGAGCCAACAGTCGCCCAATCCAAAAGCCGTATAGTCTCTAAGGCTTCTTGCAACCAAGAAGCTGACTGCGTAACCTCAACAAAGGATGCTTGTTTTGTAGTAAAAAACAATTTGGATAGAAACAACGCCTACAACCAATTTAAGTGTTTGGATGTTGTACTTGAGAAGCCTGTCTGTCTGCCTGAACGGTCACAAAAACTTATAACAATTCCTTTAGAGTTTTCGGAAGAAATGCTCTGCTTGCCCGATAAAGTAGGTGATGGAGTCTTCCTCTCTAACTGTATTTTTCCTTCAGGTCAAAAGAAATATTTAATAAGTGCCCTTAATATAAATAACAAAACAGTTATCATACACAAATTAAGGTTGCAACTAAGTCCAGCACAAGACTATAAAATAATTTCTCTGGAATCCGAAAAGGAACATGCTCCAGAGACGAAACATTCAATTCAGCACGTAAAATACTTCATACCGGACAACGAGAATTCGGACGATCTACAACGTAACATGCGAATAGTAAAACTCGAAAACGAGCTCAACATAGGGAAAAATCTCTGTTCTGAAGAAAAGACTGCCATTGTTAATCTCTGCAATGAGTATTGCGATATTTTTCATTTAAAAGGCGATCGCCTTTCATACACAACCGCTCTAACACATGAAATACCATTGGTGCAGGACCAGGCAGCGATAAATCAAAGAATGAACAGACTACCCCACATTAAAAGGCAAGTAATTAATGATCAGTTAAAGGAGATGTTGGAGGACGACATTGTCCAACCTAGCAAAAGTCCTTGGAACTCACCTCTCCTGGTAGTCCCCAAAAAGCCGGGTCCGGATGGTGAAAATAGATGGCGAGTCGTGGTTGATTTTCGCAAACTGAATGATTGCACTATAGGTGATGCTTACCCTCTTCCTCGAATTGAGGACATACTTGATCAACTCGGTCATTCCCGTTATTTTTCCACGCTCGATCTAGCCAGTGGCTATCACCAGGTTCTGGTAGATCCGAAGGATCGACCAAAAACCGCTTTTAGCACCAACTACGGACACTATGAGTTTAAGCGTATGCCTTTCGGCTTAAAAGGAGCGCCGGCCACGTTCCAACGCTTGATGAACTATGTTCTTACCGGGTTACAAGGTATTGAATGCTTCGTATACCTGGACGACATCGTCATCTACGGGAAAAACCTCACTGATCATAACATCAAACTGAAAAGGGTTTTTGATAGATTGAGAAGAAATAACTTAAAACTGCAGCCGGAAAAGTGCAGATTCCTACAAAAGGAAGTAGTTTATTTGGGACATATATGTTCAGAATTAGGGGTACTTCCAAATCCTAGCACAACTGCCACAGTGCAACATTTTCCATCCCCACGAACAGTTAGGCAGGTCCAATCTTTTCTGGGGCTCGCTAACTACTACCGTAAATTTATCCCACAATTTTCTAAAATAGTTCGTACAAACCTACTCCGTAAGGATGTAAAGTTCAACTGGACTGAAAAATGCCAGAGAGCTTTTCAAGAAATCAAAGAACTTTTGGTCTCACCTCCTTTATTGATCTATCCGGATTTTTCTAAGCCTTTTAATCTGACGACGGATGCAAGCGGTGAAGCGATCGGAGCTGTACTATCCCAGGGCTATGTAGGTAAAGACCAGCCCATTGCATATGCTAGCCGCACCTTAAACAAAGCCGAACGTAACTACTCTACTATTGAGAAAGAGTTACTAGCAATCGTATGGGCTACTAAAAATTTTAGATGCTACCTTCAAGGGCGCAAATTTACTGTATATACAGATCATAAGCCTTTAAAGGGAGTATTTAACGTGAAAGATCCTACAACTCGCCTCGTTCGATTTCATCACAAATTGTCGGAATTCGATTACGAAATAGAATACAAGCCAGGCAAATACAATACCAATGCTGATGCCCTTAGCCGAATTCCACAATGTAATGTGGCGAAACCTGCACAAGAACGGCAACCGAAACAGTGTATAGTTACAGACAAAATCCTAACATATGCCGAATACGAAGCCGAGAAAGCTAAGCCAACAATTGAAGAACCTGTAGAGTGCAAGTTTTGTGCGAATTTAAATACATCTCAGTCAATTACACAAGAAACTACGGAGCCTTTTATAATTGAAGTACAAGCCGAGGTGCACCAACCACCGAACAAAGTCATGGACATTCTAGCGATAAAAACAGCAGTATCTAATGCTGTAACGAGGTTACAAGCACAAACGAAAAGTCCATCTCCTGAGCCAGCACCTACAGTTAGTCAAAGCACCCAAATCACACAACCAAGCGATTCTGAAAAATCAAAAGCCTCCTTTATAACACAGAGCGCAATGGAATTACAAGCAGTAAATACAAAACCCATAGAAGAAATCAGTAGCCCCGAAGAGATACAAACCATTCTCAAGGACTACCATGACTCGATGTTTGGTGGTCATCAAGGTGTAGTAAAAACGTATAAAAGAATTCGCAAAAAATATTGGTGGCGGCACATGCTTAGAGACATCAAAACTTACATCAAAAAATGTAAAAAATGTCAGACCATGAAAGCAACACCTTTGATACGCATGCCAATGATGATCACTGATATCGCCGAAAAACCTTTCGATAAAGTCTACTTAGATATCTTAGAACAGTCAGAGTCTGGAAATTTGTATATTCTAACCTTTCAGGATAACTTGACGAAAATTGTTGATTGCCATGCTATGCAAAATGCAGAGGCCCAAACCGTGGCTCAGGTTGTTTTCGATAATATAATTACACGTTTCGGTATTCCTAAACAGATTGTCACGGATCAGGGGACAAACTTTCTCAGTGATTTATTTAAAGGGTTCTGCAAACTGCTTAAGATAAAAAAGTTGCAGACCACAGCCTACCATCCCCAGTCAAATGGTGCACTCGAACGAGCACACCGGCCAATAGTGGAGTATCTGCGAAGCATAACTGACGAAAACCCCAGGTCGTGGGATCAGTTCTTGCGAACAGCAACCTTCGTTTATAATAATAGTATTCATGATAGCACGAAACTCACACCCATGGAATGTCTCTATGGGTTCACGCCTGACATACCTTCTAACCTCAAAAGAGATCCTGAACCCATATACAATCACGAAAATTACTGCCATCTTCTAAGATATAGACTTCAAAAATCATATTCCATAGCCAGGCGCAACCTTTTAGCAAGCAAACACAGGTCAAAAACCTATTTTGACAAAACAATAAGACCTCATTCATTTCACGTAGGGGATAAAGTACTCGTCAAAAGCGAAAACCGAAAAGGAAAACTATCACCCATATGGAGAGGGCCTCATACAGTAACAAGTATAAAAGGACCCGTAAACACAGCTATCAAAGTTGGTAGAAAAGAAATTGTGATCCATAACAATCGGTTAAAGCCTTACTACGAATAAAATAAAAATAGATTAACACTTGACTTTCCCACAACTTTTCCACCATTTTTTTTTACATCTTCTTTTTCATTTTCCTACAGTACATTATGCAATCATGCTTCCCTTTGGTCAACTTTTCGAGCCACCGTACCTTATTGACTTCCTTCTCAATATCATGTGTACTTACATTAGCTCTTTATGTCGTCATCGTTTGTAAAACTATACCCAAAATTTTAAGAAACTGGCAAAGTGAAAATTCTAAATATTAAAGTAAATGTAACAAAAAAAATTATATATATTCATACCTAGTACCTATTTAAAATTAACGAAAAACTAAAAATAATGGTAAACTAGGCAAAAACATTGTTAAATTGTCCTGTTCTGCTTTCAAACTGGTACCAAATACTGGAAAATATTTTCCGAGTCTTATTCCTCTTCAAAGAATAACACTCTTTAATTAGGGGGGAAGGATTTGTTGCATGCGCAAAACTCCTATATCTTACCCGCCTATCCTATCTTCCATTCATATACTTCTTCTCAAAATACAATATCTTCATATCGTGTTATATGGCCAAAGCACATTCACATAAATTTCTTTGCATACGTAAATATGCCTACGTTTTGCTTAATTCAAATTACTGATTGCCTTCTTACTTCCTTCCCACTATACAATAATTCCATTTATGGTTTAATGTGACAAGTGCATCGCATATTTCCATATGGTTTTATATTACAAATGCAAGCAAACATTTCTTTCCCATGATCGCAGTACTTCGCGGCGTGAATCGGACACTGCCAGCTTCTTCTTCAAGATAATGACACGTGCAGAAAAATTCATGTTTGGAGCCAGGGCAGACAGTCAGTATATTTTCGTAGAGCAGTGTTGTAAGTTCGATACCTTGCCTTGTTAAAGCAACAGTGAATAACGTAGAATAAAATATTTATGCAATAAGAAAATAAACAAAACAAGAACTTAATTCAATCTTGCATTGCCAATACTATATGAAATAAAATAAAATTCATCTCTACCTAATACTTCTCGGCGAGTGTTTTTTTTTATGTTCGATATTGCCGAACATCTAGTTTTGAGAAAACTAAACAAAATTCGTTCTCAAGTGCACAAATGTGATGGTGTAATCAGCAATTACAATCTACAAACATCAAAATCGTAACAGGTATTAGCTTTTTGCTTACAGCATTTTCGATGTTTTTATTTTTTGAAGCTTTTGAAAAATGTGCTTTTTAAGCTTGGCAACACTGCTACAGCTTTAAAGGCACTGCTATGTTTTACGTTTCAGAAGAAGCGTCCGTGTCTCCTCTTTCAAGTGACTGGTAAAATATTGCTGTAGGTGGCACCATCTCTGAGATATTAGCATTTTCGTCTACAGCATTTTCGATGTTTTTATTTTTTTAAGCTTTTGAAAAATGTGCATTTTAAGCTTGGCAACACTGCTACAGCTTTAAAGCCACTGCTATGTTTCCGTGTCCGTGTCTCCGATTTCAAGTGACAGGTAAAATATTGCTGTAGGTGGCACCATCTGTGAGATATTAGCTTTTTGCCTACAGCATTTTCGATGTTTTTATTTTTTTAAGCTTTTGAAAAATGTGCATTTTAAGCTTGGCAACACTGCCACAGCTTTAAAGCCACTGCTACGTTTAAGCCCTTAAAAGAAGCGTCTGTGTCTCCTCTTTATAGGGATATGCAAAATGTTGCTGTAGATGTTACCATCTCTGAGGTATTAGCTTTTTGCTTACAGCATTTTCGATGTTTTTATTTTTTGAAGTTTTTGAAAAATGTGCATTTTAAGCTTGGCAACACTGCCACAGCTTTAAAGCCACTGCTACGTTTTAGCCCTTAAAAGAAGCGTCTGTGTCTCCTCTTTATAGGGATATGCAAAATGTTGCTGTAGATGTTACCATCTCTGAGGTATTAGCTTTTTGCTTACAGCATTTTCGATGTTTTTATTTTTTGAAGTTTTTGAAAAATGTGCATTTTAAGCTTGGCAACACTGCCACAGATTTAAAGCCACTGCTATGGTTTACATCTTAAAAGAAGCATCTGTGTCTCCTCTTTCTAGAGATATCCAAAATGTTGCTGTAGGTGTTACCATCTCTGAAATATTAGCATTTTTCCTACAGCATTTTCGATATTTTTATTTTTTTTCAACTCTTAAAAAATGTGCTTATTAAACTTGGCAACACTGCCACAGCTTTAAAGCCACTGCTACGTTTTACCCCTTATAAGAAGCGTCTGTGTCTCCTCTTTATAGAGATATGCAAAATGTTGCTGTTGATGTTACCATCTCTGAGATATTAGCTTTTTGCCTACAGCATTTTCGATGTTTTTATTTTTTTAAGCTCTTGAAAAATGTGCTTTTTAAACTTGGCAACACTGCCATAGCTTTAAAGCCACTGCTATCTTTTACACCTCAAAAGAAGCGTCCGTGTCTCCTCTTTCAAGTGACTGGTAAAATATTGCTGTAGGTGGCACCATCTCTGAGATATTAGCATTTTCGTCTACAGCATTTTCGATGTTTTTATTTTTTTAAGCTTTTGAAAAATGTGCATTTTAAGCTTGGCAACACTGCTACAGCTTTAAAGCCACTGCTATGTTTCCGTGTCCGTGTCTCCGATTTCAAGTGACAGGTAAAATATTGCTGTAGGTGGCACCATCTGTGAGATATTAGCTTTTTGCCTACAGCATTTTCGATGTTTTTATTTTTTTAAGCTTTTGAAAAATGTGCATTTTAAGCTTGGCAACACTGCCACAGCTTTAAAGCCACTGCTACGTTTAAGCCCTTAAAAGAAGCGTCTGTGTCTCCTCTTTATAGGGATATGCAAAATGTTGCTGTAGATGTTACCATCTCTGAGGTATTAGCTTTTTGCTTACAGCATTTTCGATGTTTTTATTTTTTGAAGTTTTTGAAAAATGTGCATTTTAAGCTTGGCAACACTGCCACAGCTTTAAAGCCACTGCTACGTTTTAGCCCTTAAAAGAAGCGTCTGTGTCTCCTCTTTATAGGGATATGCAAAATGTTGCTGTAGATGTTACCATCTCTGAGGTATTAGCTTTTTGCTTACAGCATTTTCGATGTTTTTATTTTTTGAAGTTTTTGAAAAATGTGCATTTTAAGCTTGGCAACACTGCCACAGATTTAAAGCCACTGCTATGGTTTACATCTTAAAAGAAGCATCTGTGTCTCCTCTTTCTAGAGATATCCAAAATGTTGCTGTAGGTGTTACCATCTCTGAAATATTAGCATTTTTCCTACAGCATTTTCGATATTTTTATTTTTTTTCAACTCTTAAAAAATGTGCTTATTAAACTTGGCAACACTGCCACAGCTTTAAAGCCACTGCTACGTTTTACCCCTTATAAGAAGCGTCTGTGTCTCCTCTTTATAGAGATATGCAAAATGTTGCTGTTGATGTTACCATCTCTGAGATATTAGCTTTTTGCCTACAGCATTTTCGATGTTTTTATTTTTTTAAGCTCTTGAAAAATGTGCTTTTTAAACTTGGCAACACTGCCATAGCTTTAAAGCCACTGCTATCTTTTACACCTCAAAAGAAGCGTCCGTGTCTCCTCTTTCAAGTGACTGGTAAAATATTGCTGTAGGTGGCACCATCTCTGAGATATTAGCATTTTCGTCTACAGCATTTTCGATGTTTTTATTTTTTTAAGCTTTTGAAAAATGTGCATTTTAAGCTTGGCAACACTGCTACAGCTTTAAAGCCACTGCTATGTTTCCGTGTCCGTGTCTCCGATTTCAAGTGACAGGTAAAATATTGCTGTAGGTGGCACCATCTGTGAGATATTAGCTTTTTGCCTACAGCATTTTCGATGTTTTTATTTTTTTAAGCTTTTGAAAAATGTGCATTTTAAGCTTGGCAACACTGCCACAGCTTTAAATCCACTGCTACGTTTTAGCCCTTAAAAGAAGCGTCTGTGTCTCCTCTTTATAGGGATATGCAAAATGTTGCTGTAGATGTTACCATCTCTGAGGTATTAGCTTTTTGCTTACAGCATTTTCGATGTTTTTATTTTTTGAAGCTTTTGAAAAATGTGCTTTTTAAGCTTGGCAACACTGCCTAGGCTTTAAAGCCACTGCTATGTTTTACGTTTCAGAAGAAGCGTCCGTGTCTCCTCTTTCAAGTGACTGGTAAAATATTGCTGTAGGTGGCACCATCTCTGAGATATTAGCATTTTCGTCTACAGCATTTTCGATGTTTTTATTTTTTTAAGCTTTTGAAAAATGTGCATTTTAAGCTTGGCAACACTGCTACAGCTTTAAAGCCACTGCTATGTTTCCGTGTCCGTGTCTCCGATTTCAAGTGACAGGTAAAATATTGCTGTAGGTGGCACCATCTGTGAGATATTAGCTTTTTGCCTACAGCATTTTCGATGTTTTTATTTTTTTAAGCTTTTGAAAAATGTGCATTTTAAGCTTGGCAACACTGCCACAGCTTTAAAGCCACTGCTACGTTTTAGCCCTTAAAAGAAGCGTCTGTGTCTCCTCTTTATAGGGATATGCAAAATGTTGCTGTAGATGTTACCATCTCTGAGGTATTAGCTTTTTGCTTACAGCATTTTCGATGTTTTTATTTTTTGAAGTTTTTGAAAAATGTGCATTTTAAGCTTGGCAACACTGCCACAGCTTTAAAGCCACTGCTACGTTTTAGCCCTTAAAAGAAGCGTCTGTGTCTCCTCTTTATAGGGATATGCAAAATGTTGCTGCTTGGCAACACTGCCATAGCTTTAAAGCCACTGCTATGGTTTACATCTTAAAAGAAGCACCTGTGTCTCCTCTTTCCAGTGACGGGCAAAATGTTCCTTTAGGTGTTACCATCTCTGAGATATTAGCATTTTGCCTACAGCATTTTCGACGTTTTTATTTTTTTAAGCTCTTGAAAAATGTGCTTTTTAAACTTGGCAACACTGCCACAGCTTTAAAGCCACTGCTACGTTTTAGCATTTAAAAGAAGCGTCTGTGTCTCCTCTTTATAGGGAATGCAAAATGTTGCTGTAGATATTACCATCTCTGAGGTATTAGCTTTTTGCTTACAGCATTTTCGATGTTTTTATTTTTTGAAGCTTTTGAAAAATGTGCTTTTTAAGCTTGGCAACACTGCTACAGCTTTAAAGGCACTGCTATGTTTTACGTTTCAGAAGAAGCGTCCGTGTCTCCTCTTTCAAGTGACTGGTAAAATATTGCTGTAGGTGGCACCATCTCTGAGATATTAGCATTTTCGTCTACAGCATTTTCGATGTTTTAATTTTTTTAAGTTTTTGAAAAATGTGCATTTTAAGCTTGGCAACACTGCCACAGATTTAAAGCCACTGCTATGGTTTACATCTTAAAAGAAGCATCTGTGTCTCCTCTTTCTAGAGATATCCAAAATGTTGCTGTGGGTGTTACCATCTCTGAAATATTAGCATTTTTCCTACAGCATTTTCGATATTTTTATTTTTTTTCAACTTTTAAAAAAATGTGCTTATTAAACTTGGCAACACTGCCACAGCTTTAAAGCCACTGCTACGTTTTACCCCTTATAAGAAGCGTCTGTGTCTCCTCTTTATAGAGATATGCAAAATGTTGCTGTTGATGTTACCATCTCTGAGATATTAGCTTTTTGCCTACAGCATTTTCGATGTTTTTATTTTTTTAAGCTCTTGAAAAATGTGCTTTTTAAACTTGGCAACACTGCCAGAGCTTTAAAGCCACTGCTATCTTTTACACCTCAAAAGAAGCGTCCGTGTCTCCTCTTTCAAGTGACTGGTAAAATATTGCTGTAGGTGGCACCATCTCTGAGATATTAGCATTTTCGTCTACAGCATTTTCGATGTTTTTATTTTTTTAAGCTTTTGAAAAATGTGCATTTTAAGCTTAGCAACACTGCTACAGCTTTAAAGCCACTGCTATGTTTCCGTGTCCGTGTCTCCGATTTCAAGTGACAGGTAAAATATTGCTGTAGGTGGCACCATCTGTGAGATATTAGCTTTTTGCCTACAGCATTTTCGATGTTTTTATTTTGTTAAGCTTTTGAAAAATGTGCATTTTAAGCTTGGCAACACTGCCATAGCTTTAAAGCCACTGCTACGTTTTAGCCCTTAAAAGAAGCGTCTGTGTCTCCTCTTTATAGGGATATGCAAAATGTTGCTCTAGATGTTACCATCTCTGAGGTATTAGCTTTTTGCTTACAGCATTTTCGATGTTTTTATTTTTTGAAGCTTTTGAAAAATGTGCTTTTTAAGCTTGGCAACACTGCTACAGCTTTAAAGGCACTGCTACGTTTTACGTTTCAGAAGAAGCGTCCGTGTCTCCTCTTTCAAGTGACTGGTAAAATATTGCTGTAGGTGGCACCATCTCTGAGATATTAGCATTTTCGTCTACAGCATTTTCGATGTTTTTATTTTTTTAAGCTTTTGAAAAATGTGCATTTTAAGCTTGGCAACACTGCTACAGCTTTAAAGCCACTGCTATGTTTCCGTGTCCGTGTCTCCGATTTCAAGTGACAGGTAAAATATTGCTGTAGGTGGCACCATCTGTGAGATATTAGCTTTTTGCCTACAGCATTTTCGATGTTTTTATTTTTTTAAGCTTTTGAAAAATGTGCATTTTAAGCTTGGCAACACTGCCACAGCTTTAAAGCCACTGCTACGTTTAAGCCCTTAAAAGAAGCGTCTGTGTCTCCTCTTTATAGGGATATGCAAAATGTTGCTGTAGATGTTACCATCTCTGAGGTATTAGCTTTTTGCTTACAGCATTTTCGATGTTTTTATTTTTTGAAGTTTTTGAAAAATGTGCATTTTAAGCTTGGCAACACTGCCACAGCTTTAAAGCCACTGCTACGTTTTAGCCCTTAAAAGAAGCGTCTGTGTCTCCTCTTTATAGGGATATGCAAAATGTTGCTGTAGATGTTACCATCTCTGAGGTATTAGCTTTTTGCTTACAGCATTTTCGATGTTTTTATTTTTTGAAGTTTTTGAAAAATGTGCATTTTAAGCTTGGCAACACTGCCACAGATTTAAAGCCACTGCTATGGTTTACATCTTAAAAGAAGCATCTGTGTCTCCTCTTTCTAGAGATATCCAAAATGTTGCTGTAGGTGTTACCATCTCTGAAATATTAGCATTTTTCCTACAGCATTTTCGATATTTTTATTTTTTTTCAACTCTTAAAAAATGTGCTTATTAAACTTGGCAACACTGCCACAGCTTTAAAGCCACTGCTACGTTTTACCCCTTATAAGAAGCGTCTGTGTCTCCTCTTTATAGAGATATGCAAAATGTTGCTGTTGATGTTACCATCTCTGAGATATTAGCTTTTTGCCTACAGCATTTTCGATGTTTTTATTTTTTTAAGCTCTTGAAAAATGTGCTTTTTAAACTTGGCAACACTGCCATAGCTTTAAAGCCACTGCTATCTTTTACACCTCAAAAGAAGCGTCCGTGTCTCCTCTTTCAAGTGACAGGTAAAATATTGCTGTAGGTGGCACCATCTCTGAGATATTAGCATTTTCGTCTACAGCATTTTCGATGTTTTTATTTTTTTAAGCTTTTGAAAAATGTGCATTTTAAGCTTGGCAACACTGCTACAGCTTTAAAGCCACTGCTATGTTTCCGTGTCCGTGTCTCCGATTTCAAGTGACAGGTAAAATATTGCTGTAGGTGGCACCATCTGTGAGATATTAGCTTTTTGCCTACAGCATTTTCGATGTTTTTATTTTTTTAAGCTTTTGAAAAATGTGCATTTTAAGCTTGGCAACACTGCCACAGCTTTAAAGCCACTGCTACGTTTTAGCCCTTAAAAGAAGCGTCTGTGTCTCCTCTTTATAGGGATATGCAAAATGTTGCTGTAGATGTTACCATCTCTGAGGTATTAGCTTTTTGCTTACAGCATTTTCGATGTTTTTATTTTTTGAAGCTTTTGAAAAATGTGCTTTTTAAGCTTGGCAACACTGCTACAGCTTTAAAGCCACTGCTATGTTTTACATTTCAGAAGAAGCGTCCGTGTCTCCTCTTTCAAGTGACTGGTAAAATATTGCTGTAGGTGGCACCATCTCTGAGATATTAGCATTTTCGTCTACAGCATTTTCGATGTTTTTATTTTTTTAAGCTTTTGAAAAATGTGCATTTTAAGCTTGGCAACACTGCTACAGCTTTAAAGCCACTGCTATGTTTCCGTGTCCGTGTCTCCGATTTCAAGTGATAGGTAAAATATTGCTGTAGGTGGCACCATCTGTGAGATATTAGCTTTTTGCCTACAGCATTTTCGATGTTTTTATTTTTTTAAGCTTTTGAAAAATGTGCATTTTAAGCTTGGCAACACTGCCACACCTTTAAAGCCACTGCTACGTTTAAGCCCTTAAAAGAAGCGTCTGTGTCTCCTCTTTATAGGGATATGCAAAATGTTGCTGTAGATGTTACCATCTCTGAGGTATTAGCTTTTTGCTTACAGCATTTTCGATGTTTTTATTTTTTGAAGTTTTTGAAAAATGTGCATTTTAAGCTTGGCAACACTGCCACAGCTTTAAAGCCACTGCTACGTTTTAGCCCTTAAAAGAAGCGTCTGTGTCTCCTCTTTATAGGGATATGCAAAATGTTGCTGTAGATGTTACCATCTCTGAGGTATTAGCTTTTTGCTTACAGCATTTTCGATGTTTTTATTTTTTGAAGTTTTTGAAAAATGTGCATTTTAAGCTTGGCAACACTGCCACAGATTTAAAGCCACTGCTATGGTTTACATCTTAAAAGAAGCATCTGTGTCTCCTCTTTCTAGAGATATCCAAAATGTTGCTGTAGGTGTTACCATCTCTGAAATATTAGCATTTTTCCTACAGCATTTTCGATATTTTTATTTTTTTTCAACTCTTAAAAAATGTGCTTATTAAACTTGGCAACACTGCCACAGCTTTAAAGCCACTGCTACGTTTTACCCCTTATAAGAAGCGTCTGTGTCTCCTCTTTATAGAGATATGCAAAATGTTGCTGTTGATGTTACCATCTCTGAGATATTAGCTTTTTGCCTACAGCATTTTCGATGTTTTTATTTTTTTAAGCTCTTGAAAAATGTGCTTTTTAAACTTGGCAACACTGCCATAGCTTTAAAGCCACTGCTATCTTTTACACCTCAAAAGAAGCGTCCGTGTCTCCTCTTTCAAGTGACTGGTAAAATATTGCTGTAGGTGGCACCATCTCTGAGATATTAGCATTTTCGTCTACAGCATTTTCGATGTTTTTATTTTTTTAAGCTTTTGAAAAATGTGCATTTTAAGCTTGGCAACACTGCTACAGCTTTAAAGCCACTGCTATGTTTCCGTGTCCGTGTCTCCGATTTCAAGTGACAGGTAAAATATTGCTGTAGGTGGCACCATCTGTGAGATATTAGCTTTTTGCCTACAGCATTTTCGATGTTTTTATTTTTTTAAGCTTTTGAAAAATGTGCATTTTAAGCTTGGCAACACTGCCACAGCTTTAAATCCACTGCTACGTTTTAGCCCTTAAAAGAAGCGTCTGTGTCTCCTCTTTATAGGGATATGCAAAATGTTGCTGTAGATGTTACCATCTCTGAGGTATTAGCTTTTTGCTTACAGCATTTTCGATGTTTTTATTTTTTGAAGCTTTTGAAAAATGTGCTTTTTAAGCTTGGCAACACTGCCTAGGCTTTAAAGCCACTGCTATGTTTTACGTTTCAGAAGAAGCGTCCGTGTCTCCTCTTTCAAGTGACTGGTAAAATATTGCTGTAGGTGGCACCATCTCTGAGATATTAGCATTTTCGTCTACAGCATTTTCGATGTTTTTATTTTTTTAAGCTTTTGAAAAATGTGCATTTTAAGCTTGGCAACACTGCTACAGCTTTAAAGCCACTGCTATGTTTCCGTGTCCGTGTCTCCGATTTCAAGTGACAGGTAAAATATTGCTGTAGGTGGCACCATCTGTGAGATATTAGCTTTTTGCCTACAGCATTTTCGATGTTTTTATTTTTTTAAGCTTTTGAAAAATGTGCATTTTAAGCTTGGCAACACTGCCACAGCTTTAAAGCCACTGCTACGTTTTAGCCCTTAAAAGAAGCGTCTGTGTCTCCTCTTTATAGGGATATGCAAAATGTTGCTGTAGATGTTACCATCTCTGAGGTATTAGCTTGTTGCTTACAGCATTTTCGATGTTTTTATTTTTTGAAGTTTTTGAAAAATGTGCATTTTAAGCTTGGCAACACTGCCACAGCTTTAAAGCCACTGCTACGTTTTAGCCCTTAAAAGAAGCGTCTGTGTCTCCTCTTTATAGGGATATGCAAAATGTTGCTGCTTGGCAACACTGCCATAGCTTTAAAGCCACTGCTATGGTTTACATCTTAAAAGAAGCACCTGTGTCTCCTCTTTCCAGTGACGGGCAAAATGTTCCTTTAGGTGTTACCATCTCTGAGATATTAGCATTTTGCCTACAGCATTTTCGACGTTTTTATTTTTTTAAGCTCTTGAAAAATGTGCTTTTTAAACTTGGCAACACTGCCACAGCTTTAAAGCCACTGCTACGTTTTAGCATTTAAAAGAAGCGTCTGTGTCTCCTCTTTATAGGGATATGCAAAATGTTGCTGTAGATATTACCATCTCTGAGGTATTAGCTTTTTGCTTACAGCATTTTCGATGTTTTTATTTTTTGAAGCTTTTGAAAAATGTGCTTTTTAAGCTTGGCAACACTGCTACAGCTTTAAAGGCACTGCTATGTTTTACGTTTCAGAAGAAGCGTCCGTGTCTCCTCTTTCAAGTGACTGGTAAAATATTGCTGTAGGTGGCACCATCTCTGAGATATTAGCATTTTCGTCTACAGCATTTTCGATGTTTTAATTTTTTTAAGTTTTTGAAAAATGTGCATTTTAAGCTTGGCAACACTGCCACAGATTTAAAGCCACTGCTATGGTTTACATCTTAAAAGAAGCATCTGTGTCTCCTCTTTCTAGAGATATCCAAAATGTTGCTGTGGGTGTTACCATCTCTGAAATATTAGCATTTTTCCTACAGCATTTTCGATATTTTTATTTTTTTTCAACTTTTAAAAAAATGTGCTTATTAAACTTGGCAACACTGCCACAGCTTTAAAGCCACTGCTACGTTTTACCCCTTATAAGAAGCGTCTGTGTCTCCTCTTTATAGAGATATGCAAAATGTTGCTGTTGATGTTACCATCTCTGAGATATTAGCTTTTTGCCTACAGCATTTTCGATGTTTTTATTTTTTTAAGCTCTTGAAAAATGTGCTTTTTAAACTTGGCAACACTGCCAGAGCTTTAAAGCCACTGCTATCTTTTACACCTCAAAAGAAGCGTCCGTGTCTCCTCTTTCAAGTGACTGGTAAAATATTGCTGTAGGTGGCACCATCTCTGAGATATTAGCATTTTCGTCTACAGCATTTTCGATGTTTTTATTTTTTTAAGCTTTTGAAAAATGTGCATTTTAAGCTTAGCAACACTGCTACAGCTTTAAAGCCACTGCTATGTTTCCGTGTCCGTGTCTCCGATTTCAAGTGACAGGTAAAATATTGCTGTAGGTGGCACCATCTGTGAGATATTAGCTTTTTGCCTACAGCATTTTCGATGTTTTTATTTTTTTAAGCTTTTGAAAAATGTGCATTTTAAGCTTGGCAACACTGCCATAGCTTTAAAGCCACTGCTACGTTTTAGCCCTTAAAAGAAGCGTCTGTGTCTCCTCTTTATAGGGATATGCAAAATGTTGCTCTAGATGTTACCATCTCTGAGGTATTAGCTTTTTGCTTACAGCATTTTCGATGTTTTTATTTTTTGAAGCTTTTGAAAAATGTGCTTTTTAAGCTTGGCAACACTGCTACAGCTTTAAAGGCACTGCTACGTTTTACGTTTCAGAAGAAGCGTCCGTGTCTCCTCTTTCAAGTGACTGGTAAAATATTGCTGTAGGTGGCACCATCTCTGAGATATTAGCATTTTCGTCTACAGCATTTTCGATGTTTTTATTTTTTTAAGCTTTTGAAAAATGTGCATTTTAAGCTTGGCAACACTGCTACAGCTTTAAAGCCACTGCTATGTTTCCGTGTCCGTGTCTCCGATTTCAAGTGACAGGTAAAATATTGCTGTAGGTGGCACCATCTGTGAGATATTAGCTTTTTGCCTACAGCATTTTCGATGTTTTTATTTTTTTAAGCTTTTGAAAAATGTGCATTTTAAGCTTGGCAACACTGCCACAGCTTTAAAGCCACTGCTACGTTTAAGCCCTTAAAAGAAGCGTCTGTGTCTCCTCTTTATAGGGATATGCAAAATGTTGCTGTAGATGTTACCATCTCTGAGGTATTAGCTTTTTGCTTACAGCATTTTCGATGTTTTTATTTTTTGAAGTTTTTGAAAAATGTGCATTTTAAGCTTGGCAACACTGCCACAGCTTTAAAGCCACTGCTACGTTTTAGCCCTTAAAAGAAGCGTCTGTGTCTCCTCTTTATAGGGATATGCAAAATGTTGCTGTAGATGTTACCATCTCTGAGGTATTAGCTTTTTGCTTACAGCATTTTCGATGTTTTTATTTTTTGAAGTTTTTGAAAAATGTGCATTTTAAGCTTGGCAACACTGCCACAGATTTAAAGCCACTGCTATGGTTTACATCTTAAAAGAAGCATCTGTGTCTCCTCTTTTCTAGAGATATCCAAAATGTTGCTGTAGGTGTTACCATCTCTGAAATATTAGCATTTTTCCTACAGCATTTTCGATATTTTTATTTTTTTTCAACTCTTAAAAAATGTGCTTATTAAACTTGGCAACACTGCCACAGCTTTAAAGCCACTGCTACGTTTTACCCCTTATAAGAAGCGTCTGTGTCTCCTCTTTATAGAGATATGCAAAATGTTGCTGTTGATGTTACCATCTCTGAGATATTAGCTTTTTGCCTACAGCATTTTCGATGTTTTTATTTTTTTAAGCTCTTGAAAAATGTGCTTTTTAAACTTGGCAACACTGCCATAGCTTTAAAGCCACTGCTATCTTTTACACCTCAAAAGAAGCGTCCGTGTCTCCTCTTTCAAGTGACAGGTAAAATATTGCTGTAGGTGGCACCATCTCTGAGATATTAGCATTTTCGTCTACAGCATTTTCGATGTTTTTATTTTTTTAAGCTTTTGAAAAATGTGCATTTTAAGCTTGGCAACACTGCTACAGCTTTAAAGCCACTGCTATGTTTCCGTGTCCGTGTCTCCGATTTCAAGTGACAGGTAAAATATTGCTGTAGGTGGCACCATCTGTGAGATATTAGCTTTTTGCCTACAGCATTTTCGATGTTTTTATTTTTTTAAGCTTTTGAAAAATGTGCATTTTAAGCTTGGCAACACTGCCACAGCTTTAAAGCCACTGCTACGTTTTAGCCCTTAAAAGAAGCGTCTGTGTCTCCTCTTTATAGGGATATGCAAAATGTTGCTGTAGATGTTACCATCTCTGAGGTATTAGCTTTTTGCTTACAGCATTTTCGATGTTTTTATTTTTTGAAGCTTTTGAAAAATGTGCTTTTTAAGCTTGGCAACACTGCTACAGCTTTAAAGCCACTGCTATGTTTTACATTTCAGAAGAAGCGTCCGTGTCTCCTCTTTCAAGTGACTGGTAAAATATTGCTGTAGGTGGCACCGTCTCTGAGATATTAGCATTTTCGTCTACAGCATTTTCGATGTTTTTATTTTTTTAAGCTTTTGAAAAATGTGCATTTTAAGCTTGGCAACACTGCTACAGCTTTAAAGCCACTGCTATGTTTCCGTGTCCGTGTCTCCGATTTCAAGTGACAGGTAAAATATTGCTGTAGGTGGCACCATCTGTGAGATATTAGCTTTTTGCCTACAGCATTTTCGATGTTTTTATTTTTTTAAGCTTTTGAAAAATGTGCATTTTAAGCTTGGCAACACTGCCACAGCTTTAAAGCCACTGCTACGTTTTAGCCCTTAAAAGAAGCGTCTGTGTCTCCTCTTTATAGGGATATGCAAAATGTTGCTGTAGATGTTACCATCTCTGAGGTATTAGCTTTTTGCTTACAGCATTTTCGATGTTTTTATTTTTTGAAGTTTTTGAAAAATGTGCATTTTAAGCTTGGCAACACTGCCACAGCTTTAAAGCCACTGCTACGTTTTAGCCCTTAAAAGAAGCGTCTGTGTCTCCTCTTTATAGGGATATGCAAAATGTTGCTGCTTGGCAACACTGCCATAGCTTTAAAGCCACTGCTATGGTTTACATCTTAAAAGAAGCACCTGTGTCTCCTCTTTCCAGTGACGGGCAAAATGTTCCTTTAGGTGTTACCATCTCTGAGATATTAGCATTTTGCCTACAGCATTTTCGACGTTTTTATTTTTGTAAGCTCTTGAAAAATGTGCTTTTTAAACTTGGCAACACTGCCACAGCTTTAAAGCCACTGCTACGTTTTAGCATTTAAAAGAAGCGTCTGTGTCTCCTCTTTATAGGGATATGCAAAATGTTGCTGTAGATATTACCATCTCTGAGGTATTAGCTTTTTGCTTACAGCATTTTCGATGTTTTTATTTTTTGAAGCTTTTGAAAAATGTGCTTTTTAAGCTTGGCAACACTGCTACAGCTTTAAAGGCACTGCTATGTTTTACGTTTCAGAAGAAGCGTCCGTGTCTCCTCTTTCAAGTGACTGGTAAAATATTGCTGTAGGTGGCACCATCTCTGAGATATTAGCATTTTCGTCTACAGCATTTTCGATGTTTTTATTTTTTTAAGTTTTTGAAAAATGTGCATTTTAAGCTTGGCAACACTGCCACAGATTTAAAGCCACTGCTATGGTTTACATCTTAAAAGAAGCATCTGTGTCTCCTCTTTCTAGAGATATCCAAAATGTTGCTGTGGGTGTTACCATCTCTGAAATATTAGCATTTTTCCTACAGCATTTTCGATATTTTTATTTTTTTTCAACTTTTAAAAAATGTGCTTATTAAACTTGGCAACACTGCCACAGCTTTAAAGCCACTGCTACGTTTTACCCCTTATAAGAAGCGTCTGTGTCTCCTCTTTATAGAGATATGCAAAATGTTGCTGTTGATGTTACCATCTCTGAGATATTAGCTTTTTGCCTACAGCATTTTCGATGTTTTTATTTTTTTAAGCTCTTGAAAAATGTGCTTTTTAAACTTGGCAACACTGCCATAGCTTTAAAGCCACTGCTATCTTTTACACCTCAAAAGAAGCGTCCGTGTCTCCTCTTTATAGGGATATGCAAAATGTTGCTGTAGATGTTACCATCTCTGAGGTATTAGCTTTTTGCTTACAGCATTTTCGATGTTTTTATTTTTTTAAGCTCTTGAAAAATGTGCTTTTTAAACTTGGCAACACTGCCACAGCTTTAAAGCCACTGCTACGTTTTACCCCTTATAAGAAGCGTCTGTGTCTCCTCTTTATAGAGATATGCAAAATGCTGCTGTTGATGTTACCATCTCTGAGGTATTAGCTTTTTGCTTACAGCATTTTCGATGTTTTTATTTTTTGAAGCTTTTGAAAAATGTGCTTTTTAAGCATGGCAACACTGCTACAGCTTTAAAGCCACTGCCATGTTTTACGTTTCAGAAGAAGCGTCCGTGTCTCCTCTTTCAAGTGACTGGTAAAATATTGCTGTAGGTGGCACCATCTCTGAGATATTAGCATTTTCGTCTACAGCATTTTCGATGTTTTTATTTTTTTAAGCTTTTGAAAAATGTGCATTTTAAGCTTGGCAACACTGCTACAGCTTTAAAGCCACTGCTATGTTTCCGTGTCCGTGTCTCCGATTTCAAGTGACAGGTAAAATATTGCTGTAGGTGGCACCATCTGTGAGATATTAGCTTTTTGCCTACAGCATTTTCGATGTTTTTATTTTTTTAAGCTTTTGAAAAATGTGCATTTTAAGCTTGGCAACACTGCCACAGCTTTAAAGCCACTGCTACGTTTTAGCCCTTAAAAGAAGCGTCTGTGTCTCCTCTTTATAGGGATATGCAAAATGTTGCTGTAGATATTACCATCTCTGAGGTATTAGCTTTTTGCTTACAGCATTTTCGATGTTTTTATTTTTTGAAGTTTTTGAAAAATGTGCATTTTAAGCTTGGCAACACTGCCACAGCTTTAAAGCCACTGCTACGTTTTAGCCCTTAAAAGAAGCGTCTGTGTCTCCTCTTTATAGGGATATGCAAAATGTTGCTGTAGATGTTACCATCTCTGAGGTATTAGCTTTTTGCTTACAGCATTTTCGATGTTTTTATTTTTTTAAGCTCTTGAAAAATGTGCTTTTTAAACTTGGCAACACTGCCACAGCTTTAAAGCCACTGCTATCTCTTACACCTTAAAAGAAGCGTCCGTGTCTCCTCTTTCCAGTGACGGGCAAAATGTTGCTGTAGGTGTTACCATCTCTGAGATATTAGCATTTTGCCTACAGCATTTTCGATGTTTTTATTTTTTTAAGCTCTTGAAAAATGTTCTTTTTAAACTTGGCAACACTGCCATAGCTTTAAAGCCACTGCTATGGTTTACATCTTAGAAGAAGCACCTGTGTCTCCTCTTTCCAGTGACGGGCAAAATGTTGCTGTAGGTGTTACCATCTCTGAGATATTAGCATTTTGCCTACAGCATTTTCGATGTTTTTATTTTTTTAAGCTCTTGAAAAATGTGCTTTTTAAACTTGGCAACACTGCCACAGCTTTAAAGCCACTGCTATGTTTTACACCTCAAAAGAAGCTCTGTGTCTCATCTTTGTAGAGATATGCAAAATGTTCCTTTAGGTGTTACCATCTCTGAGATATTAGCTGTTTTGCCTACAGCATTTTCGATGTTTTTATTTTTTTAAGCTTTTGAAAAATGTGCATTTTAAGCTTGGCAACACTGCCACAGCTTTAAAGCCACTGCTACGTTTTAGCATTTAAAAGAAGCGTCTGTGTCTCCTCTTTATAGGGATATGCAAAATGTTGCTGTAGATATTACCATCTCTGAGGTATTAGCTTTTTGCTTACAGCATTTTCGATGTTTTTATTTTTTGAAGCTTTTGAAAAATGTGCTTTTTAAGCTTGGCAACACTGCTACAGCTTTAAAGGCACTGCTATGTTTTACGTTTCAGAAGAAGCGTCCGTGTCTCCTCTTTCAAGTGACTGGTAAAATATTGCTGTAGGTGGCACCATCTCTGAGATATTAGCATTTTCGTCTACAGCATTTTCGATGTTTTTATTTTTTTAAGCTTTTGAAAAATGTGCATTTTAAGCTTGGCAACACTGCTACAGCTTTAAAGCCACTGCTATGTTTCCGTGTCCGTGTCTCCGATTTCAAGTGACAGGTAAAATATTGCTGTAGGTGGCACCATCTGTGAGATATTAGCTTTTTGCCTACAGCATTTTCGATGTTTTTATTTTTTTAAGCTTTTGAAAAATGTGCATTTTAAGCTTGGCAACACTGCCACAGCTTTAAAGCCACTGCTACGTTTTAGCCCTTAAAAGAAGCGTCTGTGTCTCCTCTTTATAGGGATATGCAAAATGTTGCTGTAGATGTTACCATCTCTGAGGTATTAGCTTTTTGCTTACAGCATTTTCGATGTTTTTATTTTTTGAAGCTTTTGAAAAATGTGCTTTTTAAGCTTGGCAACACTGCCACAGCTTTAAAGCCACTGCTACGTTTTAGCCCTTAAAAGAAGCGTCTGTGTCTCCTCTTTATAGGGATATGCAAAATGTTGCTGTAGATGTTACCATCTCTGAGGTATTAGCTTTTTGCTTACAGCATTTTCGATGTTTTTATTTTTTGAAGTTTTTGAAAAATGTGCATTTTAAGCTTGGCAACACTGCCACAGCTTTAAAGGCACTGCTACGTTTTAGCCCTTAAAAGAAGCGTCTGTGTCTCCTCTTTATAGGGATATGCAAAATGTTTCTGTAGGTGTTACCATCTCTGAGATATTAGCATTTTGCCTACAGCATTTCCGATGTTTTTATTTTTTTAAGCTCTTGAAAAATGTGCTTTTTAAACTTGGCAACACTGCCATAGCTTTAAAGCCACTGCTATGGTTTACATCTTAAAAGAAGCACCTGTGTCTCCTCTTTCCAGTGACGGGCAAAATGTTGCTGTAGGTGTTACCATCTCTGAGATATTAGCATTTTGCCTACAGCATTTTCGATGTTTTTATTTTTTTAAGCTCTTGAAAAATGTGCTTTTTAAACTTGGCAACACTGCCATAGTTTTAAAGCCACTGCTATGTTTTACCCCTCAAAAGAATCGTCTGTGTCTCCTCTTTGTAGAGATGTGCAAACTGTTGCTGTAGGTGTTACCATTTCTGAGATATTAGCTTTTTGCCTACAGCTTTTTCGATGTTTTTATTTTTTTAAGCTTTTTAAAAATGTGCTTTTTAAACTTGGCAACACTGCCACAGATTTAAAGCCACTGCTATGGCTTACATCTTAAAAGAAGCACCTGTGTCTCCTCTTTCTAGAGATATCCAAAATGTTGCTGTAGGTGTTACCATCTCTGAAATATTAGCATTTTTCCTACAGCATTTTCGATATTTTTATTTTTTTCAACTTTTAAAAAATGTGCTTATTAAACTTGGCAACACTGCCACAGCTTTAAAGCCACTGCTACGTTTTACCCCTTATAAGAAGCGTCTGTGTCTCCTCTTTATAGAGATATGCAAAATGTTGCTGTTGATGTTACCATCTCTGAGATATTAGCTTTTTGCCTACAGCATTTTCGATGTTTTTATTTTTTTAAGCTCTTGAAAAATGTGCTTTTTAAACTTGGCAACACTGCCACAGCTTTAAAGCCACTGCTACGTTTTAGCATTTAAAAGAAGCGTCTGTGTCTCCTCTTTATAGGGATATGCAAAATGTTGCTGTAGATGTTACCATCTCTGAGGTATTAGCTTTTTGCTTACAGCATTTTCGATGTTTTTATTTTTTGAAGCTTCTGAAAAATGTGCTTTTTAAGCTTGGCAACACTTCCACAGCTTTAAAGCCACTGCTACGTTTTAGCCCTTAAAAGAAGCGTCTGTGTCTCCTCTTTATAGGGATATGCAAAATGTTGCTGTAGATGTTACCATCTCTGAGGTATTAGCTTTTTGCTTACAGCATTTTCGATGTTTTTATTTTTTGAAGTTTTTGAAAAATGTGCATTTTAAGCTTGGCAACACTGTTACAGCTTTAAAGGCACTGCTACGTTTTAGCCCTTAAAAGAAGCGTCTGTGTCTCCTCTTTATAGGGATATGCAAAATGTTTCTGTAGGTGTTACCATCTCTGAGATATTAGCATTTTACCTACAGCATTTCCGATGTTTTTATTTTTTTAAGCTCTTCAAAAATGTGCTTTTTAAACTTGGCAACACTGCCATAGCTTTATAGCCACTGCTATGGTTTACATCTTAAAAGAAGCACCTGTGTCTCCTCTTTCCAGTGACGGGCAAAATGTTGCTGTAGGTGTTACCATCTCTGAGATATTAGCATTTTGCCTACAGCATTTTCGATGTTTTTATTTTTTTAAGCTCTTGAAAAATGTGCTTTTTAAACTTGGCAACACTGCCATAGTTTTAAAGCCACTGCTATGTTTTACCCCTCAAAAGAATCGTCTGTGTCTCCTCTTTGTAGAGATGTGCAAACTGTTGCTGTAGGTGTTACCATTTCTGAGATATTAGCTTTTTGCCTACAGCTTTTTCGATGTTTTTATTTTTTTAAGCTTTTTAAAAATGTGCTTTTTAAACTTGGCAACACTGCCACAGATTTAAAGCCACTGCTATGGCTTACATCTTAAAAGAAGCACCTGTGTCTCCTCTTTCTAGAGATATCCAAAATGTTGCTGTAGGTGTTACCATCTCTGAAATATTAGCATTTTTCCTACAGCATTTTCGATATTTTTATTTTTTTCAACTTTTAAAAAATGTGCTTATTAAACTTGGCAACACTGCCACAGCTTTAAAGCCACTGCTACGTTTTACCCCTTATAAGAAGCGTCTGTGTCTCCTCTTTATAGAGATATGCAAAATGTTGCTGTTGATGTTACCATCTCTGAGATATTAGCTTTTTGCCTACAGCATTTTCGATGTTTTTATTTTTTTAAGCTTTTGAAAAATGTGCATTTTAAGCTTGGCAACACTGCCACAGCTTTAAAGCCACTGCTACGTTTTAGCATTTAAAAGAAGCGTCTGTGTCTCCTCTTTATAGGGATATGCAAAATGTTGCTGTAGATATTACCATCTCTGAGGTATTAGCTTTTTGCTTACAGCATTTTCGATGTTTTTATTTTTTGAAGCTTTTGAAAAATGTGCTTTTTAAGCTTGGCAACACTGCTACAGCTTTAAAGGCACTGCTATGTTTTACGTTTCAGAAGAAGCGTCCGTGTCTCCTCTTTCAAGTGACTGGTAAAATATTGCTGTAGGTGGCACCATCTCTGAGATATTAGCATTTTCGTCTACAGCATTTTCGATGTTTTTATTTTTTTAAGCTTTTGAAAAATGTGCATTTTAAGCTTGGCAACACTGCTACAGCTTTAAAGCCACTGCTATGTTTCCGTGTCCGTGTCTCCGATTTCAAGTGACAGGTAAAATATTGCTGTAGGTGGCACCATCTGTGAGATATTAGCTTTTTGCCTACAGCATTTTCGATGTTTTTATTTTTTTAAGCTTTTGAAAAATGTGCATTTTAAGCTTGGCAACACTGCCACAGCTTTAAAGCCACTGCTACGTTTTAGCCCTTAAAAGAAGCGTCTGTGTCTCCTCTTTATAGGGATATGCAAAATGTTGCTGTAGATGTTACCATCTCTGAGGTATTAGCTTTTTGCTTACAGCATTTTCGATGTTTTTATTTTTTGAAGCTTTTGAAAAATGTGCTTTTTAAGCTTGGCAACACTGACGCTTTAAAGGCACTGCTACGTTTTAGCCCTTAAAAGAAGCGTCTGTGTCTCCTCTTTATAGGGATATGCAAAATGTTTCTGTAGGTGTTACCATCTCTGAGATATTAGCATTTTACCTACAGCATTTCCGATGTTTTTATTTTTTTAAGCTCTTCAAAAATGTGCTTTTTAAACTTGGCAACACTGCCATAGCTTTATAGCCACTGCTATGGTTTACATCTTAAAAGAAGCACCTGTGTCTCCTCTTTCCAGTGACGGGCAAAATGTTGCTGTAGGTGTTACCATCTCTGAGATATTAGCATTTTGCCTACAGCATTTTCGATGTTTTTATTTTTTTAAGCTCTTGAAAAATGTGCTTTTTAAACTTGGCAACACTGCCATAGTTTTAAAGCCACTGCTATGTTTTACCCCTCAAAAGAATCGTCTGTGTCTCCTCTTTGTAGAGATGTGCAAACTGTTGCTGTAGGTGTTACCATTTCTGAGATATTAGCTTTTTGCCTACAGCTTTTTCGATGTTTTTATTTTTTTAAGCTTTTTAAAAATGTGCTTTTTAAACTTGGCAACACTGCCACAGATTTAAAGCCACTGCTATGGCTTACATCTTAAAAGAAGCACCTGTGTCTCCTCTTTCTAGAGATATCCAAAATGTTGCTGTAGGTGTTACCATCTCTGAAATATTAGCATTTTTCCTACAGCATTTTCGATATTTTTATTTTTTTCAACTTTTAAAAAATGTGCTTATTAAACTTGGCAACACTGCCACAGCTTTAAAGCCACTGCTACGTTTTACCCCTTATAAGAAGCGTCTGTGTCTCCTCTTTATAGAGATATGCAAAATGTTGCTGTTGATGTTACCATCTCTGAGATATTAGCTTTTTGCCTACAGCATTTTCGATGTTTTTATTTTTTTAAGCTTTTGAAAAATGTGCATTTTAAGCTTGGCAACACTGCCACAGCTTTAAAGCCACTGCTACGTTTTAGCATTTAAAAGAAGCGTCTGTGTCTCCTCTTTATAGGGATATGCAAAATGTTGCTGTAGATATTACCATCTCTGAGGTATTAGCTTTTTGCTTACAGCATTTTCGATGTTTTTATTTTTTGAAGCTTTTGAAAAATGTGCTTTTTAAGCTTGGCAACACTGCTACAGCTTTAAAGGCACTGCTATGTTTTACGTTTCAGAAGAAGCGTCCGTGTCTCCTCTTTCAAGTGACTGGTAAAATATTGCTGTAGGTGGCACCATCTCTGAGATATTAGCATTTTCGTCTACAGCATTTTCGATGTTTTTATTTTTTTAAGCTTTTGAAAAATGTGCATTTTAAGCTTGGCAACACTGCTACAGCTTTAAAGCCACTGCTATGTTTCCGTGTCCGTGTCTCCGATTTCAAGTGACAGGTAAAATATTGCTGTAGGTGGCACCATCTGTGAGATATTAGCTTTTTGCCTACAGCATTTTCGATGTTTTTATTTTTTTAAGCTTTTGAAAAATGTGCATTTTAAGCTTGGCAACACTGCCACAGCTTTAAAGCCACTGCTACGTTTTAGCCCTTAAAAGAAGCGTCTGTGTCTCCTCTTTATAGGGATATGCAAAATGTTGCTGTAGATGTTACCATCTCTGAGGTATTAGCTTTTTGCTTACAGCATTTTCGATGTTTTTATTTTTTGAAGCTTTTGAAAAATGTGCTTTTTAAGCTTGGCAACACTGCCACAGCTTTAAAGCCACTGCTACGTTTTAGCCCTTAAAAGAAGCGTCTGTGTCTCCTCTTTATAGGGATATGCAAAATGTTGCTGTAGATGTTACCATCTCTGAGGTATTAGCTTTTTGCTTACAGCATTTTCGATGTTTTTATTTTTTGAAGTTTTTGAAAAATGTGCATTTTAAGCTTGGCAACACTGCCACAGCTTTAAAGGCACTGCTACGTTTTAGCCCTTAAAAGAAGCGTCTGTGTCTCCTCTTTATAGGGATATGCAAAATGTTTCTGTAGGTGTTACCATCTCTGAGATATTAGCATTTTGCCTACAGCATTTCCGATGTTTTTATTTTTTTAAGCTCTTGAAAAATGTGCTTTTTAAACTTGGCAACACTGCCATAGCTTTAAAGCCACTGCTATGGTTTACATCTTAAAAGAAGCACCTGTGTCTCCTCTTTCCAGTGACGGGCAAAATGTTGCTGTAGGTGTTACCATCTCTGAGATATTAGCATTTTGCCTACAGCATTTTCGATGTTTTTATTTTTTTAAGCTCTTGAAAAATGTGCTTTTTAAACTTGGCAACACTGCCATAGTTTTAAAGCCACTGCTATGTTTTACCCCTCAAAAGAATCGTCTGTGTCTCCTCTTTGTAGAGATGTGCAAACTGTTGCTGTAGGTGTTACCATTTCTGAGATATTAGCTTTTTGCCTACAGCTTTTTCGATGTTTTTATTTTTTTAAGCTTTTTAAAAATGTGCTTTTTAAACTTGGCAACACTGCCACAGATTTAAAGCCACTGCTATGGCTTACATCTTAAAAGAAGCACCTGTGTCTCCTCTTTCTAGAGATATCCAAAATGTTGCTGTAGGTGTTACCATCTCTGAAATATTAGCATTTTTCCTACAGCATTTTCGATATTTTTATTTTTTTCAACTTTTAAAAAATGTGCTTATTAAACTTGGCAACACTGCCACAGCTTTAAAGCCACTGCTACGTTTTACCCCTTATAAGAAGCGTCTGTGTCTCCTCTTTATAGAGATATGCAAAATGTTGCTGTTGATGTTACCATCTCTGAGATATTAGCTTTTTGCCTACAGCATTTTCGATGTTTTTATTTTTTTAAGCTCTTGAAAAATGTGCTTTTTAAACTTGGCAACACTGCCACAGCTTTAAAGCCACTGCTACGTTTTAGCATTTAAAAGAAGCGTCTGTGTCTCCTCTTTATAGGGATATGCAAAATGTTGCTGTAGATGTTACCATCTCTGAGGTATTAGCTTTTTGCTTACAGCATTTTCGATGTTTTTATTTTTTGAAGCTTCTGAAAAATGTGCTTTTTAAGCTTGGCAACACTGCCACAGCTTTAAAGCCACTGCTACGTTTTAGCCCTTAAAAGAAGCGTCTGTGTCTCCTCTTTATAGGGATATGCAAAATGTTGCTGTAGATGTTACCATCTCTGAGGTATTAGCTTTTTGCTTACAGCATTTTCGATGTTTTTATTTTTTGAAGTTTTTGAAAAATGTGCATTTTAAGCTTGGCAACACTGTTACAGTTTTAAAGGCACTGCTACGTTTTAGCCCTTAAAAGAAGCGTCTGTGTCTCCTCTTTATAGGGATATGCAAAATGTTTCTGTAGGTGTTACCATCTCTGAGATATTAGCATTTTACCTACAGCATTTCCGATGTTTTTATTTTTTTAAGCTCTTCAAAAATGTGCTTTTTAAACTTGGCAACACTGCCATAGCTTTAAAGCCACTGCTATGGTTTACATCTTAAAAGAAGCACCTGTGTCTCCTCTTTCCAGTGACGGGCAAAATGTTGCTGTAGGTGTTACCATCTCTGAGATATTAGCATTTTGCCTACAGCATTTTCGATGTTTTTATTTTTTTAAGCTCTTGAAAAATGTGCTTTTTAAACTTGGCAACACTGCCATAGTTTTAAAGCCACTGCTATGTTTTACCCCTCAAAAGAATCGTCTGTGTCTCCTCTTTGTAGAGATGTGCAAACTGTTGCTGTAGGTGTTACCATTTCTGAGATATTAGCTTTTTGCCTACAGCTTTTTCGATGTTTTTATTTTTTTAAGCTTTTTAAAAATGTGCTTTTTAAACTTGGCAACACTGCCACAGATTTAAAGCCACTGCTATGGCTTACATCTTAAAAGAAGCACCTGTGTCTCCTCTTTCTAGAGATATCCAAAATGTTGCTGTAGGTGTTACCATCTCTGAAATATTAGCATTTTTCCTACAGCATTTTCGATATTTTTATTTTTTTCAACTTTTAAAAAATGTGCTTATTAAACTTGGCAACACTGCCACAGCTTTAAAGCCACTGCTACGTTTTACCCCTTATAAGAAGCGTCTGTGTCTCCTCTTTATAGAGATATGCAAAATGTTGCTGTTGATGTTACCATCTCTGAGATATTAGCTTTTTGCCTACAGCATTTTCGATGTTTTTATTTTTTTAAGCTCTTGAAAAATGTGCTTTTTAAACTTGGCAACACTGCCACAGCTTTAAAGCCACTGCTACGTTTTAGCATTTAAAAGAAGCGTCTGTGTCTCCTCTTTATAGGGATATGCAAAATGTTGCTGTAGATATTACCGTCTCTGAGGTATTAGCTTTTTGCTTACAGCATTTTCGATGTTTTTATTTTTTGAAGCTTTTGAAAAATGTGCTTTTTAAGCTTGGCAACACTGCTACAGCTTTAAAGGCACTGCTATGTTTTACGTTTCAGAAGAAGCGTCCGTGTCTCCTCTTTCAAGTGACTGGTAAAATATTGCTGTAGGTGGCACCATCTCTGAGATATTAGCATTTTCGTCTACAGCATTTTCGATGTTTTTATTTTTTTAAGTTTTTGAAAAATGTGCATTTTAAGCTTGGCAACACTGCCACAGATTTAAAGCCACTGCTATGGTTTACATCTTAAAAGAAGCATCTGTGTCTCCTCTTTCTAGAGATATCCAAAATGTTGCTGTGGGTGTTACCATCTCTGAAATATTAGCATTTTTCCTACAGCATTTTCGATATTTTTATTTTTTTTCAACTTTTAAAAAATGTGCTTATTAAACTTGGCAACACTGCCACAGCTTTAAAGCCACTGCTACGTTTTACCCCTTATAAGAAGCGTCTGTGTCTCCTCTTTATAGAGATATGCAAAATGTTGCTGTTGATGTTACCATCTCTGAGATATTAGCTTTTTGCCTACAGCATTTTCGATGTTTTTATTTTTTTAAGCTCTTGAAAAATGTGCTTTTTAAACTTGGCAACACTGCCATAGCTTTAAAGCCACTGCTATCTTTTACACCTCAAAAGAAGCGTCCGTGTCTCCTCTTTCAAGTGACTGGTAAAATATTGCTGTAGGTGGCACCATCTCTGAGATATTAGCATTTTCGTCTACAGCATTTTCGATGTTTTTATTTTTTTAAGCTTTTGAAAAATGTGCATTTTAAGCTTGGCAACACTGCTACAGCTTTAAAGCCACTGCTATGTTTCCGTGTCCGTGTCTCCGATTTCAAGTGACAGGTAAAATATTGCTGTAGGTGGCACCATCTGTGAGATATTAGCTTTTTGCCTACAGCATTTTCGATGTTTTTATTTTTTTAAGCTTTTGAAAAATGTGCATTTTAAGCTTGGCAACACTGCCACAGCTTTAAAGCCACTGCTACGTTTTAGCCCTTAAAATAAGCGTCTGTGTCTCCTCTTTATAGGGATATGCAAAATGTTGCTGTAGATGTTACCATCTCTGACATCCACCTTCGACTATGTACCTTGCCGTGGTGTGGATGCTTAGTAGGTACCTTATGATACCGGAGGGCGATTGCAGCAGGGTCGCCCATACTGTAAGGTCTCCGGAGGAGGGTTTTCCGAAGCTAAAACATAGTCAACCCAATTCCAGTGGTGGTGTGAGCGTTTTATTCAAACCGTGCCCAGGGATGAAAGGCTGAGGGTTTTCGATCAGTCGACTACGAGCTCCTTCAGGTGCCTTGGCAGGGCCTGTCGTATCCAAGTGCCCTACCCCAGCAGAACCGGCTATGTTGGGGCGGACCATTCTTCACCGGCTTACTCGTGGGAATCTAATGGACCTTTTAAACAAAAATTCAAACAAAAACAACAAAACTGACCTTCCAGCAATGAACAAGGACAACGACTTGACAAAATACAGGAAAACGACTTCCGACAACGACGACGACTCCACAATTCCGTCTGACTCGGATTCAAAATCCGCTAACGCGTCTGTTTCGGACGCGGAATCCAGGCAACCTGATGCTGTATCGTCGCATGATTGGCGTGGCAAGAACTCCTCACCGAGCGCCATCAGGTACAAACAGGTACGTGCAGCCAAACATAAACTCGCCGCAGTCCTGGCGAAACCAGACAGTTCCTGGGATCAAAAGGACAGGGACATGATTCGTTGGGCCGGCGAGGTTCTGAAGGGGGATGTTAGCCAACCTGCTACGGGTAGGCACCATCCCTCAACAACCAATGCCACCCAACCGTCCTTAACTCCTAGCGGCCCAAGTAAGTCCAACCCTAAGAAGAGACCCCCCCTTCGAAGGGAAGGACCTACTAAAACCTTCACTCCCATCTCAGGAGCACCCAGCACCGTATGTGGTAATCCGAAAGATCTTCCTGCTTCGGGAAGACCCTCGGTAGTTCCTGCCAAAAAGGTCTCAACGACCAAGCGACCCAGATCCTTTGAGGAGACTTCCGCGACTTCAAAGAAGGCAAAGAATGCTGATACGGCACACAGACCCTTCAATGAAGTCGTGAAAGACAATATGCTCTACGGTATCTACGATAATGGTAACGACGAGGGGAAAATGAGCGGGGAGAACTGGCTAGCGCTCAAAGCTATTCTGGCCGGAGAAGTCCTTAAATTCTTGGACGGGAATACTTCGGCAGAACCGCCGTCCTTTGTGGATGGGGGCTGGTTCTCAAGCGGTGTAAAGCTTGTTAAATGCAAGAACAGCAGTGCGGTAGACTTCTTAAAATCAACGATACCGAAAATCAACCCGTTGTGGAATAACGCTGGGCTTCAAGTGATGCACTGGAGCGATATACCAGTCCGCCCGAAAGGTCGTGTCTGGCTACCCCCCGGGCCGTCTACGGAAGCGGACATCCTTAGACTGATCCGTCTACAAAACCCCGATCTACCAACGAGCAATTGGAAGATCATCAAAGCCGGAGAACCGGAAGAAAGAGGCAGGCTAGTTTCATTCCTTATGAACAAGGAATCACTCGATCTGCTTAGCAGTAGGGGATATAAATTCTCCTATGGTATGGACGAACTCATACTCAGAGTTCAGGAGAAGGAAGAGAGACTTCTGTCGGGTGTGGTATCCACGCTGAATAACCTCGGCCTGGAGGCCGAGCTAGACGGTCTCTCTCCCGTCTCCGTAGAGGAAGGAAATCGGGTCGCCGTAACGCAGCCAGCTGCTACGGATGGCAGCAAAAACAGCGACGACACACCAACGATAAACCTCAGCGACGAGCTTTCTTCTGATTCGGAGGAAAGCAACAGGACAGTGATAGAGGCGTCCGTTTCAGTCAGCAATGATGCTAAGACTGTTACAGATTAACCTCCATCACTCTAAAATAGCATCAGCTAATTTATTGCTTCGCCTGCTAACGGGCGGAGAAGACGCTGTCCTTATCCAAGAACCCTGGGTGGATGGTAAGAATACCATACTTGGATTAAGGGCAAAAAACTACACGCTTTTTTACACAAAAAATGAAGGTAAACCTAGATCCTGTATATTGGCAAAGAACAGTTTAAAAGCTCGCCTTATACCCAATTTCAGTGATCCAGATTTTGTCTGCGTGGAAATAGACACGTGCAGCAGCAAGCTAAGGGTATCGGCCGCTTACATGCCCTACGACGACACAGGGCCCATCCCAGCAGCAAATGTGCGCAGATTGGTAGAGGCAGCCGAGAGTGACAACATTCCCCTTGTGGTGGGCGCGGATGCCAACGCTCACCACACCCTCTGGGGAAGCAGCGGCATAAATAACAGGGGTGAGTGTCTTTTTGACTACATTATGACAACTAATCTCGTAGTATGCAACAAAGGTTCAGAACCTACCTTCATCAACAGTATTAGACAGGAGGTCATAGACATAACTTTAGCTACTAACTCTCCTAAACTAATAATTAGCAACTGGATGGTCTCAAGAGAGGTTTCATTCTCGGACCACCGGTATATTCAATTTAACATTGACCTCATTAAGCCTCCACTTGAAACCTTCCGGAATGTCAGGAAAACCAATTGGCAGGTATATAATTCTATCCTAAAGCAGAAGCTAGGTTACTTAGTTAATCAACCAAATTCACCATCGGATATTGATTATATGGTTGACAGAGTCACCAAATCAATGAACGAGGCCTTTAATAGAGCCTGCCCGATCAGCAGGCACAGAAAAGGGAGTAAACCACCGTGGTGGAACACTCACCTATCAAAGTTGCGCAAAGAAAGCAGGAAATGCTTCAATTTGGCCAAATCCTCTCGCCTGCAAGAAGACTGGGACACATACAAAACTAGTCTGAGGCTATATAAGGCAGAGATCACAAAAGCACAAAAGCAATCATGGAGGCTCTTCTGTGGTAGCATAGAGAGTACTACAGATTCGAGCAGGCTAAGGAAAATAATTTCCAAATCTCCACCCATGCCTAGTTTCATCCAAAAACCCAACGGGGAGTGGACATCGTCTAACGAAGAGACTCTGGATCTTCTCATGAATACACACTTTCCTGGTAATTCAAAAGAGGCTATCTCATCAACGCCACCGAGCTTCCCGGCTCAAGAATCACCGGTTGGGATTGTCAACGGCCGCAGCATCTACTGGGCCGTCAACAGCTTCCTTCCGTATAAATCTCCTGGCCCAGATAAAATAACGCCAGTAGAAATACAGAAATCTCTAGATACTCTGACCCCCTGGCTCGTAGTGATCTTCCGAACTTGTCTCAGATTCGGATACACTCCTGCATCATGGAAAAGGGTTAATGTGATTTTCATACCAAAGTGTGGCAAGGCCTCACACGTTTCCCCCAAGGATCTCAGGCCAATCAGTCTCTCCTCCTTCTTTCTGAAGACACTGGAAAGACTCATTGATTCATACATTCGTAAGAACTTATCCGCTGGCTCCCTGTCAGATTCCCAACATGCCTATCGCAAGGGTTTCTCGGTGGAGACAGCTCTACACTCACTAGTAGGCACCATTGAAAAATCTCTCTCAATCAAAGAGTATGCGATGGTATCTTTTCTAGACATTGAAGGCGCCTTCAATAACGTCAAAACAGAAGGCATTTCTAATGCACTCCGCAGACTGAATGTTGACAGCTGCATACGCGTCTGGATTGAAAACATGCTCAGTAGCAGAGTGATCCTATCTGAACTAGGAAGCTGTCAAACCAAACGCTTAGTGTATAGAGGAACACCCCAGGGGGGAGTGTTGTCGCCACTACTTTGGATCTTAGTAGTTGATGAAGCACTCACCATCCTGAGAAATATGGGTTGTAAAGTTATAGCTTATGCAGATGACATCGCTATTGCTGTAACTGGAAAGTTCCCTAATATAATAAGAGACCTTATGGAATCCGCCCTTCATAAGTTAGTTAAATGGACGGTTACAGTCGGACTTGATATTAACCCATCCAAAACAGAGCTAATCTTGTTCACAAACAGATACAAAATTCCCAATTTAACTCCTCCAAAACTCAAAAACAAGGAGCTGAAATTTAGCAATCATGCCAAATATCTAGGTCTAATTTTAGACAGCAAGCTAAACTGGAAGCTTAATATTCAGGACCGCACTAGGAAAGCCGCGGTTGCTATCCACACATGCAGGAAGGTATTGGGCCCTAAATGGGGCCTCCAGCCTAGGGTAACAAACTGGCTCTATACTGCGGTAGTCAGACCAATTCTGTTCTACGGAATCCTGGTTTGGTGGCCCGCACTAAAGACAAAGTGTAATACCAGTTCTTTGGAACGGATACAAAGATCAGCCAGCATTTGCATCACAGGTGCACTTAGATCCACACCTTCGGCCGCCTTAGACACAATACTACACCTTCTTCCTGTCGATATATACGGGAAACTAGTCGCGTCTACGGCAGCCTTAAGACTTAGAGAATCGCAGAAATGGACCAACCATAAAATAGGCCATACGAGCATTCTCCCTAATGCAATCCCAGATATAACGGATTACACCATACCTTTTGAGGACTTCAACATTAAATACAAAGTACTAATCCCAGATCGTTCCGAATGGGAGAATGGCACAATAGTTAACAATCTTGCACTTGAAGTTTATACAGATGGATCCAAAATGGCAACAGGCACGGGAGCTGGAGTCTATTCTCCATCACCCGCAATTAGTACTGCCTTACGTCTTCCAGACCACTGTAGCGTCTTTCAGGCTGAAATTATGGCTATACGCGAGGCAGCCTGCAGACTCGCCTTGTTTGCGATAGACAAAAAAGCTATCGTATTATACATAGACAGTCAGGCAGCAATAAAAGCCCTGAATACACCAACAATTAGATCAAAGTTGGTAAAACAATGCCGGGAATCTCTTAACGAGATTGCGGACAGATGTTCAGTAACCCTGTGCTGGGTTCCGGGGCACAGTGACATTCCTGGCAACTGCAAAGCGGACGAGCTAGCCAGACAAGGCAGCGGCCTTCACTCGAACAACAACAGTGAACCGTACGCTCCTATGCAAACGATTAAATTCTCCTTACTTAAGAAGGCAATAACGATCGCGAACAATAGGTGGAACAGCATTAATACCTGCACCACATCGAAGCAAACCTGGCCAAACATGGATGCCAAAAGGACTCAGAAGCTTCTCTCTATCAGAAGAAATAGAATCAGCTCAGTAGTAGGAGTATTAACAGGGCACTGTTTAATAGGTAGGCACGCTCGCAGACTAGGAGCACCCTACAACGACTTCTGCAGAAGCTGCATGGATGAGGAGGAAGAGGAAACCGTCCTCCATCTTCTGTGCACCTGCCCAGCTCTCGCAAACTTGCGCAAAACATACTTAGGTAAATACTTCTTCGTAGACCTCAGTGACTTGTCCCTCACAGACACACGCTGCATCAGCAAATTTATTACCAAGACCAAATGGCTGCAATGATCACTCTTACTTTTTCGGTATCAGAAGTTGATCCCATTAGCCCCTATTTAGACAGATTGTTTATGGATTGCAACAGAGGGGAAACTGTTTCGGTTACCCCTCGTTGTTTATCCGAAACAACCCGTCACTCGGTCAGACCCAATCTGTTACCAATCTGTGACACCTCACAATTTGCGCAGTAGTCAGAACGATTGATCCAATCACCTCTACTACTACGCCTCGCCCCATCGGCCCTTTCCGAGCAGTTACCAGAGGACTCAGGCGAGGGTCCAACCGTTACGGTTACCACCCGCCTATCTGAAGGCTAACTATCGACAGGTCACCTCCTCCTCGACCAACCTTACCAAGGGCCCCATAAAGAAAGGGCAGCTCTAACGATACTGAATCAAACGGTATACGTTATTTCGGACGATATGTCGAAGAATCATAAACGAAGGGTACACTGTTTCGGTCACCCCTCACATTATTCGAAAACATACCGCCCAACCAGGGTCGTCCGAGGTTCACGGGCAAGGGATAGACTGTATCGGCACCCTTACCCCGACCCAAGGACAAACCACCCCGTTTTTACCCTCGACGTGACACAGGAGGATTTTAGCCATGGGCTAATCGCCATCAGTATTAGGCAACAACAACGTTCCCACCAGCTTGTCCGGTCTAGTTATTTACTCTGGCCAACCCCCCCCCCCCCCCCCCCATGTGGTACCACAAAGGACCTATATTTACTTTGGTCTAAGTGAGTCTCTTTTGACAGCCACCTTACCTAACCTAACCTAACCTACCATCTCTGAGGTATTAGCTTTTTGCTTACAGCATTTTCGATGTTTTTATTTTTTGAAGTTTTTGAAAAATGTGCATTTTAAGCTTGGCAACACTGCCACAGCTTTAAAGCCACTGCTACGTTTTAGCCCTTAAAAGAAGCGTCTGTGTCTCCTCTTTATAGGGATATGCAAAATGTTGCTGTAGATGTTACCATCTCTGAGGTATTAGCTTTTTGCCTACAGCTTTTTCGATGTTTTTATTTTTTTAAGCTTTTTAAAAATGTGCTTTTTAAACTTGGCAACACTGCCACAGATTTAAAGCCACTGCTATGGCTTACATCTTAAAAGAAGCACCTGTGTCTCCTCTTTCTAGAGATATCCAAAATGTTGCTGTAGGTGTTACCATCTCTGAAATATTAGCATTTTTCCTACAGCATTTTCGATATTTTTATTTTTTCAACTTTTAAAAAATGTGCTTATTAAACTTGGCAACACTGCCACAGCTTTAAAGCCACTGCTACGTTTTACCCCTTATAAGAAGCGTCTGTGTCTCCTCTTTATAGAGATATGCAAAATGTTGCTGTTGATGTTACCATCTCTGAGATATTAGCTTTTTGCCTACAGCATTTTCGATGTTTTTATTTTTTTAAGCTCTTGAAAAATGTGCTTTTTAAACTTGGCAACACTGCCACAGCTTTAAAGCCACTGCTACGTTTTAGCATTTAAAAGAAGCGTCTGTGTCTCCTCTTTATAGGGATATGCAAAATGTTGCTGTAGATGTTACCATCTCTGAGGTATTAGCTTTTTGCTTACAGCATTTTCGATGTTTTTATTTTTTGAAGTTTTTGAAAAATGTGCATTTTAAGCTTGGCAACACTGCCACAGCTTTAAAGCCACTGCTACGTTTTAGCCCTTAAAAGAAGCGTCTGTGTCTCCTCTTTATAGGGATATGCAAAATGTTGCTGTAGATGTTACCATCTCTGAGGTATTAGCTTTTTGCTTACAGCATTTTCGATGTTTTTATTTTTTTAAGCTCTTGAAAAATGTGCTTTTTAAACTTGGCAACACTGCCACAGCTTTAAAGCCACTGCTATCTCTTACACCTTAAAAGAAGCGTCCGTGTCTCCTCTTTCCAGTGACGGGCAAAATGTTGCTGTAGGTGTTACCATCTCTGAGATATTAGCATTTTGCCTACAGCATTTTCGATGTTTTTATTTTTTTAAGCTCTTGAAAAATGTTCTTTTTAAACTTGGCAACACTGCCATAGCTTTAAAGCCACTGCTATGGTTTACATCTTAGAAGAAGCACCTGTGTCTCCTCTTTCCAGTGACGGGCAAAATGTTGCTGTAGGTGTTACCATCTCTGAGATATTAGCATTTTGCCTACAGCATTTTCGATGTTTTTATTTTTTTAAGCTCTTGAAAAATGTGCTTTTTAAACTTGGCAACACTGCCACAGCTTTAAAGCCACTGCTATGTTTTACACCTCAAAAGAAGCTCTGTGTCTCATCTTTGTAGAGATATGCAAAATGTTCCTTTAGGTGTTACCATCTCTGAGATATTAGCTGTTTTGCCTACAGCATTTTCGATGTTTTTATTTTTTTAAGCTTTTGAAAAATGTGCATTTTAAGCTTGGCAACACTGCCACAGCTTTAAAGCCACTGCTACGTTTTAGCATTTAAAAGAAGCGTCTGTGTCTCCTCTTTATAGGGATATGCAAAATGTTGCTGTAGATATTACCATCTCTGAGGTATTAGCTTTTTGCTTACAGCATTTTCGATGTTTTTATTTTTTGAAGCTTTTGAAAAATGTGCTTTTTAAGCTTGGCAACACTGCTACAGCTTTAAAGGCACTGCTATGTTTTACGTTTCAGAAGAAGCGTCCGTGTCTCCTCTTTCAAGTGACTGGTAAAATATTGCTGTAGGTGGCACCATCTCTGAGATATTAGCATTTTCGTCTACAGCATTTTCGATGTTTTTATTTTTTTAAGCTTTTGAAAAATGTGCATTTTAAGCTTGGCAACACTGCTACAGCTTTAAAGCCACTGCTATGTTTCCGTGTCCGTGTCTCCGATTTCAAGTGACAGGTAAAATATTGCTGTAGGTGGCACCATCTGTGAGATATTAGCTTTTTGCCTACAGCATTTTCGATGTTTTTATTTTTTTAAGCTTTTGAAAAATGTGCATTTTAAGCTTGGCAACACTGCCACAGCTTTAAAGCCACTGCTACGTTTTAGCCCTTAAAAGAAGCGTCTGTGTCTCCTCTTTATAGGGATATGCAAAATGTTGCTGTAGATGTTACCATCTCTGAGGTATTAGCTTTTTGCTTACAGCATTTTCGATGTTTTTATTTTTTGAAGCTTTTGAAAAATGTGCTTTTTAAGCTTGGCAACACTGCCACAGCTTTAAAGCCACTGCTACGTTTTAGCCCTTAAAAGAAGCGTCTGTGTCTCCTCTTTATAGGGATATGCAAAATGTTGCTGTAGATGTTACCATCTCTGAGGTATTAGCTTTTTGCTTACAGCATTTTCGATGTTTTTATTTTTTGAAGTTTTTGAAAAATGTGCATTTTAAGCTTGGCAACACTGCCACAGCTTTAAAGGCACTGCTACGTTTTAGCCCTTAAAAGAAGCGTCTGTGTCTCCTCTTTATAGGGATATGCAAAATGTTTCTGTAGGTGTTACCATCTCTGAGATATTAGCATTTTGCCTACAGCATTTCCGATGTTTTTATTTTTTTAAGCTCTTGAAAAATGTGCTTTTTAAACTTGGCAACACTGCCATAGCTTTAAAGCCACTGCTATGGTTTACATCTTAAAAGAAGCACCTGTGTCTCCTCTTTCCAGTGACGGGCAAAATGTTGCTGTAGGTGTTACCATCTCTGAGATATTAGCATTTTGCCTACAGCATTTTCGATGTTTTTATTTTTTTAAGCTCTTGAAAAATGTGCTTTTTAAACTTGGCAACACTGCCATAGTCTTAAAGCCACTGCTATGTTTTACCCCTCAAAAGAATCGTCTGTGTCTCCTCTTTGTAGAGATGTGCAAACTGTTGCTGTAGGTGTTACCATTTCTGAGATATTAGCTTTTTGCCTACAGCTTTTTCGATGTTTTTATTTTTTTAAGCTTTTTAAAAATGTGCTTTTTAAACTTGGCAACACTGCCACAGATTTAAAGCCACTGCTATGGCTTACATCTTAAAAGAAGCACCTGTGTCTCCTCTTTCTAGAGATATCCAAAATGTTGCTGTAGGTGTTACCATCTCTGAAATATTAGCATTTTTCCTACAGCATTTTCGATATTTTTATTTTTTTCAACTTTTAAAAAATGTGCTTATTAAACTTGGCAACACTGCCACAGCTTTAAAGCCACTGCTACGTTTTACCCCTTATAAGAAGCGTCTGTGTCTCCTCTTTATAGAGATATGCAAAATGTTGCTGTTGATGTTACCATCTCTGAGATATTAGCTTTTTGCCTACAGCATTTTCGATGTTTTTATTTTTTTAAGCTCTTGAAAAATGTGCTTTTTAAACTTGGCAACACTGCCACAGCTTTAAAGCCACTGCTACGTTTTAGCATTTAAAAGAAGCGTCTGTGTCTCCTCTTTATAGGGATATGCAAAATGTTGCTGTAGATGTTACCATCTCTGAGGTATTAGCTTTTTGCTTACAGCATTTTCGATGTTTTTATTTTTTGAAGCTTTTGAAAAATGTGCTTTATAAGCTTGGCAACACTGCCACAGCTTTAAAGCCACTGCTACGTTTTAGCCCTTAAAAGAAGCGTCTGTGTCTCCTCTTTATAGGGATATGCAAAATGTTGCTGTAGATGTTACCATCTCTGAGGTATTAGCTTTTTGCTTACAGCATTTTCGATGTTTTTATTTTTTGAAGTTTTTGAAAAATGTGCATTTTAAGCTTGGCAACACTGCCACAGCTTTAAAGGCACTGCTACTTTTAGCCCTTAAAAGAAGCGTCTGTGTCTCCTCTTTATAGGGATATGCAAAATGTTTCTGTAGGTGTTACCATCTCTGAGATATTAGCATTTTACCTACAGCATTTCCGATGTTTTTATTTTTTTAAGCTCTTGAAAAATGTGCTTTTTAAACTTGGCAACACTGCCATAGCTTTAAAGCCACTGCTATGGTTTACATCTTAAAAGAAGCACCTGTGTCTCCTCTTTCCAGTGACGGGCAAAATGTTGCTGTAGGTGTTACCATCTCTGAGATATTAGCATTTTGCCTACAGCATTTTCGATGTTTTTATTTTTTTAAGCTCTTGAAAAATGTGCTTTTTAAACTTGGCAACACTGCCATAGTTTTAAAGCCACTGCTATGTTTTACCCCTCAAAAGAATCGTCTGTGTCTCCTCTTTGTAGAGATGTGCAAACTGTTGCTGTAGGTGTTACCATTTCTGAGATATTAGCTTTTTGCCTACAGCTTTTTCGATGTTTTTATTTTTTTAAGCTTTTTAAAAATGTGCTTTTTAAACTTGGCAACACTGCCACAGATTTAAAGCCACTGCTATGGCTTACATCTTAAAAGAAGCACCTGTGTCTCCTCTTTCTAGAGATATCCAAAATGTTGCTGTAGGTGTTACCATCTCTGAAATATTAGCATTTTTCCTACAGCATTTTCGATATTTTTATTTTTTTCAACTTTTAAAAAATGTGCTTATTAAACTTGGCAACACTGCCACAGCTTTAAAGCCACTGCTACGTTTTACCCCTTATAAGAAGCGTCTGTTACTCCTCTTTATAGAGATATGCAAAATGTTGCTGTTGATGTTACCATCTCTGAGATATTAGCTTTTTGCCTACAGCATTTTCGATGTTTTTATTTTTTTAAGCTTTTGAAAAATGTGCTTTTTAAACTTGGCAACACTGCCACAGCTTTAAAGCCACTGCTACGTTTTAGCATTTAAAAGAAGCGTCTGTGTCTCCTCTTTATAGGGATATGCAAAATGTTGCTGTAGATATTACCATCTCTGAGGTATTAGCTTTTTGCTTACAGCATTTTCGATGTTTTTATTTTTTGAAGCTTTTGAAAAATGTGCTTTTTAAGCTTGGCAACACTGCTACAGCTTTAAAGGCACTGCTACGTTTTACGTTTCAGAAGAAGCGTCCGTGTCTCCTCTTTCAAGTGACTGGTAAAATATTGCTGTAGGTGGCACCATCTCTGAGATATTAGCATTTTCGTCTACAGCATTTTCGATGTTTTTATTTTTTTAAGTTTTTGAAAAATGTGCATTTTAAGCTTGGCAACACTGCCACAGATTTAAAGCCACTGCTATGGTTTACATCTTAAAAGAAGCATCTGTGTCTCCTCTTTCTAGAGATATCCAAAATGTTGCTGTGGGTGTTACCATCTCTGAAATATTAGCATTTTTCCTACAGCATTTTCGATATTTTTATTTTTTTTCAACTTTTAAAAAATGTGCTTATTAAACTTGGCAACACTGCCACAGCTTTAAAGCCACTGCTACGTTTTACCCCTTATAAGAAGCGTCTGTGTCTCCTCTTTATAGAGATATGCAAAATGTTGCTGTTGATGTTACCATCTCTGAGATATTAGCTTTTTGCCTACAGCATTTTCGATGTTTTTATTTTTTTAAGCTCTTGAAAAATGTGCTTTTTAAACTTGGCAACACTGCCATAGCTTTAAAGCCACTGCTATCTTTTACACCTCAAAAGAAGCGTCCGTGTCTCCTCTTTCAAGTGACTGGTAAAATATTGCTGTAGGTGGCACCATCTCTGAGATATTAGCATTTTCGTCTACAGCATTTTCGATGTTTTTATTTTTTTAAGCTTTTGAAAAATGTGCATTTTAAGCTTGGCAACACTGCTACAGCTTTAAAGCCACTGCTATGTTTCCGTGTCCGTGTCTCCGATTTCAAGTGACAGGTAAAATATTGCTGTAGGTGGCACCATCTGTGAGATATTAGCTTTTTGCCTACAGCATTTTCGATGTTTTTATTTTTTTAAGCTTTTGAAAAATGTGCATTTTAAGCTTGGCAACACTGCCACAGCTTTAAAGCCACTGCTACGTTTTAGCCCTTAAAAGAAGCGTCTGTGTCTCCTCTTTATAGGGATATGCAAAATGTTGCTGTAGATGTTACCATCTCTGAGGTATTAGCTTTTTGCTTACAGCATTTTCGATGTTTTTATTTTTTGAAGTTTTTGAAAAATGTGCATTTTAAGCTTGGCAACACTGCCACAGCTTTAAAGCCACTGCTACGTTTTAGCCCTTAAAAGAAGCGTCTGTGTCTCCTCTTTATAGGGATATGCAAAATGTTGCTGTAGATGTTACCATCTCTGAGGTATTAGCTTTTTGCTTACAGCATTTTCGATGTTTTTATTTTTTTAAGCTCTTGAAAAATGTGCTTTTTAAACTTGGCAACACTGCCACAGCTTTAAAGCCACTGCTATCTCTTACACCTTAAAAGAAGCGTCCGTGTCTCCTCTTTCCAGTGACGGGCAAAATGTTGCTGTAGGTGTTACCATCTCTGAGATATTAGCATTTTGCCTACAGCATTTTCGATGTTTTTATTTTTTTAAGCTCTTGAAAAATGTTCTTTTTAAACTTGGCAACACTGCCATAGCTTTAAAGCCACTGCTATGGTTTACATCTTAAAAGAAGCACCTGTGTCTCCTCTTTCCAGTGACGGGCAAAATGTTGCTGTAGGTGTTACCATCTCTGAGATATTAGCATTTTGCCTACAGCATTTTCGATGTTTTTATTTTTTTAAGCTCTTGAAAAATGTGCTTTTTAAACTTGGCAACACTGCCACAGCTTTAAAGCCACTGCTATGTTTTACACCTCAAAAGAAGCTCTGTGTCTCATCTTTGTAGAGATATGCAAAATGTTCCTTTAGGTGTTACCATCTCTGAGATATTAGCTGTTTTGCCTACAGCATTTTCGATGTTTTTATTTTTTTAAGCTTTTGAAAAATGTGCATTTTAAGCTTGGCAACACTGCCACAGCTTTAAAGCCACTGCTACGTTTTAGCATTTAAAAGAAGCGTCTGTGTCTCCTCTTTATAGGGATATGCAAAATGTTGCTGTAGATATTACCATCTCTGAGGTATTAGCTTTTTGCTTACAGCATTTTCGATGTTTTTATTTTTTGAAGCTTTTGAAAAATGTGCTTTTTAAGCTTGGCAACACTGCTACAGCTTTAAAGGCACTGCTATGTTTTACGTTTCAGAAGAAGCGTCCGTGTCTCCTCTTTCAAGTGACTGGTAAAATATTGCTGTAGGTGGCACCATCTCTGAGATATTAGCATTTTCGTCTACAGCATTTTCGATGTTTTTATTTTTTTAAGCTTTTGAAAAATGTGCATTTTAAGCTTGGCAACACTGCTACAGCTTTAAAGCCACTGCTATGTTTCCGTGTCCGTGTCTCCGATTTCAAGTGACAGGTAAAATATTGCTGTAGGTGGCACCATCTGTGAGATATTAGCTTTTTGCCTACAGCATTTTCGATGTTTTTATTTTTTTAAGCTTTTGAAAAATGTGCATTTTAAGCTTGGCAACACTGCCACAGCTTTAAAGCCACTGCTACGTTTTAGCCCTTAAAAGAAGCGTCTGTGTCTCCTCTTTATAGGGATATGCAAAATGTTGCTGTAGATGTTACCATCTCTGAGGTATTAGCTTTTTGCTTACAGCATTTTCGATGTTTTTATTTTTTGAAGCTTTTGAAAAATGTGCTTTTTAAGCTTGGCAACACTGCCACAGCTTTAAAGCCACTGCTACGTTTTAGCCCTTAAAAGAAGCGTCTGTGTCTCCTCTTTATAGGGATATGCAAAATGTTGCTGTAGATGTTACCATCTCTGAGGTATTAGCTTTTTGCTTACAGCATTTTCGATGTTTTTATTTTTTGAAGTTTTTGAAAAATGTGCATTTTAAGCTTGGCAACACTGCCACAGCTTTAAAGGCACTGCTACGTTTTAGCCCTTAAAAGAAGCGTCTGTGTCTCCTCTTTATAGGGATATGCAAAATGTTTCTGTAGGTGTTACCATCTCTGAGATATTAGCATTTTGCCTACAGCATTTCCGATGTTTTTATTTTTTTAAGCTCTTGAAAAATGTGCTTTTTAAACTTGGCAACACTGCCATAGCTTTAAAACCACTGCTATCTCTTACACCTTAAAAGAAGCGTCCGTGTCTCCTCTTTCCAGTGACGGGCAAAATGTTGCTGTAGGTTTTACCATCTCTGAGATATTAGCATTTTGCCTACAGCATTTTCGATGTTTTTATTTTTTTAAGCTCTTGAAAAATGTGCTTTTTAAACTTGGCAACACTGCCACAGCTTTAAAGCCACTGCTATGTTTTACACCTCAAAAGAAGCTCTGTGTCTCATCTTTGTAGAGATATGCAAAATGTTCCTTTAGGTGTTACCATCTCTGAGATATTAGCTGTTTTGCCTACAGCATTTTCGATGTTTTTATTTTTTTAAGCTTTTGAAAAATGTGCATTTTAAGCTTGGCAACACTGCCACAGCTTTAAAGCCACTGCTACGTTTTAGCCCTTAAAAGAAGCGTCTGTGTCTCCTCTTTATAGGGATATGCAAAATGTTGCTGTAGATGTTACCATCTCTGGGGTATTAGCTTTTTGCTTACAGCATTTTCGATGTTTTTATTTTTTGAAGCTTTTGAAAAATGTGCTTTTTAAGCTTGGCAACACTGCCACAGCTTTAAAGCCACTGCTACGTTTTAGCCCTTAAAAGAAGCGTCTGTGTCTCCTCTTTATAGGGATATGCAAAATGTTGCTGTAGATGTTACCATCTCTGAGGTATTAGCTTTTTGCTTACAGCATTTTCGATGTTTTTATTTTTTGAAGTTTTTGAAAAATGTGCATTTTAAGCTTGGCAACACTGCCACAGCTTTAAAGGCACTGCTACGTTTTAGCCCTTAAAAGAAGCGTCTGTGTCTCCTCTTTATAGGGATATGCAAAATGTTTCTGTAGGTGTTACCATCTCTGAGATATTAGCATTTTGCCTACAGCATTTCCGATGTTTTTATTTTTTTAAGCTCTTGAAAAATGTGCTTTTTAAACTTGGCAACACTGCCATAGCTTTAAAGCCACTGCTATGGTTTACATCTTAAAAGAAGCACCTGTGTCTCCTCTTTCCAGTGACGGGCAAAATGTTGCTGTAGGTGTTACCATCTCTGAGATATTAGCATTTTGCCTACAGCATTTTCGATGTTTTTATTTTTTTAAGCTCTTGAAAGATGTGCTTTTTAAACTTGGCAACACTGCCATAGTTTTAAAGCCACTGCTATGTTTTACCCCTCAAAAGAATCGTCTGTGTCTCCTCTTTGTAGAGATGTGCAAACTGTTGCTGTAGGTGTTACCATTTCTGAGATATTAGCTTTTTGCCTACAGCATTTTCGATATTTTTATTTTTTTCAACTTTTAAAAAATGTGCTTATTAAACTTGGCAACACTGCCACAGCTTTAAAGCCACTGCTACGTTTTACCCCTTAAAAGAAGCGTCTGTGTCTCCTCTTTATAGAGATATGCAAAATGTTGCTGTTGATGTTACCATCTCTGAGATATTAGCTTTTTGCCTACAGCATTTTCGATGTTTTTATTTTTTTAAGCTCTTGAAAAATGTGCTTTTTAAACTTGGCAACACTGCCACAGCTTTAAAGCCACTGCTACGTTTTAGCATTTAAAAGAAGCGTCTGTGTCTCCTCTTTATAGGGATATGCAAAATGTTGCTGTAGATATTACCATCTCTGAGGTATTAGCTTTTTGCTTACAGCATTTTCGATGTTTTTATTTTTTGAAGCTTTTGAAAAATGTGCTTTTTAAGCTTGGCAACACTGCTACAGCTTTAAAGGCACTGCTATGTTTTACGTTTCAGAAGAAGCGTCCGTGTCTCCTCTTTCAAGTGACTGGTAAAATATTGCTGTAGGTGGCACCATCTCTGAGATTATTAGCATTTTCGTCTACAGCATTTTCGATGTTTTTATTTTTTTAAGTTTTTGAAAAATGTGCATTTTAAGCTTGGCAACACTGCCACAGATTTAAAGCCACTGCTATGGTTTACATCTTAAAAGAAGCATCTGTGTCTCCTCTTTCTAGAGATATCCAAAATGTTGCTGTGGGTGTTACCATCTCTGAAATATTAGCATTTTTCCTACAGCATTTTCGATATTTTTATTTTTTTTCAACTTTTAAAAAATGTGCTTATTAAACTTGGCAACACTGCCACAGCTTTAAAGCCACTGCTACGTTTTACCCCTTATAAGAAGCGTCTGTGTCTCCTCTTTATAGAGATATGCAAAATGTTGCTGTTGATGTTACCATCTCTGAGATATTAGCTTTTTGCCTACAGCATTTTCGATGTTTTTATTTTTTTAAGCTCTTGAAAAATGTGCTTTTTAAACTTGGCAACACTGCCATAGCTTTAAAGCCACTGCTATCTTTTACACCTCAAAAGAAGCGTCCGTGTCTCCTCTTTCAAGTGACTGGTAAAATATTGCTGTAGGTGGCACCATCTCTGAGATATTAGCATTTTCGTCTACAGCATTTTCGATGTTTTTATTTTTTTAAGCTTTTGAAAAATGTGCATTTTAAGCTTGGCAACACTGCTACAGCTTTAAAGCCACTGCTATGTTTCCGTGTCCGTGTCTCCGATTTCAAGTGACAGGTAAAATATTGCTGTAGGTGGCACCATCTGTGAGATATTAGCTTTTTGCCTACAGCATTTTCGATGTTTTTATTTTTTTAAGCTTTTGAAAAATGTGCATTTTAAGCTTGGCAACACTGCCATAGCTTTAAAGCCACTGCTACGTTTTAGCCCTTAAAAGAAGCGTCTGTGTCTCCTCTTTATAGGGATATGCAAAATGTTGCTCTAGATGTTACCATCTCTGAGGTATTAGCTTTTTGCTTACAGCATTTTCGATGTTTTTATTTTTTGAAGCTTTTGAAAAATGTGCTTTTTAAGCATGGCAACACTGCTACAGCTTTAAAGCCACTGCCATGTTTTATGTTTCAGAAGAAGCGTCCGTGTCTCCTCTTTCAAGTGACTGGTAAAATATTGCCGTAGGTGGCACCATCTCTGAGATATTAGCATTTTCGTCTACAGCATTTTCGATGTTTTTATTTTTTTAAGCTTTTGAAAAATGTGCATTTTAAGCTTGGCAACACTGCTACAGCTTTAAAGCCACTGCTATGTTTCCGTGTCCGTGTCTCCGATTTCAAGTGACAGGTAAAATATTGCTGTAGGTGGCACCATCTGTGAGATATTAGCTTTTTGCCTACAGCATTTTCGATGTTTTTATTTTTTTAAGCTTTTGAAAAATGTGCATTTTAAGCTTGGCAACACTGCCACAGCTTTAAAGCCACTGCTACGTTTTAGCCCTTAAAAGAAGCGTCTGTGTCTCCTCTTTATAGGGATATGCAAAATGTTGCTGTAGATGTTACCATCTCTGAGGTATTAGCTTTTTGCTTACAGCATTTTCGATGTTTTTATTTTTTGAAGTTTTTGAAAAATGTGCATTTTAAGCTTGGCAACACTGCCACAGCTTTAAAGCCACTGCTACGTTTTAGCCCTTAAAAGAAGCGTCTGTGTCTCCTCTTTATAGGGATATGCAAAATGTTGCTGTAGATGTTACCATCTCTGAGGTATTAGCTTTTTGCTTACAGCATTTTCGATGTTTTTATTTTTTTAAGCTCTTGAAAAATGTGCTTTTTAAACTTGGCAACACTGCCACAGCTTTAAAGCCACTGCTATCTCTTACACCTTAAAAGAAGCGTCCGTGTCTCCTCTTTCCAGTGACGGGCAAAATGTTGCTGTAGGTGTTACCATCTCTGAGATATTAGCATTTTGCCTACAGAATTTTCGATGTTTTTATTTTTTTAAGCTCTTGAAAAATGTTCTTTTTAAACTTGGCAACACTGCCATAGCTTTAAAGCTACTGCTATGGTTTACATCTTAAAAGAAGCACCTGTGTCTCCTCTTTCCAGTGACGGGCAAAATGTTGCTGTAGGTGTTACCATCTCTGAGATATTAGCATTTTGCCTACAGCATTTTCGATGTTTTTATTTTTTTAAGCTCTTGAAAAATGTGCTTTTTAAACTTGGCAACACTGCCACAGCTTTAAAGCCACTGCTATGTTTTACACCTCAAAAGAAGCTCTGTGTCTCATCTTTGTAGAGATATGCAAAATGTTCCTTTAGGTGTTACCATCTCTGAGATATTAGCTGTTTTGCCTACAGCATTTTCGATGTTTTTATTTTTTTAAGCTTTTGAAAAATGTGCATTTTAAGCTTGGCAACACTGCCACAGCTTTAAAGCCACTGCTACGTTTTAGCATTTAAAAGAAGCGTCTGTGTCTCCTCTTTATAGGGATATGCAAAATGTTGCTGTAGATATTACCATCTCTGAGGTATTAGCTTTTTGCTTACAGCATTTTCGATGTTTTTATTTTTTGAAGCTTTTGAAAAATGTGCTTTTTAAGCTTGGCAACACTGCTACAGCTTTAAAGGCACTGCTATGTTTTACGTTTCAGAAGAAGCGTCCGTGTCTCCTCTTTCAAGTGACTGGTAAAATATTGCTGTAGGTGGCACCATCTCTGAGATATTAGCATTTTCGTCTACAGCATTTTCGATGTTTTTATTTTTTTAAGCTTTTGAAAAATGTGCATTTTAAGCTTGGCAACACTGCTACAGCTTTAAAGCCACTGCTATGTTTCCGTGTCCGTGTCTCCGATTTCAAGTGACAGGTAAAATATTGCTGTAGGTGGCACCATCTGTGAGATATTAGCTTTTTGCCTACAGCATTTTCGATGTTTTTATTTTTTTAAGCTTTTGAAAAATGTGCATTTTAAGCTTGGCAACACTGCCACAGCTTTAAAGCCACTGCTACGTTTTAGCCCTTAAAAGAAGCGTCTGTGTCTCCTCTTTATAGGGATATGCAAAATGTTGCTGTAGATGTTACCATCTCTGAGGTATTAGCTTTTTGCTTACAGCATTTTCGATGTTTTTATTTTTTGAAGCTTTTGAAAAATGTGCTTTTTAAGCTTGGCAACACTGCCACAGCTTTAAAGCCACTGCTACGTTTTAGCCCTTAAAAGAAGCGTCTGTGTCTCCTCTTTATAGGGATATGCAAAATGTTGCTGTAGATGTTACCATCTCTGAGGTATTAGCTTTTTGCTTACAGCATTTTCGATGTTTTTATTTTTTGAAGTTTTTGAAAAATGTGCATTTTAAGCTTGGCAACACTGCCACAGCTTTAAAGGCACTGCTACGTTTTAGCCCTTAAAAGAAGCGTCTGTGTCTCCTCTTTATAGGGATATGCAAAATGTTTCTGTAGGTGTTACCATCTCTGAGATATTAGCATTTTGCCTACAGCATTTCCGATGTTTTTATTTTTTTAAGCTCTTGAAAAATGTGCTTTTTAAACTTGGCAACACTGCCATAGCTTTAAAGCCACTGCTATGGTTTACATCTTAAAAGAAGCACCTGTGTCTCCTCTTTCCAGTGACGGGCAAAATGTTGCTGTAGGTGTTACCATATCTGAGATATTAGCATTTTGCCTACAGCATTTTCGATGTTTTTATTTTTTTAAGCTCTTGAAAAATGTGCTTTTTAAACTTGGCAACACTGCCATAGTTTTAAAGCCACTGCTGTGTTTTACCCCTCAAAAGAATCGTCTGTGTCTCCTCTTTGTAGAGATGTGCAAACTGTTGCTGTAGGTGTTACCATTTCTGAGATATTAGCTTTTTGCCTACAGCTTTTTCGATGTTTTTATTTTTTTAAGCTTTTTAAAAATGTGCTTTTTAAACTTGGCAACACTGCCACAGATTTAAAGCCACTGCTATGGCTTACATCTTAAAAGAAGCACCTGTGTCTCCTCTTTCTAGAGATATCCAAAATGTTGCTGTAGGTGTTACCATCTCTGAAATATTAGCATTTTTCCTACAGCATTTTCGATATTTTTATTTTTTTCAACTTTTAAAAAATGTGCTTATTAAACTTGGCAACACTGCCACAGCTTTAAAGCCACTGCTACGTTTTACCCCTTATAAGAAGCGTCTGTATCTCCTCTTTATAGAGATATGCAAAATGTTGCTGTTAATGTTACCATCTCTGAGATATTAGCTTTTTGCCTATAGCATTTTCGATGTTTTTATTTTTTTAAGCTCTTGAAAAATGTGCTTTTTAAACTTGGCAACACTGCCATAGCTTTAAAGCCACTGCTATCTTTTACACCTCAAAAGAAGCGTCCGTGTCTCCTCTTTCAAGTGACGGGCAAAATTTTGCTGTAGATGTTACCATCTCTGAGATATTAGCATTTTGTATACAGCATTTTCGATGTTTTTATTTTTTTACGCTTTTGAAAACTGTGCTTTTTAAACTTGGCAATACTACTACAGCTTAAAGGCACTGCTATGGTTTACCCCTCAAAAGAAACGTCTGTGTCTCCTCTTTGTAGAGATATGCAAAGAGTTGCTGTGGGTGTTACCATCTCTGAGATATTAGCTGTTTGCCTACAGCTTTTTCGATGTTTTTATTTTTTTAAGCTCTTGAAAAATGTGCTTTTTAAACTAAAAATAAAAGAAAACTCTTGTAATATAGAGGGAAAATTAAAAGGCGTTCTTTTTCGTATACTGTTTCAAAACGTTATAATATTTGTTTGAGTAGTTGTATAAAAAGAAAACTGTTGAAGCAAACTATATATTATATTACATTAAATTTCTATTTACATTGGTTTTTGACAGTTGTTAAAAAACTCTCCATAATTATATGAGTTGCCATTGTATTTGAATTCTATTATTAATTATTAACATTCTCCCCCGCCGTGAACGCAGCTCGCAACATTGATGTCATCAGCACCTCAGTCCATTTTATGCCAACACTGGTATGTATTGTGCCTTGTGGTTAGAAAATGTGTCATCTCACGACATATAAAGACAAACAGAATTAGCGTATTTGAACAAACTTGCAAAAAGGTGACAACAACAGAAAACAAAAAAAAGAGACTGCAATACACAACATGACGAAATGACTGTACAGTGCATAATTCAGGTTTCGCTCACTCATCCTAGAGTCAGCGAACTAGCCTTTATTGTTTTTTTTTTTTTTTTTCTCGTCTTTTCCTTCTTCTTCTTCGCTGACGAACGATGACTACCGCTGTTGTTGTTGTTGCATTATTGTAATTCGCGAGTGTAGTAATTTTTTTTCAATTCGTTTTTATTTATTCATTCTTTAAACTTAAATTCTAGACAAAACCGATTAAATCTAATTAAAAACTAACATTTATCTTATTCTAGCTTACTGGCTCTTAGCGAGCGCTCTAAACTTAACAATATGCTTAAAACTATTGCCTTTCGGCCTTAAATCTATCTAAATATATATAAATATTTTTATTTGTTTTTTTAATTTTCAAGAAACTTTATAAAACTTGAATTCTTTATTATTCTTTATTTAACCTAAAACTACTTAAAACTACCTAAGCTACTTAATCTAAATTACCTATAATCAGGGTGGTGAGCAATCTCTCCGATTGGTCACCATCCTGATTGAATCTCTGGGCGCCTGACAAGGTGCACATATGCGCCGTCGAGATTCGAGCGAGGCCTTAAGCGGCGGTCCAGTCTCGGTAGAAGTCTTTCATGTTGGCTAGCCTGGACCCTCCCAAAGACCCCCTACTCTATAATCAGGGTGGTGAGCAATCTCTCCGATTGGTCACCATCCTGATTGAATCTCTGGGCGCCTGACAAGGTGCACATATGCGCCGTCGAGATTCGAGCGAGGCCTTAAGCGTCGGTCCAGTCTCGGTAGAACTCTTTCATGTTGGCTAGCCCGGACCCTCCCAAAGACCCCCTACTCTAAACCTAAACCTACAAAACTTAAATTCTAGCTTAAAACTAAGGAGGATGCTACGTAAGTAGCGCACCGGCCCGGGAGAGCGTATCAACCCTCACCTCTTCATCAAACCACCAATATTCGTTGAACTGCTTCAACGTATCGACCTTGACCCGATCCGCAATTGCGGTGCTAAAACGGAGGAGCTCCTGAGCATTGGCGGCGTACCCGTCGTGGATGAGCCGCTTATCCCTCGCGCCCCGCCGGTAAGTTCATCTACCTTTATCCGAAGATTGGGCACCTTGTCGTGGTGGGGCGGCTTAAGTAGATTAACAGGATGCTAGACCAGGGTAGTGGCCCAACTCCTCTGGTAGAGCTGAATGTGAATTGAAGAACCAAGACTCAATCTGATCAATCGATCAACCCTTAAACTCCAAGATGACTAGTCTGCAATGTCGAGGGAGCTGTGATGAGGTAGGTAAAACTACTTGTTCACAGGGTTCAGGGGTAATTGAACCGCTAATGGAGACTCCTCAGGGGCAGCTCAATCCTCTGTTGTAATTTAGTTGAGTAGGATAGGTATTGGGGATCTCTGCCTATTCGGTCCGTTTAATTCTCCCCTACTCGTGGGTACATATATGGACCTAAATTTAAATAATAAAAATAATATTCCTTCGGAAAACGAGGTGGAAGGCTTAGGAGGGGTCGAGAAGGCGCTGGAAAGTGCTGACATGAACCCGAATAAGCTCGAGGGGTCAGTGGACTCTGATGGGAAACCAAAAGAGTTAGCAGACCAATCGTCAGTGGAGGTGGACAAGGCGGGGCAGAAATGCGCCAAGAGGTCAGCCGGAACTGCTGAAGCCGGATTGGAAGAGGAGAGAAGTCCCTACTCCGAGCGGAAGTTGCACCAGCAACTGAAGCAAAGAATGAAGAGGGTCAGAAGGAGGCAAAGATTGGCCTTGGCCAAATCTGTCTCGGCGAAAGGCATAAGTAAGTCGGTTGAGGAGTTGACTGAAATAGTTGCCAACTTGACGTCGACCGAAACCTCTCCAGAAGACGGTGGATCTAGGAAACGGTTTAAATGTTCCGGGACCATGAATCCACCTAAAACTGTGAAGAAGGGGACGGAAGGCGGAAGGGAAGACGGACAGTCTGTACAATATGGGGTCAGTCTACAGGTACCACACTCCAGTGGTTATGTGGATGGACAACATTTACAACGGACTATTAGTCAACCCGGAAAGCAGGAATCGTGCAAGGCCGAGCAACCTGGACCAAGCAAGGTAAAGCGAAAGCTGAGCCAAGCTATGGGAAGGAGAGCAAAGCAAGCAGATGCTGCAAAGCCTTACGCTAGGAGTGAGAGAGCCAAAGTTGACAAGGGTGTAAAAACCTTTGCTCAGACAGCGGCGAACGATCTCCAAATGGGTGTTGCCGACATGAGTCGAGAGGGGGGGATAGAGGCTTCACAGTTGAGTATTTTCAAAAATGCTCTGCTAAGGGCTCTTGACTTACTTCCGACAAATGCAGGTGATATCGGTGTAAAGGAGATAACCTTGGAGGAAGGGATTATAGCAATAAAATGCGTAAACCAAGAAACCAAGGGGTGGCTATGTGAGACTGTAGGGAAGATGACCGACCTATGGGAGGGAATCAACCTTAAAATAGACAGGCTTCACATACTAAAGGATGTGGAAAGGTTGATAATCTTCGTTCCCGGTGAACCCGTGAGCAAGGATGTCATCCTTGCCAGACTTTGTCGTCAAAATTCCTGTGTGAAGGACACTTCGAAATGGAGGGTTATTCATGTGGGAAGATATGATGACAAAAAAATTGGTGGAACCAAGCTGACGATCTGGTGTCCGAGGGAGGAAGCGAGGCTGGTTAGACAAGCAGGAGATAGACTCTTTTGCGGGTTGGACATAGCATTCGTGAAGTTCCAAAGATCATCGGAAAAGACTCAACCTGGAAAGCCACCCGGTAGGGCGACGAAGTGATAGACACCATGGAGATGGGATCAACACAAGTCGGGCGGGAGGTGGGCCCGTACCGGGAAAAGCTGAGGGTGATTCAATTGAACCTTCATCACAGCAAAGCAGCATCGGCAATGATGACTAAGTGTTTTGATGAGGATTCGTTTGATATAGCCCTGATACAGGAGCCTTGGATCTTTAGAGGAAAGATTAGAGGACTCCCAAATAGCATGGCTGAGTTGCATTATGCACAAACTAGCGGAAGAATTAGGTCCTGTATCTTGGTGAGGCACGGAGTTCAAGCATATAAATTGCCGGATCTGTGTGCCCCAGACCTTGCAACAGTACGAGTAGGATCAGGTGCGGGAAGTTTTGTCATAGCATCTGCATACCTGCCGTATGATTCTCCAGAACCTCCTCCGACAAGAGAGTTAGAGTCTTTGGTGAATGCATGCAGGAACAGGAACGAGGATCTAATAATTGGTTGTGATGCCAATGCACATAATACAGTGTGGGGCAGCACCAACGATAATTACAGAGGAGAAGCCTTATTCGAATTTGTATCATGCAAGGATCTAGCTATCTTAAACCGGGGAACAGAGCCAACCTTCGTCGATGTGAGACGAATGGAAGTGATCGATGTTACCCTGTGCAGTAGCCAGATAATTGAAAGAAAGGCTACATTGTCGGATCACAGAGCCATTTCATTTGATGTTCGCTATGGATCTAAAAGGAAAAAAGATCGGAAATACATCAGAATTCCGAAGAACACAGATAGGATAAAATACCTTGAAGTGTTGGAGGAAAAACTGAATGTAATGACATTCGGAATACCGAAAAACACTTGGTATGTAGAATCACAGTTGAAGCATCTGCAATCAGCTGTTGAAGTTGCGTACCGAGTGGCTTGTACACCTACTTTAGTGGAAAAACAAGATCCTGCGCCTTGGTGGTGCCGGGAACTTGAAAAGCTAAAAAAGGCTGCGAGGAAGGCCTTCAATCACGCCATGAGGAGGGGAGAACCCGAAGCATGCGATGAATATAAGGCGAAAAAGAAAGAGCTAAACGTTACTCTGCGACGACGTAAAAGGGATTCATGGAGGTACTTTTGGTCGAGTATGAGGAGTACATCTGAAGTCAGTAGACTACAAAAGATTGTCTCGAGAGATCCAGTTTCTAAGATCGGACTCATTCGTAATAGAGCGGGGGAGATGGTGGAAACACTGGATCACACAAATGAGGTCCTAATGGAGGTACACTTTCCAGGAAGCTATAAGTCAGCTCAGCCCTGGGCTCCAAGGAAACACGGAGCGAACAGGATGGATAGGACGGAAGCAGAACGGATCGTGACACCAAAAGCGGTCAAGGGTGCGATAGCAACATTCTCACCCTTCAAATCTGCGGGGCCGGATGGTATATTTCCAGGTCTAATGCAATGGGGTATAGACGTAATTGCACCAAGGCTCAGGAATATATTATACGTTGCATGCCTAGCAATAGGCTATATCCCGATAACATGGAGGGAAGCAAATGTGGTCTTCCTTCCAAAACCGGGAAAAAAGGACTACACCGAGGCAAAGTCATTCAGACCAGTCAGCCTAACATCCTTCCTGTTAAAAATAATGGAAAGGGTGATGGTGGACTATATGGAGAGTACTGCGCTTAAGATGTATCCTTTAAATAGTAGACAGCATGCATACAGGGTAGGTATGTCTACAGAAACAGCGCTACACCAAGTAGTACGCGTTGCGGAGGAAGAGCTAAATACCGGGGGCATTGCGATGACCACTATAATGGACATTGAAGGTGCCTTCGATAAGATATGCTTTGAAAGTCTGAAACAAGCCTTGGAAAAACGTAGGGTTAACCCACTGGTGGTAAGATGGGTGGACAATATGTTGAATACGAGGGCGATTAATATTCAGACGGGAACCTCAAAACTCAGAGGAAGGGTTAGCAGAGGTTGCCCACAAGGAGGTGTTCTCTCACCTACACTGTGGAATATCACTGTGGACTCTCTTCTCGACAGACTCGAGGCGACGGGCATTCACACAGTGGGATATGCCGACGACATAGCAATAATGGCCAGAGGCAAATTCATGGACGTCACAGCAGATATCATGAGGAATGCACTCAGAGTGGTTGAGCGGTGGTGTCTGGAACAAGGGCTCTCCATTAATGCGGCGAAAACAGATCTAATAGTCTTCACTAGAAAGAGGAAAAATCTGGAATTTCGGCCCTTAACACTTTTCGGATCGGAACTAACAATGACTAAGAAGGTTAAGTATCTGGGAGTCTATCTAGATACTGGACTTACTTGGAATTACCATGTTGAGGAGAAGGTCCGGAAGGCAAAGAGGGTACTACATCAGTGCAAACGTGTATGTGGACAGAGGTGGGGACTCTCGCCTAGGTCAGCATACTGGATGTATACGATGATAACTAGACCCATTATCACGTACGCCTCGGTTGTATGGTGGGCGAAAGCCTCTCAGAAAACTGTGAGGAAGCACCTGGATAGGGTTCAGCGTTTAGCATGTATGGGAATTACAGGTGCAATACGTACAACCCCAACATGCGCATTGGAAGTCATCATGGGGATATTACCGCTAGACTTATTTATTAAGAAAACAGCGGCCCAAACGGCACTTCGCTTGCATCGAGATGCGAAATGGCACCATCGTGGTACGATCTATGGACATAGGAAGATCCTGGAACTTGTTAAAGACGAGATTAGGGAGCTAAACATGCCTATGGATCGAATAACAAGGGTGCGTATTATGGAAAGAAATCACAAAACTCGTATTGAGAACGGATTACTTCCAGAAAAAAGAAATGGTGAAATAGTGATTTTCACGGATGGATCCATGATGGATGGCGGGGCGGGGGCCGGTATCTATTCAGAAGAGCTGGAACTTGCCCGTCACATTAGCCTCGGGAAATACACTTCAGTATACCAGGCTGAGATGATTGCCTTGCTTTATGCGTTGGACTACTTGCTTGAGTGTCAGGTGGAAGGAAGAAATATCCTCATAGCACTGGACAATCAGGCGGTGATCAGATGCATGGAACAAACAAACATCACAACATCACTGGCACTGGAATGCATACTTAAACTCAATAAGTGTTCATCTAAAAATGAAGTAACACTGCCCTGGGTACGAGGACACATAGGGATCGAAGGCAATGAAAAGGCGGACTCCCTTGCAAAACAGGGGTCAACTGAAAAGTTGCTGGGACCAGAACCATTCTCTTCAATTGGCAGAGGAATGGTTGAACAGCTTGTCCACAAATGGATCACGGCAGAACACCTGAGAAGGTGGTCAACCGTGGAACAATGTAGACAAGCTAAAATGGCAATAAAGTGGCCGACCTGCTCCACTCAAAGAAGAGTTCTAAGCATGAGTCGAGAAACATTGAAATGGGTGGTGGCTTTGTCTACAGGACATGGTAATTTCAGGTATCACTTAAGGAAAATGGGCCTTAAAGAGGATGATACTTATAGACTATGCCTGGAGGAATCTGAGACAGCGGCACATATACTGTGTCAATGCCCGGCATTGGCTGGCAGAAGAATGAGGATCTTGGGACATCAATGGGTCGAGACCCAGTCGATGAAACGGATCTCCCATAAACAGATGCTAGCGTTAACACTAGGAATTGAGCCCAGAGAAGAACTGTGGAGAAATCCAGAGAGTCTCTCTGAGTAAGATTTACAGTGGTAGAGAGACGAAAAGAGACCCGACAATGGTGGTCTGATTCGATTATCTCTCGAAATATATAGGTTATGTCAGCAGCCCAACTAAACAGGGATCGACTCTTTTAAGCGGAAAAACCCAACAGATGTGCCAACAGAAGACGACCTCCCAAGAAAGCTAGCAAACTGGGATATCACATACATATGGAAGTTATAAAACGGCAGATGTGAAAACAATAAGACGACCTTCCAAGAAGGGATATTTCGAAGTCATAAAACGGCAGATGCACCGACAAAAGAGACGATGCGAGCACCAAACAAGAAACCGCGCCTTGAACACATAAATAGTAGCGTTTCTCGCTCATAGTAGTTAGTTTTTAAGAAGACTTAAATAAAAGAAGAGCTCTTGCTCTAGAAAAATAAAAACCATTAATTTTTAGTTAAAATTGGCGCAGTCGGTAGGATAGCTATCAAAAAATGTACACGTATACTACATAAAAAAAAAAAAAATAAATAAAAATAGCTATCTAGTGATACGAACGAAAATCGTCACACACAAAGTAAAACCTTCCGTGAATACTTTAATGAACTTAAAGTTTAAAATCAGTGGAAATCAAAATAGGAAACACTTTATAGACCATAAAGTTTAAGTTATTCTCATTGTGAATACCCTATCGAACATAGTGTTTAAATTCATAAAAATATATACACTCTAGTGAACCCAGAGTTTAAGTATAAAATCTTTAAAACAAATAAAGAACAAAACCAAGTAGAATTCTTTAAAGCAGATAAAGAAAAACTACAAAGTGAATTAGTTTAATAACCAATGTCAACGTAAACGACTAATGTTATGAAGTTCCATAGAGGAAAAACTAATTAGAGACCGAGCAGATGAACAAATTATTCAAAAGGAAGAAACCAACAAAACCCGATTCATATGAAGAAGGAAGCACAACGGACGAAGAAGACGATCATTTGATACAAATCAGAAACGCACCGATACCAGCAAGTTGTAAGAATATTTTAAGTATTAATTCTAAGAAAAATAATTGTGAAAATAGTGAAAGTAGTTTTGACATAGTAATTAAAAAAGAAAATATTAAAATGGCTTTAACATTAACACTAGACCCACTTAAGTACATCGAGAAACTAAGTACGTTTGACGGTAGAAGAGAAGACTTGTATACGTTCATAGCCAATGTAGAAGGAATTATTCCAACATTGAATAAATATGATGACCAATCACAATTAATGTGTATCAACATATTAAAATCAAAATTGATAGGTAAAGCAAAAAGATGCGTAGAAATTCATGCACATCTAAATAAATGGATAGAGATAAAAGAATTATTAGTAAGCAATTTTGGAGGATTCAAAAGTAGCCTTCAATTATACGACGACCTTCGTCAAATAAACTACAAAAACAATGTAATGACATTTTATAACGAGATACAGAAAACGTTATGTGAATTAAATCAGAAAACAGTGCAAGAAAATAAACCACTTGATATACCTCATAATAACCAAACTGCATTAGACACTTTTAAAGAAAAATTACCTATTCATATGAGAACAGTATTATTCTCACTAAAACCAACTAGCCTACAAGCAGCATTATACGAACTAACTCAGGCCGGATTCATAGAAGAAAGAAGGGAAGAAAGATCTGAACCTAAAAGACAGAATTATATACCACAAAAACCTTATCAAAATAATTTTCAACCAAAAAATCCAGTAAATATCAGACCACCAGTCAACTATTATAATAATAATCCCAATAATAACTATAGAAATCCCAATTACAAAGGTAATAATTACAACCCCAATTACTACAACAGAAGTCAGAATGTAGAACAAATGGAAATAGATCCCACTAGTAGTCAACTTAGAAGAGTACAACCTCAACAAATAAACCATTCTAATAACGAATTGGAATTAAGAACAAACCAAAATTTTCAGTATCCGGCCTCGGAACCACCGTTACCGGATTGCCATTTATTAAACTAGTAAAAAACAAACAAACTATCCGAATGCTAATAGACACGGGAGCAACGAATAGTTTAATAAATAGAAATAATGCCCCACAAAACTATATCATAAAAAGAGAAAAACCTTTAACTTTAAAAACCGTAGGAACTCCAGTAATAATAAATGAAGAAATAAAAATCCCAAAAGAAAGATTTATTTACAATGTTGTAGAAGATTGTGTATTCCAAATACTAGATTTCAATCAACATTTCAATGGAATTATAGGAAATAATATATTAATCCCTAACCAAAGTAAGATCGATTTTAGAACAAAAACTTTAGAATTAAATAATGAAATAATACCTTTATTCTTCAGTATAGACGAAGAAAAAGAATATGAAAAAGAAATAAATTACTTTAATAATATAGAACCACGAAGTTCCATTTTCGACGAACTAGAAACTAAAAGGTTAGACCATTTAAATGCCGAAGAGCATACAAAATTAACAGAATTACTAAAAAACAATGAAAAAACATTTTTTCACAAGGGAGACGACCTGAGTTTCACATCTCATGTAAAACATAAAATAGCAACAACAAGTGATGAACCAATTTTCTCCAGAATCTATAGGTATCCAGAAGTCCATAAAAAGGAAGTAGATAAACAGATAGATGAGTTATTAAAACAACAAATAATAGTAAAAAGCACTAGTCCATATAACGCACCCATATGGATAGTACCTAAAAAAGAAGACAAAACAGGAGAAAAAGAATGGCGAATCGTCATCGATTATAGAAAGCTAAATAATGTAACCAAAGAGGATAAATTCCCCATACCAATAATAGAAGATATTCTAGATAAAATGGGAAGAGCAAATTATTTTACTACTTTAGATTTGACAAAAGGATTTTACCAGATAGAGGTAGAACCAGAAGATAGAGAGAAAACTGCATTCTCTACTTTATCAGGACATTATGAATTCGCTAGAATGCCATTCGGTCTCAAAAACGCACCGGCGATATTTCAGCGTATGATGAATGAAGTATTAAAAGAATTTGTAGGAAAAATATGTTATGTATATTTAGACGATATAATAATATTTAGCACGTCACTAGAAGAACACCTCTCTTCTCTCGAAAAAGTATTAAAGAAACTCCAAAGCGTAAATTTGAGAGTATCTCTTAACAAATGCGATTTCTTAAAGAAAGAAAGTGAATTTTTAGGACATATAATAACTCCAGAAGGCATTAAACCAAATCCAGAAAAGTTAAAAACAATACAAAAATTCCCTATACCCACAACTATAAAAGAAATACAGTCATTTTTAGGATTAACAGGTTATTACCGCAAATTTATAAATGACTATGCAAAAATTATAAAACCCATGACACTTTGTTTAAAGAAAAATAGCAAAATAAATATAGAAAACAAAGATTATAAGGACTCATTTGAGAAAGTAAAACATGCGATGCGAGACACACTCATTAACAAACACCCAGATTTCTCAAAAGAATTTACTTTGACTACAGATGCAAGTAACTTTGCAATAGGAGCCGTGTTAAGTCAAAACCAGGGACCATTAGGATTTGCAAGTAGAACTTTAAATAAACATGAATGTAATTATTCAACGATAGAAAAGGAATTGTTAGCCATAGTATGGGCAACGAAACAGTTTCGTCACTATCTTTACGGTAGAAGATTTAAAATATTAACCGATCATCGACCATTAGCATGGTTGCATAATCTAAAAGAACCTAATAGTAAGTTACAAAGGTGGAAGATTAAATTAGAAGAATATGACTTTGATATAAGATACCTAGCAGGAAAAGAAAATAAAGTTGCAGATGCACTTTCAAGAATAAAGATAGATACAATAAATGCATTAGAAGAAGAAGAAGATTTAGTTAGCACCAGACATAGTGTAATATCAGATAGCTCCAATCTAATATCAATCACAGAGAAACCCTTGAACATATTCAAAAGACAAATAATATTAGAAAAGGGAGAAAATACCATAGAAGAGATAACTTTCCCATTCCCAGGAAAGAGAAGAATAAAAATAACCAGAAAAAACTTCAGCAAAGAAACCTATGAATACATAATAAAAGAATGTGATACGAACACAATAAACTGTATTTATACGACAGAAGATAAATCATTTCTAGAGTTCCAAGATTATTGGAAACTACACCATAATAATCAGAAACTCCTTAGGACAAAAACCTATTTAATTGACATTAAAACTCCAGAAACCGAAGAAGAAATAAATAAAATACATTTAAATTATAATCATACAGGAATTGAAAAAACCTATTTAGAAATAAAAAGAAAATATTACTCACCAAATATGAAAGAACTAATAACAAAAGTGATTAACAATTGCGAACGTTGCAATCTTAAAATAAAAATAAACCCAATAAAACTCCCATACGAGAAAACAATCACACCAAAAGGTCCACACCAATCTTATCACATGGATATATGGATACTTCCCCACTCAACAAAATATCTCACATGTATAGACAAATTCAGCAAATTCGTATGTGTAGAAAAACTTAAAACCAAAAACCAAAAGAATGTATTAAATACCATAACAAAAATCTTTACCTACATGACCAAACCAAAATATATCGTACTAGATAACGATCCTTCATTTCAAACCTATACAGTAAAAGAATACTTTAGAGAGAAGGAGATAGAAATTCATTTCACAACTCCTTACAGACACACAGGAAACTCTGATATCGAAAGAGTACACAGCACGCTAAATGAGCATTTAAGAATTTTAGAAGGGTCAGACAACTTAGTCGACAACGTACTACGTGCAGTAGAGGTTTACAATCAAACAATACATTTGACCACTAAAGAAAAACCAGTAGACATTCATTTGAATAGAGTAAATATAAAACTAGTGCGCGAACGAATAGAAAGCAATAAAGAAAAAATATTAAAGAAGTTAAATAAAAATAGGAGTGATAAAGAAATTAACCCTAGTTATACTAAAATAAATAATCCCGAGCGATTTGACAAACTAAAGACAAAACATAAAAAAATAAGCATTATAAAACAACAAGACAAGAAAGTCACTATAAGACCACACGTACGAATACAAGTCTTGCACAAAGACCAATTCAGGAGAAAGAAAAAATTTGCAACCACCCAACATGAAAGCAGTAGTGATAATCTTAATGATTATTCTGTACAAGCAGATAACGGTAGTACAACCACAGGAAATACAAATTAATGAAATTAAACAAGAATTTCTTATAATAGAAAGTGAAAAGGTAGAACTTATAGAAAAATATAATACAATGATACATTTAATTAACTTAACCGATTATAAAGGACTAATCGAACAATTAAAAGCACAGTATAAATTAATGCCAGAAAAGCATTATAAACAACTTAGTGAAATAATCAAATTAGAACAAAAAATTGATACCCTAATCCCACATCACATATTAAAAAGAGGATTAATAAATTTAGGAGGTTCCATCTTGAAATTCATATTCGGAGCAATGGATGACGATGATAGAATAGAAATAGAAAAGAAACTTAAAACACTAGAAGAAAATAAGCATAATACCATAGATAACTTAAATAAACAAATAAAGATAAACGATCATTTTAATAATCAGTTTAAAACTTTAAGTGAATTAATGAACCAAGGTATCGAAACAGTTAATAAATTAAGAAACAGAAGCAGTGATATTGATAACCTTCGTATAGAAATAGAATTCAATAACAACATAAGAGAAATTAGAGAAACTTTAGGAAAAATAGAAGACGTAATATTGACTAGCAGAACAGGAATACTAACACAAAACATTATTACAAGCCAAGAAATTAAAGAGAATAATATCGCATTTGAAAAATTAAAAGAATTAAAAATCAATTTAACAACGTACAAAGAAAATATTTTAGTAATTGTATTAATTCCCCAATATTCCAACCAAACATTTAATAAAATATACATTCAAAACTTTCCTATAAATAGTAAAATTATAGATTTACAAACTAATAACTTCCTAGAATTGAATAAAAGATTATATTATATAACTAAAGATATAAAAAATTTACAAATATTTAAGGACGATTGTATAGAAAATATATTAATAAACAAACAAATGAAATGCAAAACTAAAAAATATGAAGATACAAATGTAATAATAGAAAAAGAAAAATATCTAATAATTAAGAATCTAGAAAAAACCGAAATACAACAAAATTGTAATAATCTAAACTACATACTAGAAGGAAATTACTTAATAAAAGCAGAGAACTGTAAAATTTCAATGAACAATGTTGTTGTAACTCAATCTTGATTTAATTTTTGTAACTAATTTTTGTAACGTAACGTAAGGTGCTGTAAAATTAATTGTAACTTGCCCATTCGATGTTAAATGTCAAAACAGTCAAGGTGTCAAAAAAGCAATCTGTCAATTGTCAATGTCATATTTTTGTCAAGCAGTTTTGTACTTCGTAATTTTATTTTTATTCTTTCTCCGACCAGCAACAATAAAACATTCTTATAACGATTAAAAAAGCCGGTGTTATTAATACTACATACAACATTTTGGCCCTTCGAGCCGGATTTATTTCAAAGTCATTTTTGCGAGTAATTTGCTTCGCCAATTTGTTTGGCGAATTGTTCTGTTTGCTGTTGGAGTTTCATCAATCGCCGTTGGATTTCATCCCGTTGGAGCCTCATCCCGTTGCAGTATCATCCCGCTACGTTCGATCTGTGCATTTTGCTGTTGTTGAACAGGATTCTGTTGGAGTTGATGTCCAAGTAGAGTTTCATCCAAGTGGAATCTGAGTAATAAGGCTAAAATAATTAAACAAGTTCATGTGAGTACGCCGTTAATGTTCAATGCATATGTAATAATCGTCCATATATCTACGTTTTACAGTGCTGCGTTATATTTACGTCGTTGGAATATCGTCCCGTTGGATTGAAGCACCGTTCATCATCTTCGTTGGAGTCTTGTGCTGTTTAAATCTGTGCCGTTGGAGAATTGTGCCGTTGAAGTCTGTGCCGTTGGAGTCTTGTGCCGTTGAAGTCTGTGCCGTTGGAGTTTGAACCGTTGAAGTCTGTGCCGTTGTCTTGCACCGTTGATGTGAATATAATCCCAGTCTACAACAGTTTTGAGTGTCGTCATTGTGCCATTGGAGTCCACAGTACCTGAAAACAAAAAAAAATCAACAATTAATCAAAGGAAATTCAAAGTGAGTGCGATTTTTACTTACCTTTATTACTCGTCCATATCTATATTATCTACAATGAGTGCTATTTCGCTGAAATTATTTAAAAAGTTGTGCAATTTGATTGGGAAGGATAGCATTAGCTTCGGGAAAGTGAGTGCTGAAATTAAAACCAAAAACTATTTGATTAGTAGATTGAACTGTTTGGAGGATAACTTAAGGAAAATTTGTGATCATTATGATGAAATGGATTCTGAGGATAATGAAGATATTTCAAGGGAAAGTGAGGAAATATACGATGAAGTTATGGAAACTTACTTCATGTATAAGACAGTGCTTTTGAATGAACTAGATAGGGTAGAAGGTGTTCATGAACATTCGCGAGTTGAGAAAATAGCAAAAAATCAGGAATCAAACTCAAGTAGTGCCGCTAGATCGTCATGCAGCCATGAAATCAGACTTCCGTCCATTACTCCTCCAATTTTCTCTGGTGACTATAATAACTGGCGTCCGTTTCATGATTTGTTCGTCTCATTGATCCATAATAATTCATCATTGTCTAAAATCGAGAAGTTGACATATTTAAAATCGTGTTTAAAGGGTAATGCTGCATCATTATTAGATTACCTAGAGGTCAACAATGACAATTATGATCAAGCATGGTCAATACTAACTACACGTTATGATCACAAGCGCATTTTGGTTAGTACGCAGTTAAAAACGTTTTTCGATCAAGCAACAATTCATTCTGAAACCGCAGAGTCAATCAAGGGTTTACTGGATAAATCAACAGAGGTGCTGCATTCGTTAAGGGGTTTAGGTGTTCCAATCGATAATTGGGATACCATCATCATTTTCATACTGCTTCAAAAGTTACCTTCGTCTACGCAACAAATGTGGGAAGAAAAGTTAGGTATGAATAAGGAATTGCCTTCATTCAAAGAATTTTCGATCTTTTTGGAAACCCGTTTTCGTTCTTTGGAAGTTGTGTGTCAACAAAGGGTCAACTCAAGGACATCGTTCCAAAAAGATCAAAATAAGGTGAAGCGTGTCATGCATGTCAACTCTATTAATAAGGAAAGGCACAATTGTTCTGTTTGTCGTAAGGGTCAACACTCACTTCGCTCCTGCTATGCTTTCTTAAAATTGGATGTCAGTGCTAGGGTCAGTATGGTACAACGGCTGGGTGTTTGTGAAAACTGCTTAGCTTACAATCATGAAACACAACAATGTCCGAGTCAAAATCGATGTTATCACTGCAAACAAAAACATCATTCACTCCTACACTACACCAATAAACAAATTTCTGCCACACACAGTCAAAACACTAAGCCTATTCACATGTCAGAAACAAAATCACATTCTGCATCCACCCAATCGCACTCTGATTTTAATCAACAATCTTGCGTACCCAAGTCATCTAACCAGTCATATCAAGTCTCAACCCAAGTGAATCCAAACGCACCACCATTTAACCCATCATATGACCAAGCTAGTACAAGTTCGTCTGCTTGCAATTACCACATTTCAGACTACAGGAACACCCAAATACTACTAGCTACAGCCATCGTGATGATAAAATCTGCTACAGGAGAATACATAAAATTCAGGGCGTTAATAGATCCAGGGTCAGAGGCTACATTTGTCACCGAAGCAGCTGCACAACAACTAAGGCTACAAAAATGTCGCACGTATACTGAAGTGACCGGGTTAGGCAACACTAAAAACGGGTCATGTCAAAACTATGTGCACTTGACTCTGAAATCAGCACAAACCGACTTTGTCACCGAAGTAAGAGCGCTAATTTTCAAAACTTTGACAGGTTTGCTACCGAACAAAGAATTGTTTCCCAACAAATGGAATCACATTCAGGGGTTGAAGTTAGCTGACCCTTTGTTTTATAAACCTGGCCATGTTGATTTGCTCCTAGGTAACGATGTCTTTTGCGATGTAGTTTTACCCGAAATCGTTAGGGGAAGCGAACCTGTAGCTCCCATTGCTCAAAATACTAGACTTGGGTGGATTGTTCTAGGTAGGGCCCCGGTTGAAACCTGTCGAGTTCATCTGCAAACTCAGATACGCAAATTTTGGGAAATCGAGGAGTCCCCATTTAAGGAACCTGACACGGAGGAAAACGAGGCGTGTGAACAACACTTCCAGTTACACACTAGACGTCTGCCAGGAGGACGTTTTGAGGTATCCCTACCATTTAAGGACGGTATTCACCCGGCACTAGGAGCAAGTCAGCAGGGAGCGTTACGAAGATTTTACCAACTAGAAAGACGATTTGCAAACAACCCAACGCTACATAGGGATTATAAAAAGTGCATGTCAGAATACTTACAGCTGGGTCAGATGATTGAAGTAGATGTCAGCCGAGATGAAGTTCTTAAGTCACCATTCAATTACGTTGTGCCACATCATGCTGTACTTAAAGAGTCCAGTACGACAACAAAACTGCGGGTGGTTTTCGATGCTGCTTTTAAAACCACGGATGGGTCATCCTTAAACGAACATCTAATGGTCGGACCTAAAACGCAAGCAAACATAATGGACATCATCTTAAAATGGAGGAGGTACAAGATTACCTTAACAGCTGACATTGAAAAAATGTATCGGCAAATCAAGATCAGTCAAGCAGATTCTTACTATCAGCTAATTTTCTGGCGTGAAATTAAGATGGATCCCATAAAGATGTATCGGCTAAAGACGGTGACTTTCGGGACAGCTTCTGCTCCGTATTTGGCAACTCGCACACTAAAGAAGTTGGCTGACGATGAAAGGGAGACTCATCCATCTGCGGCACAGATGATACGCGAGGATATGTATGTCGACGATTTGGTCAGTGGAGCAGACACAATACTGGAGGCCCAACAGAAGTTGACTGAGATCAGCAACCTACTTTCATCAGCCGGTTTCAGCTTACGCAAATGGGGAAGCAACTGCGAAGAAGTTTTGAGTCTCGTCCCACCCCAAGAACGTGAAGTTGAATTTTCGCTGCCGTTTGAATCTTCCAAACATATTAAAACTTTAGGCATAAAATGGCTTCCTTCCAGCGACTCATTTTCCTTTCAGTGGATTCAGACCGAGTCTTTGGATGTCACAAAGCGTACTATCCTTTCAACGATTGCCAAACTCTTTGATCCTCTAGGTTGGATATCTCCTTGCGTGATTTCGACAAAAATTTTCATGCAGAAATTGTGGTTAAAGGGTTTGACATGGGATGCACCAGTTCCAGTTGAGCTCCAGGAGGAGTGGCTCTCGTTGGAATCACAGTTACCATCGTTGGAAAAAATCAGCATACCACGCTGGATTTTCACTGAAAGGGGAAACAAGGCATTACAGCTACATGGGTTTAGTGATGCATCTATGAAGGCATATGGCGCTGCGGTGTACCTGAGGGTTTTGGATAGTCGAAATATAATTCACACGCATCTCTTAATGTCGAAGACTAGGGTCGCGCCTTTGAACACCGTCTCACTACCTCGGCTTGAGCTCTGTGGTGCTGTTATGCTTGCTCGACTTTTGAATTACGTTGTTGAGGTTTTGCAGTTAGGCGACATCGAAACATTCGCGTGGACTGATTCCGCTATCACGCTGTGTTGGATAACAGCGCCACCATCTAAATGGAAAACTTTCATCAGCAATAGAGTCGCAGAAGTTCAGAGGTTGACCAATCTCAACATTTGGAAGCACGTTCCTACCCAACACAATCCAGCGGATTTGGCTTCTCGAGGAGCATCACCATCTGACTTGCTAACAAACAATCTTTGGTGGAAGGGACCGGACTACCTACAGACAACTTGGACTGAGATAGCCACAACAACAACAAGTATCGGAACAAAATGGAATTTTATTCCTCCTGCTTCTCCTCACTTTGGAGGATTATGGGAAGCAGGAGTGAAGTCCGTTAAATTCCATTTGAAAAGAACCGTCAACAACGAAACGCTGACTTTCGAGGAGCTCAGCACTCTTCTAGCTCAGATAGAAGCGTGTCTCAATTCGAGACCTCTATGTCCGCTTACCGATAACTTCGATGACTTTTCAGCCCTAACACCAGCACACTTTTTAATAGGTACCTCAGCTCAACTCATGCCACAAGCAGATCAATCAATGGACAACGCATCACACATAGACAGATGGAAACGAATTCAAACTGCTGTTCATATTTTTTGGAAGCAGTGGAGCGGAGAATATTTGGCTCGACTGCAACAACGACCGAAATGGTTAAAAACTGAGTCACAGCCCAAGATCGGTGACTTAGTCCTGCTAAAGGATGAACGATTACCACCCTCGAAATGGATACTCGGCCGTATCACGGTATTATATCCAGGAACGGATAACCTTATTCGCGTGGTCAACCTTAGAACACAAACAGGAGAATTTAAGAGACCCATCACCAAAATATGTCGCTTACCATCTAACACCAGTACGGTAGAACACTCAACTATCTAAAAATTACCTACCTGAAATCTAGCATTCATTCAAAAAAAAAAAACATACTTACAAAGATAAATCAACGCACTCATTCCTACACAAGATCATATCATTCAAATATCCAATCACTCAGCACTCTAACACATGCACTTAACTCACTTAAAGATATCACATAACACTTATCACAACGCTCACTCAAGCATTGAAATGATATCTAACTCAAAAATATTCACTTGGCATCATACTCACAAATTAAACATTTATACCTACGATGTCACATTCATTCAAACGCATTCAACATTGCAATTAAAAACATATTTATATTATCACTCACACTCACATCCGCAACAAAACAATTACTATGCGATCACACAATGCTTTAAATTAGCATTCACTCAACATTTAAATCACAATCTTTAACTTAATACTCAACATAAAATCAAAACATTAACTGCATAAATTGCCAAACACATCATATATTTACCTGTCAACATGCATCAGCAACATCATAAAAATGCATACTCGCCAAAAAAAAAAAAAAAAAAAAAAAAAAAAAAAAAAAAAAAAAAAAAAAAAAAAAAAAAAACACAATCACAATCATAATCATAATCATAATACAGTCCGCTAATCACCTATCAAAAAACACCGCAAAATTGCATACAAATACCGTATATATCAACTGCAATCAGAATCAACACAGAAGACAAAACGAAAATTCCATTGACTAATGGACACACACCCAAACCAATATAAATCAAGTGGGCAAGAAGAAAATTCCATTGATTAATGGACACACACACAAACTAATATAATCAAATGGAACTACTTTGGATAATTTAAAAGACAATTTTTTCATATAAAAACTTACTAAAATTATAAAACCCACCTGAATTCTTCATTGCACACTGCAAACACTGAATTTAATTAATAAAAACGATAATACACGCACTTTTAACGCAAATAATATTAAAATAATTTCACCGACGCGATCATAAATAATAACACAATGGAAATGGATTAATACGATATAAACACAAGTTACAGCAAGAGAGTTGCATTTTTAGTCAGCGATTAGGCGTCATGGGAAGGAAAGATATGACATGTTTGTTTGTTATATTCCTCAGTCTAGTCTTCGTACTCAGTGTTGTCATAATACATGTTTCAATTTCCTTGTTATAATGTTCTCTCTATTTACATGTGAGCTGGAGAAGACAAACAGGCACTTACGAGCTGAAAATTATGCTGAAGGCAATAATCAGGATTGGCATGGAGGCGAATAACGTAACGTGACGTAATGAAGACAATTATTGCGAACATCGTTCACAGGCGGGGAGAATGTTGTAACTCAATCTTGATTTAATTTTTGTAACTAATTTTTGTAACGTAACGTAAGGTGCTGTAAAATTAATTGTAACTTGCCCATTCGATGTTAAATGTCAAAACAGTCAAGGTGTCAAAAAAGCAATCTGTCAATTGTCAATGTCATATTTTTGTCAAGCAGTTTTGTACTTCGTAATTTTATTTTTATTCTTTCTCCGACCAGCAACAATAAAACATTCTTATAACGATTAAAAAAGCCGGTGTTATTAATACTACATACAACAAATGTAATTTATAATAGAAAGTATTACAAAGACGAAAAGATAATACCTGTACTAAACTATAACTTTTCAAATGAATATTTGGAAGAAGTCAGGTATGAATCCATTGATAATTTAAAAAAAATAATAGAAATAAAAAATGAAAAGGAAACACAGTATATTTTTAGTCTCTCAACAACTTTATTAATCATTGCGATCATTGTGATAATAATATTATACAAAATAAAGAGACAAAATAAAACTATAATAAATCTACCTCCAGTCATAAACGAACCGAAGGAAGACTCTAAGGAGGGAGGGGTTATGTCAGCAGCCCAACTAAAAAGGGATCGACTCTTTTAAGCGGAAAAACCCAACAGATGTGCCAACAGAAGACGACCTCCCAAGAAAGCTAGCAAACTGGGATATCACATACATATGGAAGTTATAAAACGGCAGATGTGAAAACAATAAGACGACCTTCCAAGAAGGGATATTTCGAAGTCATAAAACGGCAGATGCACCGACAAAAGAGACGATGCGAGCACCAAACAAGAAACCGCGCCTTGAACACATAAATAGTAGCGTTTCTCGCTCATAGTAGTTAGTTTTTAAGAAGACTTAAATAAAAGAAGAGCTCTTGCTCTAGAAAAATAAAAACCATTAATTTTTAGTTAAAATTTATATATATCCCTCGCGCCGCGGTGGCTGTGGTACAATACCGGCACACCATCTTTTTGCTGGACTAACCCTTTCAGGCGGGATAAAGCCAGACCAAAGCGTACTCTCGTGGTACATTAAATTGGGGTAGTAAGCCCCTGAGATCAAGTTATTATCACTGGCCATCGCCCTCGCAACGTGCCTCCGAATCACCTTAATACGGAAATTGTCAATCCTATTCAGTCGAGCCCCATTGTATAGGGTCTCGTTGGGATAGTATTTTATGTACTGAGATTCGGGAGTTCTAAACAACCCTAGACAGGCCCTGAGACATTGCCTCTCAAACACCGAATCTTTTCCATATAGAACGGCGCTATATTGAACCACATGGGACAGCCATAAGCGATGATAGGCCTTATAAGGGCCACGTAGCAAATCACCTTCACCCTGTTGTCAAGTTGACTGCAACGAAACAGTCTCCTTGTCAGAGCGTAGGCCCTCTTAGCCCCAGCAAGACAAGCATCTATATGTTTATCAAAATACAGATACTGGTCGAGCCAGATGCCAAGATACCGGACTACGCTTCTCACCGCCAATGGTCGCACCTGCTGTCCAATAATTGTTAATTTTTTCCAGTTTTTTCTGGTATCCCTAGAGGCCCCAGCCAATGGAGTTCTGAACAGGATTGTTTCCGATTTTTGGAAGTTGATTTTTAACTTCCAATCATCGCCTCTTAATATACCTCTTAATTTGCTCGAAGTCACGCTGCAGAAGGATGTTGATGACCTCGATTTTTGGTCCTGACCTGTACGCCACTAAATCGTCTGCGTACGCTATAGCATGTCTGAGGGAACTCGTGTAAACATTAAACAGGATCGGAGAATTCACCGCTCCCTGTTGTAAGCCGTTTTTAATTTCGAAAGCCCTGCTCGAAGTCACATTGCCAACTTTGACAACGAACTTCTTTCCCACAAGCATGTGTAGTGTAGCCACTTGCAGACACCACTGTCCACAACACATTAATCATAGATTAGATTTCACACGACAACAAAGTGACGACAGAATGTATAGTTCAATCGAGTACAATGTGTCACACAGGTTGATATGCACAGCATATCACATAGCTAGATGTGTCATGCACTCAATTGAACTGAATGTCACTCAATAGAAACAAGATCCTATTGAATGGCGCATAGCCAATAGGAATTTAGAATAAGTTATCCACTATCGTTATTGTAAGTAGAAATAAGATAGAAGATAAGTATAACAGTCACTGTAAATAGTATTTATGAATTGCAATTTTGACAATAAAGACATGATTTGATTTGGACACCAGAGTCGGCAGTTGCCCCTTTTCACTTTAGTTGCGGCGAGTAATCGCCTATCTATTCAGCGTGGTACGCTTAAATACCAAAAGTAGGGAATAGATTCAAGAATTCACTACATGGCGATCCTGCCTGACATCTGATTATAGATGAATTGCGAACAAATAGACGAGATAGCAGATAAATGGGAAGAATTTTTAAAAACAGTCAACGCCGGACCAAAACCAATAAGCATAACGGAATACAGAAGACGACAAGAGCAAAGTAAACAGCAGATCAGAATACTACGAGAAGAAACGACTACATTAAGACCAAAAAGAACGCGTGGAGGGCGACAAGTCAAAACCCGACAACGAATTGCGGAGCTACACCGAATAATAGCAATCACGACAGATAAAAACCAAAAAAACACACTCATTGAAAAAACAAAAGAAGAGAAGAAGAAACTATGGGAAAAACCCAAAGCAAACCAGCAGCCCAAGCAACCGTAGTCAACAACATAGAAGAGCACATCCCGATGACATCCCTAATCCCAGAATCAATGGTAACAGCTATAATAATAGGCATAATTTTATATATAGCATACAAAGTAAATAAATACTTTAAGCAATATGTACACAAACATAAGACAAATAATACAATAACAAATGTATAAATGTTTAAGCAAATAATAAATGGAATCAATAAAAACCCAAATAGAAACAATATTAATCAACCTTAAAAAAAGTTCAGGAAGACCCTATACAAGAAATACTATTATTTCAAAATTAAATTTATTAAATAAACTAAAAGAAGAATTTGAATTCATAGGAACTAATCTAAGCGATGACAAATCTGACACATATGTCATAAGACATATACAGCAAGGGTTTTTGCATGCCCATTCTGGTCAAAGGGTGATTTTTTAGCTGGTTTGGTTTTGGCAACACTGGTTTTGACAGCTGACGTGTGTTTAGTACCTTGTGTCACTGTCAAACAGCTTCAGTTTGGTTTGCAATTTAACCATGGATCGTCTTACAAATGAACAACGCTTGCAAATTATTGAATTTTATTATCAAAATTCGTGCTCGGTTCGAAATGTTCATCGCGCGCTGCTTCCATTTTATGATCGGCATTCTCGACCTTCTGAGCAGTCTATTCGGAAGATTGTGACCAAATTTCGCACCAAATTTACTTTGTTGGACATTAAACCACCAACACGTTTACGTACTGTGCGTAGTGAAGAAAATATTGCGGCCGTATCAGCTAGTGTGACAGAAGACCGCGAAATGTCGATTCGGCGCCGTTCCCAGCAGTTAGGCCTTTGTTACAGCACTACGTGGAAAATTTTGCGGAAGGATTTGGGCGTAAAGCCTTTTAAGATACAGCTGGTGCAAGAACTAAAGCCAGCCGACCTACCACAACGCCGAATTTTTGGTGAATGGGCTCTTGGAAAGCTGGCCGAGGATCCGCTTTTTTATCGAAAAATTGTGTTCAGCGATGAGGCTCATTTTTGGTTGAATGGGTACGTAAATAAGCAAAATTGCCGCATTTGGAGTGAAGATCAGCCAGAAGCATTGCAACAGCTACCAATGCATCCCGAAAAAGCCACTGTTTGGTGCGGTTTATGGGCCGGCGGCATTATTGGGCCATATTTCTTCAAAGATGATGCGAATCGCAGCGTTACTGTCAATGGTGAACGCTACCGAGCGATGATAACAAACTTTTTTTTGCCCGAAATGGAAGTTCTTGACTTGCATGATATGTGGTTTCAACAAGACGGTGCCACATGCCACACAGCACGCGAAACAATGGCGCAATTGCGAGGCGAGTTTGGTGAACAGTTAATTTCACGTTTCGGGCCGGTCAATTGGCCGCCTAGATCGTGCGATTTGACACCATTAGATTATTTTTTGTGGGGGTATGCCAAGGCTAATGTGTATAGGGACAAGCCCGCTTCGATTGACGCACTGGAAGCCAACATCCATGCATTCATTCGTGAGATACCGGCCGATATGTGTGAAAGAGTATGCCAAAATTGGACTCAGCGGATGGGCTACCTGAGACGCAGCCGCGGTCAACATTTGCATGAAATTATCTTTAAACATTAAATTGCAAGGTTCAAACTATCGACTCAAATAAATATTTCATTCATTTTTTCGAATTTTTTGTGTTTTTTTTTTAAAAAAAGTTCTAAACCTCTTAAAAAATCACCCTTTAGAAGAGCCCCTCCAACCATACGGTGTCGAAGGCCTTCTCAAAGTCGACCAGGCACCCGTGCATTGGTTCTTACTTTTGTTCCATTGAATGTCGGAGACCAGTTTCGACGCGGCATGAATAGTGTCATGCCCCGCTCTAAACCCAAACTGGTTCTCCGGAATTATCTTATTTTCCTCAACCCATCTTAAAAGAGATCTATTGACGACTTTCTCGAATACCTTGCTAACATTCGGGAGCAAACTAATTGACCGAAGATTGGCAGGGTTTGTCCTATCTTTATCCTTTTTCGGGATAGGGTGTACCACCGCTATTTTCCACTGCGCCGGATAATATGCGTTATTCAGCGCATTGTTAAATACCGTGGCGAAGATATCTATCGCCTCTAGCGGCAGGTGTCTTAATACGACGTTTGGGACACCGTCCACTCCCGCCGACTTTTTGTTCTTCAGTGACTCGAAGATGCACCGAAGTTCATCTTTTCTCACGAACAGATGAGAACTTACATCGGCGATTGTGCCACTTGCACGGTTGTCGTCATTGAACACGGTGAAACCGTTGTTCTCGGATCGCCAATTTTGGATTTCGGTCCGCAGATAAAAGTGGTTAAGAAAGGAAAGTCTGTCTGTTCTCGTTCGTCCGAGGTATTCGGATACATGAAATGTCGTTATGATCTTTCCGCCTGAACAGTTTATTTATTTGTGGGAACATATTCGGACAACTGGATTTTATCGCCCGAATTTTATTGCCCCAATACAAACTTACAGATTTTCTGTAATTTTCGGTGATCAACTGTTTTAAGTTTTTGATCATCGACTTCAGTGTCCTTAACTCGGGATCGTTCCTGTCGGTAAACTGTCTGTGTAGCCGTTTAAGCCTCGAGAGCAGTCTACTTTTGTGTCTGTACAGAGCATCGATTGTCGCGTTTCGATACTTTTCAGTTTGTTCTTCGTCGGTGGCACGTCTTACCCGAGGGATAGACCGCTCCATTGTCTGTTTGATGACGACATTCATTTGCCATAAATGAGTGTCGATCTCATCGTTCGTTAAGTTCCTGTTTGTCGGTGGGTCGATCTCGCATGAGCGTATCTCGCGCTTTACGACTCTGGAGAAGCGCGACCACTGCGCTCTTCGGTAATCGAAAGAACGCACTTGGTCGTACTGCTCCAGCTGCGATTGCTCGTTCGGGATCCGTATTACGGCGGCAAGTCCGTAGTGATCACTATCGTACTCAACCGCTCGTTAACAGTTCCGCGTGCTTAGATCAGTGTTCGTTAGTTCTAGTCTATCGTCAACTAGCGCCAAGTCCAAGAAAGAACCATCTCTAGGGAAAGACGGGATATCCGTCGCGTACAATTCGAGTTTGTACTCAATCATATTATGACGCCACCAGTCGTAAAACTGGTTGCCCCTAGGGTTCGGAATATCATTTCCCCATGCCGCATGTTTAGCATTGAGGTCTCCGCCCAAAAAGTAATAATTATCTTCCGATTGAAGCTGTAAGCAACGAAAAAGCGTTTCGATCTCATTTAAAAATTCAATGCGTTGAGGAGATTCAGGTGCATAAAGCGACACCACATACACCCGCCTCTGGCTATTGAGGAGAATGCATACAATGCATGCTTCCAGCACCTGGAACCTTCGCACGTCCCCGCTATATACGACCCTATGGCGCAAGCCTTTACGTATTAAGATAGCGACCCCACCTCCTTGTGTGGAGAGGGGCCGGTCTCTTCTAACTACATGGTAATTTCTATAGCCTCATTTGCGCTTCGGAGTTAGCTTAGTTTCGCTAACCAGAAGAACATCTGGCTTTTCAGCTTCCAACAGATTGGAAAGATTGTTCCTTCTCTCGATCCGGATTAGTGAATTAACATTCACCGCAAGGATCTTTAAGCTTACCTCGTCCAGCGTACCCATCATATTTATTACTCGGCAAACAGTGTCGAATAGATAACGTCTATTCGAGCCGCTTGCTCATTTAATTGTTTCTGGAATTGATCGATCTTTCCGTGCAATGACAGAAGGATCGTTTTCAAATCCAGATCCGCTTCCGGTGTAGGAACCTTCGGTGCGCTTTTTGTAATTGAGCTACCCGGTCCAGATACCATTTGGGCAAAGGACACATTGGGTGCAACAAAATTCGAGAACGAGCGACTCTTTCGACCCTTCTCTTCTTCAGACTTCTTTTTTCGAGCCTGCACATTTTGTTTAACCTGCTGATACTTCGGGCATCCCTTGAAATTATCGGGATGTCCTGAGCTCTTGCAGAGTACACACGAGAGCTGGCCTCGATCTTCTACCCTATCGCTACCTAAAGCACATTCCCCATGTTGGTGGTCCTTGTCGCACTTGACACATCTAAACTGGATGTGGCAGTTAGCTGCGGCGTGCCCGAACCTATGGCAGCGCATACATTGAAGTACGCGATCTGACCTTTTCAATTTTTCCCAACGTACTGCATGATAGTACAGGAATCTGATCCTTTTCAGACTATAAATTTTGCTGTCGGGTGTTAGTTGCACCAAAATGAATGGTAATTTGCGGCTACCACCCCTGTCCGCAGGCGAGGAAAACGGCTTGACCCCCACGAACTTAAGGTCGTCGCACTCGTAGTTCTTGAGCTCCTTTTCAAGCTCCTCTATTTTAATATTTGGGTCGATACCCTTAAGCAGCACCGTTTGCCGTTTTTCTCCTTTTGGAGTATACGTGAAGTATTCGGTCTCTGCTTTCTCCAGAGCGGCGCGTACTTTTTTGTGCTCCTCCATACTAGTGCACATGATAATGTATTTTGTGGGGTTTAGCCTTTTAATGTAGAAATCCTTAGTAACTAGCCTACATAACCTAATACTATCGCTTATATCTAAGTAACTTACATTTATTGGTGGTGTTTTTACTTTCTTCGTCTGTTGTTGCTGCTTTTGTTGCTGTTGTTGTTGCTGTTGTTGCTGCTGCTGCTGCTGCTGTGGTTGTTGTTGTTGCTGCTGCTGTTTCTGCTGCTGTTGCTGTTTCTGCTGCTGTTGTTGTTGCGGTGGCGGCGGCTGTTTCTGTGCCGGCTGCGTTTTCTGTTGTTGTTGTTTTTGCATTTGCTGTTGTTGCTTCTGTTTAAGCAATTTTTGTTGTTGCTTGTGCTGTTGCTGCTCAGTCTGAATTTGCTTCAGCTTTTGTTGTTGCTGAAGCATCTTTTGCTGGCGCAATTTTTCCCTCTTAGCGAGGAGCTCTTTGATCAGACGATCGAGCTGGGCTTCTTCGTCTTCTTCTTCATCGTCTTGTTGTTGTTGTTGTTGGTCCCGGTCTTCTACGGCGTCCAGTAATTCTTGTAACGAATTACCTTCGCCCACATACCGCCCTTCGCCCCCTTCAGACCCGTACGAGTAGCTGCGGGCATCATCCTCATCCTTGTTGTTGTCAGAATCGGATTCTGATGCCGCTGTTTGTGTCGTCATCATTTCCCCATCTGACCTTGTCTTTCGTTTTGACAAATTTGGCGTGGGTTTTAGTTTTCTTCGCCTTTTCTCAACTTTTGTCGACTGTACCTCTGTTAGTGCAGCTAATGCTGCTGCACTTGTTGATGGCACTGGTTCTGCTGTAGCTGTAGTTGTTGTTGTACTGTTTTCTGCTCCCATCACTTGCTGCAATTTAACTTTGACTTGTGCTTCGTCAATCTCTTTGGCAACGGGGCATCTCCTTGCGGGACCTTTGGCTGGCCAGTGTCCATCGCCTGATTGCCTTGCGGCACTTCCACTTCTTGTTTTGTTCTTATTTAATTTATTAATTAAAAATAGTTTTCCCCCACTGGGACTCGAACTGGGCTCCTCCTGCGTCAGAGCCGATGCTATGCTCCACTGAGCCAAATGGCTGATTGGATTTTACTGACCAAAATCACTATTAGGTGTTTTTTATTATGCTCAAATGATCTATGTAGATCATTGATTTCCACGGTTTACAACAACAGAACGTGATCCAACTGTTGTTGTAAAGCATGGAAATCCATGATCTGTCTAGATCATTTGAGCATAAACATCAGCTGCTTCCAAATTCAGAATTTTTGTCGTTTCATGAAGTAGTTTGGCAAGTGGGACAGCTCCACAAAGTTCTTATCTAGGGAGTGTAACTGTCTCTAAGGGTGCAACTTTCGTCTTCGCTATCAACAGGTGCATGTGGATTTGGTTGTTTCCATCCAGGACTCGCAAGTAAACAGCCGCAGCATATGCTTTTTCTGAAGCATCACTGAAACCATGGACCTCTAGCTTCGTAATGATCTTATCTGGGTTGATCCATCGACGAATCTGGACTCGTTCGATTGCTGGAAGTTCTTGTCGAAAAGCTAGCCACTCTTGTTCCAAATTAATAAAAGAAAACTCTTGTAATATAGAGGGAAAATTAAAAGGCGTTCTTTTTCGTATACTGTTTCAAAACGTTATAATATTTATTTGAGTAGTTGTATAAAAAGAAAACTGTTGAAGCAAACTATATATTATATTACATTAAATTTCTATTTACATTGGTTTTTGACAGTTGTTAAAAAACTCTCCACAAAGTGTGGAATCTATAATTATAAGAGTTGCCATTTTATTTGAATTCTATTATTAATTATTAACAGATGTTTTTATTTTTTTAAGCTCCTGAAAAATGTGCTTTTTAAACTTGGCAACACTGCCACAGCTTTAAAGCCGCTGCTATCTTTTACACCTCAAAAGAAGCGTCCGTGTCTCCTCTTTCAAGTGACCGGCAAAATGTTGCTAAAGGTGTTACCATCTCTGAGATATTAGCTTTTTGCCTACAGCATTTTCGATGTTTTTATTTTTTTACGCTTTTGAAAAATGTGCTTTTTAAACTTGGCAACACTGCCACAGCTTTAAAGACACTGCTATGTTTTACACCTCAAAAGAAGCGTCTGTGTCTCCTCTTTGTAGGGATATGCAAAATGTTGCTGTAGGTGTTACTATCTCTGAGATATTAGCTTTTTGCCTACAGCATTTTCGATGTTTTTATTTTTTGAAGCTTTTGAAAAATGTGCTTTTTAAGCTTGGCAACACTGCTACAGCTTTAAAGCCACTGCTATCTTTTACACCACAAAAGAAGCGTCCGTGTCTCCTGTATGAGATATTAGCATTTTGCCTACAGCATTTTCGATGTTTTAATTTTTTTCAACTTTTGAAAAAATGTGCTTTTTAAACTCGGAAACACTGCCACAGCTTTAAAGCCACTGCTATCTTTTACACCACAAAAGAAGCGTCCGTGTCTCCTGTATGAGATATTAGCATTTTGCCTACAGCATTTTCGATGTTTTTTTTTTTTTACGCTTTTGAAAAATGTGCTTCTTAAGCTTGGCAACACTGCCACAGCTTTAAAGCCACTGCTATCTTTTACACCTCAAAAGAAGCGTCCGTATCTCCTCTTTCAAGTGACCGGCAAAATGTTGCTAAAGGTGTTACCATCTCTGAGATATTAGCTTTTTTCCTACAGCATTTTCGATGTTTTTATTTTTTTACGCTTTTGAAAAATGTGCTTCTTAAGCTTGGCAACACTGCCACAGCTTTAAAGCCACTGCTATGTTTTACACCTCAAAAGAAGCTCTGTGTCTCATCTTTGTAGAGATATGCAAAATGTTTTTGTAGGTGCTACCATCTCTGAGATATTAGTTTTTTGCCTGCAGCATTTTCGATGTTTTTATTTTTTTACGCTTTTGAAAAATGTGCTTTTTAAACTTGGCAACACTGCCACAGCTTTAAAGCCACGGCTATGTTTTACACGTCAAAAGAAGCTCTGTGTCTCATCTTTGTAGAGATATGCAAAATGTTGCTGTAGGTGTTACCATCTCTGAGATATTAGCTGTTTTGCCTACAGCATTTTCGATGTTTTTATTTTTTTAAGCTCTTGAAAAATGGGCTTTTTAAACTTGGCAACACTACTACCGCTTAAAGCCACTGCTATGGTTTGCCCCTCAAAAGAAGCGTCTGTGTCTCCTTTTTCTAGAGATATCCAAAATGTTGCTGTAGGTGTTACCATCTCTGAGATATTAGCATTTTGCCTACAGCATTTTTGATGTTTTTATTTTTTCACGCTTTTGAAAAATGTGCTTCTTAAACTTGGCAATACTACTACATAGCCACTGCTATGTTTTACACCTCAAAAGAAGCGTCTGTGTCTCCTCTTTGTAGATTTATGCAAACTGTTGCTGTAGGTGTTACCATCTCTGAGATATTAGCTTTTTGCCTACAGCTTTTTCGATGTTTTTATTTTTTTAAGCTTTTTAAAAATGTGCTTTTTAAACTTGGCAACACTGCCACAGCTTTAAAGCCACTGCTATGGTTTACATCTTAAAAGAAGCATCTGTGTCTCCTTTTTCTAGAGATGTCCAAAATGTTGCTGTAGGTGTTACCATCTCTGAGATATTAGCTTTTTGCCTACAGCTTTTTCGATGTTTTTATTTTTTTAAGCTTTTGAAAAATGTGCTTTTTAAGCTTGGCAACACTGCTACAGCTTTAAAGCCACTGCTATGTTTTACATTTCAGAAGAAGCGTCCGTGTCTCCTCTTTCAAGTGACTGGTAAAATATTGCTGTAGGTGGCACCATCTCTCAAATATTAGCATTTTGCCTACAGCATTTTCGATATTTTTATTTTTTTCAACTTTTGAAAAAATGTGCATTTTAAACATGGCAACACTGCCACAGCTTTAAAGCCACTGCTATCTCTTACACCACAAAAGAAGCGTCCGTGTCTCCTGTATGAGATATTAGCATTTTGCCTACAGCATTTTCGATGTTTTTATTTTTTTACGCTTTTGAAAAATATGCTTTTTAAGCTTGGCAACACTGACACAGCTTTAAAGCCACTGCTATGTTTTACACCTCAAAAGAAGCTCTGTGTCTCATCTTTGTAGAGATATGCAAAATGTTTTTGTAGGTGCTACCATCTCTGAGATATTAGCTTTTTGCCTGCAGCATTTTCGATGTTTTTATTTTTTTACGCTTTTGAAAAATGTGCTTTTTAAACTTGGCAACACTGCCACAGCTTTAAAGCCACTGCTATGTTTTACACGTCAAAAGAAGCTCTGTGTCTCATCTTTGTAGAGATATGCAAAATGTTGCTGTAGGTGTTACCATCTCTGAGATATTAGCTTTTTGCCTACAGCATTTTCGATGTTTTTATATTTTTAAGCTCTTGAAAAATGTGCTTTTTAAACTTGGCAACACTGCCACAGCTTTAAAGCCACTGCTATGTTTTACACCTCAAAAGAAGCTCTGTGTCTCATCTTTGTAGAGATATGCAAAATGTTGCTGTAGGTGTTACCATCTCTGAGATAATAGCTGTTTTGCCTACAGCATTTTCGATGTTTTTATTTTTTTAAGCTTATGAAAAATGTGCATTTTAAGCTTGGCAACACTGCCACAGCTTTAAAGCCACTGCTATGTTTTACAGCTCAAAAGAAGCTCTGTGTCTCATCTTTGTAGAAATATGCAAAATGTTCCTTTAGGTGTTACCATCTCTGAGATATTAGCTGTTTTGCCTACAGCATTTTCGATGTTTTTATTTTTTTAAGCTTTTGAAAAATGTGCATTTTAAGCTTGGCAACACTGCCACAGCTTTAAAGCCACTGCTATGTTTTACATCTTAAAAGAAGCATCTGTGTCTCCTTTTTCTAGAGATATCCAAAATGTTGCTGTAGGTGTTACCATCTCTGAGATATTAGCATTTTGCCTACAGCATTTTTGATGTTTTTATTTTTTCACGCTTTTGAAAAATGTGCTTCTTAAACTTGGCAATACTACTACATAGCCACTGCTATGTTTTACCCCTCAAAAGAAGCGTCTGTGTCTCCTCTTTGTAGATTTATGCAAACTGTTGCTGTAGGTGTTACCATCTCTGAGATATTAGCTTTTTGCCTACAGCTTTTTCGATGTTTTTATTTTTTTAAGCTTTTTAAAAATGTGCTTTTTAAACTTGGCAACACTGCCACAGCTTTAAAGCCACTGCTATGGTTTACATCTTAAAAGAAGCATCTGTGTCTCCTTTTTCTAGAGATATCCAAAATATTGCTGTACGTGTTACCATCTCTGAGATATTAGCTTTTTGCCTACAGCTTTTTCGATGTTTTTATTTTTTTAAGCTTTTTAAAAATGTGCTTTTTAAACTTGGCAACACTGCCACAGCTTTAAAGGCACTGCTATCTCTTACACCTTAAAAGAAGCGTCCGTGTCTCCTCTTTCCAGTGACGGGCAAAATGTTGCTGTAGGTGTTACCATCTCTGAGATATTAGCATTTTGCCTACAGCATTTTCGATGTTTTTATTTTTTTAAGCTCTTGAAAAATGTGCTTTTTAAACTTGGCAACACTGCCACAGCTTTAAAGCCACTGCTATGGTTTACATCTTAAAAGAAGCATCTGTGTCTCCTTTTTCTAGAGATATCCAAAATGTTGCTGTAGGTGTTACCGTCTCTGAAATATTAGCATTTTTCCTACAGCATTTTCGATATTTTTATTTTTCTCAACTTTTAAAAAATGTGCTTATTAAACTTGGCAACACTGCCACAGCTTTAAAGCCACTGCTACGTTTTACTCCTTATAAGAAGCGTCTGTGTCTCCTCTTTATAGAGATATGCAAAATGTTGCTGTTGATGTTACCATCTCTGAGATATTAGCTTTTTGCCTACAGCATTTTCGATGTTTTTATTTTTTTACGCTTTTGAAAACTGTGCTTTTTAAACTTGGCAATACTACTACAGCTTAAAGGCACTGCTATGGTTTACCCCTCAAAAGAAACGTCTGTGTCTCCTCTTTGTAGAGATATGCAAAGAGTTGCTGTGGGTGTTACCATCTCTGAGATATTAGCTGTTTGCCTACAGCTTTTTCGATGTTTTTATTTTTTTAAGCTCTTAAAAAATGTGCTTTTTAAACTAAAAATAAAAGAAAACTCTTGTAATATAGAGGGAAAATTAAAAGGCGTTCTTTTTCGTATACTGTTTCAAAACGTTATAATATTTGTTTGAGTAGTTGTATAAAAAGAAAACTGTTGAAGCAAACTATATATTATATTACATTAAATTTCTATTTACATTGGTTTTTGACAGTTGTTAAAAAACTCTCCACAAAGTGTGGAATCTATAATTATATGAGTTGCCATTGTATTTGAATTCTATTATTAATTATTAACATTCTCCCCCGCCGTGAACGCAGTTCGCAACATTGATGTCATCAGCACCTCAGTCCATTTTATGCCAACCCTGGTATGTATTGTGCCTTGTGGTTAGAAAATGTGTCATCTCACGACATATAAAGACAAACAGAATTAGCGTATTTGAACAAACTTGCAAAAAGGTGACAACAACAGAAAACAAAAAAAAGAGACTGCAATACACAACATGACGAAATGACTGTACAGTGCATAATTCAGGTTTCGCTCACTCATCCTAGAGTCAGCGAACTAGCCTTTATTGTTTTTTTTTTTTCTCGTCTTTTCCTTCTTCTTCTTCGCTGACGAACGATGACTACCGCTGTTGTTGTTGTTGCATTATTGTAATTCGCGAGTGTAGTAATTTTTTTTCAATTCGTTTTTATTTATTCATTCTTTAAACTTAAATTCTAGACAAAACCGATTAAATCTAATTAAAAACTAACATTTATCTTATTCTAGCTTACTGGCTCTTAGCGAGCGCTCTAAACTTAACAATATGCTTAAAACTATTGCCTTTCGGCCTTAAATCTATCTAAATAAAGGGTGATTTTTTAAGAGGTTTAGAACTTTTTTTAAAAAAAAAACACAAAAAATTCGAAAAAATGAATGAAATATTTATTTGAATCGATAGTTTGAACCTTGCAATTTAATGTTTAAAGATAATTTCATGCAAATGTTGACCGCGGCTGCGTCTCAGGTAGCCCATCCGCTGAGTCCAATTTTGGCATACTCTTTCACACATATCGGCCGGTATCTCACGAATGAATGCATGGATGTTGGCTTCCAGTGCGTCAATCGAAGCGGGCTTGTCCCTATACACATTAGCCTTGGCATACCCCCACAAAAAATAATCTAATGGTGTCAAATCGCACGATCTAGGCGGCCAATTGACCGGCCCGAAACGTGAAATTAACTGTTCACCAAACTCGCCTCGCAATTGCGCCATTGTTTCGCGTGCTGTGTGGCATGTGGCACCGTCTTGTTGAAACCACATATCATGCAAGTCAAGAACTTCCATTTCGGGCAAAAAAAAGTTTGTTATCATCGCTCGGTAGCGTTCACCATTGACAGTAACGCTGCGATTCGCATCATCTTTGAAGAAATATGGCCCAATAATGCCGCCGGCCCATAAACCGCACCAAACAGTGGCTTTTTCGGGATGCATTGGTAGCTGTTGCAATGCTTCTGGCTGATCTTCACTCCAAATGCGGCAATTTTGCTTATTTACGTACCCATTCAACCAAAAATGAGCCTCATCGCTGAACACAATTTTTCGATAAAAAAGCGGATCCTCGGCCAGCTTTCCAAGAGCCCATTCACCAAAAATTCGGCGTTGTGGTAGGTCGGCTGGCTTTAGTTCTTGCACCAGCTGTATCTTAAAAGGCTTTACGCCCAAATCCTTCCGCAAAATTTTCCACGTAGTGCTGTAACAAAGGCCTAACTGCTGGGAACGGCGCCGAATCGACATTTCGCGGTCTTCTGTCACACTAGCTGATACGGCCGCAATATTTTCTTCACTACGCACAGTACGTAAACGTGTTGGTGGTTTAATGTCCAACAAAGTAAATTTGGTGCGAAATTTGGTCACAATCTTCCGAATAGACTGCTCAGAAGGTCGAGAATGCCGATCATAAAATGGAAGCAGCGCGCGATGAACATTTCGAACCGAGCACGAATTTTGATAGTAAAATTCAATAATTTGCAAGCGTTGTTCATTTGTAAGACGATCCATGGTTAAATTGCAAACCAAACTGAAGCTGTTTGACAGTGACACAAGGTACTAAACACACGTCAGCTGTCAAAACCAGTGTTGCCAAAACCAAACCAGCTAAAAAATCACCCTTTATATATAAATATTTTTATTTGTTTTTTTAATTTTCAAGAAACTTTATAAAACTTGAATTCTTTATTATTCTTTATTTAACCTAAAACTACTTAAAACTACCTAAGCTACTTAATCTAAATTACCTATAATCAGGGTGGTGAGCAATCTCTCCGATTGGTCACCATCCTGATTGAATCTCTGGGCGCCTGACAAGGTGCACATATGCGCCGCCGAGATTCGAGCGAGGCCTTAAGCGTCGGTCCAGTCTCGGTAGAACTCTTTCATGTTGGCTAGCCCGGACCCTCCCAAAGCCCCCTACTCTAAACCTAAACCTACAAAACTTAAATTCTAGCTTAAAACTAAGGAGGATGCTACGTAAGTAGCGCACCGGCCCGGGAGAGCGTATCAACCCTCACCTCTTCATCAAACCACCAATATTCGGTGAACTGCTTCAACGTATCGACCTTGACCCGATCCGCAATTGCGGTGCTAAAACGGAGGAGCTCCTGAGCATTGGCGGCGTACCCGTCGTGGATGAGCCGCTTATCCCTCGCGCCGCGGTGGCTGTGGTACAATACCGGCACACCATCTTTTTGCTGGACTAACCCTTTCAGGCGGGATAAAGCCAGACCGAAGCGTACTCTCGTGGTACATTAAATTGGGGTAGTAAGCCCCTGAGATCAAGTTATTATCACTGGCCATCGCTTTTTGCCTACAGCTTTTTCGATGTTTTTATTTTTTTAAGCTTTTTAAAAATGTGCTTTTTAAACTTGGCAACACTGCCACAGCTTTAAAGCCACTGCTATGGTTTACATCTTAAAAGAAGCATCTGTGTCTCCTTTTTCTAGAGATATCCAAAATGTTGCTGTAGGTGTTACCATCTCTGAGATATTAGCTTTTTGCCTACAGCTTTTTCGATGTTTTTATTTTTTTAAGCTTTTTAAAAATGTGCTTTTTAAACTTGGCAACACTGCCACAGCTTTAAAGGCACTGCTATCTCTTACACCTTAAAAGAAGCGTCCGTGTCTCCTCTTTCCAGTGACGGGCAAAATGTTGCTGTAGGTGTTACCGTCTCTGAAATATTAGCATTTTTCCTACAGCATTTTCGATATTTTTATTTTTCTCAATTTTTAAAAAATGTGCTTATTAAACTTGGCAACACTGCCACAGCTTTAAAGCCACTGCTATGGTTTATATCTTAAAAGAAGCATCTGTGTCTCCTTTTTCTAGAGATATCCAAAATGTTGCTGTAGGTGTTACCATCTCTGAGATATTAGCTTTTTGCCTACAGCTTTTTCGATGTTTTTATTTTTTTAAGCTCTTGAAAAATGTGCTTTTTAAACTTGGCAACACTGCCACAGCTTTAAAGCCACTGCTATGGTTTACATCTTAAAAGAAGCATCTGTGTCTCCTTTTTCTAGAGATATCCAAAATGTTGCTGTAGGTGTTACCGTCTCTGAAATATTAGCATTTTTCCTACAGCATTTTCGATATTTTTATTTTTCTCAACTTTTAAAAAATGTGCTTATTAAACTTGGCAACACTGCCACAGCTTTAAAGCCACTGCTACGTTTTACTCCTTATAAGAAGCGTCTGTGTCTCCTCTTTATAGAGATATGCAAAATGTTGCTGTTGATGTTACCATCTCTGAGATATTAGCTTTTTGCCTACAGCATTTTCGATGTTTTTATTTTTTTACGCTTTTGAAAACTGTGCTTTTTAAACTTGGCAATACTACTACAGCTTAAAGGCACTGCTATGGTTTACCCCTCAAAAGAAACGTCTGTGTCTCCTCTTTGTAGAGATATGCAAAGAGTTGCTGTGGGTGTTACCATCTCTGAGATATTAGCTGTTTGCCTACAGCTTTTTCGATGTTTTTATTTTTTTAAGCTCTTAAAAAATGTGCTTTTTAAACTAAAAATAAAAGAAAACTCTTGTAATATAGAGGGAAAATTAAAAGGCGTTCTTTTTCGTATACTGTTTCAAAACGTTATAATATTTGTTTGAGTAGTTGTATAAAAAGAAAACTGTTGAAGCAAACTATATATTATATTACATTAAATTTCTATTTACATTGGTTTTTGACAGTTGTTAAAAAACTCTCCACAAAGTGTGGAATCTATAATTATATGAGTTGCCATTGTATTTGAATTCTATTATTAATTATTAACATTCTCCCCCGCCGTGAACGCAGTTCGCAACATTGATGTCATCAGCACCTCAGTCCATTTTATGCCAACCCTGGTATGTATTGTGCCTTGTGGTTAGAAAATGTGTCATCTCACGACATATAAAGACAAACAGAATTAGCGTATTTGAACAAACTTGCAAAAAGGTGACAACAACAGAAAACAAAAAAAAGAGACTGCAATACACAACATGACGAAATGACTGTACAGTGCATAATTCAGGTTTCGCTCACTCATCCTAGAGTCAGCGAACTAGCCTTTATTGTTTTTTTTTTTTTCTCGTCTTTTCCTTCTTCTTCTTCGCTGACGAACGATGACTACCGCTGTTGTTGTTGTTGCATTATTGTAATTCGCGAGTGTAGTAATTTTTTTTCAATTCGTTTTTATTTATTCATTCTTTAAACTTAAATTCTAGACAAAACCGATTAAATCTAATTAAAAACTAACATTTATCTTATTCTAGCTTACTGGCTCTTAGCGAGCGCTCTAAACTTAACAATATGCTTAAAACTATTGCCTTTCGGCCTTAAATCTATCTAAATAAAGGGTGATTTTTTAAGAGGTTTAGAACTTTTTTTAAAAAAAAAAACACAAAAAATTCGAAAAAATGAATGAAATATTTATTTGAATCGATAGTTTGAACCTTGCAATTTAATGTTTAAAGATAATTTCATGCAAATGTTGACCGCGGCTGCGTCTCAGGTAGCCCATCCGCTGAGTCCAATTTTGGCATACTCTTTCACACATATCGGCCGGTATCTCACGAATGAATGCATGGATGTTGGCTTCCAGTGCGTCAATCGAAGCGGGCTTGTCCCTATACACATTAGCCTTGGCATACCCCCACAAAAAATAATCTAATGGTGTCAAATCGCACGATCTAGGCGGCCAATTGACCGGCCCGAAACGTGAAATTAACTGTTCACCAAACTCGCCTCGCAATTGCGCCATTGTTTCGCGTGCTGTGTGGCATGTGGCACCGTCTTGTTGAAACCACATATCATGCAAGTCAAGAACTTCCATTTCGGGCAAAAAAAAGTTTGTTATCATCGCTCGGTAGCGTTCACTATTGACAGTAACGCTGCGATTCGCATCATCTTTGAAGAAATATGGCCCAATAATGCCGCCGGCCCATAAACCGCACCAAACAGTGGCTTTTTCGGGATGCATTGGTAGCTGTTGCAATGCTTCTGGCTGATCTTCACTCCAAATGCGGCAATTTTGCTTATTTACGTACCCATTCAACCAAAAATGAGCCTCATCGCTGAACACAATTTTTCGATAAAAAAGCGGATCCTCGGCCAGCTTTCCAAGAGCCCATTCACCAAAAATTCGGCGTTGTGGTAGGTCGGCTGGCTTTAGTTCTTGCACCAGCTGTATCTTAAAAGGCTTTACGCCCAAATCCTTCCGCAAAATTTTCCACGTAGTGCTGTAACAAAGGCCTAACTGCTGGGAACGGCGCCGAATCGACATTTCGCGGTCTTCTGTCACACTAGCTGATACGGCCGCAATATTTTCTTCACTACGCACAGTACGTAAACGTGTTGGTGGTTTAATGTCCAAAAAAGTAAATTTGGTGCGAAATTTGGTCACAATCTTCCGAATAGACTGCTCAGAAGGTCGAGAATGCCGATCATAAAATGGAAGCAGCGCGCGATGAACATTTCGAACCGAGCACGAATTTTGATAGTAAAATTCAATAATTTGCAAGCGTTGTTCATTTGTAAGACGATCCATGGTTAAATTGCAAACCAAACTGAAGCTGTTTGACAGTGACACAAGGTACTAAACACACGTCAGCTGTCAAAACCAGTGTTGCCAAAACCAAACCAGCTAAAAAATCACCCTTTATATATAAATATTTTTATTTGTTTTTTTAATTTTCAAGAAACTTTATAAAACTTGAATTCTTTATTATTCTTTATTTAACCTAAAACTACTTAAAACTACCTAAGCTACTTAATCTAAATTACCTATAATCAGGGTGGTGAGCAATCTCTCCGATTGGTCACCATCCTGATTGAATCATTGAATCTCTGGGCGCCTGACAAGGTGCACATATGCGCCGCCGAGATTCGAGCGAGGCCTTAAGCGTCGGTCCAGTCTCGGTAGAACTCTTTCATGTTGGCTAGCCCGGACCCTCCCAAAGCCCCCTACTCTAAACCTAAACCTACAAAACTTAAATTCTAGCTTAAAACTAAGGAGGATGCTACGTAAGTAGCGCACCGGCCCGGGAGAGCGTATCAACCCTCACCTCTTCATCAAACCACCAATATTCGGTGAACTGCTTCAACGTATCGACCTTGACCCGATCCGCAATTGCGGTGCTAAAACGGAGGAGCTCCTGAGCATTGGCGGCGTACCCGTCGTGGATGAGCCGCTTATCCCTCGCGCCGCGGTGGCTGTGGTACAATACCGGCACACCATCTTTTTGCTGGACTAACCCTTTCAGGCGGGATAAAGCCAGACCGAAGCGTACTCTCGTGGTACATTAAATTGGGGTAGTAAGCCCCTGAGATCAAGTTATTATCACTGGCCATCGCTTTTTGCCTACAGCTTTTTCGATGTTTTTATTTTTTTAAGCTTTTTAAAAATGTGCTTTTTAAACTTGGCAACACTGCCACAGCTTTAAAGCCACTGCTATGGTTTACATCTTAAAAGAAGCATCTGTGTCTCCTTTTTCTAGAGATATCCAAAATGTTGCTGTAGGTGTTACCATCTCTGAGATATTAGCTTTTTGCCTACAGCTTTTTCGATGTTTTTATTTTTTTAAGCTTTTTAAAAATGTGCTTTTTAAACTTGGCAACACTGCCACAGCTTTAAAGGCACTGCTATCTCTTACACCTTAAAAGAAGCGTCCGTGTCTCCTCTTTCCAGTGACGGGCAAAATGTTGCTGTAGGTGTTACCGTCTCTGAAATATTAGCATTTTTCCTACAGCATTTTCGATATTTTTATTTTTCTCAATTTTTAAAAAATGTGCTTATTAAACTTGGCAACACTGCCACAGCTTTAAAGCCACTGCTATGGTTTATATCTTAAAAGAAGCATCTGTGTCTCCTTTTTCTAGAGATATCCAAAATGTTGCTGTAGGTGTTACCATCTCTGAGATATTAGCTTTTTGCCTACAGCTTTTTCGATGTTTTTATTTTTTTAAGCTCTTGAAAAATGTGCTTTTTAAACTTGGCAACACTGCCACAGCTTTAAAGCCACTGCTATGGTTTACATCTTAAAAGAAGCATCTGTGTCTCCTTTTTCTAGAGATATCCAAAATGTTGCTGTAGGTGTTACCGTCTCTGAAATATTAGCATTTTTCCTACAGCATTTTCGATATTTTTATTTTTCTCAACTTTTAAAAAATGTGCTTATTAAACTTGGCAACACTGCCACAGCTTTAAAGCCACTGCTACGTTTTACTCCTTATAAGAAGCGACTGTGTCTCCTCTTTATAGAGATATGCAAAATGTTGCTGTTGATGTTACCATCTCTGAGATATTAGCTTTTTGCCTACAGCATTTTCGATGTTTTTATTTTTTTACGCTTTTGAAAACTGTGCTTTTTAAACTTGGCAATACTACTACAGCTTAAAGGCACTGCTATGGTTTACCCCTCAAAAGAAACGTCTGTGTCTCCTCTTTGTAGAGATATGCAAAGAGTTGCTGTGGGTGTTACCATCTCTGAGATATTAGCTGTTTGCCTACAGCTTTTTCGATGTTTTTATTTTTTTAAGCTCTTAAAAAATGTGCTTTTTAAACTAAAAATAAAAGAAAACTCTTGTAATATAGAGGGAAAATTAAAAGGCGTTCTTTTTCGTATACTGTTTCAAAACGTTATAATATTTGTTTGAGTAGTTGTATAAAAAGAAAACTGTTGAAGCAAACTATATATTATATTACATTAAATTTCTATTTACATTGGTTTTTGACAGTTGTTAAAAAACTCTCCACAAAGTGTGGAATCTATAATTATATGAGTTGCCATTGTATTTGAATTCTATTATTAATTATTAACATTCTCCCCCGCCGTGAACGCAGTTCGCAACATTGATGTCATCAGCACCTCAGTCCATTTTATGCCAACCCTGGTATGTATTGTGCCTTGTGGTTAGAAAATGTGTCATCTCACGACATATAAAGACAAACAGAATTAGCGTATTTGAACAAACTTGCAAAAAGGTGACAACAACAGAAAACAAAAAAAGAGACTGCAATACACAACATGACGAAATGACTGTACAGTGCATAATTCAGGTTTCGCTCACTCATCCTAGAGTCAGCGAACTAGCCTTTATTGTTTTTTTTTTTTCTCGTCTTTTCCTTCTTCTTCTTCGCTGACGAACGATGACTACCGCTGTTGTTGTTGTTGCATTATTGTAATTCGCGAGTGTAGTAATTTTTTTTCAATTCGTTTTTATTTATTCATTCTTTAAACTTAAATTCTAGACAAAACCGATTAAATCTAATTAAAAACTAACATTTATCTTATTCTAGCTTACTGGCTCTTAGCGAGCGCTCTAAACTTAACAATATGCTTAAAACTATTGCCTTTCGGCCTTAAATCTATCTAAATAAAGGGTGATTTTTTAAGAGGTTTAGAACTTTTTTTAAAAAAAAAAACACAAAAAATTCGAAAAAATGAATGAAATATTTATTTGAATCGATAGTTTGAACCTTGCAATTTAATGTTTAAAGATAATTTCATGCAAATGTTGACCGCGGCTGCGTCTCAGGTAGCCCATCCGCTGAGTCCAATTTTGGCATACTCTTTCACACATATCGGCCGGTATCTCACGAATGAATGCATGGATGTTGGCTTCCAGTGCGTCAATCGAAGCGGGCTTGTCCCTATACACATTAGCCTTGGCATACCCCCACAAAAAATAATCTAATGGTGTCAAATCGCACGATCTAGGCGGCCAATTGACCGGCCCGAAACGTGAAATTAACTGTTCACCAAACTCGCCTCGCAATTGCGCCATTGTTTCGCGTGCTGTGTGGCATGTGGCACCGTCTTGTTGAAACCACATATCATGCAAGTCAAGAACTTCCATTTCGGGCAAAAAAAAGTTTGTTATCATCGCTCGGTAGCGTTCACCATTGACAGTAACGCTGCGATTCGCATCATCTTTGAAGAAATATGGCCCAATAATGCCGCCGGCCCATAAACCGCACCAAACAGTGGCTTTTTCGGGATGCATTGGTAGCTGTTGCAATGCTTCTGGCTGATCTTCACTCCAAATGCGGCAATTTTGCTTATTTACGTACCCATTCAACCAAAAATGAGCCTCATCGCTGAACACAATTTTTCGATAAAAAAGCGGATCCTCGGCCAGCTTTCCAAGAGCCCATTCACCAAAAATTCGGCGTTGTGGTAGGTCGGCTGGCTTTAGTTCTTGCACCAGCTGTATCTTAAAAGGCTTTACGCCCAAATCCTTCCGCAAAATTTTCCACGTAGTGCTGTAACAAAGGCCTAACTGCTGGGAACGGCGCCGAATCGACATTTCGCGGTCTTCTGTCACACTAGCTGATACGGCCGCAATATTTTCTTCACTACGCACAGTACGTAAACGTGTTGGTGGTTTAATGTCCAACAAAGTAAATTTGGTGCGAAATTTGGTCACAATCTTCCGAATAGACTGCTCAGAAGGTCGAGAATGCCGATCATAAAATGGAAGCAGCGCGCGATGAACATTTCGAACCGAGCACGAATTTTGATAGTAAAATTCAATAATTTGCAAGCGTTGTTCATTTGTAAGACGATCCATGGTTAAATTGCAAACCAAACTGAAGCTGTTTGACAGTGACACAAGGTACTAAACACACGTCAGCTGTCAAAACCAGTGTTGCCAAAACCAAACCAGCTAAAAAATCACCCTTTATATATAAATATTTTTATTTGTTTTTTTAATTTTCAAGAAACTTTATAAAACTTGAATTCTTTATTATTCTTTATTTAACCTAAAACTACTTAAAACTACCTAAGCTACTTAATCTAAATTACCTATAATCAGGGTGGTGAGCAATCTCTCCGATTGGTCACCATCCTGATTGAATCTCTGGGCGCCTGACAAGGTGCACATATGCGCCGCCGAGATTCGAGCGAGGCCTTAAGCGTCGGTCCAGTCTCGGTAGAACTCTTTCATGTTGGCTAGCCCGGACCCTCCCAAAGCCCCCTACTCTAAACCTAAACCTACAAAACTTAAATTCTAGCTTAAAACTAAGGAGAATGCTACGTAAGTAGCGCACCGGCCCGGGAGAGCGTATCAACCCTCACCTCTTCATCAAACCACCAATATTCGGTGAACTGCTTCAACGTATCGACCTTGACCCGATCCGCAATTGCGGTGCTAAAACGGAGGAGCTCCTGAGCATTGGCGGCGTACCCGTCGTGGATGAGCCGCTTATCCCTCGCGCCGCGGTGGCTGTGGTACAATACCGGCACACCATCTTTTTGCTGGACTAACCCTTTCAGGCGGGATAAAGCCAGACCGAAGCGTACTCTCGTGGTACATTAAATTGGGGTAGTAAGCCCCTGAGATCAAGTTATTATCACTGGCCATCGCTTTTTGCCTACAGCTTTTTCGATGTTTTTATTTTTTTAAGCTTTTTAAAAATGTGCTTTTTAAACTTGGCAACACTGCCACAGCTTTAAAGCCACTGCTATGGTTTACATCTTAAAAGAAGCATCTGTGTCTCCTTTTTCTAGAGATATCCAAAATGTTGCTGTAGGTGTTACCATCTCTGAGATATTAGCTTTTTGCCTACAGCTTTTTCGATGTTTTTATTTTTTTAAGCTTTTTAAAAATGTGCTTTTTAAACTTGGCAACACTGCCACAGCTTTAAAGGCACTGCTATCTCTTACACCTTAAAAGAAGCGTCCGTGTCTCCTCTTTCCAGTGACGGGCAAAATGTTGCTGTAGGTGTTACCGTCTCTGAAATATTAGCATTTTTCCTACAGCATTTTCGATATTTTTATTTTTCTCAATTTTTAAAAAATGTGCTTATTAAACTTGGCAACACTGCCACAGCTTTAAAGCCACTGCTATGGTTTATATCTTAAAAGAAGCATCTGTGTCCCCTTTTTCTAGAGATATCCAAAATGTTGCTGTAGGTGTTACCATCTCTGAGATATTAGCTTTTTGCCTACAGCTTTTTCGATGTTTTTATTTTTTTAAGCTTTTTAAAAATGTGCTTTTTAAACTTGGCAACACTGCCACAGCTTTAAAGCCACTGCTATGGTTTACATCTTAAAAGAAGCATCTGTGTCTCCTTTTTCTAGAGATATCCAAAATGTTGCTGTAGGTGTTACCATCTCTGAGATATTAGCATTTTGCCTACAGCATTTTTGATGTTTTTATTTTTTCACGCTTTTGAAAAATGTGCTTCTTAAACTTGGCAATACTACTACATAGCCACTGCTATGTTTTACCCCTCAAAAGAACCGTCTGTGTCTCCTCTTTGTAGATTTATGCAAACTGTTGCTGTAGGTGTTACCATCTCTGAGATATTAGCTTTTTGCCTACAGCTTTTTCGATGTTTTTATTTTTTTAAGCTTTTTAAAAATGTGCTTTTTAAACTTGGCAACACTGCCACAGCTTTAAAGCCACTGCTATGGTTTACATCTTAAAAGAAGCATCTGTGTCTCCTTTTTCTAGAGATATCCAAAATATTGCTGTACGTGTTACCATCTCTGAGATATTAGCTTTTTGCCTACAGCTTTTTCGATGTTTTTATTTTTTTAAGCTTTTTAAAAATGTGCTTTTTAAACTTGGCAACACTGCCACAGCTTTAAAGGCACTGCTATCTCTTACACCTTAAAAGAAGCGTCCGTGTCTCCTCTTTCCAGTGACGGGCAAAATGTTGCTGTAGGTGTTACCATCTCTGAGATATTAGCATTTTGCCTACAGCATTTTCGATGTTTTTATTTTTTTAAGTTCTTGAAAAATGTGCTTTTTAAACTTGGCAACACTGCCACAGCTATGGTTTACATCTTAAAAGAAGCATCTGTGTCTCCTTTTTCTAGAGATATCCAAAATGTTGCTGTAGGTGTTACCGTCTCTGAAATATTAGCATTTTTCCTACAGCATTTTCGATATTTTTATTTTTCTCAACTTTTAAAAAATGTGCTTATTAAACTTGGCAACACTGCCACAGCTTTAAAGCCACTGCTACGTTTTACTCCTTATAAGAAGCATCTGTGTCTCCTTTTTCTAGGAATATCCAAAATGTTGCTGTAGGTGTTACCATCTCTGAGATATTAGCTTTTTGCCTACAGCTTTTTCGATGTTTTTATTTTTTTAAGCTTTTTAAAAATGTGCTTTTTAAACTTGGCAACACTGCCACAGCTTTAAAGCCACTGCTATGGTTTACATCTTAAAAGAAGCATCTGTGTCTCCTTTTTCTAGAGATATCCAAAATGTTGCTGTAGGTGTTACCGTCTATGAAATATTAGCATTTTTCCTACAGCATTTTCGATATTTTTATTTTTCTCAACTTTTAAAAAATGTGCTTATTAAACTTGGCAACACTGCCACAGCTTTAAAGCCACTGCTAAGTTTTACTCCTTATAAGAAGCGTCTGTGTCTCCTCTTTATAGAGATATGCAAAGTGTTGCTGTTGATGTTACCATCTCTGAGATATTAGCTTTTTGCCTACAGCATTTTCGATGTTTTTATTTTTTTACGCTTTTGAAAACTGTGCTTTTTAAACTTGGCAATACTACTACAGCTTAAAGGCACTGCTATGGTTTACCCCTCAAAAGAAACGTCTGTGTCTCCTCTTTGTAGAGATATGCAAAGAGTTGCTGTGGGTGTTACCATCTCTGAGATATTAGCTGTTTGCCTACAGCTTTTTCGATGTTTTTATTTTTTTAAGCTCTTAAAAAATGTGCTTTTTAAACTAAAAATAAAAGAAAACTTTTGTAATATAGAGGGAAAATTAAAAGGCGTTCTTTTTCGTATACTGTTTCAAAACGTTATAATATTTGTTTGAGTAGTTGTATAAAAAGAAAACTGTTGAAGCAAACTATATATTATATTACATTAAATTTCTATTTACATTGGTTTTTGACAGTTGTTAAAAAACTCTCCACAAAGTGTGGAATCTATAATTATATGAGTTGCCATTGTATTTGAATTCTATTATTAATTATTAACATTCTCCCCCGCCGTGAACGCAGTTCGCAACATTGATGTCATCAGCACCTCAGTCCATTTTATGCCAACCCTGGTATGTATTGTGCCTTGTGGTTAGAAAATGTGTCATCTCACGACATATAAAGACAAACAGAATTAGCGTATTTGAACAAACTTGCAAAAAGGTGACAACAACAGAAAACAAAAAAAAGAGACTGCAATACACAACATGACGAAATGACTGTACAGTGCATAATTCAGGTTTCGCTCACTCATCCTAGAGTCAGCGAACTAGCCTTTATTGTTTTTTTTTTTTTCTCGTCTTTTCCTTCTTCTTCTTCGCTGACGAACGATGACTACCGCTGTTGTTGTTGTTGCATTATTGTAATTCGCGAGTGTAGTAATTTTTTTTCAATTCGTTTTTATTTATTCATTCTTTAAACTTAAATTCTAGACAAAACCGATTAAATCTAATTAAAAACTAACATTTATCTTATTCTAGCTTACTGGCTCTTAGCGAGCGCTCTAAACTTAACAATATGCTTAAAACTATTGCCTTTCGGCCTTAAATCTATCTAAATAAAGGGTGATTTTTTAAGAGGTTTAGAACTTTTTTTAAAAAAAAAAAACACAAAAAATTCGAAAAAATGAATGAAATATTTATTTGAATCGATAGTTTGAACCTTGCAATTTAATGTTTAAAGATAATTTCATGCAAATGTTGACCGCGGCTGCGTCTCAGGTAGCCCATCCGCTGAGTCCAATTTTGGCATACTCTTTCACACATATCGGCCGGTATCTCACGAATGAATGCATGGATGTTGGCTTCCAGTGCGTCAATCGAAGCGGGCTTGTCCCTATACACATTAGCCTTGGCATACCCCCACAAAAAATAATCTAATGGTGTCAAATCGCACGATCTAGGCGGCCAATTGACCGGCCCGAAACGTGAAATTAACTGTTCACCAAACTCGCCTCGCAATTGCGCCATTGTTTCGCGTGCTGTGTGGCATGTGGCACCGTCTTGTTGAAACCACATATCATGCAAGTCAAGAACTTCCATTTCGGGCAAAAAAAAGTTTGTTATCATCGCTCGGTAGCGTTCACCATTGACAGTAACGCTGCGATTCGCATCATCTTTGAAGAAATATGGCCCAATAATGCCGCCGGCCCATAAACCGCACCAAACAGTGGCTTTTTCGGGATGCATTGGTAGCTGTTGCAATGCTTCTGGCTGATCTTCACTCCAAATGCGGCAATTTTGCTTATTTACGTACCCATTCAACCAAAAATGAGCCTCATCGCTGAACACAATTTTTCGATAAAAAAGCGGATCCTCGGCCAGCTTTCCAAGAGCCCATTCACCAAAAATTCGGCGTTGTGGTAGGTCGGCTGGCTTTAGTTCTTGCACCAGCTGTATCTTAAAAGGCTTTACGCCCAAATCCTTCCGCAAAATTTTCCACGTAGTGCTGTAACAAAGGCCTAACTGCTGGGAACGGCGCCGAATCGACATTTCGCGGTCTTCTGTCACACTAGCTGATACGGCCGCAATATTTTCTTCACTACGCACAGTACGTAAACGTGTTGGTGGTTTAATGTCCAACAAAGTAAATTTGGTGCGAAATTTGGTCACAATCTTCCGAATAGACTGCTCAGAAGGTCGAGAATGCCGATCATAAAATGGAAGCAGCGCGCGATGAACATTTCGAACCGAGCACGAATTTTGATAGTAAAATTCAATAATTTGCAAGCGTTGTTCATTTGTAAGACGATCCATGGTTAAATTGCAAACCAAACTGAAGCTGTTTGACAGTGACACAAGGTACTAAACACACGTCAGCTGTCAAAACCAGTGTTGCCAAAACCAAACCAGCTAAAAAATCACCCTTTATATATAAATATTTTTATTTGTTTTTTTAATTTTCAAGAAACTTTATAAAACTTGAATTCTTTATTTAACCTAAAACTACTTAAAACTACCTAAGCTACTTAATCTAAATTACCTATAATCAGGGTGGTGAGCAATCTCTCCGATTGGTCACCATCCTGATTGAATCTCTGGGCGCCTGACAAGGTGCACATATGCGCCGCCGAGATTCGAGCGAGGCCTTAAGCGTCGGTCCAGTCTCGGTAGAACTCTTTCATGTTGGCTAGCCCGGACCCTCCCAAAGCCCCCTACTCTAAACCTAAACCTACAAAACTTAAATTCTAGCTTAAAACTAAGGAGGATGCTACGTAAGTAGCGCACCGGCCCGGGAGAGCGTATCAACCCTCACCTCTTCATCAAACCACCAATATTCGGTGAACTGCTTCAACGTATCGACCTTGACCCGATCCGCAATTGCGGTGCTAAAACGGAGGAGCTCCTGAGCATTGGCGGCGTACCCGTCGTGGATGAGCCGCTTATCCCTCGCGCCGCGGTGGCTGTGGTACAATACCGGCACACCATCTTTTTGCTGGACTAACCCTTTCAGGCGGGATAAAGCCAGACCGAAGCGTACTCTCGTGGTACATTAAATTGGGGTAGTAAGCCCCTGAGATCAAGTTATTATCACTGGCCATCGCTTTTTGCCTACAGCTTTTTCGATGTTTTTATTTTTTTAAGCTTTTTAAAAATGTGCTTTTTAAACTTGGCAACACTGCCACAGCTTTAAAGCCACTGCTATGGTTTACATCTTAAAAGAAGCATCTGTGTCTCCTTTTTCTAGAGATATCCAAAATGTTGCTGTAGGTGTTACCATCTCCGAGATATTAGCTTTTTGCCTACAGCTTTTTCGATGTTTTTATTTTTTTAAGCTTTTTAAAAATGTGCTTTTTAAACTTGGCAACACTGCCACAGCTTTAAAGGCACTGCTATCTCTTACACCTTAAAAGAAGCGTCCGTGTCTCCTCTTTCCAGTGACGGGCAAAATGTTGCTGTAGGTGTTACCGTCTCTGAAATATTAGCATTTTTCCTACAGCATTTTCGCTATTTTTATTTTTCTCAATTTTTAAAAAATGTGCTTATTAAACTTGGCAACACTGCCACAGCTTTAAAGTCACTGCTACGTTTTACTCCTTATAAGAAGCGTCTGTATCTCCTCTTTATAGAGATATGCAAAATGTTGCTGTTGATGTTACCATCTCTGAGATATTAGCTTTTTGCCTACAGAATTTTCGATGTTTTTATTTTTTTACGCTTTTGAAAACTGTGCTTTTTAAACTTGGCAATACTACTACAGCTTAAAGGCACTGCTATGGTTTACCCCTCAAAAGAAACGTCTGTGTCTCCTCTTTGTAGAGATATGCAAAGAGTTGCTGTGGGTGTTACCATCTCTGAGATATTAGCTGTTTGCCTACAGCTTTTTCGATGTTTTTATTTTTTTAAGCTCTTAAAAAATGTGCTTTTTAAACTAAAAATAAAAGAAAACTCTTGTAATATAGAGGGAAAATTAAAAGGCGTTCTTTTTCGTATACTGTTTCAAAACGTTATAATATTTGTTTGAGTAGTTGTATAAAAAGAAAACTGTTGAAGCAAACTATATATTATATTACATTAAATTTCTATTTACATTGGTTTTTGACAGTTGTTAAAAAACTCTCCACAAAGTGTGGAATCTATAATTATATGAGTTGCCATTGTATTTGAATTCTATTATTAATTATTAACATTCTCCCCCGCCGTGAACGCAGTTCGCAACATTGATGTCATCAGCACCTCAGTCCATTTTATGCCAACCCTGGTATGTATTGTGCCTTGTGGTTAGAAAATGTGTCATCTCACGACATATAAAGACAAACAGAATTAGCGTATTTGAACAAACTTGCAAAAAGGTGACAACAACAGAAAACAAAAAAAAGAGACTGCAATACACAACATGACGAAATGACTGTACAGTGCATAATTCAGGTTTCGCTCACTCATCCTAGAGTCAGCGAACTAGCCTTTATTGTTTTTTTTTTTTTCTCGTCTTTTCCTTCTTCTTCTTCGCTGACGAACGATGACTACCGCTGTTGTTGTTGTTGCATTATTGTAATTCGCGAGTGTAGTAATTTTTTTTCAATTCGTTTTTATTTATTCATTCTTTAAACTTAAATTCTAGACAAAACCGATTAAATCTAATTAAAAACTAACATTTATCTTATTCTAGCTTACTGGCCTTTCGGCCTTAAATCTATCTAAATATATATAAATATTTTTATTTGTTTTTTTAATTTTCAAGAAACTTTATAAAACTTGAATTCTTTATTATTCTTTATTTAACCTAAAACTACTTAAAACTACCTAAGCTACTTAATCTAAATTACCTATAATCAGGGTGGTGAGCAATCTCTCCGATTGGTCACCATCCTGATTGAATCTCTGGGCGCCTGACAAGGTGCACATATGCGCCGCCGAGATTCGAGCGAGGCCTTAAGCGTCGGTCCAGTCTCGGTAGAACTCTTTCATGTTGGCTAGCCCGGACCCTCCCAAAGCCCCCTACTCTAAACCTAAACCTACAAAACTTAAATTCTAGCTTAAAACTAAGGAGGATGCTACGTAAGTAGCGCACCGGCCCGGGAGAGCGTATCAACCCTCACCTCTTCATCAAACCACCAATATTCGGTGAACTGCTTCAACGTATCGACCTTGACCCGATCCGCAATTGCGGTGCTAAAACGGAGGAGCTCCTGAGCATTGGCGGCGTACCCGTCGTGGATGAGCCGCTTATCCCTCGCGCCGCGGTGGCTGTGGTACAATACCGGCACACCATCTTTTTGCTGGACTAACCCTTTCAGGCGGGATAAAGCCAGACCGAAGCGTACTCTCGTGGTACATTAAATTGGGGTAGTAAGCCCCTGAGATCAAGTTATTATCACTGGCCATCGCCCTCGCAACGTGCCTCCGAATCACCTTAATACGGAAATTGTCAATCCTATTCAGTCGAGCCCCATTGTATAGGGTCTCGTTGGGATAGTACTTTATGTACTGAGATTCAGGAGTTCTAAACAACCCTAGACAGGCCCTGAGACATTGCCTCTCAAACACCCGAATCTTTTCCATATAGAACGGCGCTATATTGAACCACATGGGACAGCCATAAGCGATGATAGGCCTTATAAGGGCCACGTAGCAAATCACCTTCACCCTGTTGTCAAGTTGACTGCTACGAAACAGTCTCCTTGTCAGAGCGTAGGCCCTCTTAGCCCCAGCAAGACAAGCATCTATATGTTTATCAATATACAGATACTGGTCGAGCCAGATGCCAAGATACCGGACTACGCTTCTCACCGCCAATGGTCGCACCTGCTGTCCAATAATTGTTAATTTTTTCCAGTTTTTTCTGGTATCCCTAGAGGCCCCAGTCAATGGAGTTCTGAACAGGATTGTTTCCGATTTTTGGAAGTTGATTTTTAACTTCCAATCATCGCCTCTTAATATACCTCTTAATTTGCTCGAAGTCACGCTGCAGAAGGATGTTGATGACCTCGATTTTTGGTCCTGACCTGTACGCCACTAAATCGTCTGCGTACGCTATAGCATGTCTGAGGGAACTCGTGTAAACATTAAACAGGATCGGAGAATTCACCGCTCCCTGTTGTAAGCCGTTTTAAATTTCGAAAGCCCTGCTCGAAGTCACATTGCCAACTTTGACAACGAACTTCTTTCCCACAAGCATGTCATAAGACATATACAGCAAGGGTTTTTGCATGCCCATTCTGGTCAGCTTATAAAGGGTGATTTTTTAGCTGGTTTGGTTTTGGCAACACTGGTTTTGACAGCTGACGTGTGTTTAGTACCTTGTGTCACTGTCAAACAGCTTCAGTTTGGTTTGCAATTTAACCATGGATCGTCTTACAAATGAACAACGCTTGCAAATTATTGAATTTTACTATCAAAATGGAAGTTCTTGACTTGCATGATATGTGGTTTCAACAAGACGGTGCCACATGCCACACAGCACGCGAAACAATGGCGCAATTGCGAGGCGAGTTTGGTGAACAGTTAATTTCACGTTTCGGGCCGGTCAATTGGCCGCCTAGATCGTGCGATTTGACACCATTAGATTATTTTTTGTGGGGGTATGCCAAGGCTAATGTGTATAGGGACAAGCCCGCTTCGATTGACGCACTGGAAGCCAACATCCATGCATTCATTCGTGAGATACCGGCCGATATGTGTGAAAGAGTATGCCAAAATTGGACTCAGCGGATGGGCTACCTGAGACGCAGCCGCGGTCAACATTTGCATGAAATTATCTTTAAACATTAAATTGCAAGGTTCAACTATCGATTCAAATAAATATTTCATTCATTTTTTTCGAATTTTTTGTGTTTTTTTTTTAAAAAAGGTTCTATTCTAAACCTCTTAAAAAATCACCCTTTAGAAGAGCCCCTCCAACCATACGGTATCGAAGGCCTTCTCAAAGTCGACCAAGCAGGCACCCGTGCATTGGTTCTTACTTTTGTTCCATTGAATGTCGGAGACCAGTTTCGACGCGGCATGAATAGTGTCATGCCCCGCTCTAAACCCAAACTGGTTCTCCGGAATTATCTTATTTTCCTCAACCCATCTTAAAAGAGATCTATTGACGACTTTCTCGAATACCTTGCTAACATTCGGGAGCAAACTAATTGACCGAAGATTGGCAGGGTTTGTCCTATCTTTATCCTTTTTCGGGATAGGGTGTACCACCGCTATTTTCCACTGCGCCGGATAATATGCGTTATTCAGCGCATTGTTAAATACCGTGGCGAAGATATCTATCGCCTCTAGCGGCAGGTGTCTTAATACGACGTTTGGGACACCGTCCACTCCCGCCGACTTTTTGTTCTTCAGTGACTCGAAGATGCACCGAAGTTCATCTTTTCTCACGAACAGATGAGAACTTACATCGGCGATTGTGCCATTTGCACGGTTGTCGTCATTGAACACGGTGAAACCGTTGTTCTCGGATCGCCAATTTTGGATTTCGGTCCGCAGATAAAAGTGGTTAAGAAAGGCCCTCTCCTCGAGGTCGCGATTACAGCGAACAGGATTGTTCACCGTATACACAGCCTCAAAGAAAGCTCCAATCAAATCCACCCTCTCCTGCGGGTCCTCGACCACGAAAAAACCGTCGTTCGAGTCAGCACTTTCCGGACTTATGCCAGCAGTCAGTAGTGTCTGTCTGTTCTCGTTCGTCCGAGGTATTCGGATACATGAAATGTCGTTATGATCTTTCCGCCTGAACAGTTTATTTATTTGTGGGAACATATTCGGACAACTGGATTTTATCGCCCGAATTTTATTGCCCCAATACAAACTTACAGATTTTCTGTAATTTTCGGTGATCAACTGTTTTAAGTTTTTGATCATCGACTTCAGTGTCCTTAACTCGGGATCGTTCCTGTCGGTAAACTGTCTGTGTAGCCGTTTAAGCCTCGAGAGCAGTCTACTTTTGTGTCTGTACAGAGCATCGATTGTCGCGTTTCGATACTTTTCAGTTTGTTCTTCGTCGGTGGCACGTCTTACCCGAGGGATAGACCGCTCCATTGTCTGTTTGATGACGACATTCATTTGCCGTAAATGAGTGTCGATCTCATCGTTCGTTAAGTTCCTGTTTGTCGGTGGGTCGATCTCGCATGAGCGTATCTCGCGCTTTACGACTCTGGAGAAGCGCGACCACTGCGCTCTTCGGTAATCGAAAGAACGCACTTGGTCGTACTGCTCCAGCTGCGATTGCTCGTTCGGGATCCGTATTACGGCGGCAAGTCCGTAGTGATCACTATCGTACTCAACCGCTCGTTAACAGTTCCGCGTGCTTAGATCAGTGTTCGTTAGTTCTAGTCTATCGTCAACTAGCGCCAAGTCCAAAAAAGAACCATCTCTAGGGAAAGACGGGATATCCGTCGCGTACAATTCGAGTTTGTACTCAATCATATTATGACGCCACCAGTCGTAAAACTGGTTGCCCCTAGGGTTCGGAATATCATTTCCCCATGCCGCATGTTTAGCATTGAGGTCTCCGCCCAAAGAGTAATAATTGAAGCGTTAAGAATGAAAAGGGGTTAAGTGACATTTTTGAAACTTTTGATGTTTTTCATCCGATAAAGATGTAATGTGACAACTTAAACTTTGGTCTATTCGCCGATGCTCTACTGTACTTAATATAGGAGTTGTGACGGGAGCCTGGACTGACTATGTGTAAGCATAGTGGTGGTAAGTCCGTTTGGATCAGTAGCTGGTCGGCACGCAGGCGTAGGCTCGGCTTAGCTCGCCGTAATGGTCGGGGATCCTGCTACCTACTTCTCCCACCCAAAACAAAATTAATTCGTGCCGGAATATGTGTGTAAAGCACACGGTGATAACAGTTACGTTACAGAAAGCGTATTGTATGTTTTTTTCTTTTTTTTTCTTCTTGTTTTTCTTCAAGCGGAGGTGCTTCTGTATACCCGCGCTCGATATACCTATCCTCACTTCGCACCTCATATCCCTCACATCCTCATCGTCTTTATGGCTCTGATGTTGTGTCCACTTGGCCAGAATACCCACCCAGTATCACACTCCTAGGAATGCGCTACCACGTTATTTGCTATCCGCCAACAGTAACCCCTGCAAATAACCCCATAACTTCAACCGCGCTTCACCTCCCCTCACACAGTACCGATCTCACCCGCTGTTTTTGAACCTAAACCATTTTTAACTCCTTCTCCTTTCAAAATATAAAACAACCCACTAGTTTACACTTCATATCATTTAACCTTTACTCATTTAATTCAACTCACAATAACACTGGTATCTCAATAGCATTCATGATCACTGTACTCATTTCGTACTTCTTATTATCTAACAAAATTTATTTTCCTGACTTCCTCGACGCTGATGTGCACATAAACCTCACTCGGATTACACAAATAATGTCTATCGACTTTGCCGTTAAAATCTTACTTACTAGCGAGATACTATGTATTAACTTTTAGGTTTTAATTCAGTTTTAGGTTTTAATTCTATTTTAGGTTTTACTTCCAAGTAGGTAAGTGTAAATTAGTTCTAGGTATTACTTTATATGGTAAGTTTTGATGTTTGTTTCAATTTAGTATTTAAATCTCTCTTATTAGATTTCTTAGCTTTTCAATCAAAAAAAAAATGTTTAGCTTTTGGTACATACGGTTTCGAGTGATGATTTCAGTGGAGCAGGGGGCCAACTGGCGACACTTGTGTAGTGTATGACGCGGGGGCCTGCTGTTTGTTGAAGCGGTTTCTTCTTTTCCGGCTGCTGGCCGCAAGCATTGCTGCTGACTTGTTTGTCTGCTGCACAGACTGCACTTTCTGGTGTGTATCGCTGCTTTGCCAGAGCAGGCGTATTGCTGAAGAACTTGCGTTGACGGTCCTATGCACTTGTTGGCATGTCTTGCGGGCGCAGGTGGCAGGAATATAACACTTCCTCGCCCTTTTTGTCTGCCAAGTATTTTGATGGAGTGGCTGGCGATTACGCACAGCTTAAAGCTCCTGCTATAATTGCAGCCCCGGGAAGAGAAGTGAAGGCTATTCAACGCCGAGAATAGACCTCTGTCTAGCTCACTTCCCGCGCGTTTATGTGACAGCGGCTGCGGGGATCGGGTAGGAAGATAAACAGAATTAGCAACTGAGATAGATCATGTCTTGCACGTCAATTACCTGCGATAATGGTCAGATGGCCTTAAACTTTTGGGAGATTAGTCCCCTTGCCGAATGGGTTTTAATCGTTAATAATAATAATACCCGGATTCCTTTAAACAAACAAAAAAATTATATACGCCAAGAGTAGTGGAGAAATTTCACTGCGCTTTACTTACGCCAACCACTGTCCTCGATCAAAGCTTATAGAGAAAAGAAAGCAAGCACCCGGAAATGGCTTCTTTTACCAAGGGGAAATTATTGACGGTGTGGAACTCACGCAGCGACCTCTCGAATTTGAGGTCGAAAACAAGTCGAACACTTAACGAAGAAGTTAAGCTTCGATTGAACTTTTAGTTTTAGGGTGGAAACATCAGGAACAAGTCTTGGTTTTCACATAGTCTTCTTAAAAAATGGCTATTTCAGTGGAACCAGCTGCACGTTACAACGCAATGGGTTTTGCGTAATTCACTGGAGTATCTATTATGCAAAAGTCCATTGTGTTTTCTTTGCACACATCGCAATTTTTTACATATTCCCTGGTTTGCACTGTCATGTTCGGCCAGTAATAAAACTGTTTTAGCCGAGTTAATGTTTTTAGAATGCCACCATGAGAGGCGCTGGGTGGATCGTCAGCTGCTTGTATCAGGCCATCGGTGAGTCCTGAAGGAATCCAAAGTTTCCATTCCGCACTAGGGCTGAACCGTTCAGGCTCACTCACCAAAGCACGTTTGAAAATCAAATTGTCTACTACCTTTAGATCCGGTAGGGATGCACTGTTTTTATTTATCACATCTATTAGGTCCAAATACTCTGTGGATGCGAGTTCTTCACTTTTCATATCTACAATAAGGTCGGTGCTGATGTCATGCGTTAGTTCGTCCATGCAGGCTCGCGATAGTGCATCGGGCACAACGTTTAAAGAGCCCTTTCTATGCTGAATTCCAAACTGAAAAGCCTGCAATTTTAAGGACCATCGGGCTAGTCTGCCGCTGAGGTCTTTCAGCCCCATCAGCCATTTAAGACTAGCGTGGTCCGTGATTATGGTAAATGGCAATCCTTCTATATAAGGCCGAAATTTCTTTACCGCTAGCACAGCTGCTAAGCATTCCTGCTCAGTCACGCTGTAATTTCGTTGGCAGGGATTCAGTTTTTGCGAAAAGAACGCGATTGGTGTTTCGTTTTGATCTTCATCATATTGAAAAAGAACTCCGCCAACGCCGTGACTCGACGCATCGCACTGTATGAAAAAACGATCATTAAAGTTAGGGTTACTCAGAATCGGTGCGGATATAAGCGCTGTTTTTAACGCCTGAAAAGCGGTTAGAGCTTCCTCCGATAAAACAAACCGATTGGACTTACGTAACGTGTCTGACAAGGGTGCGGATATTGCAGCGAAATTCCGAATAAATCTTCTGTACCAGCCGCACATACCAAGAAACCTTCTCACCTGCTTTTGCGACTTTGGTACTGGAAAGTCTTTAACGGCGGAAATTTTGCTGGGATCTGGCTTCAGGTGTCCTTGTCCTACCACATATCCCAAATACTTCAGCTCTTTAAAACAGAAATTGGATTTCTCAATATTGATAGTAAGCTTAGCTCTTGCAAGACAGTCCGCCACCTTTTTCAGTGTTTCCAGGTGTTCATGGAAATCTCTGGATATGACAAGGAGATCGTCAAGATACACAAAGACGCATTCACGAAGCTCAGCAGGCACCACTTTATCCATCCGTCGGCATAACCTTTGGGCTGCATTGCACAGACCAAAGGGCATGACCGTAAACTGATAGAGCGGCCTACCCGGAACTGTAAATGCCGTTCTTTCCCTTAACTTTTGTTCTAGAGGGATTTGTCAAAACGCGTCTTTGAGATCCACACTACTTATGTAGTGTGTATCTCGGAGACGGCTCAACAAACCCTCTATGTGAGGTAACGGATACGCATCCTTCACTGAGAGTGAATTGACTTTCCGAAAGTCAAGGCATAGGCGGTTCTTCCCTGGTTTTCGAATAAGAACGATTGGCGAGCTCCATGCGCTATGACTCTCTTCGATTACTCCCAACGAAAGCATGCGATCTAGTTCCTCGAATATAAGTTTCTGTATTACCGGAGACACCGGGTAATGGCGCTGTTGCACTGGATCAGCGTCCCCTGTGTCAATCCGATGTGTCTCTAGCATTGTTTTTCCCAACCCAAGCTTGCCAAAGGAAGGAAATTGTTTTATAACGTCATCTAACGCCAGCGATTGCTCTGTAGTAAGCTCGTGTTTTGGATTCATATCCGCGGTATTTATCTCACTAACCATTAATGGTGATATTTTGAACAATTGCCAAAAATCGATACCGAGATATAAGGATTGTGAAAGGCTCGGTACGAGGTATAAATCAATCTCTTTCGTAATTGACTGGTAGGTAACTGGAACTCGAATGCGTCCTACTATTGGCTGTTCTTTGCCATCCGCTGTCCTGAGACAGGTTGAAAATCGGAGCACATCCACTTTAAGCTCCTTTATTAAATCTAAACAACCATTTCCAAGGCATGTGATAGTGGCACCACTATCAAGCAATCCCGAGATCTCCTTCCCTAAGATGGAAATATTGGCATACGGCCGTGGATCCTCACCTATTTGGAATGTTGACGATTCGATCATTTCCTGATATAATTTTCTTTTTCTAAACCTGATCTTAGCTTTTGCGGACTTTAGTTGATTGCTGCACAACTTTAAAGCATCTAATTTGAAAATTTTGGATCTGATTTCATTGTATCTTTTTAAGCGGGTCTCAAACGGGATTAATTTTATTTTTGGTCTGGGCTGGGAGGGTTTACTAACATTAGTCCTATCTGGTAATAGTATCTTTTTGCCATTATAGCTTTCCGAAGATAGTTCGATTGTATCTTCGGTAGAGGTCGAGTTGTCTAGTTTGTTTAGTTTTCGGGGAACGTCTGGGTCGAACGGGTGTCCCCGAACCTCATCCCGCTCGAGTTCATGTTTCCCATTGGATTACATTTTAGACAGTTAGGGGTGGTAACATTGTCAGTGCCACACTTATAGCAAAATAAGTTCCTCAGGGGTGACGGGCAATTAATGAAGCTATGTCCTATCTGTTTGTTGTGACAGCACAACAATAATATTATTTAATTATCATTATCTATCTACACTCGCTGCAGTATGATATTATCAAATAACATGCTGCAACGCACACGCCATGTCATTCGCATTTGAAGCAAAAGTATCACATTCCGTATACTATTCATGCAAAATGAACCGTCTGGGAAATTCTATTTGTAAATTTAAATTGTAAGATAAGCATTATTTTAGTATATAAGATAGTTTGAAAAATAAAGACTGTGAGTTATTCTAGAAACTTCACCGAGTGTACTCATTATTTATGTTGACTTCCCCCCACCAGAGGTAAGGGGTCAATTAAGAATTTGAAGTTCCTCAACTTTTTCATGGTCCTTCGAGTTTGAAACGATCAGTACCAAATATCAGACAATCTTTAAATTCGCGTTCCCAGGGCGACTAACACTGGTTCGACAATCGACTACTTACTTTTAACCATCCGCATTAAAACACAACCGCGTTACCAGGGCGATCAACACTGGTACCATAATCAACAATCGCTAACCATCCAAGTTAGGATAACAACGCGTTACCAGGGCGACTAACACTGGTAGTGCTAGTGAACAAGTGAAATCATTCGAGTTACAATAACAACACGTTACCAGGGCGACCAACACTGGTAGTGAACAAAGTGAAAGTGAAACCAAATTTAAATAATTATAACAAACCGACATGGAAGAAACCACAATATACGTCATTGTCGCGAGACAAAGAACGTTATACCAAGAGCTGGAGAATCTCAAGACCAACATTGGCAAGGACTCTTCAGTCAGAAAGACAAGGGCGTATATAGCAGAACGCCTAAAAATAATAGAAGACATCTGGGCGGAGTTTGATGGAAATCATCAACAGATCAAAGACGTCGTTAAGCCTGATACGCCATACATGCAGAGAAATACTTACAAAATAGTACAAAATATGTATGAGACTCTCAAACTTAATTTGCATAGTCTCGAAGACAGCCAGACCGAACAACAGGAACCATCAAAGGGAGCAGAAGGTCAACTAAAATTCGTTCCACCTAAGCCTATCGCAACTTCATCTGGAGCAAGTGCAAATGATACGCAGCAAAACCAACGCCTCAGAAAACTCAAAATCAAAATGGCAGCAATCAGGTGCAACATCGAAGACTTCGAACAGACACTGGCCAACTACTCAAAGGAAATACATGAGTATCAACAAAGGATCCTCATTGGACAGTGGCAGAACCTTACGGAACTACATGAGCAATTCATGTCAGAAACATTAATCAGCGATGACCATCATGAATACGTTGCTACAAAGCAATATGAAGACATTCAAAAAATGGTAAACAAGTGCCTCTATAAAATGGCATCCAAAACGTCGGCACTAAATGTCGAAAACCAGTCGACACAACCATCGGAGACCAGATTACCGATTCTAAAGATTCCGACATTTAGAGGAAATTATCTTGAGTGGCGCTCATTCTATGATATATTTTCAACAATAATTCATAAGAAAACATCCCTTAGTACCACTGAGAAGATGGAGTACCTCAAGACACATTTGGAAGGCCCACCACTGCAACTCATTCAGCATTTAGCAATTTCTAGTGCAAATTATCAGACTGCATGGGAAACGTTAAATGCCAGATATGAGAATGAAAGGAAGATAATATCAATGCACATTGATAAAATGCTGAAACCTGGGTATCAAGTAAATCAACAACCTGCAACTACAATAAAAGCAGTACTTGATGCCACAAAGGAAGGTCTAGCAGCACTCACAAACATGGGAGTCGATACAACTTCTTGGGGTCCAATAATTGTACACCTAACCACTAAGATGCTGGATCAAGAGAGTCGAAACCTCTTTGAGCAAGGACTTCAGCAACCAAACAAAATGCCGTCACTTGAAACGTTGTATGACTTCTTGGAAAGAAGATACCAAGCACTAGATGTACTAGCACCTGTTAGACGATCACAAAAAAGCGGGGAAGACTGCAAGCAAAATGTACGTAACTTTCACGTATCATCAAAGCCTAACTCCTGCCCCATCTGCAAGGGGGAACACATCATTTATACATGCCAAAGGTTTATAAATTGGACTCCGAAGGAGCGTTTCGATAAAGCTAAACAAATCAATCTCTGTATCAACTGTTTACAACATGAGAAACAAAATCCATGTAGAAGCACAAAAACATGTAAATACTGCAACAGGAGACACCACTCATTATTGCATCTCGAGAGAGCAAACAACTCACAAATTCAAATCAACCATGGTTCTCAAAATCAAAATGTGTTGCTAGCTACCGCAATTCTGAAAGCAAGCAATGCATGTGGACACATTATTCAGCTGAGGGCGCTCATCGACCCAGGGTCTCAAGCTACGCTCATTACAGAAGAAGTTGTTCAAACACTAAAATTGAGAAAACAAAAAGTATCAGTCGATGTGAGTGGACTAGGGGCTACGGATGCAGGAACAGCTCGCAGCAGGGTGGAAATGACAATAATGCCGAGATTTCCTTCAACATTTAAATTGCAAGTACAAGCTCTTGTACTACCTAAATTGACTAGACTGCTACCAGCCTCGTCAGCTCAGAACATAAACACTGATCAATTCAGCAAAATCGAGTTAGCTGATCCTTCATTTAACACACCCGGTTCCATTGACATGATAATTGGCGCAGACATCTATGGTGATATCATTTTGAATGGATTGATAAAAGGTGACGGAAATTCTCCAATAGCACAACTATCAAAATTGGGTTGGCTTATCTCGGGGCGAACTTCTGCAAAAAACATCCTCAACCAGAAAATTACTACAATGGTAGTTCAAACTTCAATTGACGAACAATTGGAAAAATTTTGGGAGTTAGAGGAAGTTTCAAGAAAAAACTACTTGAAACCATGTGACCAAGAATGTGAAGAGCATTACCGGAAAACACATTTCCGAGGCGACGATGGTAGATATGTTGTTAAAATACCATTCGACAAGGAAGCTGCGCAAACCAATCAGCTAGGCGAGTCTAAAAGTAGAGCGTTGGCAGTATTACGTCAGCTGGAAACCAGATTCGGCAAAGACACACGTTTAAAAAACCGACTACGTAAAATTCATGGAAGAATTTTTGGGAATTAGGACATATGGTTGAAGCAACTACGAATTACAAGCCAGTACAAGAGACTTATTATGTTCCTCATCATGCAATTCACAAACCAGAGAGTACTACCACGAAATTGCGCGTAGTATTCAACTTCTCCGCTAAGACTTCAACAGGGGTAAGCCTTAACCAGTTAATGCATAAGGGGCCCAAACTGCAAGCAGATATATCAGATATAATAATACGATGGAGGAGGCATAAAATCGTCTTCACTGCAGACATCGAAAAGATGTACCGCCAAGTCAAGCTTCATGATGATCACCAAGACTACCAACGAATTTTATGGCGCAGTTCGACCAAACAACCTATAAAGGAGTATAGAATGACAAGGGTTACGTACGGGATGGCAGCAGGACACTATTTATCTATAAAGTCCCTTCAACAAGTCGCCACCGATGAAAAGGAGAAGTATCCAATCGCATCCGAGATCATCAATGAAGACTTTTTTGTAGATGATTTGATGTCAGGACGCGGCACAATTAAGGAATGCTTGGAAGCCCGGATACAGCTAACAACAATGCTGGAAGGAGCGGGTTTTCACCTTCGAAAATGGGCAACTAATGAACCTAAGTTGCTCGAGGATATTCCAAGTGAATCTCAAGGCTACAACAACATCAGAATTGATAAGGAGGAGACCATAAAGACATTAGGAATCCACTGGAGCCCGACAACCGACACTTTCCAATTCAAAGTCAATGCTGACCTAGCAGCAAGCATTGAACTGCAACTAACAAAGCGAAAAACTCTCTCAGAAATAGCCAAATTATACGATCCATTGGGATGGTTGGCACCAATTACAATAAGTGCAAAAATTCTTATGCAACAGATCTGGAAGTCCCAAATCGAGTGGGACGAGGTGCTCTCAGATGATCTACAACATTCCTGGAACACATTTAAATTGAACCTATTGGCAGTAGAAGCTATCAGAATTCCAAGATGGATCGGAATCAACTGTGACCATAAATTCGAATTACATGGTTTCTGTGAAGCTTCAGAAGCAGCCTATGCGGCAGTAGTGTACTCCAGAGTTGCCTTACCAGATGGCACCTACGTGACGACATTGCTTACGGCAAAAACCAGGGTAGCACCAATCAAGAAAATTCTTCCCCTTCCGAAGTTAGAACTTTGTGGAGCTCACTTATTAGCAAAACTGTTGAAGGAAATGATACGTATTTACGGACCGCAACCAGATGGAATATTCGCTTGGACAGACTCTACTATCACATGGGCCTGGATTCAAAAGTGTCCATCCACATGGAAAACATTTGTAGCGAATAGAGTATCTGACATACACGAAGTCACGAATCCAGACTGTTGGAGGCACGTAAGCTCCGCAGATAACCCCGCCGACTCCACATCCAGAGGGTGTTCACCAGAACAACTTAAAAATAATCAATTATGATGGAATGGCCCTGAATGGCTCCAACAGAGCTCAGATCGTTGGCCAACCCAAGCTATGCCAGAAACGCAACCCCCAGAAGCTAAAGTAGTAGTAACGGTATCACTAACAGAAACTTACAACATAGCGGAAAGGTTTTCTTCTTATAACAAACTCCTCCGAGTAGTGGCGTACTGCAAAAGGTTTGTGTTTAACTGCAAAAGTCAAACATCAGACAAAAAATTCCACGAAATAACAGTGAAGGAAATCGAGGATGCCCGAAAGTCGATTATCCGCGCAATACAACAAAGAGAGTTCTCTGAAGAGATAGCTTGTCTAAAGGCTGGGCACATTATTAGCAGAAAAAGCAAACTACTCTCACTAAATCCACATTTAGACACGGATAGCATCTTGGTAGTGGGAGGCCGCCTAGGAAATGCTCTCCTATCAGAAGCCGAGAAACATCCAACCATTTTGCCACATAACGACAACTTCACTAAATTATTGGTCGAAATGACACACAAAAGAACTTTACATGGAGGAATTCGATTAACTTTATCAACACTACGTCAATCATACTGGATTATTCAAGGTAAAAGAATAGTACGCCAAGTAATTCACCACTGCATTCGATGTCATCGATTTAACGCAGCGACCAAAACACAAATAATGGGAGTTCTCCCGGCAGCAAGAGTGACACCATCAAGACCTTTTAGCCATACTGGTGTGGACTATGCTGGACCTGTTCAGTTGTTAATGTCCCCAGGACGCGGTAATCGGACGACCAAGGGCTACATTGCAATCTTCGTATGTTTCGTTACTAAAGCCATTCATATCGAAATGGTAAGCGATCTCACATCAGAAGCATTCTTAGCAGCAGTCAGGAGATTCATCTCGAGACGAGGACTATGTGCGCACATCTACAGCGACAACGGGACTACATTTGTGGGAGCCAACAAGGAATTACAAGGCATCATTAAAAAGTTACAACAAGATGTTTCAAGAACCCTTGTCGTCGAAGGCATCGAATGGCATTTTATACCCCCTGCTGCTCCGCACTTTGGAGGATTATGGGAGGCGGGTGTTAAGTCAATCAAATATCATCTGAAAAGAATAATCGGTGATACCAGGCTAACATTTGAGGAAATGGCAACATTACTGACACAGATAGAAGCATGTCTAAATTCACGTCCTCTGACAATCTTAGACAATGACCTGGATGATACTCCAATACTCACGCCTGGTCATTTTCTCATCGGATCAGCGCTGAATGCCGCACCTGATACAATCATGGATGAACCACGCAGCTATCGTTCCCGCTGGAAACTAACACAAAAAATTACTCAAGATTTTTGGAAGGTCTGGTCAAGTGAATACCTCTCATTGCTACAGCAACGTACTAAATGGAAAAGAGAGGAAGCAAGTATTAAAGTTGGCGACATCGTGCTTGTGAAGGAAGATCGTTTACCACCAACTAACTGGATGATGGGACGCGTTGCTGAGATGCATCCAGGAATAGATAACAAGGTGCGCTCCGTCACCATATTTTGCAACAAAAAATATTTTAAGAGACCAATTACAAAATTGTGTCCCCTTCCGATTGAATCACACACAAGTGAATCTCCTGAGCAACCAAGGAACTTATCAATCCAACAAGTGAACTTAGGAACAACAAGGTCAAGAGAGCCGAAGACAAACAATAGAGAACCGAGTAGAAAAGATCCCCGGAAAACGACCAAATTCCACCCACTCTTATGGATATGCATGATCTTTGCATGTATAGCTCCTGCAACACCTAAGCAACTAGAAGAAGTGGAAATTACACAGTTCACCGGCGAACCTGGCATTTTCTTTGAAGATATCGGGAGAATAAACATGATTGCAAGTTCATGGAAGACTGTAGTATTTTTCAACCTAACGAACTACTGGGCCGAATTCTACACCTACAAGGACTGCTTGAAACTGATGAACGAGATCTGCATGGCCACCAACCTTACGGACGACACTACGGACCTTTGCGAAAATACGTTTAGTCAATTTCAACGCCAACTTCAGCAAATTGAGTTAAACAACGAAGTGCTCCTTCATGCTAACGAAGATGTCACTCGTAGAGTTAGACGTTCTCCATTTGACATCATTGGAACTCTGACCAATGAATTGTTCGGAATATTAGATCAACGCTTTGCACAAAAGTATGAAGAAACAATTGAAGGTATACAAGGCAACGAAAATCACTTGTTACAATTGATCAAAAACCAAACGACCATAATAGATTCAACGCTCAACATTTTTAAGAAGGAACATGCCTCAAATCAGAAGCAACTAGCGCTATTAACTACGTTGTTAAACTATTTTAAAAAGCAAACCGACAAATACAACGCGTTTAAAATGTTTACTTCTACGGCGCTAAATGCAATATTGAGGATGATAAACTACCAAAACACGCAAAATATATTACTTGATGTGGTTCTATCAACTCACCATGGGAGAATTCACCCACTCATACGAACCATTGAACAACTAAGAAAGGAATTGACGCGGATTCATGATAATATCCCTCGGAATTTAATGATACCTGGAGAACGACATCATGAGTCACTCTTACAACTGTATAAGGAACTTCATCCCAAGGGTAGAGTTACCGGCAACAATATCATCATAGAACTTACCCTCCCACTATTATACAATGAAGAGTTTAAGGCCTTCAGGGTGCTGCCGGTTCCCACGTTGCATAAACAAAACTACACATTTATAGTCCCATCTACAGACTATTTGTTAGTAAACTTGCAAGGGGATCATCTTTATCCAATGACCAAGGAAGAGTTCAAATTGTGCAAACTCAGATCATCTAATACGTACTGGTGTAATCTTCGCCATCCGATATATACATCAGGATCCTCGGTAAGCGCTTGCGAGATGGGCATGCTTCAACACAACAAAAAATTATCCGATTCATGCGTAACACAAACTGTCGTAGCCAGGACTTATTGGATAGAAATGCATCATCGGAACTCGTGGATCTTTTGCATGCCCGACGAGTGCAGTGTGAATATTGTCTGCGACTTCAACACAAATACTATCCGATTAACGGGTAGCGGGATCTTACAGTTGCAATCTAATTGTATGATTCAATATCAAACGATGATCATAATTGGACAACACTCCTTAACGCACAAATTGGATTCATCCTTCCTGCCAGCAATTAATGTATCACATCAACTTAATGAATTTAGACACACTAGGATGGAAGCTCCTGTACTACCAACTGACTTTTCAAATGAAATATTAAAGGTAGAGCATGACGTACAAATCCAGAAAAATCAGGAAAACATGATGAATGAACTAAAGACGCACAAAAACCAGCACTATACTACAATTGGAACTGGCACAACAATTTTGCTTATAGTGGTGTTCCTCATCTTGGCCGTACGTTTAAGGGGGAAATGTAATGCTCGATCCCCCAGAAGACCTCAAGCAGCAGCCCGTACGAGTTTACACAGGACAACAGCGGAGGCAGCCGAGACGGAACTAAGTGAATCACATTTTTGTGTGACGTCAGCATAAAGCGGCCCCAACATGTTGTGACAGCACAACAATAATATTATTTAATTATCATTATCTATCTACACTCGCTGCAGTATGATATTATCAAATAACATGCTGCAACGCACACGCCATGTCATTCGCATTTGAAGCAAAAGTATCACATTCCGTATACTATTCATGCAAAATGAACCGTCTGGGAAATTCTATTTGTAAATTTAAATTGTAAGATAAGCATTATTTTAGTATATAAGATAGTTTGAAAAATAAAGACTGTGAGTTATTCTAGAAACTTCACCGAGTGTACTCATTATTTATGTTGACTTCCCCCCACCAGAGGTAAGGGGTCAATTAAGAATTTGAAGTTCCTCAACTTTTTCACTGCTTGCAATTAAAGCAACGAAAGCTATCTTTTCTGTTAACCCCTCGCAAGTCGTTCGCGCCTGCGGTTCGCATCGCTGAAAGGTCAGCCTGATAGTCATCCCCAACGACTACATTCTCATCATAGCCTATTTCATTGACATTATGTTGTCTAACGTATCTAGTTTGGTCACGCGATTGAAATAACTTCTCGGCTCTGCGACACTCATCTCGAAATTGATCGAGTGAATATATTGCCATTGGATATACCATATTTAGAAGCCTATTGTTGACCTTAGTCTTCATAATATTGAGCAACTGACGCTCGGCCATTGGTCTTCTTAGCTGATTTTTTAGGTAAATAATGAAATTGAAATAGTCATCAAAACTTTCGTGAGGATGTTGTCGGCGTTCAGTGATTTGCTGAATTATTTCGTGATCGCTATCATGTGTTTTAAATTGCTTATATAAAGCTTGTTTTAGTCGCATCCAATCTGGTCTGGGACTGGTGCGAAGGTATTGCCAGTACCATTCCTGTGCGATCGCAGCCAGTAGAACGTGAAAGTTCTTTAAAATCTCGCTCCAAGGACAATCATAATTTTGTTTTAGTACTTCGATTCTAAAAATAAAATCTTGGACTGACATCGATTTTGCTAACCCATCGTATCTAACTCCCCATCGATGGATATCAAATTTACGATTACTCGTGGATGGGGTTACATTTCGAGCGGGGAAGTTATCCGAATACCTTCGGTTACTCGAATTTGAAAAACTGTCCTCGTCTCTCGACATATGCCTAGCGCTGGAATGTGATCTATAATCGTGGCTTATATTTTGGCCACCTTCATTGTGTTGATAGTTGGGAATAATATGATTGTTAGGGACATCGGACCAACGAAGATTTTGTTCACTGGCTGGCTGCTGTCGGGAGTGAGTGTCTTTACGAGTATGCCCAGTACCCGGATCAATGTCTTGATTAGTAGCGAGAGCTAGCCTAACCGAATCTTGCACGCACTGCTTCATCGATTCTAGCATCGATTTTAGCATAAACGTTTGGCTTGCGCCGATACTAGCGTCCCTTATATTTTTCATATGCGCCCCTAAAGATGCTCTATTAAGATTGGCCACGGTTGGATTTGCTGCTGCAACCGAATTGTGGCCTAGATGCATATCATTCTGAGAACGGATATGCGGACTAATTGCATCAAGTGGTTGTGGAAAGCTAGTTGAAGTAGTTGTCATGCCGTTTGGACTTAGCGTTGGTATTAACCGCGGAAAACTGTCGGGTATATTTGCGTTGGTCAATTGTGCCGAGTCCGAATTCGACCCCTGAGCATCCCCATTTAAGATCGGGGCACCCGTTTGATTAATTCCACCCGGAGGTGAGTGGACTATTGGTTGTCTCGAATTGTTCATTTGAATGGAATCTCGAGAAGTATCTAACACAAGTTGTCTATTAACCCCTGATCGCGTCACCACACTTCGATGTGTACCAAAAGTTGTTTTTCTCTTTTCCTTAGGAATTGCTCCTTTATTTCCACTCATTATATGGGAAATAATATCAAATAAATATGCTTTATACCGATTAGTAGTAGTAATTAAAGTATAATTAAAATACTGCAAATTACTAAATTAAAGAATAGCTAAAAAAAGTAATAAATCTGTTCATAAATGTTTAGGTGAGAACAATAATTGTAGGTGAAGGTGAAACGCGGTCACAGACTATATGACGATAAGGATACAATAAAAAAAAACTATTCCAACAGGCAAATTGTTCTTTCCAACTCATAGTTTTTCTTAGAATCTTAAATGCTATCAAAAATGTTGTCGGAAAAGGATAGAGAACTATGGCACATTGAGTTCAACCCCCAAAGGTCTTCCAATACCTCATTGACTCATAATCCCCTCAAACCTTCCCTTGCACGTAAGTGACGAACAATACTAAATAAAAGACATCTTCCCAGTTCACTTCTTTCCCACAATTAACTGCGGATATAATCATCTACCTGAAGCTTAGGATAATGAAATTCGTTATCTAAATACGTGCCGCTGTCTACTGCAAAGAGTCACAGTATCAATTGGATCTGATATCCTTACGCCAATTATGTGATCTTCTTGCGAGATATTCTACTTGGAAATGAATTAACAAGGTCAGAGAAAAAAAAAGAAAAAAAAAGTAACATACAGAATAAACTACTAGGTCAGAGAAATGGGAAAGATGGAAAGAGAGTACTAGGCTGGCCAGAGAGCCAATTTAAAATGGTATGAATATGTAATGAAATATTTTTGAAATTGAAATTAAACGTTGGAATATCAGTCTTAAGACTGATACGGCCAATATTCGTTGGGCGCCATGTTTGTGACGGGAGCCTGGACTGACTATGTGTAAGCATAGTGGTGGTAAGTCCGTTTGGATCAGTAGCTGGTCGGCACGCAGGCGTAGGCTCGGCTTAGCTCGCCGTAATGGTCGGGGATCCTGCTACCTACTTCTCCCACCCAAAACAAAATTAATTCGTGCCGGAATATGTGTGTAAAGCACACGGTGATAACAGTTACGTTACAGAAAGCGTATTGTATGTTTTTTTCTTTTTTTTTTCTTCTTGTTTTTCTTCAAGCGGAGGTGCTTCTGTATACCCGCGCTCGATATACCTATCCTCACTTCGCACCTCATATCCCTCACATCCTCATCGTCTTTATGGCTCTGATGTTGTGTCCACTTGGCCAGAATACCCACCCAGTATCACACTCCTAGGAATGCGCTACCACGTTATTTGCTATCCGCTAACAGTAACCCCTGCAAATAACCCCATAACTTCAACCGCGCTTCACCTCCCCTCACACAGTACCGATCTCACCCGCTGTTTTTGAACCTAAACCATTTTTAACTCCTTCTCCTTTCAAAATATAAAACAACCCACTAGTTTACACTTCATATCATTTAACCTTTACTCATTTAATTCAACTCACAATAACACTGGTATCTCAATAGCATTCATGATCACTGTACTCATTTCGTACTTCTTATTATCTAACAAAATTTATTTTCCTGACTTCCTCGACGCTGATGTGCACATAAACCTCACTCGGATTACACAAATAATGTCTATCGACTTTGCCGTTAAAATCTTACTTACTAGCGAGATACTATGTATTAACTTTTAGGTTTTAATTCAGTTTTAGGTTTTAATTCTATTTTAGGTTTTACTTCCAAGTAGGTAAGTGTAAATTAGTTCTAGGTATTACTTTATATGGTAAGTTTTGATGTTTGTTTCAATTTAGTATTTAAATCTCTCTTATTAGATTTCTTAGCTTTTCAATCAAAAAAAAAATGTTTAGCTTTTGGTACATACGGTTTCGAGTGATGATTTCAGTGGAGCAGGGGGCCAACTGGCGACACTTGTGTAGTGTATGTCGCGGGGGCCTGCTGTTTGTTGAAGCGGTTTCGTCTTTTCCGGCTGCTGGCCGCAAGCATTGCTGCTGACTTGTTTGTCTGCTGCACAGACTGCACTTTCTGGTGTGTATCGCTGCTTTGCCAGAGCAGGCGTATTGCTGAAGAACTTGCGTTCACGGTCCTATGCACTTGTTGGCATGTCTTGCGGGCGCAGGTGGCAGGAATATAACACTTCCTCGCCCTTTTTGTCTGCCAAGTATTTTGATGGAGTGGCTGGCGATTACGCACAGCTTAAAGCTCCTGCTATAATTGCAGCCCCGGGAAGAGAAGTGAAGGCTATTCAACGCCGAGAATAGACCTCTGTCTAGCTCACTTCCCGCGCGTTTATGTGACAGCGGCTGCGGGGATCGGGTAGGAAGATAAACAGAATTAGCAACTGAGATAGATCATGTCTTGCACGTCAATTACCTGCGATAATGGTCAGATGGCCTTAAACTTTTGGGAGATTAGTCCCCTTGCCGAATGGGTTTTAATCGTTAATAATAATAATACCCGGATTCCTTTAAACAAACAAAAAAATTATATACGCCAAGAGTAGTGGGGAAATTCCACTGCGCTTTACTTACGCCAACCACCGTCCTCGATCAAAGCTTATAGAGAAAAGAAAGCAAGCACCCGGAAATGGCTTCTTTTACCAAGGGGAAATTATTGACGGTGTGGAACTCACGCAGCGACCTCTCGAATTTGAGGTCGAAAACAAGTCGAACACTTAACGAAGAAGTTAAGCTTCGATTGAACTTTTAGTTTTAGGGTGGAAACATCAGGAACAAGTCTTGGTTTTCACATAGTCTTCTTAGAAAAATGGCTATTTCAGTGGAACCAGCTGCACGTTACAGAGTTGGATATGGTTAAAAGTGGTAAATACACAAATTTTTTCAGGTTTCGTAGCGTAAAAAAGTGCTAAAATAAAGACGTTAAATGCATTAATTTGTAGAAAAATACCACTTATTATAACATTTAATAATTGGAGTCACGTTGTCTAAAATAATATTTTATTTATGTACTTTTATTTAGTATTACCGAGCTCAGCTGCTTTCATAGGGAGATTTATGGGCAAACAACTTAAAAAGTTTTTTACTCGAAACTTTAAATTTGTCACTTAACACCTTCTCATTCTAAACGCTTCAATTATCTTCCGATTGAAGCTGTAAGCAACGAAAAAGCGTTTCGATCTCATTTAAAAATTCAATGCGTTGAGGAGATTCAGGTGCATAAAGCGACACCACATACACCCGCCTCTGGCTATTGAGGAGAATGCATACAATGCATGCTTCCAGCACCTGGAACCTTCGCACGTCCCCGCTATATACGACCCTATGGCGCAAGCCTTTACGTATTAAGATAGCGACCCCACCTCCTTGTGTGGAGAGGGGCCGGTCTCTTCTAACTACATGGTAATTTCTATAGCCTAATTTGCGCTTCGGAGTTAGCTTATGTAACGAAATATCGGGTGCGTGATATGGCTGTCAATTTCACGGATCCAAATTGTAGATCACCCTGACGATGTGTGCGCTCGGAAACAAAGATATCATTAAACCAGTGCTGATCCTGTCCACCCATTTGGTAGACATGCTCGCTGTTCCGAGTACACCACCGACCCTCCCCACCTTTGGATCTACCCCTATGACGGTCGGGCTACAGGACCTTCCGTCAGTCCGGGCAGTGGTAGGCGAAGGGTGTCCAAGCATGGGGAAGCGTAGGCCTGCTGGTGGTTGCTCGTACGCTAGCTCGTCGGCTTTGGGGGGAGATCTTGCTAACCCATCTTGAACCGTCGTCACGTTGTTTCAGGCCTCACTATTCCCTACTCCTCCTAAGAACAACCTAATACTACTTGCTGCTGTGTGGACCAGAACTATGTCCTCTGTACCGTCGTCTAAATCGGTGATAGATGTTGTATCACCTGCGCTACTCCCACCCTACGCCATCTGCCAACCGATGACCGCACCGTGGTCATGTCCGAATGCGCTTACTGTTTATGGTCATGACCCCTATAGTCACATTTAGCCCATCATGTTTCTTCCAACTATCCTATCCTGCCCTCCATCTCCTCCCTATGGTTCCCCTGTTTTCGCTCCCTTGGCAACTCATCCTTGCATGTCCAGTCATGGAGAATTGTTCATCTGAAACTCCAGAAATAGCCGCGCAAAAAAAAAATACTGTATATTATTAATTATGAATGCCGTGATAATTGGCTTGCTTTATTAATTCGTGTCAAGAAAGCTACTATAATATTCCACGACTTAACTCTACTTAACCCTACGTTACTTTACCCCTCTCTTCCATACTACGTATCCAGAATAATTGCCGGAAGGGCTCAATTCAAAATCGGGTACTCTGAAGGAGATCACCCCAAATTCTAACGCAAACACTCTCAGGTTCCTTCAAGGAAGCGAGCGAAGCACGCGGCCGACGTAAAAACTTCCCTCGCGAGTACGTAATTTCCGGTCAATAACCGTCCCCCATCTAAAGCACGAGTTCTACCCCAGAAACCCAACCGCAAAAAAAAAAACAAACCCAGATTACAAGGTTCTACCTCCATCAATATCAGTAACAATATATTATAAACAATATTACTCACCACTGCTGCTCCGGGACGGGGTGCACCGCGCCTCCTGGAAATGCTGGGGGGGGGGGGGAAAAAAAGAGAGAGAAGAAAACCAAAAACAACAACTACCCAAGCCACCCTCATGTGGGGGGGTGTGAATCGCGAACTAATAAAAATATACCGTTCACTGATATGATCGCTTCTCCGTTAGGCTAGCCTTTTTCATGACCGTAATCGACTCTACAACTTTCGCGGATTTTACTACAGGCGTGCCTCCTTCACCTTAACACATAATGACCATGAGTGTTATCTATGGATAACTTTTTTTTTTTTTTTGATTTTTCTTTTTTTTTTCTTATGTGAAATTTTTCAAACGAAAAAACGAACTTGAACAATAATTTACTTGGGAATTTATACCCCACCGAACTGCGGAATGCTTGATCCCGTTACTACACCACTTTATTTCTCTGAATAACCGCGCTTACAACCACACAATTTGGAAGAGGGAACACTCCAAAAATAAAAAAAAACTGCCGACGCTCTACACTGTTCTGCTCATAACACCTCCTGGTCTGAGGTTTCTGTCCTTCCGATTTGGGAATTGTTCTATTCACTTTACTGTCTGGGCTTAGCCCATGCACTCCAACGCTGCTCTTCCTTCCGCTGCTCTTTCGTTTGTCGGTGACTCGGTCACCCGATGCTAGTCTGTACTCCGGATGGATTCCGCCGCATTGCGATGGCGGTCCAGAAGCTGATCTGCCGCTGCTGCTCTGGGACGGGGTTTAAAGGACTGTCGCGCGCTTTCAGGGTTTATTTTTGGTTTTGGGGAAAGTGAACGGTAACGGAACGTCGCGGTACTTCGGTCGCTTCGAGTATCTGTTGACCACCCGCGTGAATTGTCTTGCGTACCAGGTCCATTGCGCGGACCACTTTTTTCACGGATTAAAATTGTCACCACGAAGATTTGAGTTACGCTTACCGTATACCGTCACTACTTTTTCTTTACGAGAGAACAAAAAAAAAATTTGCACTACTATCCCCCTATCGCAACCCTTGCTCGACTCCAGTACCCGACCGTATCCTCTGAGCTCTCAATTCCCACTGTCCAACTCGCACCAGCACGATCGAAATTTCCCCGTCACACGAAAAATTATCATACCACGCAATTATTTTTCCTCGCCTGACTATAGTCCCGCAAGAGGAAGACAACAAAAAAAAAATATTACGGTTGCCCGTACCTATCCCGTGGTACATCGATCACGCCATCCTGTCTATACGACTGTGAACAACACAAAAAAATATGAACCATACAAAAAAATGTTCTCCCACGCCTGCGTCGGTGGTGTGCTTGCCACAACCAAACTGACCAACCACCCTCCCCGCACTCCTTCGCCTATATTGACTTGCTTCGCACGCACTTGGTCCCCTCGTCTATATACGAATGGAAAATTCACTTCTTAGGAACGCGAAGAAACTGCGTCGAATATGCAGCTGGGTACTGCGGCGCAGTAAGCATAAACTGGTTCGGTGTTGTTGTTGTTTTTTTTTTTTTTTGTTTCGATTTGCATTTTGTGTGCAATGGTGAATGACTACTTGGGTGCCGTAACATGGTACGAGTGGTGGGCGGAGCCTAACCAAAAGATTTCGCATATGCGATTTATGGTCACAGTGGGACAACAATATATTTTTGGTGACGAATTCGGTGAAGATACTCACTATGCGAGATTTACCTCACAGTGGGACAACAACATATTTTTGGTGGCAAATTCTAATTCCTCAAACAGGAGTGACCACGACACTTAGTTTCGCTAACCAGAAGAACATCTGGCTTTTCAGCTTCCAACAGATTGGAAAGATTGTTCCTTCTCTCGATCCGGATTAGTGAATTAACATTCACCGCAAGGATCTTTAAGCTTACCTCGTCCAGCGTACCCATCATATTTATTACTCGGCAAACAGTGTCGAACAGATAACGTCTATTCGAGCCGCTTGCTCATTTAACTGTTTCTGGAATTGATCGATCTTTCCGTGCAATGACAGAAGGATCGTTTTCAAATCCAGATCCGCTTCCGGTGTAGGAACCTTCGGCGCGCTTTTTGTAATTGAGCTACCCGGTCCAGATACCATTTGGGCAAAGGACACATTGGGTGCAACAAAATTCGAGAACGAGCGACTCTTTCGACCCATCTCTTCTTCAGACTTCTTTTTTCGAGCCTGCACATTTTGTTTAACCTGCTGATACTTCGGGCATCCCTTGAAATTATCGGTCTCTGCTTTCTCCAGAGCGGCGCGTACTTTTTTGTGCTCCTCCATACTAGTGCACATGATAATGTATTTTGTGGGGTTTAGCCTTTTAATGTAGAAATCCTTAGTAACTAGCCTACATAACCTAATACTATCGCTTATATCTAAGTAACTTACATTTATTGGTGGTGTTTTTACTTTCTTCGTCTGTTGTTGCTGCTTTTGTTGCTGTTGTTGTTGCTGTTGTTGCTGCTGCTGCTGCTGCTGCGGTTGTTGTTGTTGCTGCTGCTGTTTCTGCTGCTGTTGCTGTTTCTGCTGCTGTTGTTGTTGCGGTGGCGGCGGCTGTTTCTGTGCCGGCTGCGTTTTCTGTTGTTGTTGTTTTTGCATTTGCTGTTATTGCTTCTGTTTAAGCAATTTTTGTTGTTGCTTGTGCTGTTGCTGCTCAGTCTGAATTTGCTTCAGCTTTTGTTGTTGCTGAAGCATCTTTTGCTGGCGCAATTTTTCCCTCTTAGCGAGGAGCTCTTTGATCAGACGATCGGGCTGGGCTTCTTCGTCTTCTTCTTCATCGTCTTGTTGTTGTTGTTGTTGGTCCCGGTCTTCTACGGCGTCCAGTAATTCTTGGAACGAATTACCTTCGCCCACATACCGCCCTTCGCCCCCTTCAGACCCGTACGAGTAGCTGCGGGCATCATCCTCATCCTTGTTGTTGTCAGAATCGGATTCTGATGCCGCTGTTTGTGTCGTCATCATTTCCCCATCTGACCTTGTCTTTCGTTTTGACAAATTTGGCGTGGGTTTTAGTTTTCTTCGCCTTTTCTCAACTTTTGTCGACTGTACCTCTGTTAGTGCAGCTAATGCTGCTGCACTTGTTGATGGCACTGGTTCTGCTGTAGCTGTAGTTGTTGTTGTAGTGTTTTCTGCTCCCATCACTTGCTGCAATTTAACCTTGACTTGCTTCGTCAATCTCTTTGGCAACGGGGCATCTCCTTGCGGGACCTTTGGCTGGCCAGTGTCCATCGCCTGATTGCCTTGCGGCACTTCCACTTCTTGTTTTGTTCTTATTTAATTTATTAATTAAAAATAGTTTTCCCCCACTGGGACTCGAACTGGGCTTCTCCTGCGTCAGAGCCGATGCTATGCTCCACTGAGCCAAATGGCTGATTGGATTTTACTGACCAAAATCACTATTAGGTGTTTTTTATTATGCTCAAATGATCTATGTAGATCATTGATTTCCACGGTTTACAACAACAGAACGTGATCCAACTGTTGTTGTAAAGCATGGAAATCTAGATCATTTGAGCATAAACATCAGCTGCTTCCAAATTCAGAATTTTTGTCGTTTCATGAAGTAGTTTGGCAAGTGGGACAGCTCCACAAAGTTCTTATCTAGGGAGTGTAACCATAAACTAACTAGTAAATAGACTGACAGCTTTCGTGCCCCTACCCGATTTCCCCCGCAAATTTCAAAAGAGAGGCTCTCTCTCGCGCTCTCTTCTTTTTCCTGTCTGTGAATACGTGTATTAATGGCCGCCGGGTGGCACTATTTCAATAGCAAACAAGTTGTAAATAGATTTATAACAATAAATGCAAAAATATACATGTTGATTCTGTTTTTTTTAGGTAGCATAACTTGTTCTCTACCCATATTCTGCACCAAAAACTGTTCATCCATTCACATTTCAATTGTTTTTTAGTTTTATTTGTATGAAATCTATTTTTGACAGCAAAATTCATGCAGCTGCATAAATGAAATCCGTGGGGGTTGTTCAAAAAATGAGTTGGCAACATACAAGTTGAACCCAAGCTTCCACTAGGGCATAAGTCAATTTTAGAAAATGTTCATGAACGTTGAATAAATTTCTATTAGGCTTGGTGAATGTTTCCAAATTCGTTTATTTAAGGCCATATTTGTACAGAATTAAAATATGATTGGAAATTTTTTCGTTTAATAACACAGAACAGTGTTGAATAATGTTACAGTAAAGATGCAAATGCTATTAATATCGGAAAGCAAGATTGTGGTATAATTGGATTTTGCTACTTGATTTCCGATTTCAGATTTCGCGTATTCAAACGATTTGCTTTTACAAATTGTATAACAATGTATTTTCAAATGTGCACTGATTTTTTATAAGCCTGTCTACATTAGGTTCGTTCGCGTTCGCGGTTTGAATCGAACGCAATCGATATAAATCGATCGCAATCGCACAAAATCTATACACGTACTCATCAAAAATGGCAGAAAAAGAGAAAATTAGCAAAATAACGAGAACGAGCAGTTTCTCTCTTGGCTCGAAACAGCTCAGAGAATTTCACCCGGCAGGTTCTGATAAATGTGTCAAATCCACAAAGTTCACACAAATTCAAAATACGTCAAACGTTATGTGCTTAAATAAAATGTGCGAAAATAAAGAAAATTCAGTGGTGGTCCAATGTTCTCCCATAACATTTCAATTGTTGCAAAATGGTAAGTTATATTTCTTTATTTGTGATGTGTTAAAAAATTTTTTTTTCAGATCCTCAATATATGGCAAATGTTTCGCAGGATATCATACATACATTCATCGCAGGACTTTATGCCTATTGAAGAGGAAGAGGATCCTCTGGACACATTTGAATACGACTACAAAGGCTATTCAGAACTAACGGACCCGGACGTAGGAGACACAACTGAATATCTGTTTATTTTTTATTTTTGACGTAGTGGATGTCAAAGATGTAAGTGGCTCAAAGTAGCTACAAATCTATACACGTACTTTGGAGTATATTTTTCGCTCTCTGAGAGAATTACGCTCGATTTTTTTAGTTTGACAGATGTTTAGTGCTTGGCTCGGGAAAGTACGCGAATAGACCTATTATTAATTAACAAAAACAAGCGCACTCTTTGTGTTTTTGGAATACAAAAAATTATCAAAATATCATATTTTAACTGTTCCGAGTATTCACATAAATATAAGGCGATCTACGAGGATTTTTGTATTATGGCCTTTACAAACAAACACCAAGCGCATACAAATTTGACAGCAATAGTAAATATAAGCAATAAAAAAATCGAATTCATTTTTCGAATTAAACAAATGAATACTTGATATGTTATTGTTCATTTTACGTACTAACTACAGATTATAATTTATGCTACAACTAAAAAATATTTTTCGCCACAACATAAAAACAAAATGTTTTCCCTAAACGGTGTTAAAATATTTTGTTTCAGTATGATTTCGAAATTTGAAGGATTAAAATCAACAAAAAAAAAGTGTGTTTTTTTCTAAATAAACAAAAAAGGTTCAAGTTACAAAATCTCTTTCAACAAAGGAAAATAAAACGTGTTAGTTCTTTTTATAAAGTTCATAAACTTTATAAACTCTTAAGTATGGCAAAAAGATACATTTTTTTTGATCGAGATTGCTTTTCATGCTCTATTTGCCAAAAAAAACACACTCTTCTATCTCAGCAACATTTGAGAAATCTCGATTTTTTCTCATATTTACACATACTTTCCTAATACTAATGTGTATGACACACAGTTGGTGGTTACGAATTGCTTATTGTTGGAAGGTTGGGTTTTTTAACTGAATTATTAATTTTTCGAGTAGGTATGGAAACAATTTTTTATATTAAATTATTTCGAATTGAGTTATTATAAATGTGTACAAATCAATTCAAATGGATTTCCAGTGCAAGTGAAAACAAATTTTTGTTGCGGCCAATTCAATGCACACAAGAACCAATAAAATTCATATTTTATGTTCGATTTGGCAGCAGAAATCTGAAAAGCCAAATCGAGAACGACATAAGAACAATTGTTATTTGCCCAACACAGCCGCAACACGATAACGAAATGAAAGCCCACCTTAGGCTACCGACATCCGGTTTAAACCGGAAGAGTGTAGGCTGGTTTTTTCAAGTATGAGTGAGCCCCTTTGATTAACATAGGCACAAATACATGAATTCAAACTGGGCTACATCCAAGGTCAAATTCAGCTTGTAGGCGATTTCTCTTTTTTGGTTGAAGCTGTCAGTCTATTTAGTAGTTAGTTTATGGTGTAACTGTCTCTAAGGGTGCAACTTTCGTCTTCGCTATCAACAGGTGCATGTGGATTTGGTTGTTTCCATCCAGGACTCGCAAGTAAACAGCCGCAGCATATGCTTTTTCTGAAGCATCACTGAAACCATGGACCTCTAGCTTCGTAATGATCTTATCTGGGTTGATCCATCGACGAATCTGGACTCGTTCGATTGCTGGAAGTTCTTGTCGAAAAGCTAGCCACTCTTGTTCCAAATTAATAAAAGAAAACTCTTGTAATATAGAGGGAAAATTAAAAGGCGTTCTTTTTCGTATACTGTTTCAAAACGTTATAATATTTATTTGAGTAGTTGTATAAAAAGAAAACTGTTGAAGCAAACTATATATTATATTACATTAAATTTCTATTTACATTGGTTTTTGACAGTTGTTAAAAAACTCTCCACAAAGTGTGGAATCTATAATTATATGAGTTGCCATTGTATTTGAATTCTATTATTAATTATTAACAGATGTTTTTATTTTTTTAAGCTCCTGAAAAATGTGCTTTTTAAACTTGGCAACACTGCCACAGCTTTAAAGCCACTGCTATCTTTTACACATCAAAAGAAGCGTCCGTGTCTCCTCTTTCAAGTGACCGGCAAAATGTTGCTAAAGGTCTCTGAGATCTCTGAGATATTAGCTTTTTGCCTACAGCATTTTCGATGTTTTTATTTTTTTACGCTTTTGAAAAATGTGCTTTTTAAACTTGGCAACACTGCCACAGCTTTAAAGACACTGCTTTGTTTTACACCTCAAAAGAAGCGTCTGTGTCTCCTCTTCGTAGGGATATGCAAAATGTTGCTGTAGGTGTTACTATCTCTGAGATATTAGCTTTTTGCCTACAGCATTTTCGATGTTTTTATTTTTTGAAGCTTTTGAAAAATGTGCTTTTTAAGCTTGGCAACACTGCTACAGCTTTAAAGCCACTGCTATCTTTTACACCACAAAAGAAGCGTCCGTGTCTCCTGTATGAGATATTAGCATTTTGCCTACAGCATTTTCGATGTTTTTATTTTTTTCAACTTGTGAAAAAATGTGCTTTTTAAACTTGGAAACACTGCCACAGCTTTAAAGCCACTGCTATGTTTTACACCTCAAAAGATGCTCGTAGAGGTATGCAAAATGTTTTTGTAGGTGTTACCATCTCTGAGATATTAGCTTTTTGCCTGCAGCATTTTCGATGTTTTTATTTTTTTACGCTTTTGAAAAATGTGCTTTTTAAACTTGGCAACACTACTACAGCTTTAAGCCACTGCTATGGTTTGCCCCTCAAAAGAAGCGTCTGTGTCTCCTCTTTGTAGACATATGCAAAATGTTTTTGTAGGTGTTACCATCTCTGAGATATTAGCTTTTTGCCTACAGCATTTTCGATGTTTTTATTTTTTTAAGCTCTTGAAAAATGTGCTTTTTAAACTTGGCAACACTGCCACAGCTTTAAAGCCACTGCTATGTTTTACACATCAAAAGAAGCTCTGTGTCTCATCTTTGTAGAGATATGCAAAATGTTGCTGTAGGTGTTACCATCTCTGAGATATTAGCATTTTGCCTACAGCATTTTCGATATTTTTATTTTTTTCAACTTTTGAAAAATGTGCTTCTTAAACTTGGCAACACTGCCACAGCTTTAAAGCCACTGCTATGCTTTACGTCTTAAAAGAAGCGTCTGTGTCTCCTCCTTCTAGGGATGTGCAAATTGTTTCTGTAGGTGTCACCATCTATGAGATATTAGCTTTTTGCCTGCAGCATTTTCGATGTTTTTATTTTTTTACGCTTTTGAAAAATGTGCTTTTTAAACTTGGCAACACTACTACCGCTTAAAGCCACTGCTATGGTTTGCCCCTCAAAAGAAGCGTCTGTGTCTCCTCTTTGTAGAAATATGCAAAATGTTTTTGTAGGTGTTACCATCTCTGAGATATTAGCTTTTTGCCTACAGCATTTTCGATGTTTTTATTTTTTTAAGCTCTTGAAAAATGTGCTTTTTAAACTTGGCAACACTGCCACAGCTTTAAAGCCACTGCTATCTTTAACACCTCAAAAGAAGCTCTGTGTCTCATCTTTGTAGAGATATGCAAAATGTTGCTGTAGGTGTTACCATCTCTGAGATATTAGCTTTTTGCCTACAGCATTTTCGATGTTTTTATTTTTTTAAGCTTTTGAAAAATGTGCATTTGAAGCTTGGCAACACTGCTACAGCTTTAAAGCCACTGCTATGTTTCCGTGTCCGTGTCTCCGATTTCAAGTGACAGGTAAAATATTGCTGTAGGTGGCACCATCTGTGAGATATTAGCTTTTTGCCTACAGCATTTTCGATGTTTTTATTTTTTTAAGCTTTTGAAAAATGTGCATTTTAAGCTTGGCAACACTGCCACAGCTTTAAAGCCACTGCTATGGTTTAGCCCTCAAAAGAAGCGTCCGTGTCTCCTCTTTCCAGTGACGGGCAAAATGTTGCTGTAGGTGTTACCATCTCTGAGATATTAGCAATTCTCCTACAGCATTTTCGATTTTTTTTACGCTTTTGAAAAATGTGCTTTTTAAACTTGGCAAGACTACTACAGCTTAAAGCCACTGCTATGGTTTTCCCCTAAAACGGAACTTCTGTGTCTCCTCTTTGTAGAGATATGCAAAATGTTGCTGTAGGTGTTACCATCTCTGAGATATTAGCATTTTGCCTACAGCATTTTCGATGTTTTTATTTTTTTAAGCTCTTGAAAAATGTGCTTCTTAAACTTGGCAACACTGCCACAGCTTTAAAGCCACTGCTATCTTTTACACCTCAAAAGAAGCTCTGTGTCTCATCTTTGTAGAGATATGCAAAATGTTGCTGTAGGTGTTACCGTGTCTGAGATATTAGCTTTTTTCCTACAGCATTTTCGATGTTTTTATTTTTTTAAGCTTTTGAAAAATGTGCATTTTAAGCTTGGCAACACTGCTACAGCTTTAAAGCCACTGCTATGTTTTGCACCTCAAAAGAAGCTGCTGTGTCTCCTCTTTCAAGTGACGTGCAAAATGTTGCTTTTGGTGTTGCCATCTCTGAGATATTAGCATTTATCCTACAGAATTTTCGATGTTTTTATTTTTTTAAGCTTTTGAAAAATGTGCTTTTTAAACTTGGCAACACTGCTACAGCTTTAAAGCCACTGCTATGCTTTACGTCTTAAAAGAAGCGTCTGTTTCTCCTCTTTCTAGGGATGTGCAAATTGTTTCTGTAGGTTTCACCATCTATGAGATATTAGCATTTTGCCTACAGCATCTTCGATGTTTTTATTTTCTTAAGCTTTTGAAAAATGTGCGTAAACTTGGCAACACTACCACAGCTTAAAGCCACTGCTATGTTTTACAACTCAAAAGAAGCGTCTGTGTCTCCTCTTTGTAGAGATATGCTAAATGTTGCTGTAGGTGTTACCATCTCTGAAATATTAGCATTTTGCCTACAGCATTTTCGATGTTTTTATTTTTTTACGCTTTTGAAAAATGTGCTTTTTAAACTTGGCAACACTGCCACAGCTTTAAAGCCACTGCTATCTTTAACACCTCAAAAGAAGCTCTGTGTCTCCTCTTTGTAGAGATATGCAAAATGTTGCTGTAGGTGTTACCATCTCTGAAATATTAGCTTTTTGCCTACGGCATTTTCGATGTTTTTATTTTTTTAAGCTCTTGAAAAATGGGCTTTTTAAACTTGGCAACACTGCCACAGCTTTAAAGCCACTGCCATGTTTTACACCTCAAAAGAAACGTCCGTGTCTCCTCTTTCCAGTGACGGGCAAAATGTTGCTGTAGGTGTTACCATCTCTGAGATATTAGCAATTTGCCTACAGCATTTTCGATGTTTTTATTTTTTTACGCCTCACCTCAAAAGAAGCGTCCGTGTCTCCTCTTTCAAGTGACGGGCAAAATGTTGCTGTAGGTGTTACCATCTCTGAGATATTAGCATTTTGCCTACAGCATTTTCGATGTTTTTATATTTTTAAGCTCTTGAAAAATGTGCTTTTTAAACTTGGCAACACTGCCACAGCTTTAAAGCCACTGCTATGTTTTACAGCTCAAAAGAAGCTCTGTGTCTCATCTTTGTAGAGATATGCAAAATGTTCCTTTAGGTGTTACCATCTCTGAGATATTAGCTGTTTTGCCTACAGCATTTTCGATGTTTTTATTTTTTTAAGCTTTTGAAAAATGTGCATTTTAAGCTTGGCAACACTGCTACAGCTTTAAAGCCATTGCTATGTTTCCGTGTCCGTGTCTCCGATTTCAAGTGACAGGTAAAATATTGCTGTAGGTGGCACCATCTGTGAGATATTAGCTTTTTGCCTACAGCATTTTCGATGTTTTTCTTTTTTTAAGCTTTTGAAAAATGTGCATATTAAGCTTGGCAACACTGCCACAGCTTTAAAGCCACTGCTATGGATTAGCCGTCAAAAGAAGCGTCCGTGTCTCCTCTTTCAAGTGACGGGCAAAATGTTGCTGTAGGTGTTACCATCTCTGAGATATTAGCAATTTTCATACAGCATTTTCGATGTTTTTATTTTTTTACGCTTTTGAAAAATGTGCTTTTTAAACTTGGCAAGACTACTACAGCTTAAAGCCACTGCTATGGTTTTCCCCTCGAAAGGAGCTTCTGTGTTTCCTCTTTGTAGAGATATGCAAAATGTTGCTGTAGGTGTTACCATCTCTGAGATTAGCATTTTGCCTACAGCATTTTCGATGTTTTTATTTTTTTAAGCTCTTGAAAAATGTGCTTCTTAAACGTGGCAACACTGCCACAGCTTTAAATCCACCGCTATGGTTTTCCCCTCAAAAGGAACTTCTGTGTCTTCTCTTTGTAGAGATATGCAAAATGTTGCTGTAGGTGTTACCATCTCTGAGATATTAGCATTTTGCCTACAGCATTTTCGATGTTTTTATTTTTTGAAGCTTTTGAAAAATGTGCTTTTTAAGCTTGGCAACACTGCTACAGCTTTAAAGCCACTGCTATGTTTTACGTTTCAGAAGAAGCGTCCGTGTCTCCTCTTTCAAGTGACTGGTAAAATATTGCTGTAGGTGGCACCATCTCTCAAATATTAGCATTTTGCCTACAGCATTTTCGATATTTTTATTTTTTTCAACTTTTGAAAAAATGTGCTTTTTAAACTTGGAAACACTGCCACAGCTTTAAAGCCACTGCTATGGTTTAGCCCTCAAAAGAAGCGTCCGTGTCTCCTCTTTCCAGTGACGGGCAAAATGTTGCTGTAGGTGTTACCATCTCTGAGATATTAGCAATTCTCCTACAGCATTTTCGATTTTTTTTACGCTTTTGAAAAATGTGCTTTTTAAACTTGGCAAGACTACTACAGCTTAAAGCCACTGCTATGGTTTTCCCCTAAAACGGAACTTCTGTGTCTCCTCTTTGTAGAGATATGCAAAATGTTGCTGTAGGTGTTACCATCTCTGAGATATTAGCATTTTGCCTACAGCATTTTCGATGTTTTTATTTTTTTAAGCTCTTGAAAAATGTGCTTCTTAAACTTGGCAACACTGCCACAGCTTTAAAGCCACTGCTATCTTTTACACCTCAAAAGAAGCTCTGTGTCTCATCTTTGTAGAGATATGCAAAATGTTGCTGTAGGTGTTACCGTGTCTGAGATATTAGCTTTTTTCCTACAGCATTTTCGATGTTTTTATTTTTTTAAGCTTTTGAAAAATGTGCATTTTAAGCTTGGCAACACTGCTACAGCTTTAAAGCCACTGCTATGTTTTGCACCTCAAAAGAAGCTGCTGTGTCTCCTCTTTCAAGTGACGTGCAAAATGTTGCTTTTGGTGTTGCCATCTCTAAGATATTAGCATTTATCCTACAGAATTTTCGATGTTTTTATTTTTTTAAGCTTTTGAAAAATGTGCTTTTTAAACTTGGCAACACTGCTACAGCTTTAAAGCCACTGCTATGCTTTACGTCTTAAAAGAAGCGTCTGTTTCTCCTCTTTCTAGGGATGTGCAAATTGTTTCTGTAGGTTTCACCATCTATGAGATATTAGCATTTTGCCTACAGCATCTTCGATGTTTTTATTTTCTTAAGCTTTTGAAAAATGTGCGTAAACTTGGCAACACTACCACAGCTTAAAGCCACTGCTATGTTTTACAACTCAAAAGAAGCGTCTGTGTCTCCTCTTTGTAGAGATATGCTAAATGTTGCTGTAGGTGTTACCATCTCTGAAATATTAGCATTTTGCCTACAGCATTTTCGATGTTTTTATTTTTTTACGCTTTTGAAAAATGTGCTTTTTAAACTTGGCAACACTGCCACAGCTTTAAAGCCACTGCTATCTTTAACACCTCAAAAGAAGCTCTGTGTGTCCTCTTTGTAGAGATATGCAAAATGTTGCTGTAGGTGTTACCATCTCTGAAATATTAGCTTTTTGCCTACGGCATTTTCGATGTTTTTATTTTTTTAAGCTCTTGAAAAATGGGCTTTTTAAACTTGGCAACACTGCCACAGCTTTAAAGCCACTGCCATGTTTTACACCTCAAAAGAAACGTCCGTGTCTCCTCTTTCCAGTGACGGGCAAAATGTTGCTGTAGGTGTTACCATCTCTGAGATATTAGCAATTTGCCTACAGCATTTTCGATGTTTTTATTTTTTTACGCCTCACCTCAAAAGAAGCGTCCGTGTCTCCTCTTTCAAGTGACGGGCAAAATGTTGCTGTAGGTGTTACCATCTCTGAGATATTAGCATTTTGCCTACAGCATTTTCGATGTTTTTATATTTTTAAGCTCTTGAAAAATGTGCTTTTTAAACTTGGCAACACTGCCACAGCTTTAAAGCCACTGCTATGTTTTACAGCTCAAAAGAAGCTCTGTGTCTCATCTTTGTAGAGATATGCAAAATGTTCCTTTAGGTGTTACCATCTCTGAGATATTAGCTGTTTTGCCTACAGCATTTTCGATGTTTTTATTTTTTTAAGCTTTTGAAAAATGTGCATTTTAAGCTTGGCAACACTGCTACAGCTTTAAAGCCATTGCTATGTTTCCGTGTCCGTGTCTCCGATTTCAAGTGACAGGTAAAATATTGCTGTAGGTGGCACCATCTGTGAGATATTAGCTTTTTGCCTACAGCATTTTCGATGTTTTTCTTTTTTTAAGCTTTTGAAAAATGTGCATATTAAGCTTGGCAACACTGCCACAGCTTTAAAGCCACTGCTATGGTTTAGCCGTCAAAAGAAGCGTCCGTGTCTCCTCTTTCAAGTGACGGGCAAAATGTTGCTGTAGGTGTTACCATCTCTGAGATATTAGCAATTTTCATACAGCATTTTCGATGTTTTTATTTTTTTACGCTTTTGAAAAATGTGCTTTTTAAACTTGGCAAGACTACTACAGCTTAAAGCCACTGCTATGGTTTTCCCCTCGAAAGGAGCTTCTGTGTTTCCTCTTTGTAGAGATATGCAAAATGTTGCTGTAGGTGTTACCATCTCTGAGATTAGCATTTTGCCTACAGCATTTTCGATGTTTTTATTTTTTTAAGCTCTTGAAAAATGTGCTTCTTAAACGTGGCAACACTGCCACAGCTTTAAATCCACCGCTATGGTTTTCCCCTCAAAAGGAACTTCTGTGTCTTCTCTTTGTAGAGATATGCAAAATGTTGCTGTAGGTGTTACCATCTCTGAGATATTAGCATTTTGCCTACAGCATTTTCGATGTTTTTATTTTTTGAAGCTTTTGAAAAATGTGCTTTTTAAGCTTGGCAACACTGCTACAGCTTTAAAGCCACTGCTATGTTTTACGTTTCAGAAGAAGCGTCCGTGTCTCCTCTTTCAAGTGACTGGTAAAATATTGCTGTAGGTGGCACCATCTCTCAAATATTAGCATTTTGCCTACAGCATTTTCGATATTTTTATTTTTTTCAACTTTTGAAAAAATGTGCTTTTTAAACTTGGAAACACTGCCACAGCTTTAAAGCCACTGCTATCTTTTACACCACAAAAGAAGCGTCCGTGTCTCCTGTATGAGATATTAGCATTTTGCCTACAGCATTTTCGATGTTTTTATTTTTTTAAGCTTTTGAAAAATGTGCTTCTTAAGCTTGGCAACACTGCCACAGCTTTAAAGCCACTGCTATGTTTTACACCTCAAAAGATGCTCTGTGTCTCATCTTTGTAGAGATATGCAAAAATTGTTTGTAGGTGTTACCATCTCTGAGATATTAGCTTTTTGCCTGCAGCATTTTCGATGTTTTTATTTTTTTACGCTTTTGAAAAATGTGCTTTTTAAACTTGGCAACACTACTACAGCTTAAAGCCACTGCTATGGTTTGCCCATCAAAAGAAGCGTCTGTGTCTCCTCTTTGTAGACATATGCAAAATGTTTTTGTAGGTGTTGCCATCTCTGAGATATTAGCTTTTTGCCTACAGCATTTTCGATGTTTTTATTTTTTTAAGCTCTTGAAAAATGTGCTTTTTAAACTTGGCAACACTGCCACAGCTTTAAAACCACTGCTATGTTTTACACCTCAAAAGAAGCTCTGTGTCTCCTCTTTGTAGAGATATGCAAAATGTTGCTGTAGGTGTTACCATCTCTGAAATATTAGCGTTTTGCCTACGGCATTTTCGATGTTTTTATTTTTTTAAGCTCTTGAAAAATGGGCTTTTTAAACTTGGCAACACTACTACCGCTTAAAGCCACTGCTATGGTTTGCCCCTCAAAAGAAGCGTCTGTGTCTCCTCTTTGTAGACATATGCAAAATGTTTTTGTAGGTGTTACCATCTCTGAGATATTAGCTTTTTTCCTACAGCATTTTCGATGTTTTTATTTTTTTAAGCTCTTGAAAAATGTGCTTCTTAAACTTGGCAACACTGCCACAGCTTTAAAGCCAATGCTATGTTTTACACCTCAAAAGAAGCGTCTGTGTCTCCTCTTTGTAGACATATGCAAAATGTTTTTGTAGGTGTTACCATCTCTGAGATATTAGCTTTTTGCCTACAGCATTTTCGATGTTTTTATTTTTTGAAGCTTTTGAAAAATGTGCTTTTTAAGCTTGGCAACACTGCTACAGCTTTAAAGCCACTGCTATGTTTTACATTTCAGAAGAAGCGTCCGTGTCTCCTCTTTCAAGTGACTGGTAAAATATTGCTGTAGGTGGCACCATCTCTCAAATATTAGCATTTTGCCTACAGCATTTTCGATATTTTTATTTTTTTCAACTTTTGAAAAAATGTGCTTTTTAAACTTGGCAACACTGCCACAGATTTAAAGCCACTGCTATGTTTTACACCTCAAAAGAAGCGTCTGTGTCTCCTCTTTGTAGGCATATGCAAAATGTTTTTGTAGGTGTTACCATCTCTGAGATATTAGCTTTTTGCCTACAGCATTTCCGATGTTTTTATTTTTTGAAGCTTTTGAAAAATGTGCTTTTTAAGCTTGGCAACACTGCTACAGCTTTAAAGCCACTGCTATGGTTTGCCCCTCAAAAGAAGCGTCTGTGTCTCCTCTTTGTAGACATATGCAAAATGTTTTTGTAGGTGTTACCATCTCTGAGATATTAGCTTTTTGCCTACAGAATTTTCGATGTTTTTATTTTTTTAAGCTTTTGAAAAATGTGCTTTTTAAACTTGGCAAAACTGCTACAGCTTTAAAGCCACTGCTATCTTTTACATCTCAAAAGAAGCTCTGTGTCTCCTCTTTTTAGGGATGTGCAAATTGTTTCTGTAGGTGTCACCATCTATGAGATACTAGCATTTTGCCTACAGCACCTTCGATGTTTTTATTTTTTTAAGCTTTTGAAAAGTGTGCTTTTTAAACTTGGCAACACTACTACAGCTTAAAGCCACTGCTATGGTTTTCCCCTCAAAAGGAACTTCTGTGTCTCCTCTTTCAAGTGACGTGTAAAATGTTGCTGTTGGTGTTACCATCTCTGAGATATTAGCATTTATCCTACAGCATTTTCGATGTTTTTATTTTTTTAAGCTTTTGAAAAATGTGCTTTTTAAACTTGGCAAAACTGCTACAGCTTTAAAGCCACTGCTATCTTTTACATCTCAAAAGAAGCTCTGTGTCTCCTCTTTCTAGGGATGTGCAAATTGTTTCTGTAGGTGTCACCATCTATGAGATACTAGCATTTTGCCTACAGCATTTTCGATGTTTTTATTTTCTTAAGCTTTTGAAAAATGTGCGTAAACTTGGCAACACTACCACAGCTTAAAGCCACTGCTATGTTTTACCCATCAAAAGAAGCGCCTGTGTCTCCTCTTTCCAGTGACGGGCAAAATGTTGCTGTAGGTGTTACCATCTCTGAGATATTAGCATTTTGCCTACAGCATTTTCGATGTTTTTATTTTTTTACGCTTTTGAAAAGTGTGCTTTTTAAACTTGGCAACACTACTACAGCTTAAAGCCACTGCTATGGTTTTCCCCTCAAAAGGAACTTCTGTGTCTCCTCTTTGTAGAGATATGCAAAATGTTGCTGTAGGTGTTACCATCTCTGAGATATTAGCATTTTTCCTCCAGCATTTTCGATGTTTTTATTTTTTTAAGCTCTTGAAAAATGTGCTTCTTAAACTTGGCAACACTGCCACAGCTTTAAATCCAATGCTATCTTTTATACCTCAAAAGAAGCGTCCGTGTCTCCTTTTTGTAGACATATGCAAAATGTTGCTGTAGGTGCTACCATCTCTGAGATATTAGCTTTTTGCCTACAGAATTTTCGATGTTTTTATTTTTTTAAGCTTTTGAAAAATGTGCTTTTTAAACTTGGCAACACTGCTACAACTTTAAAGCCACTGCTATGTTTTACCCATCAAAAGAAGCGCCTGTGTCTCCTCTTTCCAGTGACGGGCAAAATGTTGCTGTTGGTGTTACCATCTCTGAGATATTAGCATTTATCCTACAGCATTTTCGATGTTTTTATTTTCTTAAGCTTTTGAAAAATGTGCGTAAACTTGGCAACACTACCACAGCTTAAAGCCACTGCTATGTTTTACCCATCAAAAGAAGCGCCTGTGTCTCCTCTTTCCAGTGACGGGCAAAATGTTGCTGTTGGTGTTACCATCTCTGAGATATTAGCATTTATCCTACAGCATTTTCGATGTTTTTATTTTCTTAAGCTTTTGAAAAATGTGCGTAAACTTGGCAACACTACCACAGCTTAAAGCCACTGCTATGTTTTACCCATCAAAAGAAGCGCCTGTGTCTCCTCTTTCCAGTGACGGGCAAAATGTTGCTGTTGGTGTCACCATCTCTGAGATATTAGCATTTATCCTACAGCATTTTCGATGTTTTTATTTTCTTAAGCTTTTGAAAAATGTGCGTAAACTTGGCAACACTACCACAGCTTAAAGCCACTGCTATGTTTTACCCATCAAAAGAAGCGCCTGTGTCTCCTTTTTGTAGAGATATGCAAAATGTTGCTGTGGGTGTTACCATCTCTGAGATATTAGCATTTTGCCTACAGCATTTTCGATGTTTTTATTTTTTTACGCTTTTGAAAAATGTGCTTTTTAAACTTGGCAACACTACTACAGCTGAAAGCCACTGCTATGGTTTTCCCCTCAAAAGGAACTTCTGTGTCTCCTCTTTGTAGAGATATGCAAAATGTTGCTGTAGGTGTTACCATCTCTGAGATATTAGCATTTTGCCTACAGCATTTTCGATGTTTTTATTTTTTTAAGCTCTTGAAAAATGTGCTTCTTAAACTTGGCAACACTGCCACAGCTTTAAATCCACTGCTATCTTTTACACCTCAAAAGAAGCTCTGTGTCTCCTCTTTGTAGAGATATGCAAAATGTTGCTGTAGGTGTTACCATCTCTGAGATATTAGCTTTTTGCTCACAGCATTTTCGATATTTTTATTTTTTTCAACTTTTGAAAAATGTGCTTTTTAAACTTGGCAACACTGCCACAGCTTTAAAGCCACTGCTATCTTTTACACCTCAAGAGAAGCTCTGTGTCTCATCTTTGTAGAGATATGTAAAATCTTGCTGTAGGTGTTACCATCTCTGAGATATAAGCTTTTTGCCTACAGCAATTTCGATGTTTTTATTTTTTTAAGCTTTTGAAAAATGTGCATTTTGAGCTTGGCAACACTGCTACAGCTTTAAAGCCACTGCTATGTTTTACCCATCAAAAGAAGCGCCTGTGTCTCCTCTTTCTAGAGATGTGCAAATTGTTTCTGTAGGTGTCACCATCTATGAGATATTAGCATTTTGCCTACAGCATCTTCAATGTTTTTATTTTCTTAAGCTTTCGAAAAATGTGCGTAAACTTGGCAACACTACCACAGCTTAAAGCCACTGCTATGTTTTACCCATAAAAAGAAGCGCCTGTGTCTCCTCTTGCAAGTGACGTGTAAAATGTTGCTGTTGGTGTTACCATCTCTGAGATATTAGCATTTATCCTACAGCATTTTCGATGTTTTTATTTTTTTAAGCTTTTGAAAAATGTGCTTTTTAAACTTGGCAAAACTGCTACAGCTTTAAAGCCACTGCTATCTTTTACATCTCAAAAGAAGATCTGTGTCTCATCTTTGTAGAGATATGCAAAATGTTGCTGTAGGTGTTACCATATCTGAGATATTAGCTTTTTGCCTACAGCATTTTCGATGTTTTTATTTTCTTAAGCTTTTGAAAAATGTGCGTAAACTTGGCAACACTACCACAGCTTAAAGCCACTGCTATGTTTTACCCATCAAAAGAAGCGCCTGTGTCTCCTCTTTCAAGTGACGTGTAAAATGTTGCTGTTGGTGTTACCATCTCTGAGATATTAGCATTTATCCTACAGCATTTTCGATGTTTTTATTTTTTTAAGCTTTTGAAAAATGTGCTTTTTAAACTTGGCAAAACAGCTACAGCTTTAAAGCCACTGCTATGCTTTATGTCTTAAAAGAAGCGTCTGTGTCTCCTCTTTCTATGGATGTGTAAATTGTTTCTGCAGATGTCACCATCTATGAGATATTAGCATTTTGCCTACAGCATTTTCGATGTTTTTATTTTTTTAAGCTTTTGAAAAATGTGCTTTTTAAACTTGGCAAAACTGCTACAGCTTTAAAGCCACTGCTATCTTTTACATCTCAAAAGAAGCTCTGTGTCTCCTCTTTCTAGGGATGTGCAAATTGTTTCTGTGTCACCATCTCTGAGATATTAGCATTTTGCCTACAGCATTTTCGATGTTTTTATTTTTTTACGCTTTTGAAAAGTGTGCTTTTTAAACTTGGCAACACTACTACAGCAACATTTTACACGTCACTTGCTAATATCTATGAGATATTAGCATTTTGCCTACAGCATTTTCGATGTTTTTATTTTTTTAAGCTTTTGAAAAATGTGCTTTTTAAACTTGGCAACACTGCTACACCTTTAAAGCCACTGCTATGTTTTACCCATCAAAAGAAGCGCCTGTGTCTCCTCTTTCAAGTGACGTGTAAAATGTTGCTGTTGGTGTTACCATCTCTGAGATATTAGCATTTATCCTACAGCATTTTCGATGTTTTTATTTTTTTAAGCTTTTGAAAAATGTGCTTTTTAAACTTGGCAAAACTGCTACAGCTTTAAAGCCACTGCTATCTTTTACATCTCAAAAGAAGCTCTGTGTCTCCTCTTTCTAGGGATGTGCAAATTGTTTCTGTAGGTGTCACCATCTATGAGATATTAGCATTTTGCCTACAGCATTTTCGATATTTTTATTTTTTTAAGCTTTTGAAAAATGTGCTTTTTAAACTTGGCAACACTGCTACAACTTTAAAGCCACTGCTATGTTTTACCCATCAAAAGAAGCGCCTATGTCTCCTCTTTCCAGTGACGGGCAAAATGTTGCTGTTGGTGTTACCATCTCTGAGATATTAGCATTTATCCTACAGCATTTTCGATGTTTTTATTTTCTTAAGCTTTTGAAAAATGTGCGTAAACTTGGCAACACTACCACAGCTTAAAGCCACTGCTATGTTTTACCCATCAAAAGAAGCGCCTGTGTCTCCTCTTTCCAGTGACGGGCAAAATGTTGCTGTTGGTGTTACCATCTCTGAGATATTAGCATTTATCCTACAGCATTTTCGATGTTTTTATTTTCTTAAGCTTTTGAAAAATGTGCGTAAACTTGGCAACACTACCACAGCTTAAAGCCACTGCTATGTTTTACCCATCAAAAGAAGCGCCTGTGTCTCCTCTTTCCAGTGACGGGCAAAATGTTGCTGTTGGTGTCACCATCTCTGAGATATTAGCATTTATCCTACAGCATTTTCGATGTTTTTATTTTCTTAAGCTTTTGAAAAATGTGCGTAAACTTGGCAACACTACCACAGCTTAAAGCCACTGCTATGTTTTACCCATCAAAAGAAGCGCCTGTGTCTCCTTTTTGTAGAGATATGCAAAATGTTGCTGTGGGTGTTACCATCTCTGAGATATTAGCATTTTGCCTACAGCATTTTCGATGTTTTTATTTTTTTACGCTTTTGAAAAATGTGCTTTTTAAACTTGGCAACACTGCCACAGCTTTAAGGCCACTGTCATGTTTTACCCCTTAAAAGAAGCGTCCGTGTCTCCTCTTTGTAGAGATATGCAAATTGTTTCTGTAGGTGTCACCATCTATGAGATACTAGCATTTTGCCTACAGCATTTTCGATGTTTTTATTTTCTTAAGCTTTTGAAAAATGTGCGTAAACTTGGCAACACTACCACAGCTTAAAGCCACTGCTATGTTTTACCCATCAAAAGAAGCGAGTGTGTCTCCTCTTTCCAGTGACGGGCAAAATGTTGCTGTAGGTGTTACCATCTCTGAGATATTAGCATTTTGCCTACAGCATTTTCGATGTTTTTATTTTTTTACGCTTTTGAAAAGTGTGCTTTTTAAACTTGGCAACACTACTACAGCTTAAAGCCACTGCTATGGTTTTCCCCTCAAAAGGAACTTCTGTGTCTCCTCTTTGTAGAGATATGCAAAATGTTGCTGTAGGTGTTACCATCTCTGAGATATTAGCATTTTTCCTCCAGCATTTTCGATGTTTTTATTTTTTTAAGCTCTTGAAAAATGTGCTTCTTAAACTTGGCAACACTGCCACAGCTTTAAATCCAATGCTATCTTTTATACCTCAAAAGAAGCTCTGTGTCTCCTCTTTGTAGAGATATGCAAAATGTTGCTGTAGGTGTTACCATCTCTGAGATATTAGCTTTTTTCTTACAGCCTTTTCGATATTTTTATTTTTTTCAACTTTTGAAAAATGTGCTTCTTAAACTTGGCAACACTGCCACAGCTTTTAAGCCACTGCTATCTTTTACATCTCAAAAGAAGCTCTGTGTCTCATCTTTGTAGAGATATGCAAAATGTTGCTGTAGGTGTTACCATCTCTGAGATATTAGCATTTTGCCTACAGCATTTTCGATGTTTTTATTTTTTTAAGCTTTTGAAAAATGTGCATTTTAAACTTGGCAACACTGCTACAGCTTTAAAGCCACTGCTATGTTTTACCTTTCAAAAGAAGCGCCTGTGTCTCCTCTTTCAAGTGACGTGTAAAATGTTGCTGTTGGTATTACCATCTCTGAGATATTAGCATTTATCCTACAGCATTTTCGATGTTTTTATTTTTTTAAGCTTTTGAAAAATGTGCTTTTTAAACTTGGCAAAACTGCTACAGCTTTAAAGCCACTGCTATCTTTTACATCTCAAAAGAAGCTCTGTGTCTCCTCTTTCTAGGGATGTGCAAAATGTTGCTGTAGGTGTTACCATCTCTGAGATATTAGCTTTTTTCTTACAGCCTTTTCGATATTTTTATTTTTTTCAACTTTTGAAAAATGTGCTTCTTAAACTTGGCAACACTGCCACAGCTTTTAAGCCACTGCTATCTTTTACATCTCAAAAGAAGCTCTGTGTCTCCTTTTTGTAGACATATGCAAAATGGTGCTGTAGGTGATACCATCTCTGAGATATTAGCTTTTTGCCTACAGAATTTTCGATGTTTTTATTTTTGTAAGCTTTTGAAAAATGTGCTTTTTAAACTTGGCAAAACTGCTACAGCTTTAAAGCCACTGCTATCTTTTACATCTCAAAAGAAGCTCTGTGTCTCCTCTTTTTAGGGATGTGCAAATTGTTTCTGTAGGTGTCACCACCTATGAGATACTAGCATTTTGCCTACAGCACCTTCGATGTTTTTATTTTTTTAAGCTTTTGAAAAGTGTGCTTTTTAAACTTGGCAACACTACTACAGCTTAAAGCCACTGCTATGGTTTTCCCCTCAAAAGGAACTTCTGTGTCTCCTCTTTCAAGTGACGTGTAAAATGTTGCTGTTGGTGTTACCATCTCTGAGATATTAGCATTTATCCTACAGCATTTTCGATGTTTTTATTTTTTTAAGCTTTTGAAAAATGTGCTTTTTAAACTTGGCAAAACTGCTACAGCTTTAAAGCCACTGCTATCTTTTACATCTCAAAAGAAGCTCTGTGTCTCCTCTTTCTAGGGATGTGCAAATTGTTTCTGTAGGTGTCACCATCTATGAGATACTAGCATTTTGCCTACAGCATTTTCGATGTTTTTATTTTCTTAAGCTTTTGAAAAATGTGCGTAAACTTGGCAACACTACCACAGCTTAAAGCCACTGCTATGTTTTACCCATCAAAAGAAGCGCCTGTGTCTCCTCTTTCCAGTGACGGGCAAAATGTTGCTGTAGGTGTTACCATCTCTGAGATATTAGCATTTTGCCTCCAGCATTTTCGATGTTTTTATTTTTTTAAGCTCTTGAAAAATGTGCTTCTTAAACTTGGCAACACTGCCACAGCTTTAAATCCAATGCTATCTTTTATACCTCAAAAGAAGCTCTGTGTCTCCTCTTTGTAGAGATATGCAAAATGTTGCTGTAGGTGTTACCATCTCTGAGATATTAGCTTTTTTCTTACAGCCTTTTCGATATTTTTATTTTTTTCAACTTTTGAAAAATGTGCTTCTTAAACTTGGCAACACTGCCACAGCTTTTAAGCCACTGCTATCTTTTACATCTCAAAAGAAGCTCTGTGTCTCATCTTTGTAGAGATATGCAAAATGTTGCTGTAGGTGTTACCATCTCTGAGATATTAGCTTTTTGCCTACAGCATTTTCGATGTTTTTATTTTTTTAAGCTTTTGAAAAATGTGCATTTTAAACTTGGCAACACTGCTACAGCTTTAAAGCCACTGCTATGTTTTACATTTCAAAAGAAGCGCCTGTGTCTCCCCTTTCAAGTGACGTGTAAAATGTTGCTGTTGGTGTTACCATCTCTGAGATATTAGCATTTATCCTACAGAATTTTCGATGTTTTTATTTTTTTAAGCTTTTGAAAAATGTGCTTTTTAAACTTGGCAACAATGCTACAGCTTTAAGGCCACTGCTATGCTTTACGTCTTAAAAGAAGCGTCTGTGTCTCCTCTTTCTAGGGATGTGCAAATTGTTTCTGTACGTGTCACCATCTATGAGATATTAGCATTTTGCCTACAGCATCTTCGATGTTTTTATTTTCTTAAGCTTTTGAAAAATGTGCGTAAACTTGGCAACACTACCACAGCTTAAAGCCACTGCTATGTTTTACACCTCAAAAGAAGCGTCTGTATCTCCTCTTTGTAGAGATATGCAAAATGTTGCTGTAGGTGTTACCATCTCTGAAATATTAGCAATTTGCCTACAGCATTTTCGATGTTTTTATTTTTTTACGCTTTTGAAAAATGTGCTTTTTAAACTTGGCAACACTACTACAGCTTAAAGCCACTGCTATGGTTTTCCCCTCAAAAGGAACTTCTGTGTCTCCTCTTCGTAGAGATATGCAAAATGTTGCTGTAGGTGTTACCATCTCTGAGATATTGGCATTTTGCCTACAGCATCTTCGATGTTTTTATTTTCTTAAGCTTTTGAAAAATGTGCGTAAACTTGGCAACACTACCACAGCTTAAAGCCACTGCTATGTTTTACACATCAAAAGAAGCGTCTGTGTCTCCTCTTTGTAGAGATATGCAAAATGTTGCTGTAGGTGTTACCATCTCTGAAATATTATCATTTTGCCTACAGCATTTTCGATGTTTTTATTTTTTTAAGCTCTTGAAAAATGGGCTTTTTAAACTTGGCAACACTGCCACAGCTTTAAAGCCACTGCTATGTTTTACACCTCAAAAGAAACATCCGTGTCTCCTCTTTCCAGTGACGGACAAAATGTTGCTGTAGGTGTTACCATCTCTGAGATATTAGCATTTTGCCTCCAGCATTTTCGATGTTTTTATTTTTTTAAGCTCTTGAAAAATGTGCTTCTTAAACTTGGCAACACTGCCACAGCTTTAAATCCAATGCTATCTTTTATACCTCAAAAGAAGCTCTGTGTCTCCTCTTTGTAGAGATATGCAAAATGTTGCTGTAGGTGTTACCATCTCTGAGATATTAGCATTTTTCCTCCAGCATTTTCGATGTTTTTATTTTTTTAAGCTCTTGAAAAATGTGCTTCTTAAACTTGGCAACACTGCCACAGCTTTAAATCCAATGCTATCTTTTATACCTCAAAAGAAGCTCTGTGTCTCCTCTTTGTAGAGATATGCAAAATGTTGCTGTAGGTGTTACCATCTCTGAGATATTAGCTTTTTTCTTACAGCCTTTTCGATATTTTTATTTTTTTCAACTTTTGAAAAATGTGCTTCTTAAACTTGGCAACACTGCCACAGCTTTTAAGCCACTGCTATCTTTTACATCTCAAAAGAAGCTCTGTGTCTCATCTTTGTAGAGATATGCAAAATGTTGCTGTAGGTGTTACCATCTCTGAGATATTAGCATTTTGCCTACAGCATTTTCGATGTTTTTATTTTTTTAAGCTTTTGAAAAATGTGCATTTTAAACTTGGCAACACTGCTACAGCTTTAAAGCCACTGCTATGTTTTACCTTTCAAAAGAAGCGCCTGTGTCTCCTCTTTCAAGTGACGTGTAAAATGTTGCTGTTGGTATTACCATCTCTGAGATATTAGCATTTATCCTACAGCATTTTCGATGTTTTTATTTTTTTAAGCTTTTGAAAAATGTGCTTTTTAAACTTGGCAAAACTGCTACAGCTTTAAAGCCACTGCTATCTTTTACATCTCAAAAGAAGCTCTGTGTCTCCTCTTTCTAGGGATGTGCAAATTGTTTCTGTAGGTGTCACCATCTATGAGATACTAGCATTTTGCCTACAGCATTTTCGATGTTTTTATTTTCTTAAGCTTTTGAAAAATGTGCGTAAACTTGGCAACACTACCACAGCTTAAAGCCACTGCTATGTTTTACCCATCAAAAGAAGCGCCTGTGTCTCCTCTTTCCAGTGACGGGCAAAATGTTGCTGTAGGTGTTACCATCTCTGAGATATTAGCATTTTGCCTCCAGCATTTTCGATGTTTTTATTTTTTTAAGCTCTTGAAAAATGTGCTTCTTAAACTTGGCAACACTGCCACAGCTTTAAATCCAATGCTATCTTTTATACCTCAAAAGAAGCTCTGTGTCTCCTCTTTGTAGAGATATGCAAAATGTTGCTGTAGGTGTTACCATCTCTGAGATATTAGCTTTTTTCTTACAGCCTTTTCGATATTTTTATTTTTTTCAACTTTTGAAAAATGTGCTTCTTAAACTTGGCAACACTGCCACAGCTTTTAAGCCACTGCTATCTTTTACATCTCAAAAGAAGCTCTGTGTCTCATCTTTGTAGAGATATGCAAAATGTTGCTGTAGGTGTTACCATCTCTGAGATATTAGCTTTTTGCCTACAGCATTTTCGATGTTTTTATTTTTTTAAGCTTTTGAAAAATGTGCATTTTAAACTTGGCAACACTGCTACAGCTTTAAAGCCACTGCTATGTTTTACATTTCAAAAGAAGCGCCTGTGTCTCCCCTTTCAAGTGACGTGTAAAATGTTGCTGTTGGTGTTACCATCTCTGAGATATTAGCATTTATCCTACAGAATTTTCGATGTTTTTATTTTTTTAAGCTTTTGAAAAATGTGCTTTTTAAACTTGGCAACAATGCTACAGCTTTAAGACCACTGCTATGGTTTTCCCCTCAAAAGGAACTTCTGTGTCTCCTCTTCGTAGAGATATGCAAAATGTTGCTGTAGGTGTTACCATCTCTGAGATATTGGCATTTTGCCTACAGCATCTTCGATGTTTTTATTTTCTTAAGCTTTTGAAAAATGTGCGTAAACTTGGCAACACTACCACAGCTTAAAGCCACTGCTATGTTTTACACCTCAAAAGAAGCGTCTGTATCTCCTCTTTGTAGAGATATGCAAAATGTTGCTGTAGGTGTTACCATCTCTGAAATATTAGCAATTTGCCTACAGCATTTTCGATGTTTTTATTTTTTTACGCTTTTGAAAAATGTGCTTTTTAAACTTGGCAACACTACTACAGCTTAAAGCCACTGCTATGGTTTTCCCCTCAAAAGGAACTTCTGTGTCTCCTCTTCGTAGAGATATGCAAAATTTTGCTGTAGGTGTTACCATCTCTGAGATATTGGCATTTTGCCTACAGCATCTTCGATGTTTTTATTTTCTTAAGCTTTTGAAAAATGTGCGTAAACTTGGCAACACTACCACAGCTTAAAGCCACTGCTATGTTTTACACATCAAAAGAAGCGTCTGTGTCTCCTCTTTGTAGAGATATGCAAAATGTTGCTGTAGGTGTTACCATCTCTGAAATATTATCATTTTGCCTACAGCATTTTCGATGTTTTTATTTTTTAAACTCTTGAAAAATGGGCTTTTTAAACTTGGCAACACTGCCACAGCTTTAAAGCCACTGCTATGTTTTACACCTCAAAAGAAACGTCCGTGTCTCCTCTTTCCAGTGACGGACAAAATGTTGCTGTAGGTGTTACCATCTCTGAGATATTAGCATTTTGCCTCCAGCATTTTCGATGTTTTTATTTTTTTAAGCTCTTGAAAAATGTGCTTCTTAAACTTGGCAACACTGCCACAGCTTTAAATCCAATGCTATCTTTTATACCTCAAAAGAAGCTCTGTGTCTCCTCTTTGTAGAGATATGCAAAATGTTGCTGTAGGTGTTACCATCTCTGAGATATTAGCTTTTTTCTTACAGCCTTTTCGATATTTTTATTTTTTTCAACTTTTGAAAAATGTGCTTCTTAAACTTGGCAACACTGCCACAGCTTTTAAGCCACTGCTATCTTTTACATCTCAAAAGAAGCTCTGTATCTCATCTTTGTAGAGATATGCAAAATGTTGCTGTAGGTGTTACCATCTCTGAAATATTAGCAATTTGCCTACAGCATTTTCGATGTTTTTATTTTTTTACGCTTTTGAAAAATGTGCTTTTTAAACTTGGCAACACTACTACAGCTTAAAGCCACTGCTATGTTTTACACCTCAAAAGAAACGTCCGTGTCTCCTCTTTCCAGTGACGGACAAAATGTTGCTGTAGGTGTTACCATCTCTGAGATATTAGCATTTTGCCTACAGCATTTTCGATGTTTTTATTTTTTTACGCTTTTGAAAAGTGTGCTTTTTAAACTTGGCAACACTGCTACAGCTTTAAAGCCACTGCTATGTTTTACCTTTCAAAAGAAGCGCCTGTGTCACCTCTTTCAAGTGACGTGTAAAATGTTGCTGTTGGTATTACCATCTCTGAGATATTAGCATTTATCCTACAGCATTTTCGATGTTTTTATTTTTTTAAGCTTTTGAAAAATGTGCTTTTTAAACTTGGCAACACTGCTACAGCTTTAAAGCCACTGCTATGTTTTACCTTTCAAAAGAAGCGCCTGTGTCTCCCCTTTCAAGTGACGTGTAAAATGTTGCTGTAGGTGTTACCATCTCTGAGATATTAGCTTTTTGCCTCCAGCATTTTCGATGTTTTTATTTTTTTAAGCTCTTGAAAAATGTGCTCCTTAAACTTGGCAACACTGCCACAGCTTTAAATCCAATGCTATCTTTTATACCTCAAAAGAAGCTCTGTGTCTCCTCTTTGTAGAGATATGCAAAATGTTGCTGTAGGTGTTACCATCTCTGAGATATTAGCTTTTTTCTTACAGCCTTTTCGATATTTTTATTTTTTTCAACTTTTGAAAAATGTGCTTCTTAAACTTGGCAACACTGCCACAGCTTTTAAGCCACTGCTATCTTTTACATCTCAAAAGAAGCTCTGTATCTCATCTTTGTAGAGATATGCAAAATGTTGCTGTAGGTGTTACCATCTCTGAGATATTAGCTTTTTGCCTACAGCATCTTCGATGTTTTTATTTTCTTAAGCTTTTGAAAAATGTGCGTAAACTTGGCAACACTACCACAGCTTAAAGCCACTGCTATGTTTTACCCATCAAAAGAAGCGCCTGTGTCTCCTCTTTCAAGTGACGTGTAAAATGTTGCTGTTGGTGTTACCATCTCTGAGATATTAGCATTTATCCTACAGCATTTTCGATGTTTTTATTTTTTTAAGCTTTTGAAAAATGTGCTTTTTAAACTTGGCAAAACAGCTACAGCTTTAAAGCCACTGCTATGCTTTATGTCTTACAAGAAGCGTCTGTGTCTCCTCTTTCCAGTGACGGACAAAATGTTGCTGTAGGTGTTACCATCTCTGAGATATTAGCAATTTGCCTACAGCATTTTCGATGTTTTTATTTTTTTAAGCTCTTGAAAAATGGGCTTTTTAAACTTGGCAACACTGCCACAGCTTTAAAGCCACTGCTATGTTTTACACCTCAAAAGAAACGTCCGTGTCTCCTCTTTCCAGTGACGGACAAAATGTTGCTGTAGGTGTTACCATCTCTGAAATATTATCATTTTGCCTACAGCATTTTCGATGTTTTTATTTTTTTAAGCTCTTGAAAAATGGGCTTTTTAAACTTGGCAACACTGCCACAGCTTTAAAGCCACTGCTATGTTTTACACCTCAAAAGAAACGTCCGTGTCTCCTCTTTCCAGTGACGGACAAAATGTTGCTGTATGTGTTACCATCTCTGAGATATTAGCAATTTGCCTACAGTATTTTCGATGTTTTTATTTTTTTACGCTTTTGAAAAATGTGCTTTTTAAACTTGGCAACACTACTACAGCTTAAAGCCACTGCTATGGTTTTCCCCTCAAAAGGAACTTCTGTGTCTCCTCTTTGTAGAGATATGCAAAATGTTGCTGTAAATATTTTTATATAATTCAGTTGTAAATTTGGGAACTTTAATGATGAAGATTATATTGCTTTTATATAAAGCTAAACTGAGGTTCAATTCTTTTAAGTTATTTATATTAATTCCGTATTTATTTATTTCTTCCGTAGTTAAAATATCTCTACTTAGTACTCCTAACCTTGAAGTCATTACTATTTCTTTTATTTTTTCTATATCCTCATGTAAATAGTCGAGGTTTTCTGTCAACTTTATTTCATACTGTATTTTAGCTATATCTTTTTCGTAGTTATAACTGTCTATAAATGTGTTAATTCGCTTTATTATGTTCTTGGTTTCATTATTCAATGTTTCAGTTAATATTTTTATTTGTTTGTAAAATTTATCGTTAATTATTATTTGATTATTTAAATTTGAAATTTCGTTATTGCTGTTTGTTTCAATTATTTCTAAACGTTCTTTGATACGTTTATAGATTAATTCATTTTTGATTTTATTAAAGTGTACATCAATATATATATAATATATATAATTCGAGAGATAATCGAATCAGACCACCATTGTCGGGTCTCTTTTCGTCTCTCTACCACTGTAAATTTTACTCAGAGAGACTCTCTGGATTTCTCCACAGTTCTTCTCTGGGCTCAATTCCTAGTGTTAACGCTAGCATCTGTTTATGGGAGATCCGTTTCATCGACTGGGTCTCGACCCATTGATGTCCCAAGATCCTCATTCTTCTGCCAGCCAATGCCGGGCATTGACACAGTATATGTGCCGCTGTCTCAGATTCCTCCAGGCATAGTCTACAAGTATCGTCCTCTATAAGGCCCATTTTCCTTAAGTGATACCTGAAATTACCATGTCCTGTAGACAAAGCCACCACCCATTTGAATGTTCCTCGACTCATGCTTAGAACTCTTCTTTGAGTGGAGCAGGTCGGCCACTTTATTGCCATTTTAGCTTGTCTACATTGTTCCACGGTTGACCACCTTCTCAGGTGTTCTGCCGTGATCCATTTGTGGACAAGCTGTTCAACCATTCCTCTGCCAATTGAAGAGAATGGTTCTGGTCCCAGCAACTTTTCAGTTGACCCCTGTTTTGCAAGGGAGTCCGCCTTTTCATTGCCTTCGATCCCTATGTGTCCTCGTACCCAAGTCAGTGTTACGTCATTTTTAGATGAACACTTATTGAGTTTAAGTACGCATTCCAGTGCCAGTGATGTTGTGATGTTTGTTTGTTCCATGCATCTGATCACCGCCTGATTGTCCAGTGCTATGAGGATATTTCTTCCTTCCACCTGACACTCAAGCAAGTAGTCCAACGCATAAAGCAAGGCAATCATCCCAGCCTGGTATACTGAAGTGTATTTCCCGAGGCTAATGTGACGGGCAAGTTCCAGCTCTTCTGAATAGATACCAGCCCCCGCCCCGCCATCCATCATGGATCCATCCGTGAAAATCACTATTTCACCATTTCTTTTTTCTGGAAGTAATCCGTTCTCAATACGAGTTTTGTGATTTCTTTCCATAATACGCACCCTTGTTATTCGATCCATAGGCATGTTTAGCTCCCTAATCTCGTCTTTAACAAGTTGCAGGATCTTCCTATGTCCATAGATCGTACCACGATGGTGCCATTTCGCATCTCGATGCAAGCGAAGTGCCGTTTGGGCCGCTGTTTTCTTAATAAATAAGTCCAGCGGTAATATCCCCATGATGACTTCCAATGCGCATGTTGGGGTTGTACGTATTGCACCTGTAATTCCCATACATGCTAAACGCTGAACCCTATCCAGGTGCTTCCTCACAGTTTTCTGAGAGGCTTTCGCCCACCATACAACCGAGGCGTACGTGATAATGGGTCTAGTTATCATCGTATACATCCAGTATGCTGACCTAGGCGAGAGTCCCCACCTCTGTCCACACACACGTTTGCACTGATGTAGTACTCTTTTTGCCTTCCGGACCTTCTCCTCAACATGGTAATTCCAAGTAAGTCCAGTATCTAGATAGACTCCCAGATACTTAACCTTCTTAGTCATTGTTAGTTCCGATCCGAAAAGTGTTAAGGGCCGAAATTCCAGATTTTTCCTCTTCCTAGTGAAGACTATTAGATCTGTTTTCGCCGCATTAATGGAGAGCCCTTGTTCCAGACACCACCGCTCAACCACTCTGAGTGCATTCCTCATGATATCTGCGGTGACGTCCGTGAATTTGCCTCTGGCCATTATTGCTATGTCGTCGGCATATCCCACTGTGTGAATGCCCGTCGCCGCGAGTCTGTGTACATCAATAGGTTTTTCTTTTGTTGTTAAATGGATGACATTATTTTAAGTGTCTATGACTTTGATTGTATGTTCAATGGGTTCAATTCCTTCACCTGATTTTTGTATTTGTGTTAGGATTCGGATATGTTCATTGAGTGTGCTGTGGAGACGTTCTATGTCTGAATTACCTGTATGGCGATTAGCTGTACTATAAAGAGTATTTATTTCATTATTTTCTAAAAAAATTCTTAATGTTTCAGAAACAAAAGCGTTTTCATTATCGAGGGTAATTTGTTTGGGTTTTTTCATATATGTAAATATTTTCATTAAAGCATTTAAAACATCGGTATATGTTTTATGTTTAACAGGTTCTACTGCCGCATATTTACTGAACTTGTCGATACATGAAAGGTATTTTTTCTTATGGTTTAAGAACCATATATCTATGTGGTAGTGTTCATTTGGATTTTTTGGAGTTATAGTTTTTTCGTAAGGTAACTTAATTGGATTTCTTTCGATTTTGGTCATACATAGATGGCAATTATTAATTTGTTTACTTATTAGGGTTTTAAAATTTGGTATGTAATATTTTCGATTAAGATCTAAATATACTTTTTCTATGCCTACATGGTTGTTATTTTTATGATTTTTGAATATTATCTCATTTGCTTCGTCAATTTTTAGATCCTGCAAAAGTTTTGTGCTTCTGTGTAATATTTGAATTGATTTCGTATTTTCCAATTTCCATTTGTTTTGGAAATTCGTAAAGACTTCCTCATTTTCTATATAAATGCCATTTAATATTTTTAGGTCGACTTCTTTAATAATATCTTCGAAGTCTTTTTCTTTGAATTCTTTTCTTGTAAATATAATTCTTCTTTTCCCAATGTGGATAAATAATTTTTGTTTCTTCGTCATTTGCATTGACCTTGAGAATTATTTGTCGATTAAAAATATTAATCGGTTTTTCACTAATAGGGATTAAGCTTAAATTATCCGATTCAGCACTGTGCTGAGTGTATTCGTCATCATCGTTGCCGTTATTTATCATATTGATATTATTTTCAAGTTTTATCCGGGACAGTGCGTCTGCAACTTTATTTTCTTTCCCCTGTATGTATTGTATTTCGAAGTCATATTCTTCAAGTTTGATCTTCCATCTTTGCAATTTACTATTTGGTTCTTTTAAATTTTGTAGCCATACTAATGGTCTATGGTCTGTTTTTATAATGAATTTTCGTCCATATAAATAATGTCGAAATTGTGCTGTTGCCCAAACTATTGCTAACAATTCTTTTTCTATTGTTGAATAGTTGCATTCATGTTTATTTAATGTGCGTGAAGCAAATGCTAGAGGTCCATGTGATTGTGACAAAACTGCTCCGAGAGCAAAGTTGCTAGCATCGGTTGTTAATATAAATTCTTTCAAAAAATTTGGGTGTCTGTTTATTAGATCATCTGACATCAGAGTTTTTATTTTATAAAATGCTTCTTTATAGCATTCATCATCTATATTTATTTTGTTATCCTTTTTTAAGCATAAGGTTAGAGGTTTAATGATTTTCGCATAATCACTTATAAACTTTCTATAGTATCCTGTTAAACCGAGGAAACTTTGAATTTCTTTTACATTTTTTGGTATAGGGAAATTCTTTATTGTTTCAATTTTTTTCGGATTTGGTTTTATACCATTTGATGTTACTACATGACCTAAAAATTCTGTTTCTTTACGTAGAAATTCAGATTTGTTTAATGATACTTTAAGATTTGCATTCTTTAGTGTCATTAGAATTTTATGAAGTGAATCCATGTGTTCTTGTAAGCTTGAGGAAAATATTATAATGTCATCTAAATAGACATAGCATATTTTTCCTATAAATTCTTTCAAAACTTCATTCATGAGTCTCTGAAAAGTTGCGGGTGCATTTTTTAATCCGAATGGCATTCGTACAAACTCATAGTGTCCAGTTAATGTACTAAAAGCTGTTTTTTCTCTATCCTTATCTTCTACTTCTATTTGATAGAACCCTTTTGTAAGATCTAGTGTAGTGAAATACACTGCATGTCCGAGTTTATCTAATATTGAGTCTATGTTTGGGATAGGATATTTATCTTCTTTAGTTACGTTATTCAATTTTCGATAATCGATAACGATTCGCCATTCCTTATGACCTGCGTTATCCTCTTTTTTAGGTACCACCCAAATTGGAGCGTTATAGGGTGAAGTGGAATGCTGGATTATTTTCGATTCAAGCATTTCCTTTATTTGCTTATCTACTTCTTTCTTGTGGATTTCGGGATATCTATATATCCTCGTGTATATTGGAGAACTATCTTCTGTAGGGATGTTGTGTTTTACGTGGTTAGTAAAAGACAAATCGTCACCTTTTCTATAAAATGCTCCATCGCATTCCTTTATTACTTTAAACAAATTTTGTTTTTCTTCTTTATTTAAATGATCCGTTCTTAGGTCTTTAATTATTGTATTGTTAATAATGGAGTCCATAGGAACAATTTCATTGAAATAGTTGATGGTCTTTTCATATTCTTTTTCTTCATTTTCGTTGAAGAACAAAGGTATGATTTCGTCATTCAATCTCAATGTTTTTTTCTCATAATTTATTTCTCCATCGTTTGGAATCAATATGTTGTTTCCAATAATTCCATTATACTCTTCACTGAAAGTATATACTTGGAATTCACAATCGTATTTAACTGATAGTGCAAATATTGTTTTTGGGATTTTTACGTCTTTTGTGACGACTATTGGGTTATTGACTGCTGTGCATATTGTCATAGGTTTGAAACGCCATTTAGTATATTCTATTGGTGAATCTTCCTCACGCAAAAGACTATTTGTTGCTCCTGTGTCAATAAGTAGCCTTATATTTTTATTTCCTTTTCCTAATTTAATATAGGGAAGTGATGTTCCGAGGCTGAATGCCGAAAATTTGCTTCACCTTCTATATTTTCTTGTACGTTATTTCTTTCAACATAATTAGCTTTAGGTACACGTCTCATTTGAGATGATGAAGGATCTATATCCATAGGCTCAAGCCTTTGAGGATATTGTCTATAATTATTATTATGATTATTGTTATTATAATTATCATAAGGGCGTTGTTGTTGGCTATTATTTGGAATGTATTGCTTTGGTTGCCAATTTTGATTTTTATTAATATTTCTGTTGCTTGGTATAAAATTATTTTCTCTACTGTTTCTGAATGGATTATTCGGGTTTTTTATAAAACTACTGTTATTGTTATTAGGTTTTTGTTCATACCTATTCTCTATTTTCTTAGCATTATGTCTTTGTTTGTCGTTATAGTATGTATCGTGATTCTGTTTTGTGATAAGTCCTGCGTTACTAAGCTCGTGTAAAGCTAATTCCATGGTGCTGGGTTTCAATGCATAGAGTATGGTTCTCATATGTGTTGGAAGCTGTTCTTTAAATATGTTAAGTGCAGTTTCATTATTGCGGGGAATATCTGTGCTATTACTTTCCTGCAAACATTTCTGATTTAAAAGTGATAGGGTGCGTTGTATGTGATTGTAAAATTTGAGTGTGTCGCCTCTAAATGGAGAAGCTCGCAAATCTTCATATAGCTGATACGAATTTTTAAATCCGCCGAAATTTTCTAATAACATACCTTAGATATCTACCCATCTTGTAAGATGTGTATGAATTTCTATTGCCTGTCTAGCTCTTCCAATGAATTTACTTTTTAAAATATTGATACACATTTTTTGTGATTGTTCATTATAAGTGAGTAATGTAGGAATTATATCGTCTGCGTTAGAAATAAATATTGGCAAATCTTCTGTTTTACCGTCAAAATTTTGGAGTCGTTCAATATATTTTAAAGGATTTTACTCTAAACTTCTTAATATATTATTACCTGCTGCTACTGGTGGTTGTTGCTGTAACTGTGCTGCGGGCTCCATCTTAATTTGGTGAATGGTCCTCTGTTGGTTGAAATTTTGTTGTCTCAGCTCGGCACGTTGCGAATCTCGTCCAATTCGTTTATTATTGCTTCTTATTTATTGACACGTTGGGGCTTTCGAAAAACTTGCCACTTTTCGTTGGGTTTCACGTATTTATGAACCTTTATTTGATTGAAATGTTCGTTTGATTAAACTTTCACACTTGTTTTCACTTGAAATTATTTTTCCTCTATGGAATTCGTAATATAAGTCATATGCGTTGACTGAATTACTAAATAATTTCTTAATAAAAATTTTCCGATATTCGTTCGAAAAAAAATTTGTTTTTTCCACTGATTTGTTAGTGTTAAATCGATATTCGTTCGATTTTATTTTTTACTTTTCAATGTTTTACCGATATTCATTCGATTTAATTTTTGTCACAGATTTGTCAAGTGTAAAATCGATATTCATTCGATTTTATTTTTCACTTTTCACACTTTTACTTGTTAACTAGTTATACCGATATTCGTTCGATTTACTGGTTTCACAAAAATTTTTGATCGCGAGAAAATTTAATTTTTCGGTTCGATCACTGGATTACCATATCTCTTATCTGATAGGTATCCTACCGACTGCGCCATTTTCGTTTAAGGAAATTGTGTTAAAGAAAAAAAAATAAAACATTTTCCTTTTTAAATACTTTTTATTTCCTTACTTTCTTAAAACTAAAAGCTTCAGATCCCTTACCGTTGGTCGGGGGAAATCTTTGGCTATACGTCGTGACAGAGTTTCTTAGAACTAACTTTAATGAGATCAAACGATCCCTTTTTATACTCTTCGTATGACTACGGATGATGCAATGATACTTGTGTTCGGATTCATATGCTGAAGGCAAAAGTGTTACTTTGTTAATATTGTGTTTCTTTTATGCTGAAGGCTAAAAGTTCTGGTGATCAGTTTATGGCATTTTATTTTCTTTATGGTATTTCACCATCGCATCATTGTATTAAATGTATTTGTTATCATTGTATTCAATTGACTTAGTTAATTGAATTTGAAATCGAGCATTTGTTCACAAGCTTGCTCTGATATAACATACATATATACATTTACTAATATTTCATATAAAATACTGTTAAAAACTAGTTGTTCTTTCTTATGTCCTTACAATCCAAATTTTAATTTCGTAGATAGGTGGGATCTTCGTGTGAATTTATTTAAAATCCAGCATTAAAATACACATATAAAATAAATTAGGTCCATAAAAAGGGACGTATAATCTTTGGCTTTATAAAAATAAATATTATCACTCAATCTGGACCACAGTTCGCTATTTAAGCAGTTGATTTTATAAAATAAATCTTAATAAATACTCTGTTACATATAAAAATAAATAATTAATGAATTAATTTGAATTAACCACATTAATTGACATATATACAAATTTACGACAACTATAATTCTTACGTCTATTACCATCACACTTATCTGCCAAGTCCAGTGAAACACTCAAATTTCCGTTTGACATCAAGGAGACTCTTAGTCTGACATTTTGTCAAAAGGTTTGTGTCATACTACATGTTTTGAACGACAAGTTTACACAAATGTGAGATGAATATCGGACGCCAACTCTGATTTAATACTGAACTCTAGTTATTTATGTTTACAGTTTTGTAAAATAAAGTACATTTATCTTGTTTTCCGAACTGGCAACACTTTTTCACAATTTCTTTCCACAGCAACCTATTCAAAGGCATTAAATTCGTATATCTTATGAAATAATTGCCATACATTTACCCAGAGTTCTTGTCACAGTTGAGAAGGTGTTTAAAGTCCACCATCAACACCCGCAAGTCGACTAACATCTACAACTCTACATTAAATACTACTGTTGTAATTACAAGCAACATTTAGCAGAAGACTTTAATCGTATTTGTTACAATCTGCCTGCTTAGGGGGCAGCGTGTTTCAGTCATATTGATTAGATTTGCCCTCTCGATGTTGTTAAAGCACTCTTCGCATAGTTTGATGTGCATGCATGGCTCTAGCAACACTAATCGTTGACCACTCGAGCAGATAATGCACAAAACGGGCTGCTCTTCTAATTGGTCGTTGTATCCGATGTCGTCAGCGCGTTCGGCATCGTTAAAGACCTCTTCCAGTATCAGCTGCAAGTCGTTTTTGCGTTTAGTTACTTCTCTAAAGAAACCTTTAATAGAAATTTCCCCTTTGTCTAAGTCTGAAGCTGCGAGCGCGATGCGGAAGTTGGCATCGTTGGGCCCAGTATGTGAAGGCGGTTGACGCACTTTAGAAACAAACGCTGAAAACTTAGCTGACGTTCTATCGTCCTCATCCAAGAGGTAGCTAATTGATTTAAAGAACCCTTTGAATTGCAGCAGTTTCCTGTTAATCCGTGTTTTGCATACTTCCAACTGGCTAGATATGCAAATAGATTTGAGGGTTGTTTCGAATGGAATGCTCTGTGGTAATAAAAAAAAACATTTAATTAAAAATTAATAATTACTAATTAAAATAAATACGTTTTGTATCCACTCCATCTGCACATAGCCGATGAAGGTCTTGAACATCTCTCCATAGGGGCGCAAACTTTCGCAGGAATTTATTTGGGCTCGGAGAAAACTAAACGCGTCTTTGATGCGAATCGTTCTCACCAGCGGTAGTGCCAGGAATTTCTGGAATATGATGCGGGCGTTATTGTCCAGGCGCACTGTTCGTGGGAAGTATTTTATTTGCTTCGCCTTTCTGCGGAGCGCCTGGCAGTAATGAAACCACATGACTCCACTGAGTGCGTTCGGGAACACTGTTCTTAAGCTTTGCTCCAGCTCAGCATCCCTGGCGTACATGAAGCACTGCGGAAAGAATTTAAAACCTTTCGATTCAATTTGCCGGAACATATGCGTATAAGCCGCCTCATTCCGCTCTTCTAGTAAAACGTAGAGGAATGGGAAGACCTGCAAGTAACAACGGTTTTAGCAATACAAATACAAGCCGCAGTGTTAGTGATCTCACTTGTTCCTTGAACTCAAAATAGATGATTAGGAAGTTCTGATAGGAGGAGTTCGGCACCTTAAATCTGGTGTCTATTAAATATCGTCTAGACTCCGAGAGTGGCACTTCATCAATTAGTTCGGCGATTGTGGGCGATATGAATATGGTATAGCTAAAACTATATTCACTGACAGTACCCAAATAGAATGACGCCCTAGTGTCGACTCGAGATTTTCCAAATCTCCTCATTAATTCCTCATCTTCAAATAGTTCCTGCACTTGGTCGCTGCTCTGTGGATCATTAGGAAAAGCTTCATTCCGAATATTCAGAAGCTGCCTCTGAATACTCTTAAATGGTAAGTACTGCGCGCTTTCTGGGTCCTTGCGACATTCCGCATCAAAGACTAAACGTAGGCGTGTCCTGCTCAGATTCGGATTGGCGCTCTTTTTCTTGATGCCGCTTGACAGCCTCAAGAGTGCTCTGAATCGCTCCTGCGTTCCGTGGATGACATGCCATTCGCTTAGCCCGACGCGACACTGTCGATTGTTTGGCCGCGTTGTGTCCACCACCGCGATGGCCCGACAATGCTTTTCGTAACAGATGTATCGTCGTGTATGGTCGTTTTGGGACTTAAATTTGTAGAGCTGTTTCTATGCTGGCACATGCAGAAGCAAACTGCCCCTACGCTGGCCCTCACACAACTCGAACGAGTGCAAATTTGTCTTTGATGTAAGCATCTTGGAATCTGGAAATATATCTATATATATAAAAATGAATGTTTGTCTGTATGTCCTTTATAAATAGAATCGTAAACTATGCATTTGATCATGTGAAGTTGTTGTGCATGAGCCCACGAAGGTTTCTGAGATGATATGACCAATTGTCGACAGATGGCGCCACTGTCATTCCAATGATTTGAATCAAAATGATGAAGGATGACGTTTCGAGTTGTGGGTGACATAAGAATTTATGTAAATTGTGAAATTCATGTCCGCTCACATTGAACAGACAATATTGTCGATTTTCGAATAGTTTTGTGCATTTCATTGTGAGTTAAATTAAATTAAATTAATATATAAAAATCAATTGCGGTGCGTTAGTCGGGTAAAAACTCAAGAACGACTCGACGGATTTGAATGAGTTTTTTTATTTTTTTTATTTTGTTTGGCTTGAATCAGGGATGGTTTTGGAAAAATGAGAATTCGGAAAGTTCTCAACAGGTGGCGCTGTAGGCACATTTCATGTTTCATCTAACTCCTTCTATATATATATATACAAAATATGTGAGATTGTGTTTGAATTGATGTTCTCTTAATGCGTGAACCGATTTTTTTTTCTGGAAACTTCAAATGAAAGGTAACGTCAATACCAAGGTTTGTATGGATATACGGTCTTTGTATGTGTATTGGTTAAACGAGTTATGGGCATTTTAGTGAACCTCAGAAAGCCCTCAACCACTTTAAATTAAATTTTGTGGATATGTATGGTTGGTTGCAGCTTAAAAGCATAGACAAACCATACTGAGACCCCCAAGTCACAATGCTCTTGCCGCTGGCCCACTCAATTTTTTCAATCGGTGCTATGTCAAAAAAGAAACCGTGTGACATGCAAAACCATACAAAAAATACAAAAATAAATGCTGCCAACTGCGGCAACCGTGGGGAAATGTGAAAGAGTTCGGGAATTCCACATTTTTACATCACTGAATGCCATTGGTTAGTTATTATAAATTGTTAAAAGGCGAATAATTTGATTTGTTTGGTTAGTAAAACTATCTAAAGTTGATGTTCTATATACTAGAACATATTAGGACAAACATGGTTGTGTATTTTTTATTTATTTATTTCCATCTACAAGGCAAAGAACCTTCACAGATTTCGCAATAATAATAATATACATATTGTAGATAAGTATAGTAATCCAAAAATATTTTTTCTTTTTTATTAAAAAAGAAGAAAAGAACAAAAAAATCAATAAGTTGGCATAATTACATGAAATTAGAAGTTAATACATCAAGAGCATTGCGTTTAAAGCAATCGCGATTTGAGGTTAAATCCAAGATATTATCGACCGAGTTGAACAAATATATGCACCGAGTAATCGGTTCAGACAATCCATAATTAGTTCTATGAGCAGGAGGTAAAAATAAGTTTCTTTCTCTAAGCGTTCTGCTTGGCGCATAGAATGGTAAACTAAAAAGTAGTTCACTACAATGAATTCTATAAGAGACAATATCCTTTAAAAACACTAAGGACTGCATCTTTCTCCTTACAACGAGAGAATTTAGGCCTAGCAATAAACAGCGAGCTTTATACGAGGGCAGTTCAGAATCTCTATTGAATCTCCTCAGAGCAAGGCGAGTGAAGCGTTTTTGAACCCGTTCAACTCGGGAAGAGTGAACACCATAAAAAGGATCCCAAATAACACAACAGTATTCTAATCTGGATCTAATTAAAGAACAGTAGAGAGTTTTAAGAACAAATGGATCACGGAAATCTTCTGAGTTCCTTTTAATAAAAGCAAGTAGTGAAAAGGACTTAGAGACGATGTAGTCAATGTGTAAATTGAAGCTTAACTTGCTATCAAAAATAACTCCAAGATCTTTAATCTCATATGCTCTAGTAAAAGGAACATTCCCAGCCACATACGAATGAATCAAAGGACTGAGTGAACGAGAAATCGAGCAAACTTTACATTTAGACAGACTGAGCTCCAAGTCGTTTTGAGAACACCATCGCAAAAATAGGTCAATCTCGTGTTGAAACAATAAGCAATCCGAGAGGTTGGAGACTTTAAAAAACATTTTAAAATCATCTGCAAATAAAAGACATTCACACTTTTTGAAAAACTTAGGGATTTCATTCACATATAGTAAAAATAGCAATGGACCTAAATGGCTTCCCTGAGGAACACCAGAAGTTGCGGTTACCACATTCGAAAGAAAACCATCTACTTCAACGATGAGTTTCCTATTGAGAAGGTAAGTAGAAAGCCAATTTAAGATATTTGAATGAAACCCAAGTTTCGCCAACTTTCGTATCAATAAAAAGTGATTGATTCTGTCGAACGCTTTTACAAAGTCAGTAAATAACACATCGACCTGCACACCACTTTCCATAGAATTCAAACAAAATTTGGAAAAAAGGGCTAAGTTAGTCACTGTAGAGCGACCGGTCACGAAGCCATGCTGCATAGGCGATATATGCTCCTTCACAATAAAGTATAATTTGTCTTTGACGATTTTTTCAAAGAGTTTTGGGATAACTGATAGTTTGCTAATAGGCCTGTAGTTTTCTACTAGGTGTTTATGGCCGCTCTTATGAATGGGCGTTATATAAGCAATCTTCCAATCATCCAGAAAGACCCCTGAAGAAAGTGAAAGATTAAAAATCAATTTTAGTGGGAGAAAAAGAGTAGACGAGCAGTTCTTTAAGAGAGTGGGATGAAGTAGATCAGGACCAGCACCTTTGTTAATATCTAAATTATTTAGAGCAAGAAGAAGATCCTCATCAGAGAGCTCCAGATCGCCAATATCAGTAATGGTAGTGATATGGCTAGAGCTGAAAATGTTCGCATTACTAGCAGGTTTAAAGTTAGAGGCGAAGAATTTAGCAAACAGTTCGCTGGTAGATTCGAAGCCGTTCGATATCTCGTTCTGAAACAACAATTCTTTTGGAAAACCAGACGATTTTCGTTTCGAGTTATAATGAATCCAAAAACACCTACTATTGGCTCTAATACGAGATTCAATAGATGAAATATAGCTTTTGGATATCATTAACTTCGATTTCGTAAATTTTTCTTAAATAATGAAGAAAGTTTGCTCAAAATGTTTTTATTTTTCCTCAACTAATCTACATTGTTAATTTCTCATGAATATTTTAAGCAAATGTACACTTATTCCTAAAAAAAAATTCTATCCAAACGTAACGAATAATTTAACGGATAAAATGCTATTAACTCTGCCAGCAACTTTTCTGTAGGTGTTACCATCTCTGAGATATTAGCATTTTGCCTACAGCATTTTCGATGTTTTTATTTTTTTACGCTTTTGAAAAGTGTGCTTTTTAAACTTGGCAACACTGCTACAGCTTTAAAGCCACTGCTATGTTTTACCTTTCAAAAGAAGCGCCTGTGTCACCTCTTTCAAGTGACGTGTAAAATGTTGCTGTTGGTATTACCATCTCTGAGATATTAGCATTTATCCTACAGCATTTTCGATGTTTTTATTTTTTTAAGCTTTTGAAAAATGTGCTTTTTAAACTTGGCAACACTGCTACAGCTTTAAAGCCACTGCTATGTTTTACCTTTCAAAAGAAGCGCCTGTGTCTCCCCTTTCAAGTGACGTGTAAAATGTTGCTGTAGGTGTTACCATCTCTGAGATATTAGCTTTTTGCCTCCAGCATTTTCGATGTTTTTATTTTTTTAAGCTCTTGAAAAATGTGCTCCTTAAACTTGGCAACACTGCCACAGCTTTAAATCCAATGCTATCTTTTATACCTCAAAAGAAGCTCTGTGTCTCCTCTTTGTAGAGATATGCAAAATGTTGCTGTAGGTGTTACCATCTCTGAGATATTAGCTTTTTTCTTACAGCCTTTTCGATATTTTTATTTTTTTCAACTTTTGAAAAATGTGCTTCTTAAACTTGGCAACACTGCCACAGCTTTTAAGCCACTGCTATCTTTTACATCTCAAAAGAAGCTCTGTATCTCATCTTTGTAGAGATATGCAAAATGTTGCTGTAGGTGTTACCATCTCTGAGATATTAGCTTTTTGCCTACAGCATCTTCGATGTTTTTATTTTCTTAAGCTTTTGAAAAATGTGCGTAAACTTGGCAACACTACCACAGCTTAAAGCCACTGCTATGTTTTACCCATCAAAAGAAGCGCCTGTGTCTCCTCTTTCAAGTGACGTGTAAAATGTTGCTGTTGGTGTTACCATCTCTGAGATATTAGCATTTATCCTACAGCATTTTCGATGTTTTTATTTTTTTAAGCTTTTGAAAAATGTGCTTTTTAAACTTGGCAAAACAGCTACAGCTTTAAAGCCACTGCTATGCTTTATGTCTTACAAGAAGCGTCTGTGTCTCCTCTTTCCAGTGACGGACAAAATGTTGCTGTAGGTGTTACCATCTCTGAGATATTAGCAATTTGCCTACAGCATTTTCGATGTTTTTATTTTTTTAAGCTCTTGAAAAATGGGCTTTTTAAACTTGGCAACACTGCCACAGCTTTAAAGCCACTGCTATGTTTTACACCTCAAAAGAAACGTCCGTGTCTCCTCTTTCCAGTGACGGACAAAATGTTGCTGTAGGTGTTACCATCTCTGAAATATTATCATTTTGCCTACAGCATTTTCGATGTTTTTATTTTTTTAAGCTCTTGAAAAATGGGCTTTTTAAACTTGGCAACACTGCCACAGCTTTAAAGCCACTGCTATGTTTTACACCTCAAAAGAAACGTCCGTGTCTCCTCTTTCCAGTGACGGACAAAATGTTGCTGTATGTGTTACCATCTCTGAGATATTAGCAATTTGCCTACAGTATTTTCGATGTTTTTATTTTTTTACGCTTTTGAAAAATGTGCTTTTTAAACTTGGCAACACTACTACAGCTTAAAGCCACTGCTATGGTTTTCCCCTCAAAAGGAACTTCTGTGTCTCCTCTTTGTAGAGATATGCAAAATGTTGCTGTAAATATTTTTATATAATTCAGTTGTAAATTTGGGAACTTTAATGATGAAGATTATATTGCTTTTATATAAAGCTAAACTGAGGTTCAATTCTTTTAAGTTATTTATATTAATTCCGTATTTATTTATTTCTTCCGTAGTTAAAATATCTCTACTTAGTACTCCTAACCTTGAAGTCATTACTATTTCTTTTATTTTTTCTATATCCTCATGTAAATAGTCGAGGTTTTCTGTCAACTTTATTTCATACTGTATTTTAGCTATATCTTTTTCGTAGTTATAACTGTCTATAAATGTGTTAATTCGCTTTATTATGTTCTTGGTTTCATTATTCAATGTTTCAGTTAATATTTTTATTTGTTTGTAAAATTTATCGTTAATTATTATTTGATTATTTAAATTTGAAATTTCGTTATTGCTGTTTGTTTCAATTATTTCTAAACGTTCTTCGATACGTTTATAGATTAATTCATTTTTGATTTTATTAAAGTGTACATCAATATATATATAATATATATAATTCGAGAGATAATCGAATCAGACCACCATTGTCGGGTCTCTTTTCGTCTCTCTACCACTGTAAATTTTACTCAGAGAGACTCTCTGGATTTCTCCACAGTTCTTCTCTGGGCTCAATTCCTAGTGTTAACGCTAGCATCTGTTTATGGGAGATCCGTTTCATCGACTGGGTCTCGACCCATTGATGTCCCAAGATCCTCATTCTTCTGCCAGCCAATGCCGGGCATTGACACAGTATATGTGCCGCTGTCTCAGATTCCTCCAGGCATAGTCTACAAGTATCGTCCTCTATAAGGCCCATTTTCCTTAAGTGATACCTGAAATTACCATGTCCTGTAGACAAAGCCACCACCCATTTGAATGTTCCTCGACTCATGCTTAGAACTCTTCTTTGAGTGGAGCAGGTCGGCCACTTTATTGCCATTTTAGCTTGTCTACATTGTTCCACGGTTGACCACCTTCTCAGGTGTTCTGCCGTGATCCATTTGTGGACAAGCTGTTCAACCATTCCTCTGCCAATTGAAGAGAATGGTTCTGGTCCCAGCAACTTTTCAGTTGACCCCTGTTTTGCAAGGGAGTCCGCCTTTTCATTGCCTTCGATCCCTATGTGTCCTCGTACCCAAGTCAGTGTTACTTCAGTTTTAGATGAACACTTATTGAGTTTAAGTACGCATTCCAGTGCCAGTGATGTTGTGATGTTTGTTTGTTCCATGCATCTGATCACCGCCTGATTGTCCAGTGCTATGAGGATATTTCTTCCTTCCACCTGACACTCAAGCAAGTAGTCCAACGCATAAAGCAAGGCAATCATCCCAGCCTGGTATACTGAAGTGTATTTCCCGAGGCTAATGTGACGGGCAAGTTCCAGCTCTTCTGAATAGATACCAGCCCCCGCCCCGCCATCCATCATGGATCCATCCGTGAAAATCACTATTTCACCATTTCTTTTTTCTGGAAGTAATCCGTTCTCAATACGAGTTTTGTGATTTCTTTCCATAATACGCACCCTTGTTATTCGATCCATAGGCATGTTTAGCTCCCTAATCTCGTCTTTAACAAGTTGCAGGATCTTCCTATGTCCATAGATCGTACCACGATGGTGCCATTTCGCATCTCGATGCAAGCGAAGTGCCGTTTGGGCCGCTGTTTTCTTAATAAATAAGTCCAGCGGTAATATCCCCATGATGACTTCCAATGCGCATGTTGGGGTTGTACGTATTGCACCTGTAATTCCCATACATGCTAAACGCTGAACCCTATCCAGGTGCTTCCTCACAGTTTTCTGAGAGGCTTTCGCCCACCATACAACCGAGGCGTACGTGATAATGGGTCTAGTTATCATCGTATACATCCAGTATGCTGACCTAGGCGAGAGTCCCCACCTCTGTCCACACACACGTTTGCACTGATGTAGTACTCTTTTTGCCTTCCGGACCTTCTCCTCAACATGGTAATTCCAAGTAAGTCCAGTATCTAGATAGACTCCCAGATACTTAACCTTCTTAGTCATTGTTAGTTCCGATCCGAAAAGTGTTAAGGGCCGAAATTCCAGATTTTTCCTCTTCCTAGTGAAGACTATTAGATCTGTTTTCGCCGCATTAATGGAGAGCCCTTGTTCCAGACACCACCGCTCAACCACTCTGAGTGCATTCCTCATGATATCTGCGGTGACGTCCATGAATTTGCCTCTGGCCATTATTGCTATGTCGTCGGCATATCCCACTGTGTGAATGCCCGTCCCCTCGAGTCTGTGTACATCAATAGGTTTTTCTTTTGTTGTTAAATGGATGACATTATTGTAAGTGTCTATGACTTTGATTGTATGTTCAATGGGTTCAATTCCTTCACCTGATTTTTGTATTTGTGTTAGGATTCGGATATGTTCATTGAGTGTGCTGTGGAGACGTTCTATGTCTGAATTACCTGTATGGCGATTAGCTGTACTATAATGAGTATTTATTTCATTATTTTCTAAAAAAATTCTTAATGTTTCAGAAACAAAAGCGTTTTCATTATCGAGGGTAATTTGTTTGGGTTTTTTCATATATGTAAATATTTTCATTAAAGCATTTAAAACATCGGTATATGTTTTATGTTTAACAGGTTCTACTGCCGCATATTTACTGAACTTGTCGATACATGAAAGGTATTTTTTCTTATGGTTTAAGAACCATATATCTATGTGGTAGTGTTCATTTGGATTTTTTGGAGTTATAGTTTTTTCGTAAGGTAACTTAATTGGATTTCTTTCGATTTTGGTCATACATAGATGGCAATTATTAATTTGTTTACTTATTAGGGTTTTAAAATTTGGTATGTAATATTTTCGATTAAGATCTAAATATACTTTTTCTATGCCTACATGGTTGTTATTTTTATGATTTTTGAATATTATCTCATTTGCTTCGTCAATTTTTAGATCCTGCAAAAGTTTTGTGCTTCTGTGTAATATTTGAATTGATTTCGTATTTTCCAATTTCCATTTGTTTTGGAAATTCGTAAAGACTTCCTCATTTTCTATATAAATGCCATTTAATATTTTTAGGTCGACTTCTTTAATAATATCTTCGAAGTCTTTTTCTTTGAATTCTTTTCTTGTAAATATAATTCTTCTTTTCCCAATGTGGATAAATAATTTTTGTTTCTTCGTCATTTGCATTGACCTTGAGAATTATTTGTCGATTAAAAATATTAATCGGTTTTTCACTAATAGGGATTAAGCTTAAATTATCCGATTCAGCACTGTGCTGAGTGTATTCGTCATCATCGTTGCCGTTATTTATCATATTGATATTATTTTCAAGTTTTATCCGGGACAGTGCGTCTGCAACTTTATTTTCTTTCCCCTGTATGTATTGTATTTCGAAGTCATATTCTTCAAGTTTGATCTTCCATCTTTGCAATTTACTATTTGGTTCTTTTGGTTTTTATAATGAATTTTCGTCCATATAAATAATGTCGAAATTGTGCTGTTGCCAAACTATTGCTAACAATTCTTTTTCTATTGTTGAATAGTTGCATTCATGTTTATTTAATGTGCGTGAAGCAAATGCTAGAGGTCCATGTGATTGTGACAAAACTGCTCCGAGAGCAAAGTTGCTAGCATCGGTTGTTAATATAAATTCTTTCAAAAAATTTGGGTGTCTGTTTATTAGATCATCTGACATCAGAGTTTTTATTTTATAAAATGCTTCTTTATAGCATTCATCATCTATATTTATTTTGTTATCCTTTTTTAAGCATAAGGTTAGAGGTTTAATGATTTTCGCGTAATCACTTATAAACTTTCTATAGTATCCTGTTAAACCGAGGAAACTTTGAATTTCTTTTACATTTTTTGGTATAGGGAAATTCTTTATTGTTTCAATTTTTTTCGGATTTGGTTTTATACCATTTGATGTTACTACATGACCTAAAAATTCTGTTTCTTTACGTAGAAATTCAGATTTGTTTAATGATACTTTAAGATTTGCATTCTTTAGTGTCATTAGAATTTTATGAAGTGAATCCATGTGTTCTTGTAAGCTTGAGGAAAATATTATAATGTCATCTAAATAGACATAGCATATTTTTCCTATAAATTCTTTCAAAACTTCATTCATGAGTCTCTGAAAAGTTGCGGGTGCATTTTTTAATCCGAATGGCATTCGTACAAACTCATAGTGTCCAGTTAATGTACTAAAAGCTGTTTTTTCTCTATCCTTATCTTCTACTTCTATTTGATAGAACCCTTTTGTAAGATCTAGTGTAGTGAAATACACTGCATGTCCGAGTTTATCTAATATTGAGTCTATGTTTGGGATAGGATATTTATCTTCTTTAGTTACGTTATTCAATTTTCGATAATCGATAACGATTCGCCATTCCTTATGACCTGCGTTATCCTCTTTTTTAGGTACCACCCAATTTGGAGCGTTATAGGGTGAAGTGGAATGCTGGATTATTTTCGATTCAAGCATTTCCTTTATTTGCTTATCTACTTCTTTCTTGTGGATTTCGGGATATCTATATATCCTCGTGTATATTGGAGAACTATCTTCTGTAGGGATGTTGTGTTTTACGTGGTTAGTAAAAGACAAATCGTCACCTTTTCTATAAAATGCTCCATCGCATTCCTTTATTACTTTAAACAAATTTTGTTTTTCTTCTTTATTTAAATGATCCGTTCTTAGGTCTTTAATTATTGTATTGTTAATAATGGAGTCCATAGGAACAATTTCATTGAAATAGTTGATGGTCTTTTCATATTCTTTTTCTTCATTTTCGTTGAAGAACAAAGGTATGATTTCGTCATTCAATCTCAATGTTTTTTTCTCATAATTTATTTCTCCATCGTTTGGAATCAATATGTTGTTTCCAATAATTCCATTATACTCTTCACTGAAAGTATATACTTGGAATTCACAATCGTATTTAACTGATAGTGCAAATATTGTTTTTGGGATTTTTACGTCTTTTGTGACGACTATTGGGTTATTGACTGCTGTGCATATTGTCATAGGTTTGAAACGCCATTTAGTATATTCTATTGGTGAATCTTCCTCACGCAAAAGACTATTTGTTGCTCCTGTGTCAATAAGTAGCCTTATATTTTTATTTCCTTTTCCTAATTTAATATAGGGAAGTGATGTTCCGAGGCTGAATGCCGAAAATTTGCTTCACCTTCTATATTTTCTTGTACGTTATTTCTTTCAACATAATTAGCTTTAGGTACACGTCTCATTTGAGATGATGAAGGATCTATATCCATAGGCTCAAGCCTTTGAGGATATATATATATTTCGAGAGATAATCGAATCAGACCACCATTGTCGGGTCTCTTTTCGTCTCTCTACCACTGTAAATCTTACTCAGAGAGACTCTCTGGATTTCTCCACAGTTCTTCTCTGGGCTCAATTCCTAGTGTTAACGCTAGCATCTGTTTATGGGAGATCCGTTTCATCGACTGGGTCTCGACCCATTGATGTCCCAAGATCCTCATTCTTCTGCCAGCCAATGCCGGGCATTGACACAGTATATGTGCCGCTGTCTCAGATTCCTCCAGGCATAGTCTACAAGTATCATCCTCTATAAGGCCCATTTTCCTTAAGTGATACCTGAAATTACCATGTCCTGTAGACAAAGCCACCACCCATTTCAATGTTCCTCGACTCATGCTTAGAACTCTTCTTTGAGTGGAGCAGGTCGGCCACTTTATTGCCATTTTAGCTTGTCTACATTGTTCCACGGTTGACCACCTTCTCAGGTGTTCTGCCGTGATCCATTTGTGGACAAGCTGTTCAACCATTCCTCTGCCAATTGAAGAGAATGGTTCTGGTCCCAGCAACTTTTCAGTTGACCCCTGTTTTGCAAGGGAGTCCGCCTTTTTCATTGCCTTCGATCCCTATGTGTCCTCGTACCCAAGTCAGTGTTACTTCATTTTTAGATGAACACTTATTGAGTTTAAGTACGCATTCCAGTGCCAGTGATGTTGTGATGTTTGTTTGTTCCATGCATCTGATCACCGCCTGATTGTCCAGTGCTATGAGGATATTTCTTCCTTCCACCTGACACTCAAGCAAGTAGTCCAACGCATAAAGCAAGGCAATCATCTCAGCCTGGTATACTGAAGTGTATTTCCCGAGGCTAATGTGACGGGCAAGTTCCAGCTCTTCTGAATAGATACCGGCCCCCGCCCCGCCATCCATCATGGATCCATCCGTGAAAATCACTATTTCACCATTTCTTTTTTCTGGAAGTAATCCGTTCTCAATACGAGTTTTATGATTTCTTTCCATAATACGCACCCTTGTTATTCGATCCATAGGCATGTTTAGCTCCCTAATCTCGTCTTTAACAAGTTCCAGGATCTTCCTATGTCCATAGATCGTACCACGATGGTGCCATTTCGCATCTCGATGCAAGCGAAGTGCCGTTTGGGCCGCTGTTTTCTTAATAAATAAGTCTAGCGGTAATATCCCCATGATGACTTCCAATGCGCATGTTGGGGTTGTACGTATTGCACCTGTAATTCCCATACATGCTAAACGCTGAACCCTATCCAGGTGCTTCCTCACAGTTTTCTGAGAGGCTTTCGCCCACCATACAACCGAGGCGTACGTGATAATGGGTCTAGTTATCATCGTATACATCCAGTATGCTGACCTAGGCGAGAGTCCCCACCTTTGTCCACATACACGTTTGCACTGATGTAGTACCCTCTTTGCCTTCCGGACCTTCTCCTCAACATGGTAATTCCAAGTAAGTCCAGTATCTAGATAGACTCCCAGATACTTAACCTTCTTAGTCATTGTTAGTTCCGATCCGAAAAGTGTTAAGGGCCGAAATTCCAGATTTTTCCTCTTCCTAGTGAAGACTATTAGATCTGTTTTCGCCGCATTAATGGAGAGCCCTTGTTCCAGACACCACCGCTCAACCACTCTGAGTGCATTCCTCATGATATCTGCTGTGACGTCCATGAATTTGCCTCTGGCCATTATTGCTATGTCGTCGGCATATCCCACTGTGTGAATGCCCGTCGCCTCGAGTCTGTCGAGAAGAGAGTCCACAGTGATATTCCACAGTGTAGGTGAGAGAACACCTCCTTGTGGGCAACCTCTGCTAACCCTTCCTCTGAGTTTTGAGGTTCCCGTCTGAATATTAATCGCCCTCGTATTCAACATATTGTCCACCCATCTTACCACCAGTGGGTTAACCCTACGTTTTTCCAAGGCTTGTTTCAGACTTTCAAAGCATATCTTATCGAAGGCACCTTCAATGTCCATTATAGTGGTCATCGCAATGCCCCCGGTATTTAGCTCTTCCTCCGCAACGCGTACTACTTGGTGTAGCGCTGTTTCTGTAGACATACCTACCCTGTATGCATGCTGTCTACTATTTAAAGGATACATCTTAAGCGCAGTACTCTCCATATAGTCCACCATCACCCTTTCCATTATTTTTAACAGGAAGGATGTTAGGCTGACTGGTCTGAATGACTTTGCCTCGGTGTAGTCCTTTTTTCCCGGTTTTGGAAGGAAGACCACATTTGCTTCCCTCCATGTTATCGGGATATAGCCTATTGCTAGGCATGCAACGTATATATTCCTGAGCCTTGGTGCAATTAGGTCTATACCCCATTGCATTAGACCTGGAAATATACCATCCGGCCCCGCAGTTTTGAAGGGTGAGAATGTTGCTATCGCACCCTTGACCGCTTTTGGTGTCACGATCCGTTCTGCTTCCGTCCTATCCATCCTGTTCGCTCCTTGTTTCCTTGGAGCCCAGGGCTGAGCTGACTTATAGCTTCCTGGAAAGTGTACCTCCATTAGGACCTCATTTGTGTGATCCAGTGTTTCCACCATCTCCCCCGCTCTATTACGAATGAGTCCGATCTTAGAAACTGGATCTCTCGAGACAATCTTTTGTAGTCTACTGACTTCAGATGTACTCCTCATACTCGAGCAAAAGTCCCTCCATGACTCCCTTTTACGTCGTCGCAGAGTAACGTTTAGCTCTTTCTTTTTCGCCTTATATTCATCCCATGCTTCGGGTTCTCCCCTCCTCATGGCGTGATTGAAGGCCTTCCTCGCAGCCTTTTTTAGCTTTTCAAGTTCCCGGCACCACCAAGGCGCAGGATCTTGTTTTTCCACTAAAGTAGGTGTACAAGCCACTCGGTACGCAACTTCAACAGCTGATTGCAGATGCTTCAGCTGTGATTCTACATGCCAAGTATTTTTCGGTATTCCGAATGTCATTACATTCAGTTTTTCCTCCAACACTTCAAGGTATTTTATCCTATCTGTGTTCTTCGGAATTCTGATGTATTTCCGATCTTTTTTCCTTTTAGATCCATAGCGAACATCAAATGAAATGGCTCTGTGATCCGACAATGTAGCCTGATCCATTACCCTCCAATTTGATATTCTTTCAATTATCTGGCTACTGCACAGGGTAACATCGATCACTTCCATTCGTCTCACATCGACGAAGGTTGGCTCTGTTCCCCGGTTTAAGATAGCTAGATCCTTGCATGATACAAATTCGAATAAGGCTTCTCCTCTGTGATTATCGTTGGTGCTGCCTTTGAGGATATTGTCTATAATTATTATTATGATTATTGTTATTATAATTATCATAAGGGCGTTGTTGTTGGCTATTATTTGGAATGTATTGCTTTGGTTGCCAATTTTGATTTTTATTAATATTTCTGTTGCTTGGTATAAAATTATTTTCTCTACTGTTTCTGAATGGATTATTCGGGTTTTTTATAAAACTACTGTTATTGTTATTAGGTTTTTGTTCATACCTATTCTCTATTTTCTTAGCATTATGTCTTTGTTTGTCGTTATAGTATGTATCGTGATTCTGTTTTGTGATAAGTCCTGCGTTACTAAGCTCGTGTAAAGCTAATTCCATGGTGCTGGGTTTCAATGCATAGAGTATGGTTCTCATATGTGTTGGAAGCTGTTCTTTAAATATGTTAAGTGCAGTTTCATTATTGCGGGGAATATCTGTGCTATTACTTTCCTGCAAACATTTCTGATTTAAAAGTGATAGGGTGCGTTGTATGTGATTGTAAAATTTGAGTGTGTCGCCTCTAAATGGAGAAGCTCGCAAATCTTCATATAGCTGATACGAATTTTTAAATCCGCCGAAATTTTCTAATAACATACCTTAGATATCTACCCATCTTGTAAGATGTGTATGAATTTCTATTGCCTGTCTAGCTCTTCCAATGAATTTACTTTTTAAAATATTGATACACATTTTTTGTGATTGTTCATTATAAGTGAGTAATGTAGGAATTATATCGTCTGCGTTAGAAATAAATATTGGCAAATCTTCTGTTTTACCGTCAAAATTTTGGAGTCGTTCAATATATTTTAAAGGATTTTACTCTAAACTTCTTAATATATTATTACCTGCTGCTACTGGTGGTTGTTGCTGTAACTGTGCTGCGGGCTCCATCTTAATTTGGTGAATGGTCCTCTGTTGGTTGAAATTTTGTTGTCTCAGCTCGGCACGTTGCGAATCTCGTCCAATTCGTTTATTATTGCTTCTTATTTATTGACACGTTGGGGCTTTCGAAAAACTTGCCACTTTTCGTTGGGTTTCACGTATTTATGAACCTTTATTTGATTGAAATGTTCGTTTGATTAAACTTTCACACTTGTTTTCACTTGAAATTATTTTTCCTCTATGGAATTCGTAATATAAGTCATATGCGTTGACTGAATTACTAAATAATTTCTTAATAAAAATTTTCCGATATTCGTTCGAAAAAAAATTTGTTTTTTCCACTGATTTGTTAGTGTTAAATCGATATTCGTTCGATTTTATTTTTTACTTTTCAATGTTTTACCGATATTCATTCGATTTAATTTTTGTCACAGATTTGTCAAGTGTAAAATCGATATTCATTCGATTTTATTTTTCACTTTTCACACTTTTACTTGTTAACTAGTTATACCGATATTCGTTCGATTTACTGGTTTCACAAAAATTTTTGATCGCGAGAAAATTTAATTTTTCGGTTCGATCACTGGATTACCATATCTCTAATCTGATAGGTATCCTACCGACTGCGCCATTTTCGTTTAAGGAAATTGTGTTAAAGAAAAAAAAATAAAACATTTTCCTTTTTAAATACTTTTTATTTCCTTACTTTCTTAAAACTAAAAGCTTCAGATCCCTTACCGTTGGTCGGGGGAAATCTTTGGCTATACGTCGTGACAGAGTTTCTTAGAACTAACTTTAATGAGATCAAACGATCCCTTTTTATACTCTTCGTATGACTACGGATGATGCAATGATACTTGTGTTCGGATTCATATGCTGAAGGCAAAAGTGTTACTTTGTTAATATTGTGTTTCTTTTATGCTGAAGGCTAAAAGTTCTGGTGATCAGTTTATGGCATTTTAATGGCCTCATTGTATTTATGTTGTTTCCCATTTGATTTTCTTTATGGTATTTCACCATCGCATCATTGTATTAAATGTATTTGTTATCATTGTATTCAATTGACTTAGTTAATTGAATTTGAAATCGAGCATTTGTTCACAAGCTTGCTCTGATATAACATACATATATACATTTACTAATATTTCATATAAAATACTGTTAAAAACTAGTTGTTCTTTCTTATGTCCTTACAATCCAAATTTTAATTTCGTAGATAGGTGGGATCTTCGTGTGAATTTATTTAAAATCCAGCATTAAAATACACATATAAAATAAATTAGGTCCATAAAAAGGGACGTATAATCTTTGGCTTTATAAAAATAAATATTATCACTCAATCTGGACCACAGTTCGCTATTTAAGCAGTTGATTTTATAAAATAAATCTTAATAAAATCTTAATAAATACTTATATGTAACATAAAAATAAATAATTAATGAATTAATTTGAATTAACCACATTAATTGACATATATACAAATTTACGACAACTATAATTCTTACGTCTATTACCATCACACTTATCTGCCAAGTCCAGTGAAACACTCAAATTTCCGTTTGACATCAAGGAGACTCTTAGTCTGACATTTTGTCAAAAGGTTTGTGTCATACTACATGTTTTGAACGACAAGTTTACACAAATGTGAGATGAATATCGGACGCCAACTCTGATTTAATACTGAACTCTAGTTATTTATGTTTACAGTTTTGTAAAATAAAGTACATTTATCTTGTTTTCCGAACTGGCAACACTTTTTCACAATTTCTTTCCACAGCAACCTATTCAAAGGCATTAAATTCGTATATCTTATGAAATAATTGCCATACATTTACCCAGAGTTCTTGTCACAGTTGAGAAGGTGTTTAAAGTCCACCATCAACACCCGCAAGTCGACTAACATCTACAACTCTACATTAAATACTACTGTTGTAATTACAAGCAACATTTAGCAGAAGACTTTAATCGTATTTGTTACAATCTGCCTGCTTAGGGGGCAGCGTGTTTCAGTCATATTGATTAGATTTGCCCTCTCGATGTTGTTAAAGCACTCTTCGCATAGTTTGATGTGCATGCATGGCTCTAGCAACACTAATCGTTGACCACTCGAGCAGATAATGCACAAAACGGGCTGCTCTTCTAATTGGTCGTTGTATCCGATGTCGTCAGCGCGTTCGGCATCGTTAAAGACCTCTTCCAGTATCAGCTGCAAGTCGTTTTTGCGTTTAGTTACTTCTCTAAAGAAACCTTTAATAGAAATTTCCCCTTTGTCTAAGTCTGAAGCTGCGAGCGCGATGCGGAAGTTGGCATCGTTGGGCCCAGTATGTGAAGGCGGTTGACGCACTTTAGAAACAAACGCTGAAAACTTAGCTGACGTTCTATCGTCCTCATCCAAGAGGTAGCTAATTGATTTAAAGAACCCTTTGAATTGCAGCAGTTTCCTGTTAATCCGTGTTTTGCATACTTCCAACTGGCTAGATATGCAAATAGATTTGAGGGTTGTTTCGAATGGAATGCTCTGTGGTAATAAAAAAAAACATTTAATTAAAAATTAATAATTACTAATTAAAATAAATACGTTTTGTATCCAATCCATCTGCACATAGCCGATGAAGGTCTTGAACATCTCTCCATAGGGGCGCAAACTTTCGCAGGAATTTATTTGGGCTCGGAGAAAACTAAACGCGTCTTTGATGCGAATCGTTCTCACCAGCGGTAGTGCCAGGAATTTCTGGAATATGATGCGGGCGTTATTGTCCAGGCGCACTGTTCGTGGGAAGTATTTTATTTGCTTCGCCTTTCTGCGGAGCGCCTGGCAGTAATGAAACCACATGACTCCACTGAGTGCGTTCGGGAACACTGTTCTTAAGCTTTGCTCCAGCTCAGCATCCCTGGCGTACATGAAGCACTGCGGAAAGAATTTAAAACCTTTCGATTCAATTTGCCGGAACATATGCGTATAAGCCGCCTCATTCCGCTCTTCTAGTAAAACGTAGAGGAATGGAAAGACCTGCAAGTAACAACGGTTTTAGCAATACAAATACAAGCCGCAGTGTTAGTGATCTCACTTGTTCCTTGAACTCAAAATAGATGATTAGGAAGTTCTGATAGGAGGAGTTCGGCACCTTAAATCTGGTGTCTATTAAATATCGTCTAGACTCCGAGAGTGGCACTTCATCAATTAGTTCGGCGATTGTGGGCGATATGAATATGGTATAGCTAAAACTATATTCACTGACAGTACCCAAATAGAATGACGCCCTAGTGTCGACTCGAGATTTTCCAAATCTCCTCATTAATTCCTCATCTTCAAATAGTTCCTGCACTTGGTCGCTGCTCTGTGGATCATTAGGAAAAGCTTCATTCCGAATATTCAGAAGCTGCCTCTGAATACTCTTAAATGGTAAGTACTGCGCGCTTTCTGGGTCCTTGCGACATTCCGCATCAAAGACTAAACGTAGGCGTGTCCTGCTCAGATTCGGATTGGCGCTCTTTTTCTTGATGCCGCTTGACAGCCTCAAGAGTGCTCTGAATCGCTCCTGCGTTCCGTGGATGACATGCCATTCGCTTAGCCCGACGCGACACTGTCGATTGTTTGGCCGCGTTGTGTCCACCACCGCGATGGCCCGACAATGCTTTTCGTAACAGATGTATCGTCGTGTATGGTCGTTTTGGGACTTAAATTTGTAGAGCTGTTTCTCTGCTGGCACATGCAGAAGCAAACTGCCCCTACGCTGGCCCTCACACAACTCGAACGAGTGCAAATTTGTCTTTGATGTAAGCATCTTGGAATCTGGAAATATATCTATATATATAAAAATGAATGTTTGTCTGTATGTCCTTTATAAATAGAATCGTAAACTATGCATTTGATCATGTGAAGTTGTTGTGCATGAGCCCACGAAGGTTTCTGAGATGATATGACCAATTGTCGACAGATGGCGCCACTGTCATTCCAATGATTTGAATCAAAATGATGAAGGATGACGTTTCGAGTTGTGGGTGACATAAGAATTTATGTAAATTGTGAAATTCATGTCCGCTCACATTGAACAGACAATATTGTCGATTTTCGAATAGTTTTGTGCATTTCATTGTGAGTTAAATTAAATTAAATTAATATATAAAAATCAATTGCGGTGCGTTAGTCGGGTAAAAACTCAAGAACGACTCGACGGATTTGAATGAGTTTTTTTATTTTTTTTTATTTTGTTTGGCTTGAATCAGGGATGGTTTTGGAAAAATGAGAATTCGGAAAGTTCTCAACAGGTGGCGCTGTAGGCACATTTCATGTTTCATCTAACTCCTTCTATATATATATATACAAAATATGTGAGATTGTGTTTGAATTGATGTTCTCTTAATGCGTGAACCGATTTTTTTTTCTGGAAACTTCAAATGAAAGGTAACGTCAATACCAAGGTTTGTATGGATATACGGTCTTTGTATGTGTATTGGTTAAACGAGTTATGGGCATTTTAGTGAACCTCAGAAAGCCCTCAACCACTTTAAATTAAATTTTGTGGATATGTATGGTTGGTTGCAGCTTAAAAGCATAGACAAACCATACTGAGACCCCCAAGTCACAATGCTCTTGCCGCTGGCCCACTCAATTTTTTCAATCGGTGCTATGTCAAAAAAGAAACCGTGTGACATGCAAAACCATACAAGTTTGGATAAGTATAGTAATCCAAAAATATTTTTTCTTTTTTATTAAAAAAGAAGAAAAGAACAAAAAAATCAATAAGTTGGCATAATTACATGAAATTAGAAGTTAATACATCAAGAGCATTGCGTTTAAAGCAATCGCGATTTGAGGTTAAATCCAAGATATTATCGACCGAGTTGAACAAATATATGCACCGAGTAATCGGTTCAGACAATCCATAATTAGTTCTATGAGCAGGAGGTAAAAATAAGTTTCTTTCTCTAAGCGTTCTGCTTGGCGCATAGAATGGTAAACTAAAAAGTAGTTCACTACAATGAATTCTATAAGAGACAATATCCTTTAAAAACACTAAGGACTGCATCTTTCTCCTTACAACGAGAGAATTTAGGCCTAGCAATAAACAGCGAGCTTTATACGAGGGCAGTTCAGAATCTCTATTGAATCTCCTCAGAGCAAGGCGAGTGAAGCGTTTTTGAACCCGTTCAACTCGGGAAGAGTGAACACCATAAAAAGGATCCCAAATAACACAACAGTATTCTAATCTGGATCTAATTAAAGAACAGTAGAGAGTTTTAAGAACAAATGGATCACGGAAATCTTCTGAGTTCCTTTTAATAAAAGCAAGTAGTGAAAAGGACTTAGAGACGATGTAGTCACTGTGTAAATTGAAGCTTAACTTGCTATCAAAAATAACTCCAAGATCTTTAATCTCATATGCTCTAGTAAAAGGAACATTCCCAGCCACATACGAATGAATCAAAGGACTGAGTGAACGAGAAATCGAGCAAACTTTACATTTAGACAGACTGAGCTCCAAGTCGTTTTGAGAACACCATCGCAAAAATAGGTCAATCTCGTGTTGAAACAATAAGCAATCCGAGAGGTTGGAGACTTTAAAAAACATTTTAAAATCATCTGCAAATAAAAGACATTCACACTTTTTGAAAAACTTAGGGATTTCATTCACATATAGTAAAAATAGCAATGGACCTAAATGGCTTCCCTGAGGAACACCAGAAGTTGCGGTTACCACATTCGAAAGAAAACCATCTACTTCAACGATGAGTTTCCTATTGAGAAGGTAAGTAGAAAGCCAATTTAAGATATTTGAATGAAACCCAAGTTTCGCCAACTTTCGTATCAATAAAAAGTGATTGATTCTGTCGAACGCTTTTACAAAGTCAGTAAATAACACATCGACCTGCACACCACTTTCCACAGAATTCAAACAAAATTTGGAAAAAAGGGCTAAGTTAGTCACTGTAGAGCGACCGGTCACGAAGCCATGCTGCATAGGCGATATATGCTCCTTCACAATAAAGTATAATTTGTCTTTGACGATTTTTTCAAAGAGTTTTGGGATAACTGATAGTTTGCTAATAGGCCTGTAGTTTTCTACTAGGTGTTTATGGCCGCTCTTATGAATGGGCGTTATATAAGCAATCTTCCAATCATCCAGAAAGACCCCTGAAGAAAGTGAAAGATTAAAAATCAATTTTAGTGGGAGAAAAAGAGTAGACGAGCAGTTCTTTAAGAGAGTGGGATGAAGTAGATCAGGACCAGCACCTTTGTTAATATCTAAATTATTTAGAGCAAGAAGAAGATCCTCATCAGAGAGCTCCAGATCGCCAATATCAGTAATGGTAGTGATATGGCTAGAGCTGAAGTTGTTCGCATTACTAGCAGGTTTAAAGTTAGAGGCGAAGAATTTAGCAAACAGTTCGCTGGTAGATTCGAAGCCGTTCGATATCTCGTTCTGAAACAACAATTCTTTTGGAAAACCAGACGATTTTCGTTTCGAGTTATAATGAATCCAAAAACACCTACTATTGGCTCTAATACGAGATTCAATAGATGAAATATAGCTTTTGGATATCATTAACTTCGATTTCGTAAATTTTTCTTAAATAATGAAGAAAGTTTGCTCAAAATGTTTTTATTTTTCCTCAACTAATCTACATTGTTAATTTCTCATGAATATTTTAAGCAAATGTACACTTATTCCTAAAAAAAAATTCTATCCAAACGTAACGAATAATTTAACGGATAAAATGCTATTAACTCTGCCAGCAACTTTTCCCACAGCGGAAGTGTCTCCTATTTTTTGCGAGTGTGTTGGTGACTCAGAATTTTTGAAGTTTCGTGACATTTGTCAATACGAATTTCTATGTAACAATACTAGCGCACCAAATCGTAACCACTCCGTAAAAATATAGTTTGTAGGTTAATCGGAAAATCGGGAAATCGGAAAATCGGCCGGAGTTGGTGGTCTCAGTATTGCCTCTGCCCGCGACTTCGTCTGCGTAGAATTAGGACTTCGAGTAGCTCAATTAAAATATTTATTTCTTACTTATCGGGTCCAAAACTATATTATCTTTCAAGACAACCAATTTATTTTCATTCGTAAAATACGCAGCAATTGTAATTATTTCTTACCAAATATCTATGATGAATTTTATTATCCCTAACTTTAGAAATAATTGGTTCGTCATTCATACTTGAATCCCCTACTTCATCCCTTTCACGTTTCGTTTTCGAAAAAAGTAGCCTATGTCATTCTCAGAGGTCTCATCTATCCCTACACCAAAATTCATAAAAATTGGTTTTGCGGCCTCTAAAATAATCTTACTTTCGCATTCATAATATCAGGATTGTATCAAGGCTAGGTACCTTGAATTTTCTGTGCAAAAATGACAACTGACAACTAAACCTATGTTTTGAAACAACATAACAGCGCTCCTACCCGATTCCCCCGCAAATTTTGAAAATTCTCTCTTAGATTTCCTATGACTGTAACTCTCTTCGGCCGTCGACTCTCTTTCGTGGCGTCGTTTGTACGGGCTACGGCGCTACGAGCATGCTGAATGAAAAAAATGTGTTTCCCTGAATCATAGTTGTACACAACTGCGTAGTTGAAATTTAATGTAGTAAAATTCAACCTTTTCAATTGTTAATATTTTAAAAAGTAAAAAATGCAAAAATAAGCCCCCGAAGATCTCTTTTTTTCACTTCATTTGTTAAGATTGGTTCAGCGTGTGAACCGCAAGAGGTAAATATACTACAGGGTCCGCCAAATAACTTTTTTTTTTTGAAAATGCTATAAAAAAAAAACTACTGAATATTTTCTCAAATTTCTTTTTTTATTTGAAAGTACAATCCTTCCGGTTAATAATGGAAAATAATTTCATTCAAATGGCTGCCTCGGCCTACACGAAGATGCCGATTTTGCCAAAAAAAATGCATCTTTTCAGATGAAGCTCATTTTCATCTTGGCGGGTATGTAAACAAGCAAAATTGCCTACACGAAGATGCCGATTTTGCCAAAAAAATTCATCTTTTCAGATGAAGCTCATTTTCATCTTGGCGGGTATGTAAACAAGCAAAATTGTCGCATTTGGGGCACAGAAAACCCGCACGCATACATTGAAAAGCCGATATACCCAAAACGAGTCACTGTTTGGTGCGGAATTTGGTCCAGAGCCATAATTGGGCCATTTGTCTTCGAAAATGAGCAAGGAGTGCCCTTACAGTCAATGGTGATCGTTATCGGGCCATGTTGAACGAATTTAACGAATTTATTTTTGAATTGTTTGAGAATTTAAAAGAGAAATCCGCCGGTTGTCGGATTTCTGAACCTTTTTGGTAGAAAATATAACCTAATTTATATTCTTAACTAATTTTTATAGATCAAGCGGTTTTATCCGCCTTAATCTCCTGATTACATGGTCTGTATTTAATAATTCGCTCATTTCTAAGCTAACGTGGTTGAGAAGCCTACGTCTGTGCATTTGAGCAACTTTTTTAATTTCGTCTTCAACCATTTCAATATTTAGATCTCTATGAAGATCAGCGTTGCGTATGTACCAAGGTGCACTAACTATGTTCCTTTGTACTTTATTTTGGAAGATTTGAATTTTTTGTAAATTTGTTTGGCATGTGCATGCCCACAACTGGAGCCCGTAGGTCCATACTGGTTTTAGAACTTGCTTGTATAGCAATAGCTTATTGTAGTTGGACAGGGATGAGTATCTACCAATAAGCCAATACATTTTACTGTATCGCATGTTCAACTCGTCTTTCTTTTTCTTTACATGCGTTTTCCAACGCAGTTTAGCGTCTAGAGTCATGCCTAGATATTTGGCTGTATTTGAGTATTCCACTACATTGTTGTCTATGTACACTGGAATATGTGGTACGTTTTTATACGTAAAATAAATATGGACAGACTTTAGAACATTTAATCTAATCTGCCACTTTTTAGTCCACTCTGAGATACGGTTTATTGCTCTTTGGAGCTTTTTTGTTGCTATTTCAACAGTTGCTCCGACAGCAAGTACAGCAGTGTCATCTGCAAAAGTTGCTATAGTGGTTTCTCCACTTTCAGGCAGATCGCTACACGGAAAGAATTTTTAGATCAAATCAAGAAAAATAAGCGCAGAATCACGAAAAGTTTGTCTAGTTTTAGAGCTTAGCTAAGGATTTAGTAATTCACGACTTTTTATTCGCAATTCTAGAAATTGTACGAAGTGAAGATATTGTCCCTCAAAAGTCGTGAATCAACACTTTTCTTTATCAATAATGCGATCAAACGAGAAAAACATATTGCCATAACCGATCGCAATTTGACACAAATAGTTATCAATTTGATATTCATGGATTGTAAATTGCAAAAAAAATTCGTAAATTACCACTTTTCTGTTGCAAATTACGATTTCCTCCCCTAGCAAATTACAACCATTTAGTCTTGAATTGAAACTCAATAGTGTTGATTTGCAAACTAACAGGGGAGATTTACTACTTCAGTGGTTGCAATTTACAAATTCTTACTCGTAGATTGAAACTTTTTTTTATCAATTTGCAATTCATATGTTGCAATTTACGTTTCTTGAGTAGTGATTTGAGGTAGGTATCACCGTATTAAATTGAAAATGTTTTGTCGTGAAATTAGAAAACTTTATTCTCAATTTGCAACTTATATCTTGTGATTTACAAATCAAAATTCATAGTTTTATTAATTAGGTTATTTTCGTATTCCTCCTGATATCCAAGAACATCATACGGCGCCATATCGTCCGGAGACAACGGGATTTGTCTGGGGTGGTTTTTCGGTCAATGATGAAATTTAAAATACAAAAAAATATTTAGATGAACTTGACATTGATACGAACCTTTACAATTCTTTTCGATTACATATTTTAGAATCCATTCTAATTTATACTTCCTTCCTAATTGCGAGATGTACATTCTGAAAAAATACAGATTTATATGAATACTTTGGGGTTATTTTCAATTATTCAAAAGGTATGTACTTACAAAATATATTCCAGAATGCTTAATAATTAGTAGTTGGTACACTCACTATCCATATGAACTAGTTATACTTAAACAACTTAAGCCCGACTGCTTTGAGCAAAGATTGAATACCGACTGCCTGTCTCTACACCGACACGCCATCTGCACAATGGAGATTTGGCTTCATGATTGCAGCTGTCTAGCAATACCACATACAAACATGCATCGATAAAAAGAAAGGACTTAAAAGGATTTTGATAGGTACATGGGAATACAAAAATTCCACACATTAGGTAGTTGATTCCATGGAAATTACAAAAAAATATTTTGCAATTTACGACTTCTCTACGTCAATATACGTTTTCAGTTTCATGTGTTAAATTATTACAAGATTTTATTGATTCATCATTCAGTTTTGGTAAATCACCAAATATTTTTCGCAATTTGAGATTGTAAAGTGGTGTTTGAGAAATTGACCTATTAGAGTGGTAAATTGCGCCAAACAATCTCGCAAATCACTACAAATAAAAGAAGCTCGAATTGATACTTCTAATCGTAAATTACAACAAACAGAATTTGCTATTCTCCGCCGTTTTCAATGTCAAATTACCAATTTCTGTATCAATCCATGAAAACTTCGTTGTGATTTGCGACAAATATATAAATCGTAAATTGCAACTCAAAATTTTGCAATTGTTGATTTTCAATTCTTTCCGTGTAGTGAATAAGAGGTATAGCACTGGCCCAAGCACACTGCCTTGTGGTACACCAGCTTTAATTTCTCTTAATGTTGAGTACTCTGTCTCTTGTTTAATTCTGAAGAATCGACCTGATATATAAGACTCCAGAATGGCCGAATACTGATTCGGCAGTTGCCTTTGTAACTTGTGAATTAGTCCTTTGTGCCAGACTTTATCGGAAGCCTGTGCTATAGCAAGGAATATTTTTTTATATTTATATTTTCTTTAATTTCTTTGGCAAGTTCTTTAGCTGTTACCGATCGGATTGGTCGATCTTCTTCGCACCTTTCTTCGATTCCTTGGTAACTTTTATCTTCATAGGGTTTGAAGACGTCCTCAAGATACTCTGCAAAAGTGTTTGCTTTCTCTTTGCTGCTTTTTGCCCAGTTACCTTCTTTAGTTTTTACTGGAGGAATGTGGTCTATTGGTCGGTTCATTTTCTTTGTTGCCTTCCAGAGCGAGTAGTCGGTACTAGCATCATTTGTAAGACTGCTAAGGTAACTTTTATTTGCACTGCTTTTTCTAGTTCGTCTACTGTTTGAATAGCTGATGATAGTTGGATACTTTCTTTCAACATCTGTCGAAAGTATTTGCACTGCTTTTTGTAGTTCGTCTACTGTTTGAATAGCTGATGATAGTTGGATACTTTCTTCCAACATCTGTCGAAAGTAGTTCCAATCAGTCAGTCTATTACAAGTTTTGGACTTTGTTCTTTTATCATTATTTTATCGCCAAGTGTAAGAAGTACTGAGGAGTGATCTGATTGAAGATCAGGGCCTTCTTCCACATTAATTTTATTTGAGGATATATTTTTAGATATAAAAAAGTCGACAAGATCTGGGGTTTTATTCCTATCTGTTGGCCAATAGGTAGGTTTTCCCGTCGAGTGGTATTTCGCGCCATCTTCTTTAATACATTTATAAAGTTCTCTGCCTCTAGTGTTTGTTAGTCTAGATCCCCAATATTTATTCTTGGCATTAAAATCCCCTCCCACGATTAATCTATTGTGAATTATGCGGAAAAGGTTTTTAAAATCACTCGTCTTTATTCTATAACTAGGAGAGCAATATACTGATGCGACGGATAATTGGCCACTGCTCGTTTTTATGCATATGGAAATTCCTTGGATAGCACATGATTGGAATTTTGCTTCTAAATGGTGCTCAATCGTATCGTTATGTGGATGTGGGGAGTGATATAAGTTATATCCCTTCAGTTTAAGGTCAGAATTTATTTTGGAGTGCGTCTCTGAAATAAGACATATGTCTATCTGGTTTATATCGACAGTCACTTGTATCTCTTCCTTTCGATTCTCGAAACCATTAGCATTCCATTCTAGAATTTTGATTTTATTCATCATGTTTGTCTTTTTGGTACAGCTCTTTTATTGCTGTTCTGACTCTCTAGCAACGATATTCTATCTAATATCATTTTATTGTTTTTTTCCATGGAACCAATCCTATTTAGGACTTGTTTCATGAGGGTTTCCATTACAGTGTGTGGCTCTGTTTTGCGTTTTACGGCTTTCTCTGCTGGTATTTGTACTGTTTTTGATGCTGCCTGAGCATATGTCATTTTATGGCCCGCTGTGTTTTGAATTGCGTTCTTTTTGATGATCCCTTGATCTTTCGCTTTTTATTTTTGTGGGCTCTTTTGTGAGTCCTTTTTGGCCTTTTGTGCTTCCTTATTGGAGCTTTTAAGCGGTTTCTTTTGTTTTTTATCTTTTGCAAGTTGTATTTCTTTTGCAACTAAGCATCCTCTATAGTTAGCAGGATGGCTTTCATTGCAGTTTACACACTTAAGGTGTTCGTCCTTTTTCTTCACACATTCTTTGGTGTGGTGACTTCCTGCACACTTTACACATCTTGGGTTTGAGCTGCAGTATTTATGTGCATGCCCGTATCTTTGACAATTTTTGCATTGGGGCACTAATTTGGATTTACGTAAAGTATGAATCTCAACTCTCATCCCAAGTATGTTTTTAATGCCATATATTTTTTCTTTGTCTTCGTCATGTTCGAAACTGAGCATACAGATTGGAAGCGGTACTTTGCTTTTAGATTTTAGCATATTTACTACTTCCAGTATTCTAAAACCTCTGTTCGGTCATACATTGTAAAAATAAAATTTAATCGATATTCTTAATAAAGTCACAACACTAATGTTCCAATGTTCATACCATTCCATTATTGTACTAAGTTAAAAATGAAAAATTTGAATTTCGCGCCTTATTAACAAGGTTCACCATATTTTTTTAAATATTTGAATTGTATAACGTAACTTAGGTATACGATTTTATGTATTATAAAAGGAATAGAATAAAGTCTGGATTTCATTCGTTGTCATACAGTCACGCCGAAAAGACTTTGATTTAAGCCTCGTTTTTCGCCTGATATTTCCCTCGATCGCAACAGGTTGTTGATTTTTGATAGTAATTCAATTTGTTAGTGAACTGGGAATTTCCCGAACAAAATAAAAATTTAAGTCGAATTTTCCCGAGTTCTCGTGTAGAAAAACCTCCACCCGAACATTTTGGCGCCCAACGTGGGGCAATTTCCCACAAATTTAAAATTCGTTTAAGCAGTAAAAGACAGTGACAAAAAAAAAAAAACTTTCATTTTCGTCGCGTTCGGCTCCACGGTAGCTATCGGCATCGGTTCGGTATTTCGGTTAGTTTGTGCAAGTGCAGAGATCTACAAGGAAATAAAAAACTGAACATCGTTGGAAACAAGGTCATATAGAGGACACGTACGACCTGTTCATTCTCTGGAGTCAATAAAAATTAGGACAAAGTACAAGTATACAAGGAAAGATAAGTACAAATCTTTCTCCAAGGTATGTGGAAATAAATTGTGCGAATGTGCGTTTGGAGCTATATTTCCAATTAAACATCGTCTGCATATAGTTGCAGTAAATACTACAAAATTACAATCAAGAGAAAGAGAAAGAACGCATCTTCACTACAATATAAACTATTTTATATCATTCATTCACTATATAACATTAATGCATGATTAAAGTTATATTATAATTGATCGAAATCACTCTTATCACTATTGTTCGCCGCTGATCGTTTCAACTTTGCGCCTAAAATACAATCCAATAAAAATTGGAACATAATATACTCTCACACGCTCTTGCTTAAAAGCTTTTACATACTTTGCCAACTGTTTGCCAGTAGTACCTATAGTGATCAATCCAAATCATAAGAGAGACACTTCGCTCTTAGCCGCTCATAATCTTGGTTGAATAGATTCCACAAATAGTTTTGCAACAATTCTTCGCCATCAATCGCCACACGCATCATTGTGATTTACCGATCTTCCTCTATTTAATTATACTTCTTTTGCTGTTACTTGCACAAATCATCGTTCGTTAATTCGCTAAAGCCAGACCCATATATCGATTTGGTTTGTGGCTAAATTATGTCGAAAAGCCTTTGCTGTTAATATCGCTTCGCTTCTTTCTCGTTGTTGGATACGCGTTGACTCCGCTGTCAACATTGTTGCTGATTTGTTCCTGTTGCTGTTGTTGCTATTGCTTTGCTCGCTGTTGTTGCTATTGCTTTGCTCGCTGTTGTTGCTGTGCTGCTTTGCTTTTGTTGATTAGAAACATTCTGAAACCAACTTCGACTATCTATTTCATTAAACAAATTCGACGTTCAACTTCCTCAATTCGTTTTGCGGCAAATTGTGCACCACTGGTACAAATTAGTCTAGTGAATTCTGCTTGATTATTTTTGGAATTCAATCAGAAAATTGTTCTAGTATTTCCTACTCATATAATACCAACAATCATGAATGACGAAGCTTCTTCTGCTTCTACTTCCGCTGCATCTTTGGATGATCTGAAACAACAAAGAGCATCCACAAAAGGGAACATCACTCAAATCAAAAACATTGTTGAAAAGTCAAATTCTCTCACGCCCACCGAACTAGAGTGTCGACTAGGGATACTCGAGTCTTATTTTAAACAAGGCTTTGCATACCAAAACCAAATCGAGAGATTGCAACCATCGGATAGTGGTCGTGCAGACTTGGAGGAATTGTATGTTACTATAAAAACAAAAATAATTTCTATGATGGGGGAAAGAAGGAGACTAAGCACTATTGAACATTCATTTATGGTACCTCCGCCACCACCAACTTCTCGGTTACAACCGTTGCGTCTTCCAAAATTCGATGGAAAACAATATTCACAGTAAAGAAATTTCATGCACTCCTTTAACTATCTGGTTAATGATGATCCTACGCTTACGACGATAGAAAAGTTCAATCATCTCTTATCATGCCTAAGCGATCAAGCTTTAAACGCGGTACGTGCGCTTCCTGTCACGGAAGAAAATTATCCAAAGGCAATACAAAGCTTGAAGGATCGATTCGACAATAACTGTCTGATATTTTTGGAAAATATCTCTTTGATATTTGAACTCCCAAGGTTTCCAAGGCGTCCCCAATACCATTAAGGAACTTGGTGGATAATATAACTGCTCTATATAACTCACTCACAGCAATCGGGTCAGAAAAGGATATCTGCAACGCCATCATCATCTACATTGCGATGTCAAAGGTAGATCCTGAAACACAGTCTAAGTGGGATGAGCAAGATTATAGCACAGTTCCGAAATGGGATGATTGTGCTAAAATGCTGAGCAAACGTTGCCAGTATTTAGAAGCCAGGGAGAGCAAACAAGCTCGCTTAGAACCTGCTCCGAGATACCAAAATAAGCCACGACAACAGTTACATTATAGTCAACGACCACAAACATCGTTAACAATCACACAAAAGTCTTGTGGGTTTTGTAAATACTGTGAACACTCGATATCCAACTGTCCGAGTTTTATCAAATTGTCAGTTATGGAACGTTTTTCGAATATAAAGAAATTGGGATTGTGCATAAACTGTTTGGTGAAAGGCCACAACATGTCGAAATGTCCATCGATTTACAGATGCAAAACCTGTAAGCAATCGCACCATAGCTTGCTACATCGTACACAGAATCTAGAAAACGGCAGTCGTGGAGAAGAAAAATCGTCGGCTGCTGTGCACGCAGCACTAGATAAAACCACACACTCTATCAACCAGGTGATCCTTGCCACCGCATCGGTGCTGGTAAGGGACTCAACTGGATCCTTCCAATTAGGCCGTGTTCTCCTAGATTCAGGTTCACAGGTCAATTTAGTTAATGAAAAATTTGCACGCACTCTAAATCTACCCAAAGATAAAAAGCATGTAGACATAGTTGGGATAGGTGCTTCGAAAACTAAAATCGATCAACAAATTCAAACAACTATTCGTTCTCGATTCAACAATTTTGAGGTATCGCTTGAGTTTTTGGTAACTCCTTCTATAACTGGGTATCAGCCAGATAAGGCACTTCAAATCGTTGACTGGAACGTTCCAAAAAATATAGATTTGGCTGATGAAAACTTCAATAAGCCTCTACAAATCGATATGCTTCTTGGTGCTGAGGCTTTCTTTGATATACTTTCGATAGGGCAAATAAAGCTTGGTATTGGATTACCAACACTCCAGAAAACGTTGCTAGGGTGGATAGTTTCCGGAAAAATTAAATCCGAAGGCTCTACAAATAATTGTTTTCTAAATGTGGAATAGGATTCTTTACACCAATTCGTTGAAAAGTTTTGGGAGTTAGAGGAGGTCGTCGGCAGAAAATCGGAATGGACAGAAGAGCAGATAAAGTGTGAGACTATCTTCCAGGAAACAGTTGAGCAATTAGGAACTGGACGACTTATGGTTCAGTTGCCTTTCACTAACGATCCAAAATGCTTGGGGTCCTCATACGACATCGCATACAGGCGATTCCTTTCATTGGAGCGAAGATTAGATAAGGATCCTGACCTCAAATTGCAATATAAGGCATTTCTGACGGAATACAAAATGTTAGGGCATATGTCGGAAGTTAAAAGTCCCAATCTGGAAGAACCACATTATTATCTTCCTCATCAATGCGTCTTGAGGCCAAACAGCGCATCGACCAAACTGAGGGTAGTGTTCGATGCTTCGTGTCGCACATCATCGCAAATATCTCTCAATGGAATACTGATGGTCGGGCCGACTATTCAGAATGATATATTTACGCTGTTGCTAGGTTTTCGTTTGCACAAATATGCACTAACCGCTGACATTGTAAAAATGTTTCGACAAATTTTGATTCATCCATCGCATAGACAGTTCCAGTTCATCCTGTGGAGGGACAATAATCAAATGCCAATTAAAACCTTCAAATTAAATACGGTTACATATGGTACTTCGTCAGCACCGTTTTTGGCCATTCGGTGACTTCGCTACTTGAGCGACAAATTCTCGTCATCTCACCCACTTGGCGCAAAGGTTCTCAGGAGTTGTTTCTATGTAGATGACATGTTAGCTGCAGCGGACGATTTAGAAACATTAGGAAGAATTCAGCGGGAAGTGGTATTCATTCTCGGGTCAGCAGGATTCGAACTGTCCAAGTGGCATAGCAATGCAGATTCAATGCTGCAGTATTCGGAAAAGAAGCTAAAAGTATCAGATTCAGGCTTAACAAGCACTTTGGGTATTACTTGGGACTCTGTGCAAGACAACCTCAAATTTTCCTACAACCCTTCAAAGTCATATACAAGGTTCACAAAAAGAACTATTCTTTCGATGTCATCTTCCTTGTTTGACCCCATAGGTTTGTTGAGTCCGGTAATAATAAAAGCAAAAATCGTCCTCCAAAGGCTTTGGATGGAGAAGCTGGACTGGGATTCTTCCATTCCACAAAGTATCGAAACCGAATGGAAGCAATTTCTAGTAGACCTTAATTCGCTACAGGATGTTTTGATTCCTAGATTCGTTCTGACTGACAACAAAAAACGGGTGCAGATACATGGGTTCTGCGACGCATCCCAAAAGGCTTATGGGTGTTGTCTTTACACACGAACAACTGATGCCTTAGGAACTGTGACAGTCAAACTATTTACGGCCAAATCAAGAGTTGCACCTACCAGGAAGAGGCAACTTCCAAGGCTAGAGTTGTGTGGCGCTCATCTACTGGCCAAACTTTGGAATAGAACAAAAATTTTATTCGAAGACACTATATCCGAAGTGTTCCTATGGACCGACTCAGAGGTTGTGCTGCATTGGATCGGGACTCACTCTTCAAAACTAAATACCTTTGTCGGTAATAGGGTTGCAGAAATCCAGGAAGTAAACAATGAAGCCATCTGGAGGCATGTTCCAACCAACGATAACCCAGCAGATAAAGTTTCTCGGGCTGCACTTTGGATGAGTTGAACAAATCGATTTGGTTCTCCGGCCCAGAGTTTTTGCTAAGACCATTTGAAGAATGGCCACCACTTTTTTGTAAAAATGCGCCGTCTGAGGAGGTAACTCTCGAGATGCGAAAAACGTTTCTACTTTCTAGCCAAAAGGAGTCAAATTACTTACTCGGTCAGTTAGCCAAGTACAGCTCGTACACAAAAACCATTCGAATATTCGCATATATTCTAAGAACATTTAAGCCGCGTCAAAAAAGCGAAAATTCAACAAATAACTGTTCGTTATCCGTGGAGGAGTTAGATGCTGCTCTTGTTCGTATTAATTGGTTGATTCAACAGGAATCATTTGCAGAAGAGATTGGATCACTTAACAAAAATGAAAATGTTAAAGGATCCATAAAATGGCTCAATCCATTTCTTGAAGAGACGAATGGTGGACTACAAATACTAAGGATAGGAGGCAGGTTGCAGAACGCATTGATCCCTGAGGAGCAGAAGCACCCAATACTTCTACCAGCGAATTCCGCATTCGTTAAAAGCATGGTCAATCATCTCCACTTAAGTAACTACCACGCAGGACCTAAAACACTAATTGCTCTGATTCGTAGAAGATATTGGATCATCAACGCTCGAGATGTGACTCGTCGTACAGTTAGAAGATGCATCCATTGCACCAAATATCGTCCCGTACTTCTAAAGCAGATCATGGGAAACTTGCCAGCAGAGAGGGTAACACAATCCCGTCCCTTTCAGAATTGTGGGATTGATTTTTGTGGACCTGTTTACTCTTACCTTAAAATTCGTGGCAAGGCGCCATACAAAACATACGTCGCAGTCTTCGTATGTTTCTCGTCGAAAGCGGTTCATTTAGAAGCCGTGTCAGACTTATCGTCGGATGCATTCATAGCTGCGTTAAAAAGATTTATTGGTCGTAGGGGTCTTCCAGAGAACATTTTCTGCGACAATGCGACATATTTTGTAGGGGCGAGGTGAAAGTTGAACGAGCTGCGAAATTACTAATTTCAACAAAATACACAAATAACCTTATCAAAATTTTGTACTAATCAAAATGTAAATTTTAATTTTATTCCCCCCAGGGCTCCTCACTTCGGTGGTATTTGGGAGGCGGCGGTCAAAGTGGCTAAAGGACATTTATACAGAAGCCTAGCGACCGCAAAGCTTACGTTCGAGGAGCTCACGACTGCACTTGTCGAAATAGAGGCTGTGATGAATTCGCGGCCTATAACACCACTATCATCCGACCCCAGCGACTTTGAGGCCCTCACACCTGGGCACCTGTTAATCGGTTCATCCTTGAAAGCAATTCCGGAGCCAGTAAATATCGTTGACGACATCAGCTACCTACAGGGATGGCGACGTATTCAAGCAGTAAAATCTCACTTCTGGCAGCGGTGGATGGCCGAATATATTCATGACCTACAAGTTCGTTCCAAGTGGTCAGATAACCAGCCAAATCTCGACATCGGCGCAATGGTCATCATACACGAGGACAACGTGCCACCCCAAAAATGGATACTGGGAAGGGTAGTCAACGTTGTACATGGCAAAGACGGCGTAGTTCGAGTTGCAGATGTCAAGACAGCGAAAGGTACTATACGACGACCAATCCGAAAGCTGGCGTTGCTACCTGTTTGAAAGGAGATCTTTCAAAGTGGCCGGGATGTTCGGTCATACATTGTAAAAATAAAATTTAATCGATATTCTTAATAAAGTCACAACACTAATGTTCCAATGTTCATACCATTCCATTATTGTACTAAGTTAAAAATGAAAAATTTGAATTTCGCGCCTTATTAACAAGGTTCACCATATTTTTTAAATATTTGAATTGTATAACGTAACTTAGGTATAAGATTTTATGTATTATAAAAGGAATAGAATAAAGTCTGGATTTCATTCGTTGTCATACAGTCATGCCGAAAAGACTTTGATTTAAGCCTCGTTTTTCGCCTGATATTTCCCTCGATCGCAACAGGTTGTTGATTTTTGATAGTAATTCAATTTGTTATTGAACTGGGAATTTCCCGAACAAAATAAAAATTTGAGTCGAATTTTCCCGAGTTCTCGTGTGGAAAAACCTTCACCCGAACAACCTCTATGGTTTAATTCGTTTTAATGCTTTCGGGTGAGCATGAGGAATGCAGTTTTTTTACTACAACTTTAATTGGTCTGGTTTGCTTATTCTCATAAGAATACCATTGCACATTTTTCTGGCTTAGTATTTTAGTCAGAATTCTGTATCCCTCTTCTTCATCGACATTAATTTTGATGTCATTTTTGTTTATTAATGCTGTAGAAGCTTTAATTTTATTTTCCTCCAATAATTTGACTAAGCTTTCATACTTATTGACCTGAAGTGCAATAATTGGTGGAGGTTTGGATGGATTTTGTATTTTATTTTCTTTGTTTGAAGCATACACAGTGATTGTGCAGCTTTCTTTTGGGGATGAGTTTTTTGGGGATGTACTAATTTTTCTTTTCTTATTTTGATTCCCCATATGACGATGTCCCTCTGTCTCTTTTTCGAGTTCTCCTTCATCTGTTGAGAACTCGGCAGGTTGAACATTTACTTTTTTTTGGTTGTTGATTTCATCTTTCAACATTTGCAACTCTTTCTTAAGGTTGTTTAATTCCTTAAGTAGTGTCTCATTGAGTTGCTTAAACCCATCTCTTTCTTCGCAGGCTTCTAAATATGATAATGAACGAAAAATCGTGTCAATGCATTTGGATAAAATGCTTAAGGCTGGTCATCAAGGAGCCCATTCAACAGCGAACTCTATTAAGTCAATCCTAGACACAACAAAGGAAGGGTTATCAGCAATCAATAATATGGGTCTGAACACAAAATCCTGGGATCCGATAATTGTGCACCTAGTAACAAGAGCATTAGACCAACACAGTAGAAGTCTTTTTGAACAAAGTTTGGAACAACCGAACAAGGTGCCATCGCTTCAAACGCTATACGATTTCTTAGCAAGAAGATATCAGGCATTGGAGGTACTAGCTTCCAAAAGGCAAAAGCAGTATAAGGCTTCAGAGGAAACAAAGAACGTGACGCGAAACTTTCACGTGTCAACAAAATCAACCTGTGTATTTTGCCAAGGTTAGCATAACATATATGCTTGCCGTAAATTCATGGGCTGGAACCCGAAGGAGCGCAGTGAAAAAGTTAAGGCAGCGAGACTATGCATAAATTGTTTACGACATGACAAACAAGTTCCATGCATGAGCAAAAATAAATGCAAGCAGTGCAATAGAAAACATCATTCCTTACTGCATTTTGATAGGGTGGAAGGACGACAATCTGATCATGCCCAAGCTGACGTACACATTCAATCTAATCATGGTCATCAGAGCCAAAACATCTTGCTTGCTACAGCACGGCACGCGGTGCTTCTGAACATGGTCAATGCACTGAGCTTCGAGCACTTATTGATCAAGGGTCACAAACCAACCTAGTAACAGAAGCTGTTGCCCAAGCCTTGAGACTGAAGAAGCAGAAGGTGCACGTTGAAGTAAGCGATCTGGGAGCTACTGAAGCAGGAACAGCGCGAAATAAGGTAGAGCTAACAATCCTCCCGAGATTATCATCCGACTTCGAAGTTAAGATAGAAGCCCTTGTTTTACCAAAACTAACAAGAACTCTACCAGATGAAGAAGCTAATAATATGATGGATGACCAGTTTGGATCCGTAAAACTAGCAGATCCAACGTTCAATATTCCTGGAGGAATCGACCTAATCATAGGAGCAGACTTTTATGGAGATGTAATCCTTGATGGTTTGAAAAGAGGGACTGGAAATTCTTTTATAGCACAGAATTCCCAACTAGGATGGCTTATTTCCGGTCGGACATCAACTCAAAGAAATGACAAAACCAAATCAATGGTCTTGTCGTTCAAACATCATTAGATAAACAACTTGAAAGATTTTGGGAAATTGAAGAAGTTCCTCTACAAGGTCATCAGAAGTCTACTGATGTTAAAATTCCATTTAAAAAGAAGTCGACGGATCAAGAAGAAAGGCTGGGAGAATCCAAAAAGAGAGCATTAGCCAGGTCGCTACAGCTTGAAAAGAAGTTCAACATCAACAAGGCATTAAGGGCTGATTACATAAGAGTGATGAATGAGTTCCTCCAACTGGGTCATATGGTGGAAATCTCCAATATGGATAAGTTCGACAACAAGTGTTACTATCTACCCCATCATGCTGTAATTAAACCTGATAGTACCACGACTAAATTATGTGTGGTGTTGGATCTGCAAAAACATCATCTGGAGTGAGCCTGAATCAATTAATGATGATGGGTCCCAGACTCCAAGCCGACATTACAACTATTATTATGAGATGGAGAGCTCACAAGTACGTCTTCACTGCAGACATTGAGAAGATGTACAGGCAGATAAGGGTCAATAGTGAGCACCAAGACTACCAACGCATTCTATGGCGAACTAACAACAGTGACATATGGAACTGCATCAGCATCATACCTAGCTGTAAGAACCTTGCATCAATTAGCTGCCGATGAACAACACGAATTTCCAAAGGCGGCAGAGATTGTGAAAAATGATTTCTACGTAGACGACGTTATGACTGGAGGAGATACAGTACGGGAATGTAAGGAAGCCCAAGGACAACTATCAAAGCTACTAAGGGGTGGTGGATTTCATCTTCGCAAATGGGCAGCAAACAATTGGTCACTTTTAAAATCAATATCGGATGCACATAACCAACCTGAAGTTAAGTTCGATAAGGAAGAGAAATTAAAACTTTGGGAATACATTGAACCCCTTAGCTGACACATTTCAGTTTAAGGTCCACGTGTTGTTACGTGGACCTTACAAGAAGAGCATGGATCCACCAAACGTGCCACGCTATCGGAAATAGCACGTATTTTCGATCCATTAGGATGGCTGACGCCAGTAACCATCACTGCGAAGATACTTATGCAGCGGATTTGGAAGGCAGACATTGATTGGGATGATCAATTAACAGATGAATTGCAACAATGTTGGGATCGGTTCAGGCATGAACTTCCGCATGCTGAATCCATTAAAATTCCAAGATGGATTGTTACCAATAAACTGCAGAAAATCGAGTTACATGGATTCTGCGATGCCTCTGAAGGCGCTTACGTAGCCGTAGTATATGTAAGAACTACCACATATAATGCAAAATTTGTAACTACATTGTTGACATCCAAAACAAAGGTTGCACCCATCAAAACCAAGCTTACTACGCCCAAGCTCGAATTATGTGGGGCACATTTATTGTCAAAACTCCTCAAGGAAGTGCAGCTAATATTTGGGGCACAGATCAATAAGGTATTCGCATGGACAGATTCAACAATTGTGCTGTCATGGATAAGAAAAATTTAATCCAAAGAAAAGGTATTCATTGCCAAAAGAATATCTCAAATTCGAGAAACATTAGATCCAGATTGTTGGAGGTGCGTTAGATCGGCAGACAACCCTGCAGATTGTGCATCGAGAGGTTTAACTCCAGTGCAATTGAAACATCACTCATTATGGTGGAGTGGACCAAACTGGCTAAGGGGTAGAATGGAATACTGGCCTATACAGTCAGAAATCGAGCAAGTACGGTCAGTAAGTGAGACCATTGAACCAAGAGTTGTGTTAACGTCTATGATAACAAAGGCCGCCATATTGCACAGATTTTCTCTTACACAAGGCTGATCCGGACCATGGCCTACTGTATACGATTTGTGTTCAACATTAAGCACCATAAGAAATACAGGCGAACGAAGAGCTCTCACTAACTGAAATTGAAGAGACAAACAAGCGAATAGTCCATTTGGTGCAACTAGAGGCATTTCCGGAGGAAATGAAATGCTTGAAGAACGGAGACGACATCCCCAAGAAGAGCAGCCTACTTTCTCTAAATCCCCATCTGGACCATGACAACATCTTATATTTTACCATATGGTAGCGTTTTTACCAAACTACTGGCAGAATATGTACACAAGAAAACACTTTACGGCTGTATCAATCTGATGATGGCCACACTAAGACAATCATATTGGATCCCTCATGCTAAACGATTAGCCCGGAAAATAGTTCATCACTGCGTTCAATGCTATCGTTTTAATGCGTCATCCAAACACCAAATAATGGGAATGCTGCCATCTCCAAGAGTAACACGCACTCTGGAGTAGGCTATGCAGGACCATTGACAATTAAAATGTCAAAGGGAAGAGGAACTCGGACTACAAATGGCTACATAGCCATATTTGTTTGTTTAGCTACAGAGGCTATTCATATTGAGCTTGTTAGTGACCTAACATCAGAAGCCTTTCTCGCAACTGTGAGGCGCTTCATATCAAGAAGAGGATTGCCATGTCACATATACAGTGACAATGGAACAACTTTCTTCGGAGCCAATAAAGAACTTCAAAACCTTCGAATACTTACCATCAATCAAGCGGAGAAAAATGCTTCAACAAGATTAGTTATGAATGGAATACAGTGGCATTTCATACCACCAGCAGCAACACACTTCGGCGGCCTGTGGGAAGCTGGAGTTATGTCCATAAAATATCATCTCAAAAGAATAATTGGTGATACGAAACTTACCTTTGAAGAATTATCCACTCTTCTAAAGCAAATAGAGGCATGCCTGAATTCTCGACCGCTGATAAAAGTAAGCAATGACATAGAAGATACACCAATTCTCACTCCTGGTCATTTTCTTATTGGATCTGCTCTGAATGCAGTACCCGAGCCCTGTTTAGACGATACACGAAACTATGGACCGCGCTGACGGTTATTACAAAAGATGACTCAAGATTTCTGGAAGAAAAGGTCTACGGAGTACTTGACACATCTTCAACAGGGAATAAAGTGGAAGGGCACTGAAGCAAACGTAAACATTGGCGACGTCGTTTTGATTAAGGAAGATCGATTACCCCCAACAAGCTGGTTGATGGGCCGCATTACCGAAACACACCCGGGGAAGGATAATCATCTTAGAACTGCAACTTTCTACAGTAACAAGAAGTTTATAAAGAGACCCATTACAATACTATGCCTACTCCCAATTGAAGATGAAGGGTTGTTGCCAAGCAATGTTGAAAATCCAAAACGAACAGTTAATGTACATCTTGCGCTAACTCATATTGGATCGGAACCCATAGACACAATCCAATCGGCCATACACCCCATCGAAGGCACATAAACACCGAGAAATGAAAATAAAACGACGTTTAGGATAAGCCCAATAAGGTAGCTATTGTTCACCAGTTTGGTTATAATTGTTCTTGGGCATGGTAACACATTGACATTGAACGAAGAACGTGATCCCGTATAGGTTATCCCATTTAAAAACCGTCCAGGAATTTACTTTGAGAAGATTGGAAGTGTAAACCTGATTACGAGCGACTGGAAAATAATCATCTATTGCAATATGACCAACTATTGGAGAGAATTTGAAGGATTCCAAGACCTTGTGAGCGATATGAATGACTTTTGTAAAACTAAGTCTGACGCTCTAAATCACAATATAGTCCATAGACTCAGAGGTTGTGCTGCATTGGATCGGGACTCACTCTTCAAAACTAAATATCTTTGTCGGTAATAGGGTTGCAGAAATCCAGGAAGTAAGCAATGAAGCCATCTGGAGGCATGTTCCAACCAACGATAGCCCAGCAGATAAAGTTTCTCGGGCTGCACTTTGGATGAGTTGAACAAATCGATTTGGTTCTCCGGCCCAGAGTTTTTGCTAAGACCATTTGAAGAATGGCCACCACTTTTTTGTAAAAATGCGCCGTCTGAGGAGGTAACTCTCGAGATGCGAAAAACGTTTCTACTTTCTAGCCAAAAGGAGTCAAATTACTTACTCGGTCAGTTAGCCAAGTACAGCTCGTACACAAAAACCATTCGAATATTCGCATATATTCTAAGAACATTTAAGCCGCGTCAAAAAAGCGAAAATTCAACAAATAACTGTTCGTTATCCGTGGAGGAGTTAGATGCTGCTCTTGTTAGTATTAATTGGTTGATTCAACAGGAATCATTTGCAGAAGAGATTGGAGCACTTAACAAAAATGAAAATGTTAAAGGATCCATAAAATGGCTCAATCCATTTCTTGAAGAGACGAATGGTGGACTACAATGCAGAACGCATTGATCCCTGAGGAGCAGAAGCACCCAATACTTCTACCAGCGGATTCCGCATTCGTTGAAAGCATAGTCAGGCATCTCCACTTAAGTAACTACCACGCAGGACCTAAAACACTAATTGCTCGATTCGTAGAAGATATTGGTTAATCAACGCTCGAGATGTGACTCGTCGTACAGTTAGAAGATGCATCCATTGCACCAAATATCGTCCCGTTCTTCTAAAGCAGATCATGGGAAACTTGCCAGCAGAGAGGGTAACACAATCCCGTCCCTTTCATAATTGTGGGGTTGATTTTTGTGGACCTATTTACACTTACCTTAAAATTCGTGGCAAGGCGCCATATAAAACATACGTCGCAGTCTTCGTATGTTTCTCGTCGAAAGCGGTTCATTTAGAAGCCGTGTCAGACTTATCGTCGGATGCATTCATAGCTGCGTTAAAAAGATTTATTGGTCGTAGGGGTCTTCCAGAGAACATTTTCTGCGACAATGCGACAAATTTTGTAGGGGCGAGGTCAAAGTTGAACGAGTTGCGAAATTACTTATTTCAACAAAATACACAAATAACCTTATCAAAATGTTGTACTAATCAAAATGTAAATTTCAATTTTATTCCCCCCAGGGCTCCTCACTTCGGTGGTATTTGGGAGGCGGCGGTCAAAGTGGCTAAAGGACGTTTATACAGAAGCCTAGCGACCGCAAAGCTTACGTTCGAGGAGCTCACGACTGCACTTGTCGAAATAGAGGCTGTAATAAATTCGCGGCCTATAACACCACTATCATCCGACCCCAGCGACTTTGAGGCCCTCACACCTGGGCACCTGTTAATCGGTTCATCCTTGAAAGCGATTCCGGAGCCAGTAAATATCGTTGACGACATCAGCTACCTACAGAGATGGCGACGTATTCAAGCAGTAAAATCTCACTTCTGGCAGCGGTGGATGGCCGAATATATTCATGACCTACAAGTTCGTTCCAAGTGGTCAGATAACCAGCCAAATCTCGACATGGGCGCAATGGTCATCATACACGAGGACAACGTGCCACCCCAAAAATGGATACTGGGAAGGGTAGTCAACGTTGTACATGGCAAAGACGGCGTAGTTCGAGTTGCAGATGTCAAGACAGCGAAAGGTACTATACGACGACCAATCCGAAAGCTGGCGTTGCTACCTGTTTGAAAGGAGATCTTTCAAAGTGGCCGGGATGTTCGGTCATTATTCATTATTAAAAATGAATTGTATAACGTAACTTAGGTATAAGATTTTATGTATTATAAAAGGAATAGAATAAAGTCTGGATTTCATTCGTTGTCATACAGTCACGCCGAAAAGACTTTGATTTAAGCCTCGTTTTTCGCCTGATATTTCCCTCGATCGCAACAGGTTGTTGATTTTTGATAGTAATTCAATTTGTTATTGAACTGGGAATTTCCCGAACAAAATAAAAATTTGAGTCGAATTTTCCCGAGTTCTCGTGTGGAAAAACCTTCACCCGAACAACCTCTATGGTTTAATTCGTTTTTAATGCTTTGGATTTTGTATTTTATTTTCTTTGTTTGAAGCATACACAGTGATTGTGCAGCTTTCTTTTGGGGATGAGTTTTTTGGGGATGTACTCATTTTTCTTTTCTTATTTTGATTCCCCATATGACGATGTCCCTCTGTCTCTTTTTCGAGTTCTCCTTCATCTGTTGAGAACTCGGCAGGTTGAACATTTACTTTTTTTTGGTTGTTGATTTCATCTTTCAACATTTGCAACTCTTTCTTAAGGTTGTTTAATTCCTTAAGTAGTGTCTCATTGAGTTGCTTAAACCCATCTCTTTCTTCGCAGGCTTCTAAATATGATAATGAACGAAAAATCGTGTCAATGCATTTGGATAAAATGCTTAAGGCTGGTCATCAAGGAGCCCATTCAACAGCGAACTCTATTAAGTCAATCCTAGACACAACAAAGGAAGGGTTATCAGCAATCAATAATATGGGTCTGAACACAAAATCCTGGGATCCGATAATTGTGCACCTAGTAACAAGAGCATTAGACCAACACAGTAGAAGTCTTTTTGAACAAAGTTTGGAACAACCGAACAAGGTGCCATCGCTTCAAACGCTATACGATTTCTTAGCAAGAAGATATCAGGCATTGGAGGTGCTAGCTTCCAAAAGGCAAAAGCAGTATAAGGCTTCAGAGGAAACAAAGAACGTGACGCGAAACTTTCACGTGTCAACAAAATCAACCTGTGTATTTTGCCAAGGTTAGCATAACATATATGCTTGCCGTAAATTCATGGGCTGGAACCCGAAGGAGCGCAGTGAAAAAGTTAAGGCAGCGAGACTATGCATAAATTGTTTACGACATGACAAACAAGTTCCATGCATGAGCAAAAATAAATGCAAGCAGTGCAATAGAAAACATCATTCCTTACTGCATTTTGATAGGGTGGAAGGACGACAATCTGATCATGCCCAAGCTGACGTACACATTCAATCTAATCATGGTCATCAGAGCCAAAACATCTTGCTTGCTACAGCACGGCACGCGGTGCTTCTGAACATGGTCAATGCACTGAGCTTCGAGCACTTATTGATCAAGGGTCACAAACCAACCTAGTAACAGAAGCTGTTGCCCAAGCCTTGAGACTGAAGAAGCAGAAGGTGCACGTTGAAGTAAGCGGTCTGGGAGCTACTGAAGCAGGAACAGCGCGAAATAAGGTAGAGCTAACAATCCTCCCGAGATTCTCATCCGACTTCGAAGTTAAGATAGAAGCCCTTGTTTTACCAAAACTAACAAGAACTCTACCAGATGAAGAAGCTAATAATATGATGGATGACCAGTTTGGATCCGTAAAACTAGCAGATCCAACGTTCAATATTCCTGGAGGAATCGACCTAATCATAGGAGCAGACTTTTATGGAGATGTAATCCTTGATGGTTTGAAAAGAGGGACTGGAAATTCTTTTATAGCACAGAATTCCCAACTAGGATGGCTTATTTCCGGTCGGACATCAACTCAAAGAAATGACAAAACCAAATCAATGGTCTTGTCGTTCAAACATCATTAGATAAACAACTTGAAAGATTTTGGGAAATTGAAGAAGTTCCTCTACAAGGTCATCAGAAGTCTACTGATGAAGAATGCGAAGAGTTTTATCAGGAATCTCATTTTCGTGATAATGATGGCAGATACGTAGTTAAAATTCCATTTAAAAAGAAGTCGACGGATCAAGAAGAAAGGCTGGGAGAATCCAAAAAGAGAGCATTAGCCAGGTTGCTACAGCTTGAAAAGAAGTTCAACATCAACAAGGCATTAAGGGCTGATTACATAAGAGTGATGAATGAGTTCCTCCAACTGGGTCATATGGTGGAAATCTCCAATATGGATAAGTTCGACAACAAGTGTTACTATCTACCCCATCATGCTGTAATTAAACCTGATAGTACCACGACTAAATTATGTGTGGTGTTGGATCTGCAAAAACATCATCTGGAGTGAGCCTGAATCAATTAATGATGATGGGTCCCAGACTCCAAGCCGACATTACAACTATTATTATGAGATGGAGAGCTCACAAGTACGTCTTCACTGCAGACATTGAGAAGATGTACAGGCAGATAAGGGTCAATAGTGAGCACCAAGACTACCAACGCATTCTATGGCGAACTAACAACAGTGACATATGGAACTGCATCAGCATCATACCTAGCTGTAAGAACCTTGCATCAATTAGCTGCCGATGAACAACACGAATTTCCAAAGGCGGCAGAGATTGTGAAAAATGATTTCTACGTAGACGACGTTATGACTGGAGGAGATACAGTACGGGAATGTAAGGAAGCCCAAGGACAACTATCAAAGCTACTAAGGGGTGGTGGATTTCATCTTCGCAAATGGGCAGCAAACAATTGGTCACTTTTAAAATCAATATCGGATGCACATAACCAACCTGAAGTTAAGTTCGATAAGGAAGAGAAATTAAAACTTTGGGAATACATTGAACCCCTTAGCTGACACATTTCAGTTTAAGGTCCACGTGTTGTTACGTGGACCTTACAAGAAGAGCATGGATCCACCATTAGGATGGCTGACGCCAGTAACCATCACTGCGAAGATACTTATGCAGCGGATTTGGAAGGCAGACATTGATTGGGATGATCAATTAACAGATGAATTGCAACAATGTTGGGATCGGTTCAGGCATGAACTTCCGCATGCTGAATCCATTAAAATTCCAAGATGGATTGTTACCAATAAACTGCAGAAAATCGAGTTACATGGATTCTGCGATGCCTCTGAAGGCGCTTACGTAGCCGTAGTATATGTAAGAACTACCACATATAATGCAAAATTTGTAACTACATTGTTGACATCCAAAACAAAGGTTGCACCCATCAAAACCAAGCTTACTACGCCCAAGCTCGAATTATGTGGTGCACATTTATTGTCAAAACTCCTCAAGGAAGTGCAGCTAATATTTGGGGCACAGATCAATAAGGTATTCGCATGGACAGATTCAACAATTGTGCTGTCATGTATAAGAAAAATTTAATCCAAAGAAAAGGTATTCATTGCCAACAGAATATCTCAAATTCGAGAAACATTAGATCCAGATTGTTGTAGGTGCGTTAGATCGGCAGACAACCCTGCAGATTGTGCATCGAGAGGTTTAACTCCAGTGCAATTGAAACATCACTCATTATGGTGGAGTGGACCAAACTGGCTAAGGGGTAGAATGGAATACTGGCCTATACAGTCAGAAATCGAGCAAGTACGGTCAGTAAGTGAGACCATTGAACCAAGAGTTGTGTTAACGTCTATGATAACAAAGGCCGCCATATTGCACAGATTTTCTCTTACACAAGGCTGATCCGGACCATGGCCTACTGTATACGATTTGTGTTCAACATTAAGCACCATAAGAAATACAGGCGAACGAAGAGCTCTCACTAACTGAAATTGAAGAGACAAACAAGCGAATAGTCCATTTGGTGCAACTAGAGGCATTTCCGGAGGAAATGAAATGCTTGAAGAACGGAGACGACATCCCCAAGAAGAGCAGCCTACTTTCTCTAAATCCCCATCTGGACCATGACAACATCTTATATTTTACCATATGGTAGCGTTTTTACCAAACTACTGGCAGAATATGTACACAAGAAAACACTTTACGGCTGTATCAATCTGATGATGGCCACACTAAGACAATCATATTGGATCCCTCATGCTAAACGATTAGCCCGGAAAATAGTTCATCACTGCGTCCAATGCTATCGTTTTAATGCGTCATCCAAACACCAAATAATGGGAATGCTGCCATCTCCAAGAGTAACACGCACTCTGGAGTAGGCTATGCAGGACCATTGACAATTAAAATGTCAAAGGGAAGAGGAACTCGGACTACAAATGGCTACATAGCCATATTTGTTTGTTTAGCTACAGAGGCTATTCATATTGAGCTTGTTAGTGACCTAACATCAGAAGCCTTTCTCGCAACTGTGAGGCGCTTCATATCAAGAAGAGGATTGCCATGTCACATATACAGTGACAATGGAACAACTTTCTTCGGAGCCAATAAAGAACTTCAAAACCTTCGAATACTTACCATCAATCAAGCGGAGAAAAATGCTTCAACAAGATTAGTTATGAATGGAATACAGTGGCATTTCATACCACCAGCAGCACCACACTTCGGCGGCCTGTGGGAAGCTGGAGTTATGTCCATAAAATATCATCTCAAAAGAATAATTGGTGATACGAAACTTACCTTTGAAGAATTATCCACTCTTCTAAAGCAAATAGAGGCATGCCTGAATTCTCGACCGCTGATAAAAGTAAGCAATGACATAGAAGATACACCAATTCTCACTCCTGGTCATTTTCTTATTGGATCTGCTCTGAATGCAGTACCCGAGCCCTGTTTAGACGATACACGAAACTATGGACCGCGCTGACGGTTATTACAAAAGATGACTCAAGATTTCTGGAAGAAAAGGTCTACGGAGTACTTGACACATCTTCAACAGCGAATAAAGTGGAAGGGCACTGAAGCAAACGTAAACATTGGCGACGTCGTTTTGATTAAGGAAGATCGATTACCCCCAACAAGCTGGTTGATGGGCCGCATTACCGAAACACACCCGGGGAAGGATAATCATCTTAGAACTGCAACTTTCTACAGTAACAAGAAGTTTATGAAGAGACCCATTACAATACTATGCCTACTCCCAATTGAAGATGAAGGGTTGTTGCCAAGCAATGTTGAAAATCCAAAACGAACAGTTAATGTACATCTTGCGCTAACTCATATTGGATCGGAACCCATAGACACAATCCAATCGGCCATACACCCCATCGAAGGCACATAAACATCGAGAAATGAAAATAAAACGACGTTTAGGATAAGCCCAATAAGGTAGCTATTGTTCACCAGTTTGGTTATAATTGTTCTTGGGCATGGTAACACATTGACATTGAACGAAGAACGTGATCCCGTATAGGTTATCCCATTTAAAAACCGTCCAGGAATTTACTTTGAGAAGATTGGAAGTGTAAACCTGATTACGAGCGACTGGAAAATAATCATCTATTACAATATGACCAACTATTGGAGAGAATTTGAAGGATTCCAAGACCTTGTGAGCGATATGAATGACTTTTGTAAAACTAAGTCTGACGCTCTAACTCACAATATAGTCCATCAATTAAACCATCAGTTAACGATTATATAAAGCAACAACGACTTACTGCATACGCAAGGAGCTGGAAACTCAAAAAGAATTAGAACAAAACGATCTCCTTTCGACTTTGTTGGTACGGTGGCAAACAAACTTTTCGGCGTACTAGATGAGTCGTATGCTGAACACTATGAGCAACAAATTCAGCAAACACGAACAAATGAGAATCACCTACTTGAATTGATAAAAAATCAGACGTCAGTAGCGGAGGCAACAAACAATATATTACAGAAAAATGCTGAAACCATTACCGCACAACTTCAAGCATTCCAAACCGATCTTGAAAACCTTAAGAGCATGACATCTAAATCAATCAACCAGAACGAAGCAAAACAGACATTTCTAGCAGTGACAACATACGCAACGTTAGCTATGTTGAATTATCAGCAAACACAGACGTCTCTATTGAATGTTCTGACAGATATCCATCAAGCCAAAATTAGCCCTTTGGTGATAACACCAGACCAATTGAGATCACAGCTAATATTAATAAGGATCCACTTGCCCCCGCAGTTGTCTGTAGCAGGAGACGAAACACACTCGAGCTTGCTAGGACTATATAAAATGTTCACAGCAAGAGCAAGAATAACTGATAAAAGTGTCATATTCGACTTGTGAGTGCCGTTAGTAAATACAGAAGACTTTGACCTATTCAAGGTCATACCCGTTCCAACTCCCCATAACAATGAATATGTTTTTATTGAACCATCGCTGGATTATTTAACAGTTAACCTGTTACGAGATGCCTACTACAGATTAACAAAGGAAGAGCTGGGACAATGCACAATAAAAATATATTGTGCAAGCAACAGCATCCGATGTTTAATCGCCGCTCCAATATCAGCAAATGTGAAATGGATCTACTGACGCATGAGAAGGAATTGTCATCACACTGTAAATTGCGCAGCATCAAACCGTCTCCTGTATGGATTCAACTCAACAACGGCAATAGCTGGATTTACGTCTTAGACAGATTGTATACATTTAACGTTATTTGTGGCAGACAGATTTTAGAGATCTCATTGCAAAACGACGGGATATTGACACTACAGCCAAATTGTATCCTTAAACACGATTCAATGACTATCACATCATATAGCAGTAGTTCCAGTAGCATAAACGCAGCATTCATTCCATTGGCAAACTTTTGGCAAACTTGACAGAGCTGTTGTCTGAAAGCCCTAGGAATATATCCAAACCACTAGTTATTCCACACGTCATACTTAAATCAGACAATGAAGACATCAAAATTCTTAGCAAATGGATAACGGATATAAAAAATGAGGAGCATTTGTCCAATAGTGCAGCAGTACATCCGATTCATCATGGACTGACTTACAGCCTAATAACTATACCGTTTATTTTTATGATTTCCTACATCATATGGCGATACTACAAGATCAAGAGGAATATGCAGATAGAGGTCCAAGCTCAAGAACTACTACCAATACCAGCAACTCGGCGTTTTTCTACAGCCGATTTCGCTGTGACGTAAGGAGCGGCCCCAGCATGTCATGGTGACCATACCAGACAGCGTTATCTATTATTTTTTGCTTCATTTTTTAACGTGTAAAATTTCATATTTCTGTTCATTCGTAAAGAAAAGACCTTAGAGAATTATCATTAGACTTCCCCCCACCAGCGGTAAGGGGTCTTGCAATATTTTCTCTAAACTTTACAATATCATAAAATAATAATCCACAATTCAATATTTCTTTCAACTTTGTGTAATGTTTAGGCTATAAATCAATTAATCTTTTTCTTTTGGCAAGTGAATCCATGTTAATGATTTACAATAATTTAAGTAATTCGAAGAAGCTCAGTTACAGCTTACCTCAAAAACCCTTTTGGTTTAGGAGGAATTTATTCAAAAAGAGTCTGAACGACTCTGGGCAGATCACAAAAACCAATTGGCATTTATATAAGAAGAAAAGTTCACTCTCCCAGCTTTCTTAATTAACAAAATAACTGAAATATTCCATAAGAAAATTCCCTTTTAAGGCCAAATGTCAGCACTGGCAACACGACTTTTTTAAGCAAACTACAATTTCTCCGAACATTGCAAATAGTTGAAGCTACAATTTCGCATATGGTTTAACTAATAGTTGGGGTCAACTATCGTGGTCAATTTTCCGCGGCAACTCGCGAGAATTTTTTTGTAGCTCTACTCAAACCAAAAAAAGTGCTAAAAAAAAGGTGTTTTTTGTTTTATTTATTAGAAGTGTTAAACAATTTTTTTATGTAGGTAGCATATAAAACACAACTAGGCAACATTCAATAAAATTAAGATTTTTCGTTAAATACGCCGTAATTGGAAAAAAGAAAATAAAGAAGTTCGTTTTTTTTCTGTTTTTTTTTTACTCTTGAACAAAATTGGCCAACTTTGAAAAGCCCTATAAGTCAAACTAGTTGGCAGAAAATTATTTTCTTTGCTGTTTTTGAAGCTCCCTTTATATTTCTATTAAAAATAAAAGAAAACATGCAATTTAATATTTTTGCCACGAGATTTGGCATTTTGGACCACAGTGCGGCGGACGAATAGCATAATAAAAAAATAAACTCATTCCTGGTACGCTCCGCTTGGTATACTTGCCTCAATGCGGCAAAACGTAATACAGTGTTATATACATGTTGATTGCAAGGAAGCCTTTGGCATACAAAGTCGATGGGAGAACAGAAGTATTCTGGAACGTTCGACTAAGCACGTTTCCGAAAGCAACAGGGTTGCATTGGTGTGCTGCGTTTTCCTACTTTTTTTTTTATTTTGAATAAGAACTGCGTAATAAATAAAAAAGTAAACCCAAAGTCTGCTTTTGTTCCTGGTTTTTCAAACCAACTGCTCGAAGGTTGGTGCGATACACGTTTTCAAATAAATAACACCGGACTCGTGTACCAAACATTCAGAGTAAAAACTGTTATGAGCAAGAGAAACCTTTTGGAAGAACTCCAGTCCAGTCCAGGGTATCCATTCAAACTGCCACACAATAATTTGTGATAAGGTAGCACACGTGCCGACAAAGTTTTCAATTAAACAGAAATGCATCCTTCCATAGGCTCTGTTGCTGTTTTATCCTTTTTATCTCATGTGACTGTCAACGTCAATGTGGGTGCGTATGCATTTCTGGCTTAATTTATATGGTTTGGAATTATTTTTATTTTTTGTTTGTACCGTCATTCAAAGTTTTACATTGAAATGATATTCATGTAATTACTGGCGGACACAGTGCGAATGATGACGATTCCCAGAAATCTGCTCCGTCTATCGGCCACCCGCCCCTCGGGTGGAATTCCGTACAAATTAAACGTGCGACTTGTTATTAAATCAAAATATTTTCGACGAACAAATTAATAAGCTCAGAGCGCTTCGCTGGAATTGTTTCAATTGTTTGGTGGCTAGGTGCGTCGGTTGGGGCAGTTTTGCCCAGACCATCCCAACATTTGGCCAAAAGTACACGTGTGTTGATGATGACTGTTTATTGGATAATGCATTTAGGGAAAAGTTTGTGAGCCATTGAATTAAGTTGGTCAGCAGCTTCAATGAGAGGAAAGGCAGTGGACATTTTATTCGATTTCTAGAGAAGGTATGGGGTAGGCAAGTGTATCCAACCAGCGAAATTGAGAAGGGTAGAAGGGTCAGCGTAAAAAAAAGGAGCTCCTATACTTTCACCCAGTAATAGAAAAATTGCAACACTTAGCCTCATCGGATCTTTTAAGATGACTGTAACCAGTCAACCCTATTAGAGGATAAAGTGACCGTGATTGTGATTGTGAACATATCGCAATCTTTAAAGAAGACATTGAACCCCATAACAGCCTCCTCTATCATCTTTTTACTAGGTAGGCAAAGGGCACCCTTGAATCTCCCAAAGGGATACAACTCGCTCGCGTGTTCGGTTCTGACTCAGTTGACGGTTTATGTGTCTCTAAGTCATCGCTTTTGGTTTATGTTGTTGGACCCCCTATATCTACCTACCTATCTTACCTGCGGTAGGTAGAGAGCGGCCCCTGTCTGCCTTTCTAACTATGAAACTCATGGCAACAATTCCCACAACGATGGACGCTGCGATAGTATTTTTCGAGTGCCACAGTCCGTGTTTGAAGAAGGTTTTCTTATTTATTTATTTTAGCAATGCACTCAAGCCAGATAGCTGTGGTTGTCTTAGCACATCCCACAGGCATTAACTACCACTTATTTGAATTGTTTCACTATCGACCACGCAGCGGCAATTTGTTTGCTTGCAGTTTTCATGTACTTACAGACTCTACAAATTCAGATTAAATTTAAACTGCGATTAATTTGCCATTATAGCAAAATGAATTGCGAAAAGCATTAGCTAGCGAGCGACACTTTGGATTGCATGTGCATGCGGAGCTGAGCATGGCAGGATAATGTTGGGAGGAACATTAATTAAATAGTTTGGATTGCACTTCATTGCATTAAAACAAAAAAGACTGAATTACAAGACTAGCAAAGGCATCCAATTATTGGGAAAAAAATATACCCAGATAGAACTTTGCATTGTTGAATTAGAAATAAATTGTTTGAAGATTTTATTGTGCTGGATAGATATACCAACTCTGAACGAACTACTGGCTAAATGATGATCACAAGATGAGCCTCTGAGGGAGGTGGACTGAAACCTAGGCATGCATGGGCTACACAATTGAGTTGCTACTCCAAACCTCGGAGCTGTCCTTAATTAGCGCAGGACCGCAACAGATGAGATCAATCTATTGTGGGGATTAGAAAAAATTTCGAAATTTAGATTTGTTATAGATTTGTTCGTATACCAACTTTCCGTAAGAATATACTTGGCCTCATATGAAATCGAAAACGCTGAAGACCCTATTAAGTATGAAGTTTTTTGGCGAAAGACTTTGTCCAACTGTTGGCTGATTAACCGATTTTGCAGCAGTTCGATGCATCACTATATTTCCCAGCACCACAGACTGAACAAACCACCGCCCAAATTGGTGAAGACGTGGATCCAAAGTGCCCTCATTCCGAGGGTCAAACGTCCACTCTGACCATTGCCAAGCTACGGGTATTCAGAGCGGGATTCAGAGAAACTGCACCGAAGCCTGCAGAGAGCGCCTTCATTTTCCAACAATTTAGCGGTCACAGTACAGCCACCCCACAAAAAAAATAAAATCCCCCCTAATATGACAATGAAGGTGTTTACAGTGAAAACGACAAAATCTTATACTGCTCTTTTGAATCTTCCTCGACCGATTTTTGTTTTCTCTGCGAAGAGTGGAAAAGGTATACAACAGCAAACGCAGCGCAGATACGGAAAAAGTAAAAACAAAACCCAAACAGTCCAATTGAAGATAGGTGCTGTGATCTGACCAGGAGCTCTTGTGTCTGTTTGTTTTTTTGTCATTTTGTCAAGCTATACTAACAGCTTTCAGATAAAAGAGGAGTCTAGTTCAGGAATGGGAATATTTACAGTGCAAAGCTGATACAATTCTGGGGAGAGTCTGCTAGCAAAAGGTGGCAGCAGTCGCGCCTTTCAAAACGCAAATAGTATTGAATCCTTTTTATCGAAATTATAGGGACAAATACAACCTGTGGCTGCATAGTCCCTTGTATGCCTTGCAAATGGAGTCTTTGTGCATTTTACGAATGCAAAGGACGTTTTTTAATTCATATTTTTAGACTTTACTTCTCTAGTTTAGAGTAGAGCGAACAAAGCTGCATAGACTGAACCGAGCGCACCCAGAGCGACCTGGAAAAATAAACCATGTGAACAGTTTTCTTGAATGACAATTTTGTTTTCCAATCTGTAACAGTAATCGACTTTCTTTGTCTGCAAACAATTGGTTAGCTCTGTTCAGATTTTGACCAGTATGCTCCAACAAAAAACAAAAATTCTGAGCTCCGATGTGGAAACACAAACTTTTTCCGTCAGTTCAGGTACCGTCAACTGCCCTAACAATGACCAAAACAGGAAAATATTTCGAAACACCGTGGGGGCTAGTTAATTTATAATTTCTATATAATTTTTCATATAGAAGCTATTTGTCACTAGGTGGCATATTATATGTTGAAGGGAAAAATTCAATGTACGTAAGTTTTAGCGGGAACTTTTCAAGAGCTCCAAAACTTCTTGCAAACTTCTGCCTGTTGCACCGAAAATACCGTTTGTATAGCAAAATAATAGCTAAGGGGAGTAGCTCAACATTTTTTACAATGAAAAATATTTTTGTTATAAGTAATCAATTTTTTGAAAAAGCTATTCGAAAATTTATCAAATTTCCTAACATTGACTACAGCTTCTTTTTAACTTTTCCTAACAATTATCAATATTTTATTGAATATATTACCCTAAATACCTCACAAAATTAATTTTTCGTAATTTAATTATTATTTATTATTATTAAAGATTACAATGTGAGATAAATTACATTCTAATACTAAGCGCTAGCTACCAGGGCTCTCGGCTACAATTTAATTTTAATTCAATATTTTTGTTCCTTTTAATTTAATTTATTTTTAGTATTAAAAAATGCATATTTAAAAAAAAAGTAAATAAATAATCAGTAAAAGCAAATCCAGTTAAAGTTTAACTTTTGACAAAAAAAAAAATAATAAGAAAATATTTATTCCTGGTACATTTCCATCGCAGGTCAATGTTAGGAATTCGATGCCCCAACATTGACCACCCACTTTTTCCTATATAAATCAAAACCGAATCGACAAAATTTGGTAAATCCTTTATTTACGATACAGAACGATATTCCCCATAATCTAATAGTCGAAAGTTGTGGATAACTATAAACAGAGGTGTAAAGTTCATCGTCAAAGTTCAAAACTCTTCAATGTTAGGGTAGTTGACGGAACTATAAGAAGAAACCCCATTTGCCCTTGAAAATGCAGAGAGATATCAATATGTATGTAATTTGATATGTTAGTCCAAAACTACCTTCTCCAAGTTTTAATATATCTTTTGTTAGGAACTTTCATGAAAAAAACTTATGAATTCAAGCTTGGTGGTTGCCATTCTATAAGCTACGTCTTCTGTTGGCCTTGTCTGTTTTTTTCAAATTATCTGATCATTTTAGATTTGCTGTAAATAAGCACAATCTTTCCCAATAGAAAAAGTAAAAAAAAAAAAAACCTTAGTAATGGGATCGCTGTCTATCATGTCCTCATCCTGGAATAAAACAACAAATACACCCTCTTACTGCTGTAGAGAATATAGTGAACACTGTCCCCGACGGTGTATATTAAATATCTACTAAATTCAACTTCTGCAATTTTAATCACCAAACAAGAAAAATTACGTCGAAAACGCTTGCACAAAATAATGCTAACACCACTTTGCCGAAACAGAAAATAGCCGAAAGAACACAATTGTTTTCCAAGAAACATCCTTTTTCATTTAAAGACTCGCAGAATTCACGGAAATTCCTTTCGTTTGCCCAGAAATGTGTGGAGCTTTGTTGCTTAATTTTTGGAAATGTAACAATGAGTTGTGTTTTCCCTGCTTATGCGTTTCAAACACTCAGTCGAAAAACAAATAGAAATACAAACCTTTCGAGAGCTGCGACAAAACTTGAGTTTTTTCAAGATGTATTCCATTGTCACTGGTGCAAATGTCGTCGGCTTTCAAAACTGCGTTTAGAGTCTGAGCAAAAAAACTGACAAAAAAAATTCTTTCCTACGATGTCGATGCGAATAGTAAAAAGTTCACAAATTGGTCACAATAGTTACACACAAAACACAAAAGTGCAAACCAAGCAATCGTTGCTGCTTGATGTGCTATCGTTGTTCTCTCTATTTTCTTATTTGCTAATTTGCTAACTTTTAATCGCTAGTATTACGAATTTCTAAATGGATCTTGCTGTATGTACTAAGTGTAATCAACCTTTGCTCGAGACGGATTATATAAACTCCAAACTCGATTTATTGCATAGTGAGATACTCGCTTTAAAGACATTCTTAGCGCATCCCTCATTCATTTCTTCTAAGAAATCAAACATTGTTACACGTACGCAATCGGTATCCAGGGTCAATGCACCCACTCGTGGTTAGCCGTCGCCAGCTATTGTTTCGAGTGCACCGAAAAAACTGCTGCGAAACAGCTGTCTCTAAATGACTCACATACATCCCGCAACAAACAGGCCGGGCCGTCATCTAATATTACTCTCACTGCCTCTCAGACACTATCGAAAACAAGTGGCGAGCATTCGGACGATGCGGCCGCCGCTGTTGTTGTTGCCGCCGCCACCACTGCTTTGCAAAATCAAAATAGTGGGTTGACGTTTGCTGCCGATGAGCACCTATACGCACTAAATGACACACATAATACTCCCCGCAACAAACATGCTGGGCCGACACCGACGCCTAACATCACTCTCACTGCCTCTCAGCCACTGCCGAAACCAAAAAGTGAGCATTCAGATGATGCTGTCGCTGCTGTTGTTGTTGCTGCCACTACTGCTCTGCATAATCATAATAATGTGTTGACGGTTGCTGCCGATGAACATTTATACGCTGTTAATAATATGCACTCTATTATCAATCCGAGTGACTCCGCTGATGCTGCTGCTGCAAATTCTGAATCAAGGATAACTACTGCTCCAAAACGTAAAAAAATGGGAAGTTCAATAATTGGAACAAACACTAGCTCTACCGATGGCATAAAATTGGATGTAATCAACAATTTTAAATGGCTCCACATGTCTTCTTTCAAACCTACTACAAGTTGCGAACATATTCTTGATTATGTGTCATCGGCATTCAAGGTTGACATATCAATGCTCGCTTGTCACGGATTAGTAAAAACTGATGCTGATTTGGATTCTTTAACGCATATTAATTTCAAACTCGGTGTACCTGAGGAATTAATCGGTTCTTTTCTGAAATCAAATGTTTGGATGAAGGGAATTCGTGTGCGAAGTTTCCAATTCTGGTCAAAAAACGAAGAGAGCGATGGGAGCGCACCGAGACCATAGACCATATTGTGGATAGTCCTACCGCAACCACCCTCGCTCCCTGCTTCGTTTCGCCTGATGCTACACCTACCTGTACTGTTCCTGTTGCTGATGCTGCTGTTTCAAATTGTGATTATCATGCTGTTGATTCTAATATTGTCGGAGCTGCTTCCAACTCAAAACTTAGTAACTTGAGTATATATTATCAAAATACTGGGGGTATAAGAACCAGATTGGATAAATTATATTCTTATTTTTCTGCGCGCGATTATGATATTATTGTTCTCACTGAAACTTGGGTTAATGATGATCATAAGAATTTAGAAATGTTTAACGAAAAGCATTATGAAGTCTTCCGTAAGGATCGCTGTCATATCAAAACTGGTTTTTCAAGAGGAGGTGGAGTTCTTGTTGCTGTTGGAACCCATATATATATTGATATTGATATAATTGTTTTTATTCATTTCATTACAGCTTAACTGGCTTACTAATATTTTAATAAACATAATTAATGAATAAATAACATAGTTATCGTTTTTTAATTTAAGGAACAATGTCCTAAATTAGTGTTAAACGACATTTCAGCGCAAGTAAATAAAATCTCAAATAAAGTTCTGGTGTGGGGTAACAAATCAGTAACTAATGTGTAAATAAAAACATAAGTACTAGTAATGATATAAACTAAAGAATAACAAATTAATCAAAACTCCATCAAGATGTTAATTAATAGTAAAGAATAATTAAGATTACAATAGTCTTACATGTTGCCATTTTAAGATAATATTATTTATAAAGATTCAATGCTAGCATGATCAACATTAAATAACCAATCCTTAATTTTACGTAAGTATACATTATGGTTGTAAGTTATTCGAATGAAATATGGTAACTTATTAAAAAGCATAGGCGCTTTAACTTTGTAAAAATTTGCAAAATGAGATGTACGTGCAGTCGGTATGTTAACAAAAGCCATATTATTAATACGTAAATTGTACGTTTGATTGCTTCTACTTGGAATATTTCCGCTTTGTTTAAAAAATTCCTTAAGTACCTTGAAAACATATAAATGTCTTAATGGTAAAATGTGAAGCTTTTTAAACAGGGGCCAACTATGAGTGCGACGATTACAACTACAAATAATACGGACTAAATGCTTCTGTGCAATCAAGACAGGTTTAAGAGCATTAAGATATGAACCTCCCCAACTAGTAATTCCATATTGCAACTTAGCGTGAGCCAGACCATAATAAAACCTTAATAAAATTTTATTGGAGCAATAGGGTTTAATCAGATACAGTTTACGAACTACAAGATTCATATGAGATTTTAAAGTTTGGATATGATCCTTCCAGTTTAAATTATTGTCTATTAAAACTCCTAGATATTTAAAGTTCTTAACACAACTTAAAACAATTGTTCGAACATGAGTTGTTACTGTAAAAATTTCTTTTTCCACAGGTATGAAGCGGGAGACTAAATCGTTTACAGTCATACCCATGAAAAAAGAGATTATAATCAAACAAGACACTATTCGATATTTTAAAGTTAATTAATTTTGTTTTTTCGCTAATAATCAACTTATGAGCGGCAAACCACAACCTTAATTTTTCTAGGTCCCCTGCCATTTTAGCAATACATTCAAACTCGCTTTGAAATGAGTATGTGAACGTTATGTCATCAGCAAAAGCAGTAACTAAGCCAAACAACTGCTGATTGAAAAGCGAGTTTATATATATCAAAAATAGAAGCGGACCCATAACAGAACCTTGAGGAACGCCGTTTTTTAAAACACGAGGTTCACTAAAGACCCCATCGACTTTAACTTTTTGTTGCCTATTAATTAAGTATGTCTTAAACCAACTGTGAATAGATCCTCTAAATCCAGCATTATAAAGCTTATTTAGTAAAATCTGGTGGTCAACCATATCGAATGCCTTTGTCATATCAATGAACAAGGCCATTGTGGATTGATTATTGTTTAAACTATCATATAACTGAGTGCACACCCTGAGAATAGCATCTTCTGTTGATAGCCCGGACCTAAACCCGAACTGATTCATAAAAAAGAATTCATTTCGTTCCAAAAAATGAAGCATTGTAACATTAATCAATTTCTCAAATAGCTTAGCAAAAGTTGGTAAAAGAGATATAGGTCTATAGTTAGCTAAGTCTTTTTTATTACTTTTTTTGAAAAGTGGAATTACTTCAGCACATTGAAGAGATCGAGGAAAATATCCATTGCTGACACTTAAGTTAAACACGAAACCCAACACATCTACCACTTGCCACTTGTTTTTTAATAAAATATTTGTTATTTTGTTGCTAGTACACGAATTTTTGTTGGTTAATGACATTATAGCCTTTTGAAGCTCACCAGAATTAATAGATTCAAATACAAAACAATTTACTTGAACTTTGTCAGCTAAAACATCTGATGGCAAGTTGCAGTTGCAGGAACTATAGGGGTTAAAAGATGGCTTTAATTTTTCCGAAATTTCAGTAAAATGTTCATTGAATTTATTGGAAATACTTACGGAGTCATATATTTTAACTCCATCCACTTCTATATCCAATATCTCCGTAGGTTCTGTTCGTTTTCCTAAAATACTGTCAACCACTCTCCATTCCTTTCTACAAGTGCCATTTGCTCTTTCAAACATATTTAAATAATACTTATTACGTGTTTCTGAAATCATTTGTTGAGTCTTTTTACAAAGCTTTTTGTAATACGTATTTAGTCTAATATTTTGTGGATGTTTTTTAGATTTAACTGCGTAATGATTTTTGGTTTTAATTTTTCTTAAGAGATAGTTTGTCATCCATGGTTTCAAATGTTTTTTTTCGTTTGGATATTATATGACACACTAGTACAAGATTTAACATGTTTTTGTAAGATCGCGAGGAATAAATCAAAAGCAACAGACGGATTATTTTCTAAATATACCGGTTCCCAAAATTCATAATTTAATCTATGTTTCAACGTTCTATAATCAATGATTTGTTTAGTTACTGGAAGATCGATTTTTTTTGGATTAGAATTCATGCGATAATTAAGAGTGATCATATGATGGTCAGTAATTTTGTAGTCATAAACTGTACCATTCAAAATATTTTTAACATTTTTGTGTACCCTGATAAATATATGGTCAATGCAAGTCGAAGAACAGTCTGTAACGCGAGTCGGCTCATTAATAATACTCTTAAGACCATTTGATGCCATAAGAAGAAGATAGCTTTCTGTAATATTATCGGAATGATTTAAAATGTTAATGTTTATATCACCCACTACAATCAAATTTGTTTCTTTCGATAAACTTAATATTCCATCTAGATCATTTATAAAAATAGACTTATTAATTTCTTGTATTCCATATATGCAGAGAAATGTATACATATCGTTCATATAGTCCAATGACAACTTAACAACATCAGCACTTGAATAGGTAATTTTAGAGCAATTGCATGTATATATCCATCTTTTACATAAACCATAACACCCCCTGCTTGATAAGACTCATTACAATTTGCAAAAGGCGACAAGTACCCTGGAATTTTATATAAACTCAATTCATTTTCGTAAATCCATATTTCACTCAATACAATTACAATTGGTAAATTCTCTAGTGCATTGATATGAGCTAACAGTGAAACAAAATTACTTCTAACACTACGAATATTCTGATGTAAACAAAATGTAACATTGGAATACAAAGGAACATCTGGATAATTACATGCATTGGATTTTTGGCGAGGGACGTTATACACAGACTTCATAATTTATTAAAATCGTCAGTACAAGTAATTCGAACGAAATTGTCACCCTCATTCTTACGCATGTACACTATCCCATTCCTAGTCCAGACGTATTTATAATTCTTTGATGTCTTCATAGATGTTGCAGTTTTTAACAGCTGACGAGTCCGATAGGTCAAGCAGTCGTTGATGTACATCTTATGTGGCTTCGCATTGGAGTCTAGTAGAGTTGTTGTTAGCAGTTCTTTCTTTTCTTTTTTTGCTCTCATTATTTTTTCTTTGCAATGACGCGTTGTAAATCTTACATGAAGAATATTGATGAAGCTTTGTGAATTGTTGTTGTGAGTGTTTTGTTGACGTTTCACAATTTTTTTTGAGTAACAATAGTCAATATCGTTCTCTGTTACTCCTACATTCAATCCATCACGAAAAACTTTTAGCTCTAAGTCGATGTTGGAGACATTATTGCTTTGAGGGGGAACATTGTGTATTTCAACGGTGTTAGCAATCGCTTGCTGCTTGAGGAAATTTACTTTATTCTCTAGCAAAACGATTCTTTGTTCGCACTCTTTGTTTTTTGCTTGAAGTTCTTCTATCTGAGCCCTTTGGATTTCTTTTACCTCGAGAATTTCAGAATATATCATTTCTAGGGTAATATTAGATGTTCGAGCTGATAAGCTTTGTGGCAAAGAAGGAATAAGCAGTTGGTCTTGCTTATTTTGCTGATGTTTATTTCTCTCATTTGTAACACACACAGGAACCCCATCAGAGAGAGAATCACGACGTTTCGCTGCTACACAAGTCGCACATCGCCAGGGTTTGTTATTTTTTTTCATAAATTCCAAGTCCACTGGCAATATATTTACACATGCAGCATGAAAAATTTTGTTGCAGACAATGCAGACAACTTTTAATTCGGCACGATCAACTTTACTTTTACACAAATTGCAAGACATTTTGTGTTTAGTATTAATGAATTTCGTATTAAAAAAGTTTCCGACGAGTGCGTACCCTACAACACTGTGACAACAATATCCGCTAATGAAATTCCGTTTAAGATTAATATGCCTACTTTTGATGTAGATCTTTTAATTATCAAGTTGTCTTCAACCAGTCATGCGGATTTATATATAATTGTGTGCTACATTCGCTCGGGTAGCTCTCTAGAGATGTATAATTTATATTTGTCCAATTAGGGATCTTTTTTGAGTAATTTAAACAGTATCGATCATATTATTTGGTTCGGTGATTTTAATTTAGGAGATATTAAATGGAAACTTGACTTAGATGACAAATATCTAGTTCCTTTTAATGTCAGGTCAAATATAGAAATTGCGGTCATAGATCTTTTTAGTCAATTTAATCTTGTTCAAATAAATAATTTTTGTAATAGCCTAAATCGCCAACTAGATTTGGTATTTGTTGATAGGGAAATTGATACTTCTATTGACCTTGTTAACATTCCAGTTATTGAAAATACAATTCATCATAAAAGTGTTTTTCTAGAAGTTAAATTTTTTGATTATATCAAAAATGTAAAAGAATCTAGTACTCTAACTTTTGATTTCAAACGCGCTTATTTTAATGTAATTAATCGATTTTTTGCTGCTATACCGTGGAATAACTTGCTTACAGAAACTAACATCGAGCACGCATACAAAGTTTTTAGTGACCGTGTAAAATATGCACTGGAGCAGTTTGTCCCAAAAAAGCGAATAAAGTCAAATTCTAATCCTCCCTGGTTCAATAAAAGATTATCCAATTTAAAAAATCGAAAGATTAAGGCATATAAATTGTATAAACGGGACAAAAATAACTCATTTCTTCAACTGAAATACTTGCAGTCTCTGAAAGAGTTTGATTATCTTAATAAATTTCTCTACAGTAGTTATGTATTGTCAGCTGAGGCTAAAGTCAAAGAAAATAGTAAACATTTTTGGACCTTTATTAACAATAAGCGAAAATGCATTGGCCTTCCAAACTGTATGCAATATCTTGAAGAGGAATCGAGCGATACTGCCACCATTTGCACATTTTTTGCAAATTACTTCAAATCCGTGTATTGCCCATCCTCTCGAGTTATTCGTCAAGATTTCAGTTCTTTAAATCAGGTCTCGGTAGGAAATCTGCAGTTAAGCCCAGCGGATGTTTTTAGTGCGTTAACAGGTTTGGATGTAAAAAAGGGTGTCGGTCTAGATGGCATCTCTCCCATTTTTTTGAAATGATGTGCTACATCACTTGCTTTACCGTTATGTACTATTTTTAATATATCCCTTAGGACTGGCAATTTTCTTAACGAGTGGAAAGTGTCTTACATATCACCTATTTTTAAGGCCGGATCCAAGCGTGAAGTCACTAACTATAGGCCTATAAGTAAGCTATTGTCATTCCCAAGATTTTGGAAAAGATTGTGTGTAATAAATTTATTTTCTTTGTCAAGGAAATCATATCCGATTCTCAACACGGCTTTGTTCAAGGTAGATCCACAGCCACTAACCTAGCAATCCTGTGCGAAAAAATGGTAACAAACTTTGAAAGCGGTTTTCAGACTGACATAATTTTCACCGACTTTGCTAAGGCTTTTGACAGAGTAAATCATAATGTGCTGATCCAAAAATTAAAATGTATTGGGTTGGGCTCCCCTTTGTTAGATTGGATATCGTCTTATCTAAGAGACCGAATTCAATATGTTAAGATTGGTGGTTGTCTTTCGGAGCCTATCTTTGCAACATCAGGTGTTCCGCAAGGGAGTTACATTGGACCATTGCTTTTCGTCCTCTTTGTTAATGATATTCCGTCTTGTATTCGTAATTCCACCTGTCTTTTGTTCGCTGATGACTTAAAAATCTTTCACTGCATTCAAAGTGCTGAAGATTGCTTGCTTCTTCAAGACGATCTTAACAGTCTAGCTAATTGGTGTCAACACAACCTTCTAGATTTAAACGTAGCTAAATGTCAAACACTTACTTGTCCAATATCCTCCTATTATCAAATTAATAATGTCCAGCTTGAAAAAGTACATCAAAAAAAAGACCTTGGAGTTGTATTGGACTCACAACTCACCTTTAAGCCTCATATTGACTACATTGTGAGTAATGCTTTTAGAATGCTTGGTTTTATTAGGCGTAATACGAAAGAATTCTCTGATCCTTACGCACTGAAGGCTCTATACTTTGAATTAGTAAGATCGGTATTAGATTATTGTAGTATAATCTGGAACCCTTACTACCAAAACCAGTCCTACAGGATAGAAAGGGTGCAGAAATGTTTTACTAGGTTCGTTTTTAAAAAGCTTAGGTGGAATATAGAAACTCCACCCTACTTAAACAGATGCCTTCTTTTTAATATACTGACTCTTGAAAATAGGCGCAAGTATTTCTATATAATGTTTATAAGAGATGTAATTTATTACCACATTGAATGCCCCTGTTTACTTGAGCGGATGAACTTTTTCTTTCCTGGGAGGAATTTGCGTATGAAATTTCATCTTGGAGGTCGGTTTCACAGAACGAATTATGGCAGTAATGAACCGATTGAGCATTGCACCAGCGAATTAAATTTAGTTATTGATCGCATCGATGTTTTTGGAAACTATTCTAGAAATTCTTTTAAGAATCATATAATGTCTGTTCTCTATCACAACAATTAATATTTTAAAACACAGGAATAGTTTTAAGTTCATAATTATAATAGTTTTTAAGTTGTCTAATTGAGTTTGTAGCTCTAATTGATGAATAAATAAATAAATAAAAAATAAAATAAAAAGGAAAAACCTCAAAACTTCCTGTCCCACAATTCAACTGCGCGCCGTTTATTTTTTTGATTTTTTTTTGTAAACAAACTCAGCGTTCTTTTAAAAAACAATTATTTTGTTATTTAAAAACATTTATTTACTGGTATTTTATTTTTTACAACAGTAAATTTAATAAACACTGCACTTATTTTTTTTATGTTTCTGAATTTCCGGAAATGATCGAAATCAATCCCCCAAATAGGTAAATTTATATTTCTTAAACACTCTTAATCATGATATAATTTAAAATATATATTTCACCATAAATGCATAAGGAAAATTGTTGCTGTTATTTTCAACGGACACTTTCTTTGACACTGAACTTAACCGTTTGAATTTCGGTATAGCAATGAAGCGCAACTAGTATACCTTCGTCGGATGAAGCTCAATGCAAATTGGACTACTGCAACACTGAGACAGATGCAAACGGAAGTATACAAGTGCAAATTTCAACGGAAAAGTACCAAACGACGTGCTTGCCATGTTGATCTAAAGGAACACAAATAGTACGCACGTCCAATTGGAAAACAAATCAATGGAGAGGCACACTCATATATTTGACGAGTGCAATTTACGACGCAATATCAATTTGTTGCCAATCAATTTATGAAAATGCACAGCTGACAGACAGTCTTGGCTGGCTTCATAGAAATGATATATTTACGAGGGCATTCAAAACAAATATAATCTAAGACTGGTCCTACCGACGTCTTTCAGAGTTTGGAACGGATGTGCAAAGGTAGCAAGTGTCAAACAAAACATTAAACTGAATTGAGTGTCAAAAAACCGCCTGTTCACACACAATTCGCAAAACACCGAATAAGTGTCCCAAAATTGGTAGTTTGCTTCAAAATTTCGCACAGACTGAGCGCCAAATAAAAGGAATTTTACTACCAAAATTTGTTAGATTCCATCTTCGTCAGATCGATCAAAAATATATTTTAAAATATTTTCACGCTGTTTCGGTCCGTTGTCTAAATATTCAAACCTTACCTTATATTTCAGCCCATTTACTAAATTTACTAACTTCCCTAAAAGTCCCGAAACTCATCCAATTTCGGCCTTTCGACACAGAACACTCAGAACTTTTGACTGGACTTAATAAAGAAAAATTAAACACATCAAAAAGTGCCCAAACCGAACCAAAATTTCGCCCTAAAATTTGTCCAAGTTTGACATATGATTGATGCTAGTTTGAAAATTTCCACCGCAAATTCTTACAATTTTAATCATCATTTATTGTTTCATATATTAGAAAATGCGTCCACTTTTAGCCATCTTAGAATCGAGGCACGATGTCCAAAATCTCCCCCAATTTCTGCCTTAAGAGGCACAGAATTCTACAACATTGACAGAGTGTGTCCAAATATAGCAGTTTCTGCTTAAAACTCACACAATTTTGAACAGTGAACACTTAAAAATATCGTCAGAAAGTCACGGAGACCCATAAATTTGACGCACGTTTCGTTCATAATTTTAATCTTCACGAAAAAAACACAAAAAAGGAAGGAAGACCGAAATTTTGACCTAACTGTGCGCATATTTTTCCAAAAGTCACCTGGAACTTTTTGAGCCATTAAATCTCCCAAAATTGCTCCTTCTTGTGTGCGTACCAAATTTAAAAGGAAAGATGAAAATTCTGACGTTACTTTGACGAAAACATACACATTGGGCCTTAATCATTTTTAACCGTCACCCTAAATATTTTCTAGGTCACAATACGCAATTTTGTATGGAAAATTAGGCCATTGTGAGTTGGAAAAATTTAGGCTGGACACTGAAAATGATTAAATATAATAATAAAAGTACTGAAAGTGTTCGGAAAGTAATTTGACGGCCTCGTCTTATTTGAAAAACCTGCTTAAAGTTGCCCCGACTCGGTCTCTTTTTCAACCTAGCTATCAACTGAATCCGTCCATGGGTGTTCTGTGTAGAAGTGTAATGTTAAAGCACATTTCGCCGGCTCACTTACCTACGGAATATCCGTTGGCACACAAACTTTACGCCGGGGAATAAATTTGTACATAAATTGGCCACCTTTGGCATGTGCACATACGATCGTGTGTGGGGGTGCGGGCTCCCTTTCAGATCCAAAGGTAATAAATTAAGTGTGGCACTACTGGCCAAGTTCAAGTTCAAACTTCAAATAATAATCCGAAAGCTTTTATTGTGCTTTCGAATGACACTGCATATATTTGAATTGCATTTCATATCTGAATAGGACTGGTATACCACCTGAAATATTATAACACTTTGACTCACCGTCATATTTCGTCAGTTGCCAGTAGTTAATGGTTTTCGGTTGCTGCTCGAAATCCACTTGTAGCTGCGGACTTTGTTGCTTGCCCTTGGGTTGGTATATTGCAATTTTATCGTAACCGCGGAGTATTTGCTGGTTTGCTGCTAGCTGATGTTGTTTCTGTGGATGTTTGTTAAAGTGTCTTCGTAGTTGTTGTTGTTGCTGTTGTTTTGTTTGTTGGCAATGGCGACTGTTCTGCCATCTATACTGAAACGGTTCAATTTTGGTTTGTTGTTCTTTTTTATGTTGCTGGTGGAGGTTGTTTCTGTTGTTTGTTGTCTTTTCTTCTTGTTGTATTCGAGTTAGACTCGCAATACATACATTCACGTTCGTTATCATGAGAACTTTCGTTGATTATCCTTAAGCATATTGAAATAAATAACGGAATATCTCCCTCCTCTACCCTCTGCTAGACGATTAATGACTACAATCACTATTTAAAATATTGCTTTAGCAGCTTTCTTATTGTTTCGGATAATGATGCTATTCAATGTGACGATGATGATGATGCCGCTACTTCTGTTGTTGAGTTGCCATCAAAAATTATCGTTAACAATAGATAATAATATTTTTTTGTAGTTTCCTCTTGTTTTGTGAATAAGAATAGTTAAAGCACGATGGAGTTGATCTTATTGAAATAGGTATTGTTTTAAATATTGCAAGAGAAGCTTATATGGCTTGGAGTGTGGTATATAATATTGGTTACCTGGTTGAGTTGTTACGATTATTAAAACGAGATTTTATTTAGTTATTCTTAAAGCTTTATGTAATTTTTAAATTTTTCTTTTCTGTTGTTAGATTAAAGCGAGAAGTTAATATTTTGATTATAGTTATTTGTATGACTCTAATAGCTATATATATTTTATGATTAATTTTCCGGTGTACTTATTTTTACTGCGATCACTCAAGAAGTTAACCTGCAATTAGAGGGAAAACAAAGTTTGTGTTAGTGTTGTGTCATATACTGTAGACTCTTGTATAGCTAGGTTTTGATGGAGGGACTAGGATGAGTGCTTATTGTGTGGACATTTAGCCAATCTACGAGAGCTGATCCCGCATCTGCAGAAATATTCTCCTTGGACAAAGTAGCAATGTCCAAGGCTGGATTTTTCGGTCGTAGTAAGATGTGGGGTCGTGCGTATTAATGATGTTTACTGTTCAGGCAAAGAGATAACGCACAAGGACGAATTGTGACTCCAATCATAGTTGATCCGCCTACTGGTATGAATCTTATAAGGGTTGACTGTCATGACATTCCAATTTGTGCCTGTGGCAATTAACCTTCTCAAGTTTCATCACAATCAAACGGCAAACGGAAATAAACTTAGAGGCAACTTAAGGACCTGTATTTATATACAAATGTATTGTCGTTTTCTTTTCTTAACTGACTCGAAATTGGAAACGAAATTAAAGTTCTCTTAAATAATGAAGAAGCTGCCTCCTCCTCCTTCAAGGAGATAGACCAAGCACATAAACATACTAAAGCCCCGTCTCCCAATCTTCCAAACGACTCCCCAATGCTGGAAATATTAAAATGTGCTTATCTACGGAGCCGTACAAACATTTGAGGTGCGCATTTTTAGTGAAAATTAAATAATAATCGGGTATAGGAAAAGTTCCTTCCTCAGAGGAAGCTCGAAACTCGTCTATGGGTTTTCCTCTTCTTCTTTTTTTTATGCGGTTTATTGGACTCGCAATCACATGCAGGGCAAACTGGTATTGGTGTGTCTAGAATAAGTTCAAGAAAATAGGTCGCAGGATAAGAGTGTGCGATGTCGTAGATGTAACCATCGGGCCGTAGAAATATTCAAATCAAGACGGGCTTTTTAAAGCCTCCCAGGAAAAACATTCTCCATTTGGCTGGTTTTTAAGGGCACGACATGCATACACCGTGAAGGATGTGAGCGGTGAAATGCTATGCGAGGTGGATGGACCTTTCCGAATACGAGCGACATCTTCTATGTGTATGAATGTGTGAATGGCTATGGAGGGATACGATTGTATGAGTGTAGGACTGAAAATGAACGCCGAATACAGGAATCGGCATCGGCAGCAATACGAGCGAGAGAGATAACGATGACAGGGAGGCATTTTTCTATTCCTTTACGCTCCAGTAGTTGCAGGGTTGAAAAGGACCTGCTGATGAATCGGGGATAGTAGAGCCGCGTATACATACAAATGCAAACAAATGTATACAGTGGCAACACATGCACAGAGAAATGGCGCATGTAGTCGAAACGGTCGTGTCTATGTGTATACAACAAACACTATTTGTTGTTATTATACATTTCGTGGAAAGGTGTAGAGCATGGCTGTGAATTCGGTAAAATTATATCAAAATCAAGAAAATAGGTTTCTTCGTCTGTTTTTGATTTTGCAAAAGTGTGATGTGTCCTTTTCTAAGTAAAATATCAAAACCTGATAGTTTTCGATTTAAGTTTTAGACTCTTCTTGGTATACATAGACAGCTTTGAGATTACATATATGATTTAGAGTTTTTCGTTTCGCAGTTCAAGTTGTTTGATTTTAATTTTAATTTTTTATTAAGAGTTCACTTCACTGTAGGTTGGGATTTTTGTTAGAGGTTGACGCGCGTTTAATTATTAAATTTTCACCAGGAAAAAAGCCTGCCCCCCCCCCCACCCCCCCTTTCTATAGGACGTCAATGACAGCATACTGGTAGTGGGAGTAGTTGTAGGTGGTAGATAACTGCCACAATTATATATTATTTATGCAGGCAAAATGTCGGAGATAGAATATCCAGTTGACTGGGGTGCTGTCGAAGAGGAACCAAAAAGCACTACAGAATGTATACTGTTTATGCACATGGATGTAGGCTATGTACGTTTGTGAATGTGTGTGAATGTTGGTGAGTGGGGGGTGGGTGGGGGTGACTTAATTCTACGAAGCAGCAACGTACACCCAATTAATCGAGTTCAAGACACTCGTACTTCTATTTGCTGGATTACTATTTGTTCGTTTGAAAATATCTTACAGAGTTTTAGATTGAAATTAATTAAGTTTGGTTATTTTCCACATAGAAAACTTTGCTTACTCTCCTGCCCTGCCCGTCGCTCAGCACACTCCTTCCGGACCCCTTTTTAAACATTCCACTCACATTCTCCCCCTAAAAAGCCATGTTCAGCGACAGAAAATGTCGACATAAATTCACAAATATTGGGCGGGGAGCAATTCGGTCAAACATTTCACATTTTTGCCAAGCCTTCGGCAAGCCATAATTTGAGTCAATGTTCAGTCACAAAAAGTCGAATTATTTTTGAAAACTCACACACACTATAATGTAGGTTAGAAAGAAAGCAAAAGATTCGTTTTCATAATTCTTGGAGTCTATTGGAATAAATAAAAATCTCTGTTACACAGTAATATTTTGCTGAAACGGAAAATATTCTTTGTGAGGCTTTAAGGGGCAAGAAGTATGGGAATTTGCTATTTCTATGTAGGTTTGTACGCGAGATTATGGGGTAGCCACGGCGGTATAAGCAAGCCGAAGCTTATATGCGACTTGTTCGTTAAATACTGACTAAATATTGGAAAAATACTGGGCTGCTATACTCCAAGTGAAAAGCTCTTACTGTTTAGTACGCACACTCGCTGTCGTTGGTGTACATGGTTTGCTATGTGACGTCGTCCTATTTTCAAAAAAAAAAAAGCCAAAAAAAAAATAACCGAAAGAAAATGTTTAAAGGATTTTTATTCTTTCCAGACGTACACGAATGTAACTGGGTAATCTGTGAAGAAGATCTAAGATCAAAATATCGGCCTGTTGGGGGGCATGGCGACCTTGAGGAATCAAACATAGCTTCGATGACAGGGAGGCATTTTTCTATTCCTTTACGCTCCAGTAGTTGCAGGGTTAAAAAGGACCTGCTGATTGGGGTATAGTAGAGCCGCGTATACATACAAATTCAAACAAATGTATACAGTGGCAACACATGCACAGAGAAATGGCGCATGTAGTCGATACGGTCGTGTCTATGTGTATACAACAAACACTGTTTGTTGTTATTATACATTTCGTGGAAAGGTGTAGAGCATGTCTGTGAATTCGGTAAAATTCGTCTGTTTTTGATTTTGCAAAAGTGTGTTGTGTCCTTTTCTAAGTAAAATATTAAAACCTGATAGTTTTCGATTTAAGTTTTAGACTCTTCTTGGTATACATAGACAGCTTTGAGATTACATATATGATTTAGAGTTTTTCGTTTCGCAGTTCAAGTTGTTTGATTTTAATTTTAATTTTTTATTAAGAGTTCACTTCACTGTAGGTTGGGATTTTTGTTAGAGGTGGACGCGCGTTTAATTATTAAATTTTCACCAGGAAAAAAGCCTGCCCCCCCTTTCTATAGGACGTCAATGACAGCATACTGGTAGTGGGAGTAGTTGTAGGTGGTAGATAACTGTCACAATTATATATTATTTATGCAGGCAAAATGTCGGGGATAGAATATTCAATTGACTGGGGTCCTGTCGAAGAGGAACCAAAAAGCACTACAGAATGTATACTGTTTATGCACATGGATGTAGGCTATGTACGTCTGTGAATGTGTGTGAATGTTGGTGAGTGAGGGTGGGTGGGGGTGACTAAATTCCACGAAACAGCAACGTACACCCAATTAATCGAGTTCAAGACACTCGTACTTTGATTTGCTGGATTACTATTTGTTCGTTTGAAAATATCTTACAATTAGATTGAAATTAATTTAGTTTGGTTATTTTTCACTTAGAAAACTTTGCTTACTCTCCTGCCCTGCCCGTCGCTCAGCACACTCCTTCCGGAACCCTTTTTAAACATTCCACTCACATTCTCCCCCTAAAAAGCCATGTTCAGCGACAGAAAATGTCGACATAAATTCAAAAATATTGGGCGGGGAGCAATTCGGTAAAACATTTCACTATTCATTGTTGCCAAGCCTTCGGCAAGCCATAATTTGAGTCAATGTTCAGTCACAAAAAGTCGAATTATTTTTGAAAACTCACACACTATAATGTAGGTTAGAAAGAAAGCAAAAGATTCGTTTTCACAATTCTTGGAGTCTATTGGAATAAATAAAAATCTTCTGTTACACAGTAATATTTTGCTGAAACGGAAAATATTTTTTCTGAGGCTTTAAGGGGCAAGAAGTATGGGAATTTGCTATTTCAATGTAGGTTTGTACGCGAGATTATGGGGTAGCCGCGGCGGTATAAGCAAGCCGAAGCTTATATGCGACTTGTTCGTTAAATACTGACTGAATATTGGAAAAATACTAGGCTGCTATACTCCAAGTGAAAAGCTCTTACTGTTTAGTACGCACACTCGCTGTCGTTGGTGTACATGGTTTGCTATGTGACGTCGTCCTCTTTTCAAAAAAAAAAAGCCAAAAAAAAAAACCTAAAGAAAATGTTTAAAGGATTTTTATTCTTTCCAGACGTACACGAATGTAACTGGGTAATCTGTGAAGAAGATCTAAGATCAAAATATCGGGCAGTGGCGGGGCATGTCGACCTTGATGAATCAAACATAGCTTCTACGCAAGTGATGCGGCGCAATCGATAGATTTGTCAAAGGTCACTGACATGTGTTAACTGGCTGGCAGTTTCTTCATTCGCCTGTGTTAATTCCTTTGGGCGCTATCGTGCTTTCAACAGACAGACAGACGGACATGGCTTAATCGATTCAGGATGTGATCCTTATTCAGAATATATATGAGGTCTCCGGTGACTCCTTCTTGGCGTTACAAATCTAATGACAAAGTGAATAAACCTTCCTGTGGAGGGTATAAAACCAGCAAAAATCAAGCATGTCAAATGCGTGGAACACATTTTGGGTTGAGCCGACAGAAAAAGGAAAATGAATACCAGGACCAATCATCAGGAACACAGCACTTCAATAGAGGGAAGAGTTGGTGCTGATGGAAGGAGTTCTTCTTCGTCTAAAATATCATTGGCCAAACCAGGAGCCAAACCATCACCTCGACCCTAAAGACAATAAAGCCAGCAAATTGGTCTTCAGTTATGCAATGAAAGGTTACCCAACCCGCAGCAAATTTCTGTAATCCGTTATCAAAAGAGCGCAATGCACGTTCGAAAGCCATATATGGACATTTCTTGACTGACTTTTGGTGGTTTGCTTCGTTTTTGATTATTTTCACAGAATTTCAAGGCAATTACCTCCCCTTGTGATCTCTTATCAAGGACTTGTGTTCCTGATGTTCGAGAATCGATTGATGATCTAGAATTTTTTCCCGAGTCCAAACGGCCAATTGAGAAGATTTTTCATGGCAGTTATACTCCCGGCGCAGTGGAAAAAACCTTAAGTTGTAATCGAAATCGTACCTGGGAGCCCTCGCTCCTTTTTTTCCTTTTGTGAATATTTTTTGGCTCCTCCATATTTTCTTCACGAAATGCAAGAGACCGCTTTTACGGCAAGCTACCCTGATCTCTTCAAGTTTGCTCGAAGGACCTTGATATGATGTGAGTTTCCATTCATGATGATTAAGAAGATTCGATTTGACCTCTTGCCCACGTTCGAAGGTTCGACTTAGACTTTCAGAATTTCATAAAAAAAATCTTCTGTAAAAATTTCTGCCACATTTCTGAAACGGAAATTAGTCCCCAATGAAATGAAATAAGGCCGCAAAAATGAGTGAAATAGACCCAAAAATTTGGATGAATTTTTTTAACTGAAATTACGCCCCATTTTTGAAATGGAAATCAGTCCCCAATGACATGAAATAAGGCCCCAAGAAAAAATGAAATAAACCACAAAATTTGGACAAATTTTCACAATGAAATTATGCCCCGTTTTGAAATGGAAATTAGTCCCAAATGAAGTTAAATAAGGCCGCAAAATTAGTGAAATAGACCCCAAAAATTTGGATGAATTTTTTAAAATGAAATTATGCCCCATTTTTGAAATGGAAATCAGTCCCAAATGAAGTGAAATAAGGCCCCAAAAATAAATGAAATAAACCACAAAATTTTGACATATTTTCGCAACGAAATTATGCCCGATTTTTGAAATGGGAAATAGTCCCAAATGAAGTGAAATAAGGCCCCAAAAATAAATGAAATAAACAACAAAATTTGGATAAATTTTCACAATGAAATTATGACACATTTTTGAAATGGAAATCAGTCCCAAATGAAGTGAAATAACTAATTTTTTTTTAACTAATGGTTTTCAACGCTTTTTTCAGTTAGTCGCTTACATTCATATAAAATGTAAGCCTTGCGTTGAAAATCGCGCAATTTGTGCATCTATTCTGTTACTCGCTGATGGTTTTCAACGCAGGGTCTACAAGTTTTATCAAATCGCCCGATTTTTTGAGCTATTTTCTTAGTCATTCATTAATTTAAAATGTAAGCCTCACGTTGAAAACCATCAGCTTTTCTGTTACAAATTTCTACCAGCCGCGTGTTATGTTTAAAATAAGAATTAAATTGCGGCCCCGAAAATAATGTTGGGGGTCTTTTTTCATTGGGACTTTGTTGCGTTCTAAAATTAGACCCCAATGGAAAAAAATGAAATAATACCCCAAAAAGTGAAATTGCACCCCAAATTTAGACAGTTTTTGTTGTTGTTGCCCATTTCTGCGGCCTTATTCCACTTAATCCTTGGGGTCATTGAACATAGATTATTACTATAGTTATCGGCTTATTGGCAATTTAGCAAAATTGCAATAAAAAATTGTGGTTTCCACTCTGAATAGGCATTAGCTAAAGCCGCCTTATTTGTTACATTTTCTGAAAAGCCTCATTTTACCTCATCCTGCATGGTTCGACTGTTGCTCTTGCCGGTAAAACATGACGGTAAGTTTAATCAGGTTATTGCACTTTTAAACTGGTGGGGGATTGTGATTGTACTGCCACAAGAGCAGGAGCAGGAGCAATAGCGTTTTGTATTAAAAGTTATATTCATCAAATGAAGCATTTCACTGCGGGAAGCCGCATTTCGAATGCCTAACTATGTCACCCTAAAAGGCTTTTGACAATTATTTAATTTTAATGCGAACTTCATCAATGGGTGCACTGATTTCTAAGGTGATATCATCTCTATTTTTCTCAAATACAGATGTCACTAACTATTCTGTATGTAAAATTTGCTTTGTATTTTTGTAATTTTTCATACTTTATACATATTTGAATAAGTAATTAATTGAATTGAATTGAATATAATTCAATTGAATTGAATATAATTCAATTGAATTGAATTTAATTTAATTGAATGCTTCCTCCTCCCAGAACGATCTAGTGGGAATGAAGGCCTGGAAGTTTCTATCAAATTGTAGTTCTGGTGTGGTGTAGTCGATGTTTCTTGGAAGGTATGGTATGGCCAATCGTTTTGCTGGTCCATTGTGAAGTAGCTTTGAGGCGTACGGCTGCAGAAGCTGCCGTCTGCCTGCTGAAGATGTCAATCGGTGTCAGATGAAACTGGATGTCGTGAGTGTCGGTCTAATGACAGAGACTTATAGCCAGTGAGTGATAATGAGCCCCATTTTTTCCCTATGGCTTTTTTGCAAAAGAAAAGTGCCACAGAGTTCCAAGAATTTCATTGAAACAGACAATGCGTTCCAATCCAGAAACCTCTTCTACTAAAACCTATTTTAGAGTGTCTATACTGATTCCTTGCATAGATTCGTAAATACAAAATCTTGCGGACAGATTCATGGTTAACGAAGATGTTCTACCATCGTTTCAAGCCCTTTTCCCAGGTTTTGCTGCAGTTGAGCGAGTGAACGGAAGCGCTAACATGTTAATTTGATAATGCGATTTAGTTGTCAGCTGTGAAAGCTTGTAACGTAATTTAAAAATTTAATTTGTAACCATATCTGTATATAGGTATATAACTGGTCGCTCCGCTAGCAACCCTTGCCTCGGATCGCCAGGTTTTCATTTATCAGTCATCAACACCATAGGGCTGAACTGATTTTGCAAGATTATAATATATCCTTATACAAATACGGGCCGCGAGTAACTAATAACCTCGGTGACTCACGCGGCTTACTAATAAAAACCTCCTACGCTCCGATACCCCTATGACCCCGCGCACTACAGGACCTACGATGGGGTCAGTCCGGGCCACCGCATAGAAGGGTGTTCGATGCGTATGCAGCTCAGGCATGCTAGTCGTGCTCCGTCCTAAGCTCGTCGGAATGGGGGGGGTTCTTGCCGCCTACACAATCGAACTGTGTTACATATTTACATGCCTGTCTCCGGGTGGTGTTTGAGAATTTCTGATAAAAATGAAAGGAGCTCAAATGGTTATGGTTCGCCCCCACTGTCATAGGTTGGCTACATTTCTGCTTGCTACTGACCTCAATAGATATCCCGTGGTCCTATACGTTGCATTCCAGATTCCGCGCGAGAGAGTGAGTTGGGGTGTCTCTCTCTGAGGGTAACCCACCCCTATGGTGAAAGGGGGTTAATAATACTCCCTATCGACCACCTTGGTGACTAATTTCCTCTGTTATACTCTAGTCACCCCTATGAAAAAAAAACAACCCTGACTCACTACATCCTAATGCTTACGCTGTCCACACCTCCTGAAAATACTTAGCTTTGTAACTTGGTCATCTCGGACTCCCCACGCGAGTAACTGGCTGCATTCGGCGCCAGGTCCATATGTCGGAGAGGGTTAGGAAACACCCGTCCTAGGTAAACAACAACAATAACCAAGACCAATTTCTTTACGGAATTTCAGCGTTACCCATAGGGTGGATTCATTTAATTTCAATTAACTAAGTCTACGTAAATTTACATGGGTTGAAAATACCTACACAATATATCTAATCCTTACATACTACAATCTATAGGCTAGCGCTATTGCCTGAACTATGAATATCGCCTTATAGAAATAAAATTCATTTAGTCGTTAACCGAACAATCTTAAATACACCAGGTAATGAATTATAAAAGTAAACAAAGTACTAATAAAATGCAAAAGATATATCCGCATCCTGGTAACGGATCAGCATCGAGGGGATCGGTTAGCTAAAGCTATTAAGGCCGATTCCACACAAAAAAAGGTGTGGGGACGCGAGTTTAACTGCATTTATTCTATTATTCGAAGTCGTCAAAATTTGTACCAAGTAGAAATGACCAAAACAAAAAAAAATTTTCAAACATATGATTCCCATAAAAGGGGGACTTACCATGACTTTACCCGTAAGGGATGCGGATGTTTCGGAGTCCTCTGCAGGGGGAATGGTGTGCACAGCATCTCCTGAGGCATCGGTGAATAACGTAATTCTAGAAATTCGCGCTACAGACAAAAGAAAAGATATTCAAAAAATTTTTTGTTGTTTTGGTTAAAGGGATTTCCGGTAGGACGCCTAATCGCCTGAATCTCGGTTATGCCCACGTCAGGCAAGACCGCCGCTGAATATTTTTACGCGCCAAAACTCTTCTCCCGAAAGAAACAATGCTGATAGTTACGAGAGGGGGGGGATCGAACAGACTTAAACTAATAATTCAAAAAAAAAATCTAATACTAAAAATCGCACAAGAAGGCACGTTGTGAATAGTTTTTTTTTTTTTTTTTTGCAAACAAGACACAGTCAAGATAATTAATAAAAAACTAAATCTAGGTTGAGTTGATGATGGCCGTCGTCCGGGGGGGGGGGGGGGGTGAAGCTCGTCCTGCTGGATGTCTGCGGTTCCGGGTCGTGTCGTTAAGCCGCCCATGTGCGGATGAAGAACTGATTCGCGTGTAGCCGGGTCGTTAATACGGAGTGGGGGGGGGGCTTTCACAGAGTCATACCGCCGGCGTAACACGGGTTCACTGGGTAGCACCAAGGGGTCGGGGGAGAACTTGCACGAGGTCTTCACTGTCCATAGTTTGACACTGTTTTCACCATCGGCGGTAGCGTGCCCTTAGGCCAGGCCAAAATGATGGAGGCGATTGGGTCTTTATGCAAAAAAAAATATTTCTGCCAGTATTTCTCTGTCCGATGGGGAGGTTTACGCAGAGACACTGAATCAATTATCACCACGGGGTCACTTTTGTTTTAACGTTCACTTTCGCGCACACGGAGAAATTTTCTCTTTGGGTAGAAATCCATTTCTCATTCTAATAATTCTCGGAAGAATAAATCTTCAAATTAAACTCGCGCACGACCACCCACACTGTACTGCTCCCGATCACGTCCAAATACCAACTGACTCTCCAGCTAAGACCGATGCTGTACCACACTACTTCGCCATGGAAACGAACAACAAAAAAAATACTGCGCTTCGCTCGAAAAGGTAGGGAAAAATTAGCAAACCAACGAAAAATTGCCACGTCGAGGGACACCATACTAAACCATCGCGCGATACTTCATATAAAAAAACTTGTCTGCCACAAGGAAAATAAAACGGCACGATGAGTCGACGTCGGCGACCAATAGGACATCCGCGCCACCGCACAAACCAGTTTGACTACCCCCTTTTTGTCTCTCTCTCGGTTCCTATGGGATACCTACGAACAAATATACTGCGCAATTAACCTGCTGCCAAACTGACAACGTCACCGGCCTAAAATAATGGTTTTTTCTCATTGGGTCTTGTCTAAGCTTCTTTTAGCAAATATCCCCCCCCAGGGATTCGGCAGAGCTTATGACTTCCTGTGTTCCGTGCCTAGGTGTATGCAACAGTTTTATTTGATTTTTCTTTATTTTATTATTTTATTGGAACCAGTGGTTCGTTGGCTTTATCGAATCGACTGAGACCGAGGACAGTTTTGAATCAAAAATTCACAACCGGATGAATAAACGTTAATGTTCACTTAGGCGTTTCCCACAAAGCTTATTACTTTTGCGAATGCCCACGAGCACAAGGGATAAGAAAAGAAACGCTTGCAACCAAAAAAAAATTTTGTGGTAGACTCATGCACAGACTGAGCTAGCCGGGCTGAATGACGGAATGAATCGAAGCAAAACTACGTTCGAATATCTTTTATGTGGAAAACTCCTACGCCTTTGCCTTTCATATCCTGTAAGTCATATAGGTTATTCCCAATGACTTTACGAACTTTCATTTTCTGGAATTTCGGGCACAGTTTCGCGTTAACTCTTTTCGATGCGTCGCTGAGAAGGAAATTTCTTTTATACACAATATCACCTGCCTGGAATTTTCGGCTAGAGCTGCGCAAGTTATAAACCTTTTCATATTTATTATGGGCATCTGCCAAAGACCTTTTCAACTGAGCATGCAGGATGTTCATCTTGTCTCGTTTTACCAACACACTAAGGTCAGCGTTGTTTAGACCATCTAGAAGACGGAGCAATTCATACGTCGAGCCATGTTCCATCATCGATTGCCCGAAGAGGGCTTCATATGGAGAAATTCCAATCGCGGCATGAACAGCGGTGCGCACGGCACAACCGATGGCTGGGAGCTGCTCATCCCATTTGGTGTGATCTGTGACCAGGTAGGATCGAACAGCTGCAAGAATGGAGCGATTAACCCTCTCGCTGGCATTAGCTTGAGGGGCATATGAAGCGGTTCTTATATGGCGGATGCCAAAGCTTGACATAAACTTGCTAAACTCCTGACTGGTAAACTGTTTTCCGTTGTCCGAAAGTACGGTTTCCGGAACGCCGAAAAGTAAAAAGATATTGTCTCTTAGAAACTTGATCGTGTTTTCGGTGGTTGCTTTCCTGAGGGGTTGTAAGAGCACGAACTTAGTTAACTGATCTAGTAAGATCAGAATATGTGTGTTGCCAGACTTTGAGCGGGGATAGGGCCCTAAGAAATCTATGAAGACGTGCTGGAAAGGTCGTTCCACCACGAACGCCTTACCCAATGGGGATCGTAAAACAGTGTTCGGGGCTTTGGAGGATTTGCAGACTTCGCAACGATTAATGAAGGTTTTCACTTGTGAAGCCATATTAGGCCAATAATAGCGTTCACGTAGGCGGTGCAAGGTTTTAGTTATTCCGCCATGGGATGCTCGAGGTGGTCGATGAGCTAAAGAAATTAGACGTTCGGTCATCTGCGCCGGAATCCACAGTGTCCAAATTCGATCCTCCGATAATGGTTGCCCAGAACTGGGTTTGACCTTTTTGAAGACCAAATTGTTTGAAATGGAGAGGTCAGGCAGTTGGTCGAGGTTTTGCTTGACGTTGCCTAGGAGTTTATTATACTCGTCTGAACGGAAACTAGGATCTGATAGATCAACATGTAAAACGTCTAGGGTACTATCTAGTACATCGTCGGCGTTTGTCCCGACCGCATCCACTCCGTACATTCGGGATAGAGCGTCGGGAACTACATTGAGCGAACCCCTTCGATGCTCAATGTCAAAGACGAAGCTTTGCAACTTGAGGCTCCATCGAGCCAGCCTACCGTCCAAATTTTTTTTGTTCATGAGCCACCGGAGGCTTGCATGGTCTGTGATAATCTTGAATCTATGCCCCTCTACATAAGCCCGGAACTTTTGCACGCCTAGGACGGCAGCTAGACATTCACGTTCGGTAACGCTGTAATTCCGTTGTGCGGCGTTTAGCTTATGAGAGTAATAATAGATCGGGCGTTCCGATCCATTGTCATCACACTGACAGAGAACGCATCCTATGCCGGTGGCACAGACGTCGCAAACTATAATGAATTCTTTATCATAATTGGGGTTAATTAGAATCGGCGCGGTGGTTAACATTGCCTTCAGTTGGTTAAAGGCGGCAAGGGCTTCCTCGCTAAAATAGAATTTTACTCCCTTTTTGAGAGTGTTAGTGATAGGAGTGGCTACTGTCGCGAAATCCTTCACGAATCTGCGGTACCATCCGGCCATGCCGAGAAATCGGCGTACTTGACGCGGCGAGGTAGGCACCGGGTAATCATGGATCGCCGAAACCTTCTCGGGATCGGTTTTGAGACAGCCTTCCCCTACGACGAAACCTAAGTACTTTAATTGCCGGAAACAAAATCTAGACTTTTTCATGTTAATCGATAAACCAGCTTCTCTCAAACGCTTACTCACAACAGCCAACAACTTCAGATGCTCCTCAAAGGTTTGAGAAACTATCAGCAAGTCATCCAGATAAACAAACACCTTTTCTCGCATTTCGTGCGGTACCACTTTGTCCATCAGTCTGCACATGCGCTGGGGCGCATTACAGAGGCCAAAAGGCATTACTCTAAAATGGTACAGTGGCCTGCCGGGGACGGTAAACGCGGTTTTCTCCCTGGACCTCTGCTCCAGCGGTATCTGCCAAAAGGCGTCCTTCAAATCCACACTCGAAATGTAGTGTGTATCGGAAAGACGTCCCAGCAGCCCCTCAATATGAGGAAGGGGATACGCGTCCTTTTTAGTGACTTGGTTCACTTTTCGGAAGTCCAAGCACAAGCGGTTCTTACCAGGTTTACGTATGAGTACGACTGGCGAGCTCCAGGCGCTTGAACTCTCCTCAATGATCCCCAAGTCCAGCATGCGATCCAGCTCCTCATACAATAGGGTTTGTACCGCCGGAGAAACGGGATAATGCCGCTGTTTAATCGGCTCTGCGTCACCGGTGTCTATCACATGATCCTCGATGTTTGTCCTTCCTAGGCCAACAGTGGCAAAGGAGGGAAACAAACTCAGGGACTGGCTTAATCTATCGGATTCCTCACTGGATAGTTTACAAAAATGGTCATTACTTAGCTGCTCAGACGGAATAGAGGTTAGCTCTGAAATCAGATGGGGAGCGATTTGGAACTCCTTCCAAAAATCCACCCCTAAATATAAAGGTTGTTTCAGGGAGGGTACCAGGAATAGGGTTATTGGTTTTGTGATGCCCTTATAGCAGATGTCGAGAGTAGTTTGTCCTATGATGGGTTGACGTTTCCCGTCGGCGGTCTTCACCAAAGAATGAATGGATTTGAATGGTAAGCTTTTATCCTGAAGAAACTGACAACCTTCCTTACCCAAGCAACTCACCGCAGCACCACTATCTAACAAACCTAAAATATTTTGTCCGAGGAGATTCACCCACGCATAGGGGCGAGGATCACGCTCAGGACTGCAGAGGGTAGTGGCTGCAATGGACTGGTAGGTGCGCTTCTTTTTCCTAAATTTTTCCCGAAGGCGGAGTATCCGAGTCGAAACGGGGGAGGGTGAGCCGTTAAATATTTTATCCCTTGTTGCATAATAAGTCCGTACACGGTCATGCAAAGATCTACTAGGCCGGATAGGGGCTTGCCGTGGCTGTGGGGTAGCGGATACTGCTCGTTTGAGGATCGCTATTCTATTAGTAATATCTGGACAAGGAGTAGTTGCGACTAAGGTAGGGTGTGTATTATTTAGTAATGCGCCGGGTTTCTCTCCTGGGAACAAATAACACCGGGGGGCGATCTGTTCGCTCGCCCGTTTCCCGAGCAAGTAGAGCAATTAGGAGTGGTGGTATTTTCTTTCCCACACTTGAAACAAAACAGGTTTCTTTGGGGATTATCGCATTCATAGAAGGTGTGACCAACCACCTTGCAGTTCCAACAGGTAAGGCTATTTGGGACTCTATGCCTTTCGACTGCCTCTACCTGCGGGGCTACGCTACTGCCCGAGGGTTCTTCCTCGCTTACTTCAAACTCACTAACGTGGCGTCTAAATACCGGGGGTGGCACTGGTCGTACCGCGGGGGTCTTATGGTCGCTAAGATATTTCTCAATTGTGCGACACACATACACTAACTCGGGTAAGCTGTGGGTATTGAAAGTTATAAGGAGCTCTCCCATTCGCTTACTAACATTTTGCTTAATAATTTCTATTAGCTCGCGATTCGGTTTCGGATTTCTCAACCGTGAATTCAATAACATCATCTCATTATAAAAATCGTCATATGGCTCGGTGAGCCCTTGTCGTCTATCTGACATTTTCCGAAAAAGTTCGGAATCCGTCTCAAGGCTTCGAAACTGTTCTATCAGGGCGTTTTTAAGATCGTGCCAGGCAACATGCGGATTGGATTTCAGGTAAACCCAAAACCAATTTTCGACCGGCCCTTCAACAAATTGATGGAAATTTAAAACTACCTCTTCCCATGAAGCTCCATAGCCCTCCTTTACACGCTGTAAACGAAACAGAAAGTCGTCTACTGACATCTTCCGATTATCAAATTTTATACCCCACTTGTGAAAGTGGTGGGCATTAGAAACAGCTGACGATTGGGTTCGAGTCCTCTCCAGGACTGATGGAGTTATGGGCTGGTTTAGCGTCATGTTTCCTAACTGAGCGATAAAATTATCTACATTCTCGCTACGAACATTTGGTGGAGGAACAGACATATCGGGTAATCGTGTCTGATTCCGTGTGGGTGGCACTGGAGGCGGTACAATGACGTTGGCCGGCGCGGGCGTTCTAGTCGGTGTTTGGGAACGCAGCAGGTCTTGGAAAAGCTGGGTTAATTCGTGTCGAGTAGTTAGTCTATTCTTTTCTAACTCCTCCCTGATCACTCGCAGGTCGTCGGTGCGACTTAGACCTACTGTTGCCGTAACAACTTCTTGCACGTATTGTGCCAAATCGACTACATCAGGGTTTTCAGCATCTAGCTCAACATCCGAATCGGCTTGTAGGGTAAGAGGCCCCTCATGGATGGGCCTATCTTCAGGACGTGTATCATCGAGAAGACCAAGAGCTTCTCGGGACGTAGACGGGCCAGGGTTGAAACTGGACGAACGGGGCTTGGGTCGTGATACTTTCGCGACTGGGCCCAAGGATAGTCGGGTGTCCCTTAACTTTTTGTCCTTCTTGGGACGTAAGAGTCGGTCAGTAGTCTGAATTGGCAGTGACATCATCGGATACACGGAGTATCACAAAAAAAACTCTAAGTACCTACGCTATGAGTAAAGTTAACTTACAATATGTCTTAAATCACTACTAAACTACAATCTAATCTTACAAATTTATAATCACTATACTTTCTAGCTAGTAATAAATTGGGAATAACTAACAACTGAAGAAGGCTATCACCGACAGAAAAAAAAAAAAAATTCATACGAAGTTGGATGTGTGGACTGCGCTTACGAACTATAGGGTATGAGCCAGGTATCTCCAACTATGAGCAGAATTTGGAACTACGGGGGATATCAAACGATGGAACCGACAATATATTTCCGTGTTAAATAGATGTATTCTGCTTCGCTAGCAACCAGTTCTTAGACCGGGACTAGTGGTCTGCTTTGCATCGACAAAGACAGAATATTGATCCCAAAAATCTTCAGGAAAACCCAAAGTCATAAGGGAACGAACGGGTGTAGCAAAAAAAAAAAATAAAAATATTCTACGAACTATCAACCCCAGCGCAACAGCAACAGACATCAGCGTGGTTATTCACCTGACTGACCGGACAGAGCGCTACAGGTATATCGATGGTAATTATTTCACGATGTTAGATAAACACGAGAAGACATGTAAATAATTAAGGTCGGTCATACTTGACTTTCCTTCGGCGTATATTTCTTCAATGTCCAAAAGATCATTACAATCAAAGAAGGTACTTGTGCGCTGCTACAGACGTAGATCGGGATCAAGATCACCAAACTACCGGTCAACTACTAAACCTCCAAGAGATAAAACCTTACAGGACATCTCACTGAACTAACATTCCTGTCTGGCAGCAATGCGTAATTCTGGGCTAACCGCCGTGAAATTAAACGGACTACCAGCAAAAGTAAAAAGAAGGGGAAGCAGAGCATAAGCCCTGGTGTAAATACCCATGGTTCAGGCTGGACCACCTGAGAGCATACTCCATCAGGGGTTGCCGAAAAAAAAACCAAAAAACATAAAAAAATTTTAGCATAGCAATGTAAAGTTATGGTTGAACAATCGTATACATTCCTATAGGAAGTGACTAAGACTTACGAAAGGGATATAGACAATAAATACATAGGGCTCCACGTTGGCTTGACCGACGTGGACCTAACGAACCATTCGGGCCCCACGTTGGGCGCCATCCTGTAACGTAATTTAAAAATTTAATTTGTAACCATATCTGTATATAGGTATATAACTGGTCGCTCCGCTAGCAACCCTTGCCACGGATCGCCAGGTTTTCATTTATCAGTCATCAACACCATAGGGCTGAACTGATTTTGCAAGATTATAATATATCCTTATACAAATACGGGCCGCGAGTAACTAATAACCTCGGTGACTCACGCGGCTTACTAATAAAAACCTCCTACGCTCCGATACCCCTATGACCCCGCGCACTACAGGACCTACGATGGGGTCAGTCCGGGCCACCGCATAGAAGGGTGTTCGATGCGTATGCAGCTCAGGCATGCTAGTCGTGCTCCGTCCTAAGCTCGTCGGAATGGGGGGGGGTTCTTGCCGCCTACACAATCGAACTGTGTTACATATTTACATGCCTGTCTCCGGGTGGTGTTTGAGAATTTCTGATAAAAATGAAAGGAGCTCAAATGGTTCTGGTTCGCCCCCACTGTCATAGGTTGGCTACATTTCTACTTGCTACTGACCTCAATAGATATCCCGTGGTCCTATACGTTGCATTCCAGATTCCGCGCGAGAGAGTGAGTAGGGGTGTCTCTCTCTGAGGGTAACCCACCCCTATGGTGAAAGGGGGTTAATAATACTCCCTATCGACCACCTTGGTGACTAATTTCCTCTGTTATACTCTAGTCACCCCTATGAAAAAAAAAACAACCCTGACTCACTACATCCTAATGCTTACGCTGTCCACACCTCCTGAAAATACTTAGCTTTGTAACTTGGTCATCTCGGACTCCCCACGCGAGTAACTGGCTGCATTCGGCGCCAGGTCCATATGTCGGAGAGGGTTAGGAAACACCCGTCCTAGGTAAACAACAACAATAACCAAGACCAATTTCTTTACGGAATTTCAGCGTTACCCATAGGGTGGATTCATTTAATTTCAATTAACTAAGTCTACGTAAATTTACATGGGTGGAAAATACCTACACAATATATCTAATCCTTACATGCTACAATCTATAGGCTAGCGCTATTGCCTGAACTATGAATATCGCCTTATAGAAATAAAATTCATTTAGTCGTTAACCGAACAATCTTAAATACACCAGGTAATGAATTATAAAAGTAAACAAAGTACTAATAAAATGCAAAAGATATATCCGCATCCTGGTAACGGATCAGCATCGAGGGGATCGGTTAGCTAAAGCTATTAAGGCCGATTCCACACAAAAAAAGGTGTGGGGACGCGAGTTTAACTGCATTTATTCTATTATTCGAAGTCGTCAAAATTTGTACCAAGAAGAAATGACCAAAACAAAAAAAATTTTCAAACATATGATTCCCATAAAAGGGGGAATTACCATGACTTTACCCGTAAGGGATGCGGATGTTTCGGAGTCCTCTGCAGGGGGAATGGTGTGCACAGCATCTCCTGAGGCATCGGTGAATAACGTAATTCTAGAAATTCGCGCTACAGACAAAAGAAAAGATATTCAAAAAATTTTGTGTTGTTTTGGTTAAAGGGATTTCCGGTAGGACGCCTAATCGCCTGAATCTCGGTTATGCCCACGTCAGGCAAGACCGCCGCTGAATATTTTCACGCGCCAAAACTCTTCTCCCGAAAGAAACAATGCTGATAGTTACGAGAGGGGGGGGGGGATCGAACAGACTTAAACTAATAATTCAAAAAAAAAAATCTAATACTAAAAATCGCACAAGAAGGCACGTTGTGAATAGTTTTGTTTTTTTTTTTTTTTTTTTGCAAACAAGACACAGTCAAGATAATTAATAAAAAACTAAATCTAGGTTGAGTTGATGATGGCCGTCGTCCGGGGGGGGGGGGGGGTGAAGCTCGTCCTGCTGGATGTCTGCGGTTCCGGGTCGGGTCGTTAAGCCGCCCATGTGCTGATGAAGAACTGATTCGCGTGTAGCCGGGTCGTTAATACGGAGTGGGGGGGGGCTTTCACAGAGTCATACCGCCGGCGTAACACGGGTTCACTGGGTAGCACCAAGGGGTCGGGGGAGAACTTGCACGAGGTCTTCACTGTCCATAGTTTGACACTGTTTTCACCATCGGCGGTAGCGTGCCCTTAGGCCAGGCCAAAATGATGGAGGCGATTGGGTCTTTATGCAAAAAAAAATATTTCTGCCAGTATTTCTCTGTCCGATGGGGAGGTTTACGCAGAGACACTGAATCAATTATCACCACGGGGTCACTTTTGTTTTAACGTTCACTTTCGCGCACACGGAGAAATTTTCTCTTTGGGTAGAAATCCATTTCTCATTCTAATAATTCTCGGAAGAATAAATCTTCAAATTAAACTCGCGCACGACCACCCACACTGTACTGCTCCCGATCACGTCCAAATACCAACTGACTCTCCAGCTAAGACCGATGCTGTACCACACTACTTCGCCATGGAAACGAACAACAAAAAAAATACTGCGCTTCGCTCGAAAAGGTAGGGAAAAATTAGCAAACCAACGAAAAATTGCCACGTCGAGGGACACCATACTAAACCATCGCGCGATACTTCATATAAAAAAACTTGTCTGCCACAAGGAAAATAAAACGGCACGATGAGTCGACGTCGGCGACCAATAGGACATCCGCGCCACCGCACAAACCAGTTTGACTACCCCCTTTTTGTCTCTCTCTCGGTTCCTATGGGATACCTACGAACAAATATACTGCGCAATTAACCTGCGCCAAACTGACAACGTCACCGGCCTAAAATAATGGTTTTTTCTCATTGGGTCTTGTCTAAGCTTCTTTTAGCAAATATCCCCCCCCAGGGATTCGGCAGAGCCTATGACTTCATGTGTTCCGTGCCTAGGTGTATGCAACAGTTTTATTTGATTTTTCTTTATTTTATTATTTTATTGGAACCAGTGGTTCGTTGGCTTTATCGAATCGACTGAGACCGAGGACAGTTTTGAATCAAAAATTCACAACCGGATGAATAAACGTTAATGTTCACTTAGGCGTTTCCCACAAGCTGAGTACATTCTTTGGTGCGAAAAAATATCGTCGAGTGATCCTTCTACCGAAAGTGCTTGATACATGTGACAAGACTTACTTTAGAGGTATAAACTTCGTGCTTACGGCTTTGACCACGCTTCAAGTGACCACAGCTAGTGTTGAAAGAACCTTTTCAACTATGAAATTGGTTAAAATAGTGTTCCGAAGCGTTATGGGGAATGCAAAATTAAGCTCACGTGTTGTGATATCTGTTCATTCGGATTTTAATGTGGATCCATTTAAGGTGATTGATCTCATGTCAAAAAAAAACCAAGACGTCTGCTTTTAAAAAATGTGTGTAAACGATTTAAAAACTAATAAAAATCAACGAATTGGAATGTATATAAGGGGTATTCACCACGATCCGATGCAACTGGCTGCGAAAGTGCAACTTTTTTTCGCACTACAACAACAAAATGTACTGACTAAAATTTCGCTACACTTTTGCACTTTATCTATACCCTGCCTCTATTGTAACCGAAAAACTCAACCGAGTAAAGTGTAACCTTTTAAAGTTGACAATTCGCAAAATTGTTAGTTCCTGTGTGTAGCTATCGGAAAAAAATTAAGAGAATACAAAAAAACGTAAGCGCCACCAAAGGAAAAACCAGTCAAAAAATGGACAGAAACATTTTTTTTTAATGATATCATCTTCGTCCTTAATCTCTCCATTATCTAAAATATTTTTTCTTTTTCACCTTTTTTCGGCATAATAAACAATTAAAAGCAAATTTTTCAGTTTCAGGAAAAATTTAAAAGTTTTTTTTTTCAGAACATAATGTCAATTGTCAAACTGGATCTGTCATTTGTTTCAGATTTGCAAGAGCGATGAGAAAAAGTGTGTTCACGATCTGGCAAAAATAAATAAATAAAATTTCGCAATTTTACCGTCTGTTCCACCGAATCGCGAATACCCCTATATTTTTTTTTGCTTAGAGAATTCCTCGTGAGATTTGGAAGCAAGCGGAAACAAAATCCTGGCTACGGCACTGCCGTTGACAGAAGTTTTTTTGTCAATGTTTTTGCGCAAATGGACTTCAGTCAGTCTTTCTAAAGTTTTTAGGGGGAATGATGGAAGACAAATGGGTCTGAGCCTTAGCCTGCTTCGGGTATGAAAACCACTCTAACTTCTCTCCATAACAATGGAATGTACACCGGATCTGCGCAGCTTCTTAGGACTATCTTTAGCACGTCCAGGATGATATCCGAGGTGTTTTGAAGCTCGGCTGGTATTATGCCTTCTGGTCCCGGGGATTTGTGTGTTTGAAGCGATTTAGCACTTTGTCTCTAGTAATCAGACCTTGAAGGTTTGATCTACATATTTGGATCTGTGTGGGCAATACCCTTTGAGCTGTCAGGGAAGTGGGTGTCGAGCAGCAGACTAAGCGATTCTTCGCTAGAAACCTTCCAAGAGCCGTCTGTATTTTTCAAGCAACTTGGCATTGTTGGGCTTGTCGAGAGTATCTTTCTTGGCCTTGATGCCTGGGGATTGAGGATTCCTCTATGTTGCCTTAGGAGAGTATCCAAGATGCTCACTTAAAACGGATGATTCGGAGGATGATTCGACTACGGGAATGTAAAAAAATACCGCAGCCGAAGCTAATCGATGAGTAGAGTAGGAGGTTTTGCGATCCCCCGTGGGAGGCACAATTTCTCTAGCTATCCTGCAGCTGTATCTTAACCAAAAACGGAAAGACTGTAATAGCTGCCCATGCCCAAACTTCAGCCGCAATCCAAAAATACAAGCAACAGTGGATACTTTTAGCCAGAAATAAACGACCCTAACAAGATGCTTGGTGGATGGTTTTCCATCGATATGTGCTGGCGGCAGTTTTTAAGTGTTCAAGCCTGCACACAGCCAAGTGCAGGATTTCTAGTTTCTAGTGGATTTGACATTCTTTAGCAGTGCGTTTGTTTTCTAAAATGACAGTGCAAGTTATTTTCCTCACGATTCTACCATCGTGGTCTTCTTAGACTGGGAGAAGTGCCGCGCATTCACCACTTGCCGGCCGTTTCGTGTGTTCTTCGAAAATAAAAAAAGACTGGGTACAAGTTCGACCACTAACGGTTGTTATTTCGCGTTTTTTTTGTATTTTTCCTGTGTGGTCGCTGTGGCGAATCCTTGATGTAAAGTAAAGTTTTTACCGTTCAAATATTTTACAAGTCTCCAGAATTCTTTCGAGCTTTTACAACCGGCTACCCGCTTAGACTCGGCTTCATAAAATGCTGTTTTTTTCGGTTACAAAGTGCTTTATAATCCATATTCGCTTGCAAATATTGGTTTTTGAAACAACCGTCACTTGAATTCCTATATGCTCTCAACCAACCAAAAGATAACTCTCTGGCTCTTTTACATTCCCCGTCAAACCAAGGGGCCACATAGTTTTCTCGAACATTTCTGTTGGTACAGGTGACCGGGTAGGATGCTTTGATGATTTCATCTAGCTGGCTGAGGTTGAGGTGATGTACCGTTTGTAGAGAGCTGTTAAGTCGGGCTTGATATATAACCGCTTTTGATTTCCTCCAGTTAAGCTTAGGCAAAGGTTTCATATCCCTGGCCCGATCGGGCTCATTCGACGTGAGAACAAACGACACAACTATAGGAAGATGATTCGAAAATGGGACACTTTCAACTTTAAGGTCGACGATGTGATTATTCCATTCGCTACCGCCGAGACTATAATCAATAACGGGGCTACCTTGATTCCCAACAAAGGTATGTTCTCCTTCCAAATCCGACAAGCTTGTTCCATTATGTATTCTTAGCCCAAACGCGTTACAAAAATCTATTAATTTGCGGCCTCTTGCATTACAGACTGAATCTTTGGATCTCCGCTCAATACCAGCTGCCATATTTTCAGTTCCCGTTTCCAATCCTCGCATTTAAGTCTCCAACCAACAGCGTATTCGAGGTTTTACCTTGCGCCACAAAACCTTCCAACTTTTCAAAATCATTGTTCCATTGGTTGCAGTTGATGTATGTCGGTAGCATTCGATAACTTTCATTATTTATTTTTATAATTATAAATGTAACGCCTTCAAGTACTCCAAATTCGAAATCAATACCCTTCACACCCTGTTTGAAACCAAAAAAACATCCCCCACTGGCTCTACCCTTTGACCGTACTTTAATAGCTGGTATCCACTTAAATTCAAAATTACTAAATTTACTTTCATATTTACTAAAGTAATTTTCAGTTAAGAAGGTTTCATACAAAAAAAAACAAATTGAAACTGATTTACATATTTATAAAAATCCATAAATATATGCTTATTACTTAATCCAGCAATATTATACGAAAGTATTTTATACTCATAAGATTTAAAATTATTATTTATTTCAGAAACATTTGCAAACCTATTTTTATTATGGCAGACGGCATTACAATTAAAAACGATTCGTGTGAACACTTTCTACATTTTGAGAACCTCTGAACCCATCTTCGCTTGGGTTTCCACCATAAGAAGTTCCTTCACTGAGCGCTGTCAAATCATAAGTGTCACCAGCCCATTGTTGAAGCAATAACAAACCATCACTGTCTTGAGACGTCAGTTTACCGAGTTTATCAAAATAAAACTTTTTGTCACCAATTAGCAGAGTTTCTCCTCGTAAAAGTATTTGTATGTTCTTATTTTTGGATGTAATGACGGTCTTTAGTTTGTTTAATCGGCTTCTGCGCTCCCTTGTTGCAGCTGGATAATCCTTATGAATTGTAGTGCCAGTGTTTCGTAATTTAGTTTTCGCTCGAAGCACCCGGAATACATCCTCTCTGTCAGACATTTCAACGACGACATTTGTGGTTCTAGGCCCCGAGCTAATTTGACGTGCTGCAATTATCTTTGACACGTTGTTTGTCTCAAGCAGATCCAGGCAGATTGATTTTGCATTCTCAACTGCATTCTGCGAACTACTAAGCACCGACGATTGTAAATGCACAATCAAATTCATCTCATTTGCCCTTTTTTCAAGCAGCTCCACTTGCCTTTCAAGCAAAACACAACGAGACTCCATTTTATTCAGTTGGGTTTCCAATGCCTTATTGTTTCGTTTTAATACTGAAATCTCCGCACTGATCCCCTCAATGTCCGTCTTAGTGGCAACATCTTTAAGTTTGTCATCCAGCAAACTAGCCATAGTGGTTTGAAACATTTTATCTAGATCTGCGACCGGCAAATTCCCAACAGCAGAATTATTATTTTCATGTGCATTTGTTGATGTATTAGGTTTTGGCGATAATTCCGAAAAAGAACGTTTAGATGGGTTGGATTCATTTTTGACAGGTGATCGTTTTAATGAATTGCCGAACATTGTTGGTATTTTTCCTTTTTTACTTTTAAAAGAGAAAAAAACTCACCCCGGATTTATTTGTGCGAGACTCTTGCTAGGCCAAGCTTTCTTTTTACTTATATTATTTTAATTTATTTCACCAAGAAATTAAGTAAAAATTGACTTTTAAAGGAGCTCGAATTAACACTGACTTTTCTGTGCGACCAGAGTTGCCAAACCTTGATGTATAAAATGGAATAAAATTAATTTTCTAGCTAAAAATACACAAAAAAAAACTCAATTCAAACCTATTGCCGTTGGTGGTAGGGTAGGACTTTGAGGAAATATATTGTTTAAGTACTCTATTGGAGAGTGGGGTGTTGGTGGCATCATCGGAAAGGGACTCCGTGTGCGCGCGCACTTGAAAAGCTCATCTACTGAGAGAAGAGGGGTTTTTAGTAGCAGAAAGTTTCAATCAATAGTTGCTCTCTTTTGTTGAGCTTTTTTTTTTATTTTATTTCCATTTTTCCAGGAATCTAATTTACTCCTTATTAAAAGCTTGGGACGTAAGGGATGTATTTTTTTTTATGTTAAAACATGAAAGAACAACCCAAAGTTGGTGAGTGATAGGTTATCACCAACTAGGCAAACCGAAAAAAGTTTGCGCCAAAGATGTCGATGCCTAAGTGGCCGATGGCCGTTGAGAAAGTTTCCAGTTTTTAGGGGCACTAAATTGGTGCTGGATGCCAAACAGAGACAGAGGCTCAATAAGGGCATTCGTTCGGTGCAACTGCTTTCCCAACGACGATTTTCTCTTATTCCAATTCCACTGGTGAGCTTATTTTTTGTTGGTCATTATAATTTCCATTTTCCCGTCTCTTTCCAGTGGAGGGGTCGCGGTAGGCAGTTTTTGGGGGATGTCAAACGAAAATTACGCGTCTACAAATGAGCTACGGCCTATCCATTGGAAATGGAGTCGTCATTTCATATCAATGAGGTCGAACTGGAGAAACCTTCGTTCAGGTAGTAGAATGCAAAGGAAACAGCGCAAAGTGGTGCGGACTTTTGCAAATTTTGTTGAGGTACTTTCATAGAAAATGTTGAGTGTGACTGGCATTATTAGTGGCGATTATTCGGATTTTTACAGAAAAAGGTCGTCAACCTGAAAGATGAGTTGACTTTTCAAACAAAAGCTCTCTCTTTTTTTACTCAATTAAAAGTTTAAAATTTCAGACTGAATTTGGCCATAAGACTCCTGCAAAAATCCGCATTTTACCGGAGAGTAATAATAGCCTAATAGACTTGGAACTGATGTCATCAAAAGAGTGATGTCAAAGGGAAAAGCGAGTTGTTGAAGAAGGAGTTTGCCACGATTTTCGTTTCTTGCAGCTGGAGCTAAGTTTTTTGTTGACTGGGAGGCGCTCCAAACCGCAGCCGTATAAAAAGAGCGCAACATTTATTCGCCACTAAACAATTAATTTCTTTGAACGAAAACAATCATTAGCACTACAGCATTTTCGATGTTTTTATTTTTGTACGCTTTTGAAAAATGTGCTTCTTAAACTCGGCAACACTACCACAGCTTTAAATCCACTGCTATGTTTTACTACTCAAAAGAAGCGTCCGTGTCTCCTCTTTCAAGTGACGGTCAAAATGTTGCTGTAGGTGTTACCATCTCTAAAACATTAGCATTTTGCCTACAGCATTTTCGATATTTTTATTGTTTTTTCAACTTTTGAAAAATGTACTTCTTAAACTTGGCAACACTGCCACAGCTTTAAAGCCACTGCTATGTTTTACCCCTCTAAAGAAGCATCCGTGTCTCCTCTTTGTAGAGATATGCAAACTGTTGCTGTAGGTGTTACCATCTCTGAGATATTAGCTTTTTGCCTACAGATTTTTCGATGTTTTTATTTTTTTAAGCTTTTGAAAAATGTGCTTTTTAAACTTGGCAACACTGCCACAGCTTTAAAGCCAGTGCTATGGTTTACCCCTTAAAAGAAGCATCTGTGTCTCCTCTTTCTAGAGATGTGCAAAATGTTGCTATAGGTGTTACCATCTCTGGAATATTAGAATTTTTCCTACAGCATTTTCGATATTTTTATTTTTTACAACTTTTGAAAAATGTGCTTCTTAAACTTGGCAACACTGCCACAGCTTTAAAGCCACTGCTATGGTTTACCCCTTAAAAGAAGCGCCTGTGTCTCCACTTTCTAGAGATGTGCAAAATGTTGCTGTAGGTGTTACCATCTCTGAGATATTAGCATTTTGCTTACAGCATTTTCGATGTTTTTATTTTTTAAAGCTTTTGAAAAATGTGCTTTTTAATCTTGGCAACACTGCCACAGCTTTTGCATTTTGCATTTTCGATGTTTTTATTTTTTAAAGCTTTTGAAAAATGTGCTTTTTAAACTTGGCAACACTGCCACAGCTTTAAAGCCACTGCTATGGTTTAGCCCTCAAAAGAAGCGTCTGCGTCTCCTCTTTCTAGAGATGTGCAAAATGTTGCTGTACGTATTACCATCTCTGAAATATTGACTAATAACAACAGAGCAACTTAGTTAAATTCTACCAAGTGGGTTGACTAATAACAACAGAGCAACTTGGTTAAATTCTACCAAGTGCGTTGGGTAATAACAACAGAGTAACTTGGTTAAATTCTACCAAGGGGGTTGACTAATACCAACAGAGCTGCTTGGTTGAATTCAACCAAGTGCGTTGGGTAATAACAACAGAGTGACTTTGCTGAATTCTCCAAGTGGTTTGACTAATAACAACGCAGCAACTTGGTTAAATTCTACCAAGTGCGTGGGGTAATAACAACAGAGCAACTTGGTTAAATTCTACCAAGGGGGTTGACTAATACCAACAGAGGTGCTTGGTTAAATTCTACCAAGTGCGTTGGGTAATAACAAGAGAGTAACTTGGTTAAATTCTACCAAGGGGGTTGACTAATACCAACAGAGCTGCTTGGTTAAATTCAACCAAGTGCGTTGGGTAATAACAACAGAGTAACTTGGTTAAATTCTACGAAGGGGGTTGACTAATACCAACAGAGCTGCTTGGTTAAATTCTACCAAGTGGGTTGACTAATAACAACAGAGCAACTTGGCTAAATTCTACCAAGTGCGTTGGGTAATAACAACAGAGTAACTTGGTTAAATTCTACGAAGGGGGTTGACTATTACCAACAGAGCTGCTTGGTTAAATTCAACCAAGTGCGTTGGGTAATAACAATAGAGTGACTTTGCTGAATTCTCCACGAGGGTTGACTAATAACAATGCAGCAACTTGGTTAAATTCTACCAAGTGCGTGGGGTAATAACAACTTGGAATTGGTTAAAAATAAACCAACTAATAACAACAGAGTAACTTGGTTAAATTCTACCAAGTGCGTTGGGTAACAACAACAGAGCAACTTGGTTAAAGCCTACCAAATGGGTTGACTAATAACAACAGAGAAACTTGGTTAAATTCTACCAAGTGGGTTGACTAATAACAACGCAGAAACTTGGTTAAATTCTACCAAGTGCGTGGGGTAATAACAACAGAGCAACTTGGTTAAATTCTACCAAGTGGGTTGACTAATAACAACAGAGCAACTTGGTTAAATTCTACCAAGTGCGTTGGGTAATAACAACAGAGTAACTTGGTTAAATTCCACGAAGGGGGTTGACCAATACCAACAGAGCTGCTTGGTTAAATTCAGCCAAGTGCGTTGGGTAATAACAATAGAGTGACTTTGCTGAATTCTACGAAGGGGGTTGACTAATACCAACAGAGCTGCTTGGTTAAATTCTACCAAGTGGGTTGACTAATAACAACAGAGCAACTTGGCTAAATTCTACCAAGTGCGTTGGGTAATAACAACAGAGTAACTTGGTTAAATTCTACGAAGGGGGTTGACTATTACCAACAGAGCTGCTTGGTTAAATTCTACCAAGTGGGTTGACTAATAACAACAGAGCAACTTGGCTAAATTCTACCAAGTGCGTTGGGTAATAACAACAGAGTAACTTGGTTAAATTCTACGAAGGGGGTTGACTATTACCAACAGAGCTGCTTGGTTAAATTCAACCAAGTGCGTTGGGTAATAACAATAGAGTGACTTTGCTGAATTCTCCACGAGGGTTGACTAATAACAATGCAGCAACTTGGTTAAATTCTACCAAGTGCGTGGGGTAATAACAACTTGGAATTGGTTAAAAATAAACCAACTAATAACAACAGAGTAACTTGGTTAAATTCTACCAAGTGCGCTGGGTAATAACAACAGAGCAACTTGGTTAAAGCCTACCAAATGGGTTGACTAATAACAACAGAGAAACTTGGTTAAATTCTACCAAGTGGGTTGACTAATAACAACGCAGAAACTTGGTTAAATTCTACCAAGTGCGTGGGGTAATAACAACAGAGCAACTTGGTTAAATTCTACCAAGTGGGTTGACTAATAACAACAGAGCAACTTGGTTAAATTCTACCAAGTGCGTTGGGTAATAACAACAGAGTAACTTGGTTAAATTCTACGAAGGGGGTTGACTAATACCAACAGAGCTGCTTGGTTAAATTCAGCCAAGTGCGTTGGGTAATAACAATAGAGTGACTTTGCTGAATTCTCCACGAGGGTTGACTAATAACAATGCAGCAACTTGGTTAAATTCTACCAAGTGCGTGGGGTAATAACAACTTGGACTTGGTTAAAAATAAACCAACTAATAACAACAGAGTAACTTGGTTAAATTCTACCAAGTGCGTTGGGTAATAACAACAGAGCAACTTGGTTAAAGCCTACCAAATGGGTTGACTAATAACAACAGAGCAACTTGGTTAAATTCTACCAAGTGGGTTGACTAATAACAACAGAGCAACTTGGCTAAATTCTACCAAGTGCGTTGGGTAATAACAACAGAGTAACTTGGTTAAATTCTACGAAGGGGGTTGACTAATACCAACAGAGCTGCTTGGTTGAATTCAACCAAGTGCGTTGGGTAATAACAACAGAGTGACTTTGCTGAATTCTCCAAGTGGTTTGACTAATAACAACGCAGCAACTTGGTTAAATTCTACCAAGTGCGTGGGGTAATAACAACAGAGCAACTTGGTTAAATTCTACCAAGTGGGTTGACTAATAACAACAGAGCAACTTGGTTAAATTCTACCAAGTGCGTTGGGTAATAACAACAGAGCAACTTGGCTAAATTCTACCAAGTGCGTTGGGTAATAACAACAGAGTAACTTGGTTAAATTCTACGAAGGGGGTTGACTAATACCAACAGAGCTGCTTGGTTGAATTCAACCAAGTGCGTTGGGTAATAACAACAGAGTGACTTTGCTGAATTCTCCAAGTGGTTTGACTAATAACAACGCAGCAACTTGGTTAAATTCTACCAAGTGCGTGGGGTAATAACAACAGAGCAACTTGGTTAAATTCTACCAAATGGGTTGACTAATAACAACAGAGCAACTTGGTTAAATTCTACCAAGTGGGTTGACTAATAACAACAGAGCAACTTGGTTAAATTCTACCAAGTGCGTTGGGTAATAACAACAGAGCAACTTGGTTAAAGCCTACCAAATGGGTTGACTAATAACAACAGAGCAACTTGGTTAAATTCTACCAAGTGGGTTGACTAATAACAACAGAGCAACTTGGTTAAATTCTACCAAGTGGGTTGACTAATAACAACAGAGCAACTTGGTTAAATTCTACCAAGTGCGTTGGGTAATAACAACAGAGTAACTTGGTTAAATTCTACGAAGGGGGTTGACTAATACCAACAGAGCTGCTTGGTTAAATTCAACCAAGTGCGTTGGGTAATAACAATAGAGTGACTTTGCTGAATTCTCCACGTGGGTTGACTAATAACAATGCAGCAACTTGGTTAAATTCTACCAAGTGCGTGGGGTAATAACAACTTGGACTTGGTTAAAAATAAACCAACTAATAACAACAGAGTAACTTGGTTAAATTCTACCAAGTGCGTTGGGTAATAACAACAGAGCAACTTGGTTAAAGCCTACCAAATGGGTTGACTAATAACAACAGAGCAACTTGGTTAAATTCTACCAAGTGGGTTGACTAATAACAACAGAGCAACTTGGTTAAATTCTACCAAGTGTGTGGGGTAATAACAACAGAGCAACTTGGTTAAATTCTACCTAGTCGGTTGACTAATAATAACAGCTTCCCCCAGAGCAACTTCTATTGTTTTAGATGACAACGGTGTTGGTTAGATCAGTTCAAGCTATGCTATAAACCTAAGTCTATTGCTCGGCCAGTTGAGCTGTACACCTAATTATTTAATATTTTCGAATCGCAGTCAGCAGTAGCTTACCCTTGGTTGAGTTTAGTCCGGCTTTCTTCGGTCGCGTCTGTCAGATCGTTGAAACAAAAATTCAAATTATGTAATTAAAATATGAAATTCATTTGACATTCTATATTATTTTACTTATGTAATAATAATAGTGATGAATGCCATTACAATTTACAATTTAGGCATTTAAAAAAGTTATGCGTGGGTGGGGTGACCCTTAAAAAATCAAAAAATTCAAAAAATTACGTTACTTTATAAAATAAGTTTAAACAGTCTTAAAACAAAACAATTTTCCTTTGAATGCATTAAGATCAATTAACAATTAAGACTCAAATTATAATTCTTAAGTTATATCAGATGGTCAGAAAGAACAGACTCTATGCCAGCGAAATTAAAATTGAAAAGCCATATTTTTACGAGCTTGAGAAACTTTTTAGGTATAGATAACGACCTGAACGATTGAGGAAGTTTATTGAATAGACGAATAGACGATATATAATAAAAATTACGATAAGCCGTGGTATGGAATTGAGGAACGGATAAAGAGTCAAATACGTAGGAAAAATATGTTTACCTCTGTTTTGCTTACAAAAAAAAAAATTCTATGAAAGAAATATCAGATAGGTATAGCTTTCAGTGATACCAGATCATGGGTAATTACCCATTTCGTTTTTTATAGAGTAGAGTTTTTAAATAGCGTTTTTAACAGCCCATGGCCTCAATGCTCATAAAATGGTATTAAAAGTTGGAGTTCCCATAACATAAGCAACATAATGCTTGACATGAGGCTTTAATTTTAACTGGGTGTGGTAAAGGAGATGCGGTGTTTATACCAAGAATACAAATAATTCACAGTAATTATTCATTTCAGTTTAAACCGATTCGATTGCCTATTAATGTTTGTTTTGAAATGACAATCCATAAGTCACAGGATCAAACTTTAAAAAATGCGGGAGTTGATTTAAGCAAGAATTGCTTCAAGCACGGGCAGTTATATGTAAAGTGCTCCAGGGTAAGTAATGCAGCAAATATCACTATCTTAGTCGGTAGAAACAAAACAGCCAAACAAATTTGTCCCCAACAAGACAGCAAATTTCTTAATTTTGTTTCCATCAACTGTTCTGAAACCACATTTTACACGGGCGAAGCCGGGTGGGTACAGCTAGTATAAAATAAATTAGGTCCATAAAAGGGGACGTATAATCTTTGGCTTTATAAAAATAAATATTATCACTCAATCTGGACCACAGTTCGCTATTTAAGCAGTTGATTTTATAAAATAAATCTTAATAAATACTCTGTTACATATAAAAATAAATAATTAATGAATTAATTTGAATTAACCACATTAATTGACATATATACAAATTTACGACAACTATAATTCTTACGTCTATTACCATCACACTTATCTGCCAAGTCCAGTGAAACACTCAAATTTCCGTTTGACATCAAGGAGACTCTTGATGACATTTTGTCAAAAGGTTTGTGTCATACTACATGTTTTGAACGACAAGTTTACACAAATGTGAGATGAATATCGGACGCCAACTCTGATTTAATACTGAACTCTAGTTATTTATGTTTACAGTTTTGTAAAATAAAGTACATTTATCTTGTTTTCCGAACTGGCAACACTTTTTCACAATTTCTTTCCACAGCAACCTATTCAAAGGCATTAAATTGGTATATCTTATGAAATAATTGCCATACATTTACCCAGAGTTCTTGTCACAGTTGAGAAGGTGTTTAAAGTCCACCATCAACACCCGCAAGTCGACTAACATCTACAACTCTACATTAAATACTACTTTCTGAACATCCGTTGTAATTACAAGCAACATTTAGCAGAAGACTTTAATCGTATTTGTTACAATCTGCCTGCATAGGGGCAGCGTGTTTCAGTCATATTGATTAGATTTGCCCTCCCGATGTTGTTAAAGCACTCTTCGCATAGTTTGATGTGCATGCATGGCTCTAGCAACACTGATCGTTGACCACTCGAGCAGATAATGCACAAAACGGGCTGCTGTTCTATTTGGTCGTTGTATCCGATGCCGTCATCGCGTTCGGCATCGTTAAAGCCCTCTTCCAGTATCAGCTGCAAGTCGGTTTTGCGTTTAGTTACTTCTCTAAAGAAACCTTTAATAGAAATTTCCCCTTTGTCTAAGTCTGAAGCTGCGAGCGCGATGCGGAAGTTGGCATCGTTGGGCCCAGTATGTGAAGGCGGTTGACGCACTTTAGAAACAAACGCCGAAAACTTAGCTGACGTTCTATCGTCCTCATCCAAGAGGTAGCTAATTGATTTAAAGAACCCTTTGAATTGCAGCAGTTTCCTGTTAATCCGTGTGTTGCATACTTCCAACTGGCTAGATATGCGAATAGATTTGAGGGTTGTTTCGAATGGAACGCTCTGTGGTAATAAAAAAATAGCATTTAATTAAAAATTAATAATTACTAATTAAAATAAATACGTTTTGTATCCACTCCATCTGCACATAGCCGATGAAGGTCTTGAACATCTCTCCATAGGGGCGCAAACTTTCGCAGGAATTTATTTGGGCTCGGAGAAAACTAAACGCGTCTTTGATGCGAATCGTTCTCACCAGCGGTAGTGCCAGGAATTTCTGGAATATGATGCGGGCGTTATTGTCCAGGCGCACTGTTCGTGGGAAGTATTTTATTTGCTTCGCCTTTCTGCGGAGCGCCTGGCAGTAATGAAACCACATGACTCCACTGAGTGCGTTCGGGAACACTGTTCTTAAGCTTTGCTCCAGCTCAGCATCCCTGGCGTACATGAAGCACTGCGGAAAGAATTTAAAACCTTTCGATTCAATTTGCCGGAACATATGCGTATAAGCCGCCTCATTCCGCTCTTCTAGAAAAACGTAGAGGAATGGGAAGACCTGCAAGTAACAACGGTTTTAGCAATACAAATACAAGCCGCAGTGTTAGTGATCTCACTTGTTCCTTGAACTCAAAATAGATGATTAGGAAGTTCTGATAGGAGGAGTTCGGCACCTTAAATCTGGTGTCTATTAAATATCGTCTAGACTCCGAGAGTGGCACTTCATCAATTAGTTCGGCGATTGTGGGCGATATGAATATGGTATAGCTAAAACTATATTCACTAACAGTACCCAAATAGAATGACGCCCTAGTGTCGACTCGAGATTTTCCAAATCTCCTCATTAATTCCTCATCTTCAAATAGTTCCTGCACTTGGTCGCTGCTCTGTGGATCATTAGGAAAAGCTTCATTCCGAATATTCAGAAGCTGCCTCTGAATACTCTTAAATGGTAAGTACTGCGCGCTTTCTGGGTCCTTGCGACATTCCGCATCAAAGACTAAACGTAGGCGTGTCCTGCTCAGATTCGGATTGGCGCTCTTTTTCTTGATGCCGCTTGACAGCCTCAAGAGTGCTCTGAATCGCTCCTGCGTTCCGTGGATGCCATGCCATTCGCTTAGCCCGACGCGACACTGTCGATTGTTTGGCCGCGTTGTGTCCACCACCGCGATGGCCCGACAATGCTTTTCGTAACAGATGTATCGTCGTGTATGGTCGTTTTGGGACTTAAATTTGTAGAGCTGTTTCTCTGCTGGCACATGCAGAAGCAAACTGCCCCTACGCTGGCCCTCACACAACTCGAACGAGTGCAAATTTATCTTTGATGTAAGCATCTTGGAATCTGGAAATATATCTATATATATAAAAATGAATGTTTGTCTGTATGTCCTTTATAAATAGAATCGTAAACTATGCATTTGATCATGTGAAGTTGTTGTGCATGAGCCCACGAAGGTTTCTGAGATGATACGACCAATTGTCGACAGATGGCGCCACTGTCATTCCAATGATTTGAATCAAAATGATGAAGGATGACGTTTCGAGTTGTGGGTGACATAAGAATTTATGTAAATTGTGAAATTCATGTCCGCTCACATTGAACAGACAATATTGTCGATTTTCGAATAGTTTTGTGCATTTCATTGTGAGTTAAATTAAATTAAATTAATAAAGGGTGATTTTTTAGCTGGTTTGGTTTTGGCAACACTGGTTTTGGCAGCTGACGTGTGTTTAGTACCTTGTGTCACTGTCAAACAGCTTCAGTTTGGTTTGCAATTTAACCATGGATCGTCTTACAAATGAACAACGCTTGCAAATTATTGAATTTTACTATCAAAATTCGTGCTCGGTTCGAAATGTTCATCGCGCGCTGCTTCCATTTTATGATCGGCATTCTCCAGCTAGTGTGACAGAAGACCGCGAAATGTCGATTCGGCGCCGTTCCCAGCAGTTAGGCCTTTGTTACAGCACTACGTGGAAAATTTTGCGGAAGGATTTGGGCGTAAAGCCTTTTAAGATACAGCTGGTGCAAGAACTAAAGCCAGCCGACCTACCACAACGCCGAATTTTTGGTGAATGGGCTCTTGGAAAGCTGGCCGAGGATCCGCTTTTTTATCGAAAAATTGTGTTCAGCGATGAGGCTCATTTTTGGTTGAATGGGTACGTAAATAAGCAAAATTGCCGCATTTGGAGTGAAGATCAGCCAGAAGCATTGCAACAGCTACCAATGCATCCCGAAAAAGCCACTGTTTGGTGAGGTTTATGGGCCGGCGGCATTATTGGGCCATATTTCTTCAAAGATGATGCGAATCGCAGCGTTACTGTCAATGGTGAACGCTACCGAGCGATGATAACAAACTTTTTTTTGCCCGAAATGGAAGTTCTTGACTTGCATGATATGTGGTTTCAACAAGACGGTGCCACATGCCACACAGCACGCGAAACAATGGCGCAATTGCGAGGCGAGTTTGGTGAACAGTTAATTTCACGTTTCGGGCCGGTCAATTGGCCGCCTAGATCGTGCGATTTGACACCATTAGATTATTTTTTGTGGGGGTATGCCAAGGCTAATGTGTATAGGGACAAGCCCGCTTCGATTGACGCACTGGAAGCCAACATCCATGCATTCATTCGTGAGATACCGGCCGATATGTGTGAAAGAGTATGCCAAAATTGGACTCAGCGGATGGGCTACCTGAGACGCAGCCGCGGTCAACATTTGCATGAAATTATCTTTAAACATTAAATTGCAAGGTTCAAACTATCGATTCAAATAAATATTTCATTCATTTTTTCGAATTTTTTGTGTTTTTTTTTTTAAAAAAGTTCTAAGCCTCTTAAAAAATCACCCTTTATATAAAAATCAATTGCGGTGCGTTAGTCGGGTAAAAACTCAAGAACGACTCGACGGATTTGAATGAGTTTTTTTATTTTTTTTATTTTGTTTGGCTTGAATCAGGGATGGTTTTGGAAAAATGAGAATTCGGAAAGTTCTCAACAGGTGGCGCTGTAGGTACATTTCGTGTTTCATCTAACTCCTTCTATATATATATATACAAAATATGTCAGATTGTGTTTGAATTGATGTTCTCTTAATGCGTGAACCGATTTTTTTTCTGGAAACTTCAAATGAAAGGTAACGTCAATACCAAGGTTTGTATGGATATACGGTCTTTGTATGTGTATTGGTTAAACGAGTTATGGGCATTTTAGTGAACCTCAGAAAGCCCTCAACCACTTTAAATTAAATTTTGTGGATATGTATGGTTGGTTGCAGCTTAAAAGCATAGACAAACCATACTGAGACCCCCAAGTCACAATGCTCTTGCCGCTGGCCCACTCAATTTTTTCAATCGGTGCTATGTCAAAAAAGAAACCGTGTGACATGCAAAACCATACAAAAAATACAAAAATAAATGCTGCCAACTGCGGCAACCGTGGGGAAATGTGAAAGAGTTCGGGAATTCCACATTTTTACATCACTGAATGCCATTGGTTAGTTATTATAAATTGTTAAAAGGCGAATAATTTGATTTGTTTGGTTAGTAAAACTATCTAAAGTTGATGTTCTATATACTAGAACATATTAGGACAAACATGGTTGTGTATTTTCCGCTTTTGGATATCATTAACTTCGATTTCGTAAATTTTTCTTAAATAATGAAGAAAATTTGCTCAAAATGTTTTTATTTTTCCTCAACTAATCTACATTGTTAATTTCTCATGAATATTTTAAGCAAATGTACACTTATTCCTAAAAAAAAAAATTCTATCCAAACGTAACGAATAATTTAACGGATAAAATGCTATTAACTCTGCCAGCAACTTTTCCCACAGCGGAAGAGTCTCATATTTTTTGCGAGTGTGTTGGTGACTCAGAATTTTTGAAGTTTCGTGACATTTGTCAATACGAATTTCTATGTAACAATACTAGCGCACCAAATCGTAACCACTCCGTAAAAATATAGTTTGTAGGTTAATCGGAAAATCGGGAAATCGGAAAATCGGCCGGAGTTGGTGGTCTCAGTATTGCCTCTGCCCGCGACTTCGTCTGCGTAGAATTAGGACTTCGAGTAGCTCAATTAAAATATTTATTTCTTACTTATCGGGTCCAAAACTATTTTATCTTTCAAGACAACCAATTTATTTTCATTCGTAAAATACGCAGCAATTGTAATTATTTCTTACCAAATATCTATGATGAATTTTATTATCCCTAACTTTAGAAATAATTGGTTCGTCATTCATACTTGAATCCCCTACTTCATCCCTTTCACGTTTCGTTTTCGACAAAAAGTACCCTATGTCATTCTCAGAGGTCTCGTCTATCCCAACACCAAAATTCATAAAAATTGGTTTTGCGGCCTCTAAAATAATCTTACTTTCGCATTCATAATATCAGGATTGTATCAAGGCTAGGTACCTTGAATTTTCTGTGCAAAAATGACAACTGACAACTAAACCTATGTTTTGAAACAACATAACAGCGCTCCTACCCGATTCCCCCGCAAATTTTGAAAATTCTCTCTTAGATTTCCTATGACTGTAACTCTCTTCGGCCGTCGACTCTCTTTCTACGGCTACGGGCTACGGCGCTACGAGCATGATGAATGAAAAAAATGTGTTTCCCTGAATCATAGTTGTACACAACTGCGTAGTTGAAATTTAATGTAGTAAAATTCAACCTTTTCAATTGTTAATATTTTAAAAAGTAAAAAATGCAAAAATAAGCCCCCGAAAATCTCTTTTTTTCACTTCATTTGTTAAGATTGGTTCAGCGTGTGAACCGCAAGAGGTAAATATACTACAGGGTCCGCCAAATAACTTTTTTCTTTTTGAAAATGCTATAAAAAAAAAACTACTGAATATTTTCTCAAATTTCTTTTTTTATTTGAAAGTGCAATCCTTCCGGTTAATAATGGAAAATAATTTCATTCAAATGGCTGCCTCGGCCTACACGAAGATGCCGATTTTGCCAAAAAAATTCATCTTTTCAGATGAAGCTCATTTTCATCTTGGCGGGTATGTAAACAAGCAAAATTGCCTACACGAAGATGCCGATTTTGCCAAAAAAATTCATCTTTTCAGATGAAGCTCATTTTCATCTTGGCGGGTATGTAAACAAGCAAAATTGTCGCATTTGGGGCACAGAAAACCCGCACGCATACATTGAAAAGCCGATATACCCAAAACGAGTCACTGTTTGGTGCGGAATTTGGTCCAGAGCCATAATTGGGCCATTTGTCTTCGAAAATGAGCAAGGAGTGCCCTTACAGTCAATGGTGATCGTTATCGGGCCATGTTGAACGAATTTAACGAATTTATTTTTGAATTGTTTGAGAATTTAAAAGAGAAATCCGCCGGTTGTCGGATTTCTGAACCTTTTTGGTAGAAAATATAACCTAATTTATATTCTTAACTAATTTTTATAGATCAAGCGGTTTTATCCGCCTTAATCTCCTGATTACATGGTCTGTATTTAATAATTCGCTCATTTCTAAGCTAACGTGGTTGAGAAGCCTACGTCTGTGCATTTGAGCAACTTTTTTAATTTCGTCTTCAACCATTTCAATATTTAGATCTCTATGAAGATCAGCGTTGCGTATGTACCAAGGTGCATTAACTATGTTCCTTAGTACTTTATTTTGAAAGATTTGAATTTGTTTGGCATGTGCATGCCAGTAGGTATTGGGTCGGTTGGGACTGGGAATTTCGTGCTAGAGCGAGAGGGAAGATATGTCCTTGGAGTGAGTGTGTTGTCTTTGTCGTAAGTATGTTATCTAGATATGTTGTGTGTTTGATGTGAGCCGCCGCTGTTGGTTGTTAGTTTTTGTTATCAGTTTTGTGTGTTTTGGTTGGGGGAATTGCTTGGAGATGACGTAATTATTGGTATTCGTCGTGTTTTGTTGTTGTGATGATGAAAATTAAAAAAGAGCGATATGTGGTGCTGTGTGTGGTTTGAACTTGGTACGATGAGTTTGGGAGTCGGGTGTCGTAGCTTTGCGCTATAGCGTATGCTGGGAGATGTAGGTTAAAGTGGTTAAATATATTGAAGAGTATGATAAAATTTGATATTGAAAATTAAAAAAAAAGAGCGATATGTGGGGCTGTGTATGGTTTGAACTTGGTACGATGAGTTTGGGAGTTGGGGGTGTCGTAGCTTAGCGCTATAGCGGATGGTGTGAGATGTATGTTAAGGTGGTTAAATATATTGATGGTTGGGGCCGCGCGACGGTTATCGTGGGTGTTGATTTTGTATGGTGGTTCGTAAATATATTGAAGAGGGGCCGCGCGACGGTTATCGTTATGGTGGTGGTTCGTAGCCATGGTCGTTGTGTATGTTAATTAGATGTGGTTTTGATATGGTTTATTTGATCGAAGGGTGGGGTTAATGTAGCACGATGGAGCATGTTACTCTTATCATTCTGACCAGTTAAAGTGGTTAAATACATTGAAGAGTATGTTGGTGGGGTGTGTCGTTGCCGTGGTCATGGGTCGCTTGGGACCGTTATCGTGGCTGTTGATTTTGGATGGTGGTTCGTAGCCATTAGGTGTCGTTGCCGTGGTCATGGGTCGCTTGGGACCGTTATCGTGGCTGTTGATTTTGGATGGTGGTTCGTAGCCATGGTCTCAAAATCTATCCGAAATTGTATGTAAAGATTGCAATAGAAGTTTTAGAGGACAGTAATGTTTTGATAACCATAAGGCTTCGGGGTCAACAGGAAACCAAGCAATTTGTGAAACAGTTAAAAAATGTGTTGAATGTCTGAAAACATAGAAGAGATAGAGAACATACTTGCAATGAATACTATTGTAAAAATTGTGATAAACACGTTTCCCAAGAACACTTGTGTTATATTCGACGCGACACTAGAAGCCCAAAATTAGGCAATGTTCTCTATGTGTTTTATGATTTGGAGAGTCGTCAAGAAACGATTATTGGTGAAAAAGCGATAAAAGACTATACTGTTCCAGTAAAACTTCATGAACCGAATTTATGTGTTTTCCAGCAAAGATGTGACCTTTGTTTAGGTGAGAATAATCTACACTTCTGTCAGAAATGTAAATTCAGACTTAATATAAAAAAGGGTCAGAATTTTATATCAGAGTTCTTAGAGCACATTTTGAACGCCCGAAAAAGTTTCACAAAAGTTATTGTTTTGGCTCATAATGGGCAGGCATATGATCATCAATTTATTTTAAACTATATCCTGCAAAATACAAAATTTCAACCCGAATTGATTATGAGAGGAACTAAAATAATACTCATGGGATTGGGGAATGTGAAATTCATAGACTCATTGAACTATTTTCCCATGGCTCTATCAGTTCTTCCAAAAGCTTTCGATTTACCGCAAGAGTTAAAAAAGGGGTATTTTACGCATTTCTTTAATACCATCGAAAATGAAAACTATATTGGTCCACTGCCGCCTGCAGAATATTACAATCCAGATGCCATGAAGGTAAATGATCGGGATGTATTCTTTAAATGGTATGAAGAAAATAAACAAAGTGAATTTAATATGCAGCGTGACCTTGTTGCATACTGTGAAAGCGATGTACAGATCTTATCTGAAGCATGTATAAAATTCAGAAATATTTTCCTTGAGCAGTGTAATGTGGAACCGTTTTTGGAATCTGTGACTATAGCATCAGCATGCAACTTGGTGTATCGTCGTAATTTTCTTAAACCAGACACTATAGGCTTAATACCTAGAAATGGATATAGACAAGCTGATAATCAGTCGATCCAGGCAATTAAATGGCTTATTTTGGAAGAAAGGAGACGAAATTGTTAAATTCAACATGCAGCTAAGCAGCGAGAGCGGTAGTATGTGGTGTGAAAGCTGACGGTTTTTGCAAGGAAACCAAAGAGGTGTTTGAGTTCCACGGTTGTTATTATCATGGCCACTCATGTTTGAAAACGATTCGCGACATGCCTTTAAGCAAAGATCCGTGCGACACGTTAAATCTACGCTATGAACAAACCATGGCTAAATCTACACGGCTAAGGCAGTTCGGGTACGAGGTAATTGAAATGTGGGCTTGTGAATTCGAGAAACAATTGAGTATCGATGATGTCAAATATTTAAAAACACATCCTTTAATACAACAAAGCCCATTAAATCCTCGCGACGCATTTTACGGGGGCCGTACGGGGAACACATATAATTATTATAAATGTAAGGAAGGTGAAAAAATCAAATACATAGATGTGTGTTCCCTATACCCATGGGTTTGTAAATACGGGAAATATCCAGTGGATCACCCTAAAGTTCACACCACCGATTGTTCTCAAATCGACTTAAAAAACACGAATGGGATTATAAAATGTAAAATAATACCTCCAGAGCAACTGTTACATCCGGTATTGCCTATTAAACAAAATAATAAGCTTATGTTTACATTGTGTAGAACATGTAGCAAACAAATGTCTCAAGACGAACTCTGCGCCCACACTGATGATGAAAGAGCTATACACGGAACCTGGATTATTGATGAGGTCTTAAAAGCAATGGAGAAAGGGTATAAGATAGTAGATATTTTCGAAATATGGGAATATTCTATGGTTCAATATAATAAAATGGAAAAATCAGATGGCCTTTTCAGTCAAATGATGAATAAATTCATTAAAATGAAACAAGAAGCATCAGGCTGCCCAGATAAATGTGCTACAATGGAAGAGAAAAAGAAATATGTAGCTGACTTTTTGGCTAATGAAGATTTTAAACTCGATTTTGCACAAATTTGTGATAACCCTGGTAAGAGATCTTTTGCTAAGCTCATACTTAATTCATTTTGGGGTAAATTTGGACAAAGAGAAAATCAACAGAAAATATGTATAATTAATAGTCCATCAGAATTATTCCAAATGATTACAAATCCAACTATTGAAATCTGTCACATTCTACCTATAAATGAGGAAAATGTTATAGTAAGTTGGTTGTATAAAGAAGAAGAAGCGGAGACCTTATCAACTGTTAATGTGTGTATTGCAGCTTATACTACCATACAAGCTCGTCTGAAATTGTATAGTTACCTGGAAATATTAGGAGGTAGAGTTTTGTACTACGACACCGATTCCGTAATCTATGTAAGTCGTGAAGGAGAACCTGATCCACAGACTGGTGAATTTATAGGGGATATGACTGACGAATTACAATGCTATGGACATGGAAGTTATATTACCGAATTCGTGAGTGGAGGCCCCAAAAATTATTCCTACAAAGTCTTTAGTACAAAAGATAGCACTGAAAAAATCGTGTGTAAAGTAAAAGGAATCAATTTGAATTATTCAGCATCGAAGAAGGTAAATTTTGAGACAATCAAAGAAGCTGTACTTAATGCTGCGAATGCCGATGATATCCAAATTTTATCAAATAATATTCGCCGGACACGAGAGCACGAGGTCATAACAATTGCCGAAACAAAAACATACAAACCCAAGTTAGAAAAACGTAGATTTCTCGAAGACAATAATTCCCTTCCATATGGTTATAAAAGACGTAAATAAAGAAAAAAGAAGAAATTTGTCTTTTATTTAATTTCCAGATAAGAATTTGTCCAACAGGTATACATTTTGTAGGGCACAGCATTTGCTATGGAGCGAACATTTTATTTCACAAGGATAGAGTCGCTTCAATTCGTTGAAATTAGGACAGCCAACTTCTTCGATATTCATCACTTCAACATTTTCATCACAAAGTAACTCCTTCATCCATTGAACTTTTTCATCTCCTTTGACGTACAAAATTGTATTTTTTATTTTCATGCGAAGGTATTTCTGAACTTTCTTAAATTCGGTGAAACCTCCATCCCAAACTAGGCCATGATGATTTTGGTAAAGCCATTGAACTTGTCTTCTTAATGCAGATGATAATTGTTCAGAGTTGAACGGTGGTGTGATGATGAAATGATGATGATGGCCATTGTGTAGTATTGCTATTTCTTTAGCGATAAACTTATTATTGGGTCCTTTGAAACCTTGTACGTCAAGTATAAAATACATGGTTTATGCGTGCGTGTCTTTTCCTGACAAGAGTTAACTTTGAACTAAGAAATTAGATTTCTCGCGAAACTATTTGACTGAGTGGATTATAATTTACGATGCGATCGTGTAACATTAAACAGTAGGCTGACGTATTTGCTGGGATTGGTTTTGTTCCTGTTGTTTTGAATTCAATGCGAATATCAACTGGACCATTTTTGATTATTTCACTCTGATGTCTGCAATCTATAACGAAAATTGTCGCTTGAGATTTAAATGTATCTCTTGATAAGAGTGGCTCAGCAACTAGTCGGTTGTAGTAGGTTTTTTGAAAGTCGCAGTACATATTGTATAGTAAACTGTAATTATTTTTATCAAAGGATAAATTTAAATCTTCACAGGGGTAGGCATCAGAATTTAAGTATGCCTTCACGTTTGTAATATCACAATGATCGAATTAAGTTGGATTTCCTTTTAGTAGATTACGTTTGTTAGTTTGCAATGCAAGGAGAATGTAGCGTGGCTTCTCCATTTGTGAGGTTGTCTTCACATTCCAAATATGATGATTGGTGCTGGGCAAAGCAGGATATTCATACAGATCCCAGTTACGAAAGGCAATCTTCATAGTTTGACCATTATTAATAGGTTTGTAAAGCTTTAATTTGTAAGAATCAGACAGTGTAATATGAGGAATTTTCCATTGTACTTTAAGTAATTTTATCTTTGCTTTTTCATCATCGTCAGCAATTAATGAATTATCATCTGTGCGTGATCGTGTAAGAATCAAATCATGGCGTCCATTGGGTATTACTCTCTTATAGTCTTCAGCAAAACCCAGTAATTTATTTAGAGCTATACAAAAATTAAAGTAGAAACTATCCAGATTAATTGAAGAGTTGGGCGACCAAGATGCATTCAATAGCATATCGCTTTCGTTTTTGTTTAAAGAAATGTAGTTTTTAATAGTTGATGTTATGCCGACACTACGATTGCTATCAATTTCCACGCCATTTAATTCATAACGTATTTCGTCAAATAAGAAAGCTATTCCGTTGTTTACAAGTTTTGTTTTCGTAACTGCCGATCCATCAGATTTCGATACAGTACCTTCAATATAAATGTAACTTTCTGAAGGAAAAATATTAAGATTTTGATGCTGGACACAGATTTGTATAATGTCATTTTTCTCAAAGTTATTCAGATATGGTGAATAGGTGTGATAATCCATTTTTGAGATACTCTCCTCAAACTTTGGTTCTTCGAAAATATTCAGCATGTTCTTTGGGGATTGATTTAATGTTTTAATTTATATCCCAGTGACAATAGAAATTGTTGATTTTCTATAGTAAGTTTTGATGTTCTCTTATCAGAAGATGATAGTATATTGCTAGAGTTAGTAGTGTTACCTGCTCTTTTATAACTTGAGGGGTAATTATATACTATCGTTATTGTGGTTTCAAATGCAAGCGAATTGTTATGATTTCGTTTCGAAAGTTTATACGATTTCCGTCCTGATCCAAGAGATTCAGTGTTATAGAACTTATCCTCTTAGCGTTCACTAGCAAATAGATGACATTGTGTGGAACTTCAACTATTTTATATCCTGGACTAACGTTGACTGAAAATTCATGTAGTATATGAGCAGGTTGACTATTGATATATGTTTCGTCAATTAAATTACATTCAACTCGTACAATATTCACTCTATTGATATTAACATACTGATCAGATGCATGTAGAATATTAGGAGCTAGTTTCTTCTTACTGAATCCTAAAAGAGAACCAATAGATCGGTTTTGTGTAAAATCGATTTCCACATTGCTGTACAGTTCACATTTCAAAGTATTATTATTGGCTTTTAATTTGATTATAACTTTTTCAACGCTATTCTCATTGTGTGTGTTCAGAACCTTCTGAATTATTTTATTAATATCCTCAATTTCATAAGAGCCCACTGTAAATTCAATCTTGATTTCTCCATCACCACCACCATCACCACAATGAAATAAATTATTTAATTTATCCACATTAGGTATGGAATTATAGGTCTGCAGATCAACTAAGCCACATACATAATCAGAATTTAGGATAATTGGAGGAAAGTACTCTGCAGTGAGAGTAGATTGGTTTCCGCTTAAAGTGAGTGTTAACGACATAACTATTGGAATAGAAATGAAACACAATATTTTGATTTTATTCTATTTATTTATATTTTGCTCAATTAGAAACTTTAAACATAGATGACCACATATAAATGTATTGAAATTTTGACAGCTGTTATAATTATAGTGAATATTTTCACCTAAATATCGTACAACCTCTATGGATGGTCTTAAGTTACCAAAACTATCGAAATATTTGACAATATTTTTATTCTTAATGTATGCTACCCAATGTGTCCCCGGCCCACTCTCATTGTCCAAATTAATTACACCACATTCCTTGTTATCAGATCTTACTGGTAATTTATCTCTCATGTAAACACCCCTGAAGCATGGTATATTCAATTTTCCAAATTTCATAATATCAATATTGGTGAGTGGACGATTAGGTAGCGAATTTAAAAGTTTTTTGAATCGCGTGGTTTAAGGAAAAGTCCAAATCCTTTTTTATATGGTTGTAGATAAAGTCCACTACCATGCTTAATTTTAATTCCTTCCATAGTCTGATTGTGACGTTTATTCTCTTCCAATTGTTTCTTGGCTACCTTTGATTCATTTATAGCTTTAACTACGCCCGCAGCTCCTCCAGCTACTGATCCAATAGCCGATAGCCCAGCTAAAATAGGTAACAATGGTAAGAAACCACCAATTTTCGGTAGAGGTATTACTCGAGGAATTGTAATGCTCTTTCGTTTATTTTTAATGATCTTTTTAGCTGCTTGTAGAGCAGTTGTTGCAATTACGTTAGGATCTTCGTTTCTGGTGTCTCGAATAGCATTTCTAGCCTCCATAATGGCTTTTTTAAATAAATTATTCTTTTTGCGTGGGTTTCTTTTCCTTCTCTTGGCTTTGCAACCCATACCAAGTTTCGTTTTAGCTTTCATCATATTCGTTACTAATATACTATTTATTTTCTCTGCTATCGATGAGTCTTTTGCCTTTACTCTCTGCCAAGCCTTTTCAGTTAAAATTTTGTCTGCAATATGTCGGTCGGGTAGATTTTTATAAAGCATATGCAATATCGTGTTCGCGACAAGCTTCATCCAACTGATTAACTCCCCTATCTCCTCTAGCAAGGCGTTCTATCAATTTAGTCCCTGGCCCACAGAAGTTATATGAGGGAAGATGTAATTCAATTGGTAATTTTTCGATTAAGGAATTCACTAATCCGTACCCTTTGAATGTATCTTTCCAACTGTTGCCTTTCACACTATAATCTATCATTTTATACGACTTTCTTGTTGTATATGTTGAACAATTATGAATTTCTCAACTATAAAACATGATCTTTTATATTGATTAGTTTCATTCAATAGCAGAATGAGGTTCATAAAACAACAACAACGAGATTTTATTAAAGTCAAGAACTTTGATAGTAAAATTAAAGTACACAGGAAACATGGAGCAATATTTCCTAATAGTATTAGAGGAATAATTGTGGGTCCATCAAATTGTGGAAAAACCAATGTCATGTTGAGCATTCTCTTCGATCCAAATGGTTTAAAATTTGAAAATCTCTACATATACTCAAAGTCTCTGCATCAACCAAAGTATACATACCTGAGAAAGCTAATAGAGTCCATCAAGGGTATGGGATATAATGAATTTTCAAATAATTGTGAAATTATTACGCCTTCTGAAGCAAATCGAAACTCAGTTTTTATATTCGATGATGTGGCTTGTGATAAGCAAAACAATATTCGAGAATATTTCTGCATGGGTCGACATAATGACGTGGATAGTTTCTACTTGTGTCAATCTTATACACATATACCAAAACACTTGATTCGAGACAATGCAAACTATTTAGTTATTTTTAAACAAGACGAACTTAACCTGAAGCATATATACAACGATCATGTCAACTCTGACATGACATTCAATCAATTCAAGGAATTGTGTAAAAAATGCTGCAAAGATACATATGGGTTCTTGGTTATTAATAAAGATTTTAGATTGAATAAAGGCCGATATAATAATTCATTTAAAGAAACTGTATCTATATAAATCTATTCAGTCATAAATCAACTGTTTAAATGATTACATACGATTAGAGCATTCGTCCCTGTATTCGACAATTATGGATGTTGATGAAAATTTACTTAAAGATTTAGTAAAAACTAAAAAAGCTTTAAAGAGAAAATATATGTTTCTTCAGTCTGGAAAAACTACGAAGGATGCGGAACTTGAGACTACTTTTAAACCAATAGTTGAACCCTTAAAAGAAATCGTGAAAAATGTCAAAAGTGCTCATACTCAAAATGATACTGCTGCTGCTGCAGATGTTGCTTACAATAATATAAATATGAAAATAAAGAATCAACAACTACTACGACGGCGACGTTTACAATACCCAGAAGAAGAAAAAAAATCCATTTCTAATGCAAGTTTTGACTTCTCATCTCCAGAATCAAATCAGACAACGAACAATGATAATTCATTTAGGACACCCTACGACAATAGCCTTGATAAAAGCACTCCAATTAATCGATCATCCCCATCATATTCGAATCGTGACAAAATCTATGGTCCACATTTCGACGTGGAATCAAATTCAACGAAATTAGGTAGATCAAGTTGTAATTAACGAACACAAGAATTTCGTCATTGATGATGAAATCTTCCATGGAACGAATGGCCTTTATGAATTAATATTTCGAAAAAATCCTAGAAAAGATCGATATACCAATGAAGAATTGGATCAATATCTAAAGATATTACAAAAAACAAAAACACACTTGAAAAACTATGATAGTAACTTACAAGTTAAAGGCAACAGAGGTTATAAGTATAAACATATAATCCGAACTTTACTTCAACACCTAACGCCGAGAGTCATAAAGAAAATTGGAAAAGCATACAATAGTAATTCATTTGATGTGAGTTATTCGAATAAACCCATCGAATATGTGTATTGGGATGGCCCCAATGAACTCGTCAATAGATTAAGGCTTTTAATTGCATCTCAAAGAGCCGGCAATAATAACCTTCAAAATGAGGTTAACTCAATTGTAGAAGAATTACGTGAATCAAATATCATACACTAATAATCAATTCAATACATTAAAAGCAAGGAAATCAATCAATTAAACAAAATAATAAGCTTATGTTTACATTGTGTAGAACATGCAGCAAACAAATGTCTCAAGACGAACTCTGCGCCCACACTGATGATGAAAGAGCTATACACGGAACCTGGATTATTGATGAGGTCTTAAAAGCAATGGAGAAAGGGTATAAGATAGTAGATATTTTCGAAATATGGGAATATTCTATGGTTCAATATAATAAAATGGAAAAATCAGATGGCCTTTTCAGTCAAATGATGAATAAATTCATTAAAATGAAACAAGAAGCATCAGGCTGCCCAGATAAATGTGCTACAATGGAAGAGAAAAAGAAATATGTAGCTGACTTTTTGGCTAATGAAGATGTTAAACTCGATTTTGCACAAATTTGTGATAACCCTGGTAAGACAAAGAGAAAATCAACAGAAAACATGTATAATTAATAGTCCATCAGAATTATTCCAAATGATTACAAATCCAACTATTGAAATCTGTCACATTCTACCTATAAATGAGGAAAATGTTATAGTAAGTTGGTTGTATAAAGAAGAAGAAGCGGAGACCTTATCAACTGTTAATGTGTGTATTGCAGCTTATACTACCATACAAGCTCGTCTGAAATTGTATAGTTACCTGGAAATATTAGGAGGTAGAGTTTTGTACTACGACACCGATTCCGTAATCTATGACGAATTACAATGCTATGGACATGGAAGTTATATTACCGAATTCGTGAGTGGAGGCCCCAAAAATTATTCCTACAAAGTCTTTAGTACAAAAGATAGCACTGAAAAAATCGTGTGTAAAGTAAAAGGAATCAATTTGAATTATTCAGCATCGAAGAAGGTAAATTTTGAGACAATCAAAGAAGCTGTACTTAATGCTGCGAATGCCGATGATATCCAAATTTTATCAAATAATATTCGCCGGACACGAGAGCACGAGGTCATAACAATTGCCGAAACAAAAACATACAAACCCAAGTTAGAAAAACGTAGATTTCTCGAAGACAATAGTTCCCTTCCATATGGTTATAAAAGACGTAAATAAAGAAAAAAGAAGAAATTTGTTTTTTATTTAATTTCCAGATAAGAATTTGTCCAACAGGTATACATTTTGTAGGGCACAGCATTTGCTATGGAGCGAACATTTTTTTTCACAAGGATAGAGTCGCTTCAATTCGTTGAAATTAGGACAGCCAACTTCTTCGATATTCATCACTTCAACATTTTCATCACAAAGTAACTCCTTCATCCATTGAACTTTTTCATCTCCTTTGACGTACAAAATTGTATTTTTTATTTTCATGCGAAGGTATTTCTAAACTTTCTTAAATTCGGTGAAACCTCCATCCCAAACTAGGCCATGATGATTTTGGTAAAGCCATTGAACTTGTCTTCTTAATGCAGATGATAATTGTTCAGAGTTGAATGGTGGTTTGATGATGAAATGATGATGATGACCATTGTGTAGTATTGCTATTTCTTTAGCGATAAACTTATTATTGGGTCCTTTGAAACCTTGTACGTCAAGTATAAAATACATGGTTTATGCGTGCGTGTCTTTTCCCGACAAGAGTTAACTTTGAACTAAGAAATTAGATTTCTCGCGAAACTATTTGACTGAGTGGATTATAATTTACGATGCGATCGTGTAACATTAAACAGTAGGCTGACGTATTTGCTGGGATTGGTTTTGTTCCTGTTGTTTTGAATTCAATGCGAATATCAACTGGACCATTTTTGATTATTTCACTCTGATGTCTGCAATCTATAACGAAAATTGTCGCTTGAGATTTAAATGTATCTCTTGATAAGAGTGGTTCAGCAACTAGTCGGTTGTAGTAGGTTTTTTGAAAGTCGCAGTACATATTGTATAGTAAACTGTAATTATTTTTATCAAAGGATTAATTTAAATCTTCACAGGGGTAGGCATCAGAATTTAAGTATGCCTTCACGTTTGTAATATCACAATGATCGAATTAAGTTGGATTTCCTTTTAGTAGATTACGTTTGTTAGTTTGCAATGCAAGGAGAATGTAGCGTGGCTTCTCCATTTGTGAGGTTGTCTTCACATTCCAAATATGATGATTGGTGCTGGGCAAAGCAGGATATTCATACAGATCCCAGTTACGAAAGGCAATCTTCATAGTTTGACCATTATTAATAGGTTTGTAAAGTTTTAATTTGTAAGAATCAGACAGTGTAATATGAGGAATTTTCCATTGTACTTTAAGTAATTTTATCTTTGCTTTTTCATCATCGTCAGCAATTAATGAATTATCATCTGTGCGTGATCGTGTAAGAATCAAATCATGGCGTCCATTGGGTATTACTCTCTTATAGTCTTCAGCAAAACCCAGTAATTTATTTAGAGGTATACAAAAATTAAAGTAGAAACTATGTAGGAAACGCATTTTAGATCGTTATTATTATTCATATTACTATTATTATATTCAAATTACAAGGTTATTTATAGTTTAAGAGTCGATGGTATTAAGTGGTTTCATCTGGTTTCTGCATTAGACAAGCTTTTATTAGGTGACGGCGAGATGAATTGTGGATGGATGGTTCACGATGAGATCTGTTCGACAATGGTTGATGTACGTGCTTTGGTGCGGATATTGGATGCGGTGTGGTGAAATCATCCATCACGAAGTCAGACAACGAATTTCAGTTTCGGACTTGTAAAGGTGCGGGAGCACGGGGGAAGAACAAAAAAATAAAATAAAATAAAACGACTTGGTCCAGTTTCGAACCCACTCATTCGGGATCAAGGAAAAAAGTAAAAGATCGCCTCGTTTGACCACTACGCCGAATCTTATTATGTTGATCGTCTGACTAAAATGATACATTGGGGACGTATAATTTATTCATCTATGTTAAAAAAAAACAATGTAGACAAACATGCCGTATATTACACACATACTATTACGACTGTCAATGGCGAACAAGCATGGACGATTTCCTGTTGCGTACAATTAATAAAATCCAATTCAAATAATTAGATTTTGGTCTCACCTATTTTCGAAAAATTCGAATTTGAATTTTTAAGGCAGAAATAAAAATTTTCTAAGGAAAAATAGGCGATTCAGCTAAGACGCGGAAATAGGTGTACAACCATCATGCGATCAGGCTGTGGCTGTGTGAGTAAAGAGGCGTCCTAATTGGACCCTATAAAAAGCCCTGTGACACAAAATTCGCTCTCTGTTTTTTTGCTGGTGGCGTGGAAGGTATCGAACGTGTCGAGATTTTATTCGGGTTTGTACGTATGGCGAAGTGCCAAGTCGAAAAAAAAAAGAAAAATTAATTAAATTGTGCAAAAAAAAAAAAAAAGGTGTTGTGAAGAAATAAGGTGTGACTGGAAAAAAAAAAAGAGAAATCGTGAAGAAACAAAAAAAAAAAAAATCCTGGTAATAATAAAGTGAAAGAGAAGAAAGAAAAAACCCAAAAAAAAAACGAACTAAGAGAATTAAAATTTGTGTGGCGACATTTTGATATCGCGGCATACGCAATGTACAAAATACAAAAAAAAAAGACCGCATTTAAATCCCCCCCACCCCCACACAACACGTTTTGCAAAATCTCTGAAAAACACCCAAATCCATCGAGACCACGTTTTCGACCCTCATACCCACGTGCATCTAACTATACCTTAAAGCAATCATACAGCATTAAAAAGAAAAAAAAAAAATAAGCTGCCCCTGAGAGCAACGTAAAGTTATCGTCTCATCGTCCACAATTATCAAACGACCGAAGAAACAAAAAGCACCCCACACCCTGTATGGACAGCCGCAAACTCACCTGTAAAGTTCATCCAAATCATCAGCGCAGGAGTCAACATCCCCATCATTCATCTTTGCGGTGGACCACCTGGACTTATCATCCACGATCATCCATCCGCAATTCATTTCATCAACAAAAAAAAAAAATCGAAAATTAAAGTGTATCCGGTGGTTGTAGAAAAATCTAATCATTTTCTGTGTACCTTTTTTTTTTTTTTCCCCCCCTCAATTCCCTCTTTATTTCTCTTTTTGTTAGTTGTGTAGCGGTAGAAGTTCGTTCAAAATTTCGCGTTTAATTATAAACTCCATATGGGAAAAAAAAATAGAGTGAAGAAAAAAAGAAAAACAACACTTGATACGAAAGCTGATTCCCCATGATGCTGTGCACACCATCTGGACGCCGTCTTAATAACCAACAGGTATTTTCCAAATGATCATAGATCAAAACCGGGGTAAGTCAATTTAGACCTTTACCATTTTGAGCGAACTCCTTTAAATTTCGTAGCAACTTCCTTACTTCTTTTCCTTTTTTGTTATGGATTGTGCCCTAAAGATTTATATACATTATTGATATAAGGAGATACACATTTGATACAATAAATTATAACGTAAAGATAAATTGTTTACACACAAAAGTAACTTTGGTTTAGATCGTGTGCTTAACTTATCTCATCTTGCCTAAAAGTATGCATCAATTGTATAAAAAAAGAAGCATTGTGCTAATTGTGAATCAAACCGATAAAAATTTGTCTTTTATTGTTTTGGCAACATCATTAAATGGTATTCCCATCAATACCCTATTAATCATAAAATATAAATTATATAAAATTAACCAAATGATTCAGATATTGTTGGTACCCATATTTCATTTATTAAGAAAATATTTTACCTACCAGATGAAACCACTGCTCGAATTTTATTTTATAATTGCTGTTCATTTTTTTTTCTAATTTCTTATTTCTATTGCATACTCTTCGGGAGTGTCGAAAATATTTAAGTATGACAGTAGGATAGTGGATAAGGTAGCTAGTAATGTTATTCAATAAAAATACCCTTGTATAAATTGGTTAAGATAAACATTTCCGCATTTTGATTTTGAAGGTTCCGGTTCCGCTCGAGTGTTGATATGGTTTTGAAAGTGGACGTTATTTTCGTAATTTTTTCCTCGTACTTCGGAGTGCTAAATTTTACAATGAAGTGCTAGAATTTAAAGAGGGGGATGGGTGTGACCAGCCGGAGACTATACCGCGAGGATGGACGATGCTTCAGGACAGTTCCTGATCTTATCGAGCTCTAGTTGTAGAATTGAGTAGCTGTTATAATATTTAGTAAACAGGAGTTGACATAGTCGTCTTAGGGGCTATCGTAATAGAGCGCCGCGATAGCCAAGGTAGCTAAATTTGAATTTAGCTAGGGGTGGGCCAGCTCAAGGAGAGAACTACCATCTAACTCTCCGCTTCATTTTCGCTATGGAAGCACCTAACTGAGGGCAAGTTAGACAAAATTCGGGCCTCGCAATTTTTCGTTTTTTTTTTTTTTGGTTACGGTTGTGATTGTTCTAGTTTTTTTTTCGCAAGTTTACAGGCATGTAAAAATGATGTAACCCCCGTCCAGGACTTGTGGCAAGATCCCATACCCTTCGTTGAGCTAGCGAGTGGAAGATCATGCCTGAGCCGCAAGTGGCCTGGACACCCCTCCTTCTAGTCTGCCCGGACTGACCCAAAAGGTCCTGTTAGTTTGGGGTCATAAGGGTGGAGGTAGTGGTAGTGGGAGGGCCATTCTCGGATTCAAGCTGTAGTGGTAGGAATTGCGACCATCAACGGTCTAGGTCTTCGCCGGCACGGGTGAAAGTACCGGATTAGATCTGGTCGGTTTCGATTGAGCTAATGCTCGGAAAAATCATCTCTTCCACATATCGCTGCGTCTGAGGTAACGTTACAACTATCCAGATTAATTGAAGAGTTGGGCGACCAAGATGCATTCAATAGCATATCGCTTTCGTTTTTGTTTAAAGAAATGTAGTTTTTAATAGTTGATGTTATGCCGACACTACGATTGCTATCAATTTCCACGCCATTTAATTCATAACGTATTTCGTCAAATAAGAAAGCTATTCCGTTGTTTACAAGTTTTGTTTTCGTAACTGCCGATCCATCAGATTTCGATACAGTACCTTCAATATAAATGTAACTTTCTGAAGGCAAAATATTAAGATTTTGATGCTGGACACAGATTTGTATAATGTCATTTTTCTTAAAGTTATTCAGATATGGTGAATAGGTGTGATAATCCATTTTTGAGATACTCTCCTCAAACTTTGGTTCTTCGAAAATATTCAGCATGTTGTTTGGGGATTGATTTAATGTTTTAATTTATATCCCAGTGACAATAGAAATTGTTGATTTTCTATAGTAAGTTTTGATGTTCTCTTATCAGAAGATGATAGTATATTGCTAGAGTTAGTAGTGTTACCTGCTCTTTTATAACTTGAGGGGTAATTATATACTATCGTTATTGTGGTTTCAAATGCAAGCGAATTGTTATGATTTCGTTTCGAAAGTTTATACGATTTCCGTCCTGATCCAAGAGATTCAGTGTTATAGAACTTATCCTCTTAGCGTTCACTAGCAAATAGATGACATTGTGTGGAACTTCAACTATTTTATATCCTGGACTAACGTTGACTGAAAATTCATGTAGTATATGAGCAGGTTGACTATTGATATATGTTTCGTCAATTAAATTACATTCAACTCGTACAATATTCACTCTATTGATATTAACATACTGATCAGATGCATGTAGAATATTAGGAGCTAGTTTCTTCTTACTGAATCCTAAAAGAGAACCAATAGATCGGTTTTGTGTAAAATCGATTTCCACATTGCTGTACAGTTCACATTTCAAAGTATTATTATTGGCTTTTAATTTGATTATAACTTTTTCAACGCTATTCTCATTGTGTGTGTTCAGAACCTTCTGAATTATTTTATTAATATCCTCAATTTCATAAGAGCCCACTGTAAATTCAATCTTGATTTCTCCATCACCACCACCATCACCACAATGAAATAAATTATTTAATTTATCCACATTAGGTATGGAATTATAGGTCTGCAGATCAACTAAGCCACATACATAATCAGAATTTAGGATAATTGGAGGAAAGTACTCTGCAGTGAGAGTAGATTGGTTTCCGCTTAAAGTGAGTGTTAACGACATAACTATTGGAATAGAAATGAAACACAATATTTTGATTTTATTCTATTTATTTATATTTTGCTCAATTAGAAACTTTAAACATAGATGACCACATATAAATGTATTGAAATTTTGACAGCTGTTATAATTATAGTGAATATTTTCACCTAAATATCGTACAACCTCTATGGATGGTCTTAAGTTACCAAAACTATCGAAATATTTGACAATATTTTTATTCTTAATGTATGCTACCCAATGTGTCCCCGGCCCACTCTCATTGTCCAAATTAATTACACCACATTCCTTGTTATCAGATCTTACTGGTAATTTATCTCTCATGTAAACACCCCTGAAGCATGGTATATTCAATTTTCCAAATTTCATAATATCAATATTGGTGAGTGGACGATTAGGTAGCGAATTTAAAAGTTTTTTGAATCGCGTGGTTTAAGGAAAAGTCCAAATCCTTTTTTATATGGTTGTAGATAAAGTCCACTACCATGCTTAATTTTAATTCCTTCCATAGTCTGATTGTGACGTTTATTCTCTTCCAATTGTTTCTTGGCTACCTTTGATTCATTTATAGCTTTAACTACGCCCGCAGCTCCTCCAGCTACTGATCCAATAGCCGATAGCCCAGCTAAAATAGGTAACAATGGTAAGAAACCACCAATTTTCGGTAGAGGTATTACTCGAGGAATTGTAATGCTCTTTCGTTTATTTTTAATGATCTTTTTAGCTGCTTGTAGAGCAGTTGTTGCAATTACGTTAGGATCTTCGTTTCTGGTGTCTCGAATAGCATTTCTAGCCTCCATAATGGCTTTTTTAAATAAATTATTCTTTTTGCGTGGGTTTCTTTTCCTTCTCTTGGCTTTGCAACCCATACCAAGTTTCGTTTTAGCTTTCATCATATTCGTTACTAATATACTATTTATTTTCTCTGCTATCGATGAGTCTTTTGCCTTTACTCTCTGCCAAGCCTTTTCAGTTAAAATTTTGTCTGCAATATGTCGGTCGGGTAGATTTTTATAAAGCATATGCAATATCGTGTTCGCGACAAGCTTCATCCAACTGATTAACTCCCCTATCTCCTCTAGCAAGGCGTTCTATCAATTTAGTCCCTGGCCCACAGAAGTTATATGAGGGAAGATGTAATTCAATTGGTAATTTTTCGATTAAGGAATTCACTAATCCGTACCCTTTGAATGTATCTTTCCAACTGTTGCCTTTCACACTATAATCTATCATTTTATACGACTTTCTTGTTGTATATGTTGAACAATTATGAATTTCTCAACTATAAAACATGATCTTTTATATTGATTAGTTTCATTCAATAGCAGAATGAGGTTCATAAAACAACAACAACGAGATTTTATTAAAGTCAAGAACTTTGATAGTAAAATTAAAGTACACAGGAAACATGGAGCAATATTTCCTAATAGTATTAGAGGAATAATTGTGGGTCCATCAAATTGTGGAAAAACCAATGTCATGTTGAGCATTCTCTTCGATCCAAATGGTTTAAAATTTGAAAATCTCTACATATACTCAAAGTCTCTGCATCAACCAAAGTATACATACCTGAGAAAGCTAATAGAGTCCATCAAGGGTATGGGATATAATGAATTTTCAAATAATTGTGAAATTATTACGCCTTCTGAAGCAAATCGAAACTCAGTTTTTATATTCGATGATGTGGCTTGTGATAAGCAAAACAATATTCGAGAATATTTCTGCATGGGTCGACATAATGACGTGGATAGTTTCTACTTGTGTCAATCTTATACACATATACCAAAACACTTGATTCGAGACAATGCAAACTATTTAGTTATTTTTAAACAAGACGAACTTAACCTGAAGCATATATACAACGATCATGTCAACTCTGACATGACATTCAATCAATTCAAGGAATTGTGTAAAAAATGCTGCAAAGATACATATGGGTTCTTGGTTATTAATAAAGATTTTAGATTGAATAAAGGCCGATATAATAATTCATTTAAAGAAACTGTATCTATATAAATCTATTCAGTCATAAATCAACTGTTTAAATGATTACATACGATTAGAGCATTCGTCCCTGTATTCGACAATTATGGATGTTGATGAAAATTTACTTAAAGATTTAGTAAAAACTAAAAAAGCTTTAAAGAGAAAATATATGTTTCTTCAGTCTGGAAAAACTACGAAGGATGCGGAACTTGAGACTACTTTTAAACCAATAGTTGAACCCTTAAAAGAAATCGTGAAAAATGTCAAAAGTGCTCATACTCAAAATGATACTGCTGCTGCTGCAGATGTTGCTTACAATAATATAAATATGAAAATAAAGAATCAACAACTACTACGACGGCGACGTTTACAATACCCAGAAGAAGAAAAAAAATCCATTTCTAATGCAAGTTTTGACTTCTCATCTCCAGAATCAAATCAGACAACGAACAATGATAATTCATTTAGGACACCCTACGACAATAGCCTTGATAAAAGCACTCCAATTAATCGATCATCCCCATCATATTCGAATCGTGACAAAATCTATGGTCCACATTTCGACGTGGAATCAAATTCAACGAAATTAGGTAGATCAAGTTGTAATTAACGAACACAAGAATTTCGTCATTGATGATGAAATCTTCCATGGAACGAATGGCCTTTATGAATTAATATTTCGAAAAAATCCTAGAAAAGATCGATATACCAATGAAGAATTGGATCAATATCTAAATATATTACAAAAAACAAAAACACACTTGAAAAACTATGATAGTAACTTACAAGTTAAAGGCAACAGAGGTTATAAGTATAAACATATAATCCGAACTTTACTTCAACACCTAACGCCGAGAGTCATAAAGAAAATTGGAAAAGCATACAATAGTAATTCATTTGATGTGAGTTATTCGAATAAACCCATCGAATATGTGTATTGGGATGGCCCCAATGAACTCGTCAATAGATTAAGGCTTTTAATTGCATCTCAAAGAGCCGGCAATAATAACCTTCAAAATGAGGTTAACTCAATTGTAGAAGAATTACGTGAATCAAATATCATACACTAATAATCAATTCAATACATTAAAAGCAAGGAAATCAATCAATTAAACAAAATAATAAGCTTATGTTTACATTGTGTAGAACATGCAGCAAACAAATGTCTCAAGACGAACTCTGCGCCCACACTGATGATGAAAGAGCTATACACGGAACCTGGATTATTGATGAGGTCTTAAAAGCAATGGAGAAAGGGTATAAGATAGTAGATATTTTCGAAATATGGGAATATTCTATGGTTCAATATAATAAAATGGAAAAATCAGATGGCCTTTTCAGTCAAATGATGAATAAATTCATTAAAATGAAACAAGAAGCATCAGGCTGCCCAGATAAATGTGCTACAATGGAAGAGAAAAAGAAATATGTAGCTGACTTTTTGGCTAATGAAGATGTTAAACTCGATTTTGCACAAATTTGTGATAACCCTGGTAAGACAAAGAGAAAATCAACAGAAAACATGTATAATTAATAGTCCATCAGAATTATTCCAAATGATTACAAATCCAACTATTGAAATCTGTCACATTCTACCTATAAATGAGGAAAATGTTATAGTAAGTTGGTTGTATAAAGAAGAAGAAGCGGAGACCTTATCAACTGTTAATGTGTGTATTGCAGCTTATACTACCATACAAGCTCGTCTGAAATTGTATAGTTACCTGGAAATATTAGGAGGTAGAGTTTTGTACTACGACACCGATTCCGTAATCTATGACGAATTACAATGCTATGGACATGGAAGTTATATTACCGAATTCGTGAGTGGAGGCCCCAAAAATTATTCCTACAAAGTCTTTAGTACAAAAGATAGCACTGAAAAAATCGTGTGTAAAGTAAAAGGAATCAATTTGAATTATTCAGCATCGAAGAAGGTAAATTTTGAGACAATCAAAGAAGCTGTACTTAATGCTGCGAATGCCGATGATATCCAAATTTTATCAAATAATATTCGCCGGACACGAGAGCACGAGGTCATAACAATTGCCGAAACAAAAACATACAAACCCAAGTTAGAAAAACGTAGATTTCTCGAAGACAATAGTTCCCTTCCATATGGTTATAAAAGACGTAAATAAAGAAAAAAGAAGAAATTTGTTTTTTATTTAATTTCCAGATAAGAATTTGTCCAACAGGTATACATTTTGTAGGGCACAGCATTTGCTATGGAGCGAACATTTTTTTTCACAAGGATAGAGTCGCTTCAATTCGTTGAAATTAGGACAGCCAACTTCTTCGATATTCATCACTTCAACATTTTCATCACAAAGTAACTCCTTCATCCATTGAACTTTTTCATCTCCTTTGACGTACAAAATTGTATTTTTTATTTTCATGCGAAGGTATTTCTAAACTTTCTTAAATTCGGTGAAACCTCCATCCCAAACTAGGCCATGATGATTTTGGTAAAGCCATTGAACTTGTCTTCTTAATGCAGATGATAATTGTTCAGAGTTGAATGGTGGTTTGATGATGAAATGATGATGATGACCATTGTGTAGTATTGCTATTTCTTTAGCGATAAACTTATTATTGGGTCCTTTGAAACCTTGTACGTCAAGTATAAAATACATGGTTTATGCGTGCGTGTCTTTTCCCGACAAGAGTTAACTTTGAACTAAGAAATTAGATTTCTCGCGAAACTATTTGACTGAGTGGATTATAATTTACGATGCGATCGTGTAACATTAAACAGTAGGCTGACGTATTTGCTGGGATTGGTTTTGTTCCTGTTGTTTTGAATTCAATGCGAATATCAACTGGACCATTTTTGATTATTTCACTCTGATGTCTGCAATCTATAACGAAAATTGTCGCTTGAGATTTAAATGTATCTCTTGATAAGAGTGGTTCAGCAACTAGTCGGTTGTAGTAGGTTTTTTGAAAGTCGCAGTACATATTGTATAGTAAACTGTAATTATTTTTATCAAAGGATTAATTTAAATCTTCACAGGGGTAGGCATCAGAATTTAAGTATGCCTTCACGTTTGTAATATCACAATGATCGAATTAAGTTGGATTTCCTTTTAGTAGATTACGTTTGTTAGTTTGCAATGCAAGGAGAATGTAGCGTGGCTTCTCCATTTGTGAGGTTGTCTTCACATTCCAAATATGATGATTGGTGCTGGGCAAAGCAGGATATTCATACAGATCCCAGTTACGAAAGGCAATCTTCATAGTTTGACCATTATTAATAGGTTTGTAAAGTTTTAATTTGTAAGAATCAGACAGTGTAATATGAGGAATTTTCCATTGTACTTTAAGTAATTTTATCTTTGCTTTTTCATCATCGTCAGCAATTAATGAATTATCATCTGTGCGTGATCGTGTAAGAATCAAATCATGGCGTCCATTGGGTATTACTCTCTTATAGTCTTCAGCAAAACCCAGTAATTTATTTAGAGGTATACAAAAATTAAAGTAGAAACTATGTAGGAAACGCATTTTAGATCGTTATTATTATTCATATTACTATTATTATATTCAAATTACAAGGTTATTTATAGTTTAAGAGTCGATGGTATTAAGTGGTTTCATCTGGTTTCTGCATTAGACAAGCTTTTATTAGGTGACGGCGAGATGAATTGTGGATGGATGGTTCACGATGAGATCTGTTCGACAATGGTTGATGTACGTGCTTTGGTGCGGATATTGGATGCGGTGTGGTGAAATCATCCATCACGAAGTCAGACAACGAATTTCAGTTTCGGACTTGTAAAGGTGCGGGAGCACGGGGGAAGAACAAAAAAATAAAATAAAATAAAACGACTTGGTCCAGTTTCGAACCCACTCATTCGGGATCAAGGAAAAAAGTAAAAGATCGCCTCGTTTGACCACTACGCCGAATCTTATTATGTTGATCGTCTGACTAAAATGATACATTGGGGACGTATAATTTATTCATCTATGTTAAAAAAAAACAATGTAAACAAACATGCCGTATATTACACACATACTATTACGACTGTCAATGGCGAACAAGCATGGACGATTTCCTGTTGCGTACAATTAACAAAATCCAATTCAAATAATTAGATTTTGGTCTCACCTATTTTCGAAAAATTCGAATTTGAATTTTTAAGGCAGAAATAAAAATTTTCTAAGGAAAAATAGGCGATTCAGCTAAGACGCGGAAATAGGTGTACAACCATCATGCGATCAGGCTGTGGCTGTGTGAGTAAAGAGGCGTCCTAATTGGACCCTATAAAAAGCCCTGTGACACAAAATTCGCTCTCTGTTTTTTTGCTGGTGGCGTGGAAGGTATCGAACGTGTCGAGATTTTATTCGGGTTTGTACGTATGGCGAAGTGCCAAGTCGAAAAAAAAAAGAAAAATTAATTAAATTGTGCAAAAAAAAAAAAAAAGGTGTTGTGAAGAAATAAGGTGTGACTGGAAAAAAAAAAAAGAGAAATCGTGAAGAAACAAAAAAAAAAAAAATCCTGGTAATAATAAAGTGAAAGAGAAGAAAGAAAAAACCCAAAAAAAAAACGAACTAAGAGAATTAAAATTTGTGTGGCGACATTTTGATATCGCGGCATACGCAATGTACAAAATACAAAAAAAAAGACCGCATTTAAATCCCCCCCACCCCCACACAACACGTTTTGCAAAATCTCTGAAAAACACCCAAATCCATCGAGACCACGTTTTCGACCCTCATACCCACGTGCATCTAACTATACCTTAAAGCAATCATACAGCATTAAAAAGAAAAAAAAAAAAATAAGCTGCCCCTGAGAGCAACGTAAAGTTATCGTCTCATCGTCCACAATTATCAAACGACCGAAGAAACAAAAAGCACCCCACACCCTGTATGGACAGCCGCAAACTCACCTGTAAAGTTCATCCAAATCATCAGCGCAGGAGTCAACATCCCCATCATTCATCTTTGCGGTGGACCACCTGGACTTATCATCCACGATCATCCATCCGCAATTCATTTCATCAACAAAAAAAAAAAATCGAAAATTAAAGTGTATCCGGTGGTTGTAGAAAAATCTAATCATTTTCTGTGTACCTTTTTTTTTTTTCCCCCCCCTCAATTCCCTCTTTATTTCTCTTTTTGTTAGTTGTGTAGCGGTAGAAGTTCGTTCAAAATTTCGCGTTTAATTATAAACTCCATATGGGAAAAAAAAATAGAGTGAAGAAAAAAAGAAAAACAACACTTGATACGAAAGCTGATTCCCCATGATGCTGTGCACACCATCTGGACGCCGTCTTAATAACCAACAGGTATTTTCCAAATGATCATAGATCAAAACCGGGGTAAGTCAATTTAGACCTTTACCATTTTGAGCGAACTCCTTTAAATTTCGTAGCAACTTCCTTACTTCTTTTCCTTTTTTGTTATGGATTGTGCCCTAAAGATTTATATACATTATTGATATAAGGAGATACACATTTGATACAATAAATTATAACGTAAAGATAAATTGTTTACACACAAAAGTAACTTTGGTTTAGATCGTGTGCTTAACTTATCTCATCTTGCCTAAGAGTATGCATCAATTGTATAAAAAAAGAAGCATTGTGCTAATTGTGAATCAAACCGATAAAAATTTGTCTTTTATTGTTTTGGCAACATCATTAAATGGTATTCCCATCAATACCCTATTAATCATAAAATATAAATTATATAAAATTAACCAAATGATTCAGATATTGTTGGTACCCATATTTCATTTATTAAGAAAATATTTTACCTACCAGATGAAACCACTGCTCGAATTTTATTTTATAATTGCTGTTCATTTTTTTTTCTAATTTCTTATTTCTATTGCATACTCTTCGGGAGTGTCGAAAATATTTAAGTATGACAGTAGGATAGTGGATAAGGTAGCTAGTAATGTTATTCAATAAAAATACCCTTGTATAAATTGGTTAAGATAAACATTTCCGCATTTTGATTTTGAAGGTTCCGGTTCCGCTCGAGTGTTGATATGGTTTTGAAAGTGGACGTTATTTTCGTAATTTTTTCCTCGTACTTCGGAGTGCTAAATTTTACAATGAAGTGCTAGAATTTAAAGAGGGGGATGGGTGTGACCAGCCGGAGACTATACCGCGAGGATGGACGATGCTTCAGGACAGTTCCTGATCTTATCGAGCTCTAGTTGTAGAATTGAGTAGCTGTTATAATATTTAGTAAACAGGAGTTGACATAGTCGTCTTAGGGGCTATCGTAATAGAGCGCCGCGATAGCCAAGGTAGCTAAATTTGAATTTAGCTAGGGGTGGGCCAGCTCAAGGAGAGAACTACCATCTAACTCTCCGCTTCATTTTCGCTATGGAAGCACCTAACTGAGGGCAAGTTAGACAAAATTCGGGCCTCGCAATTTTTCGTTTTTTTTTTTTTTGGTTACGGTTGTGATTGTTCTAGTTTTTTTTTCGCAAGTTTACAGGCATGTAAAAATGATGTAACCCCCGTCCAGGACTTGTGGCAAGATCCCATACCCTTCGTTGAGCTAGCGAGTGGAAGATCATGCCTGAGCCGCAAGTGGCCTGGACACCCCTCCTTCTAGTCTGCCCGGACTGACCCAAAAGGTCCTGTTAGTTTGGGGTCATAAGGGTGGAGGTAGTGGTAGTGGGAGGGCCATTCTCGGATTCAAGCTGTAGTGGTAGGAATTGCGACCATCAACGGTCTAGGTCTTCGCCGGCACGGGTGAAAGTACCGGATTAGATCTGGTCGGTTTCGATTGAGCTAATGCTCGGAAAAATCATCTCTTCCACATATGGCTGCGTCTGAGGTAACGTTACAGGTGGCGCCCAACGTGGGGCCCGACATTTTGTCATAATAACTACTTCGGTTAGCATCCTAGTAAAGATGCGATTGCGCTTACATTCTGTAAGTTTGCTGTAAGCATACATGTTCGATATTTTGCTTTCTAGTATGTCCGGTCAGTGAGTCGAAGTCTGTTCCTCACCGTCAGCGTCGCAGTATTAGAAATCAGAATTCGATTAACGATAGCTAAACCAATATTTTTCCTTTTAAATTTTTTCCTCGTTTTGATTTTGGTCGCATGTCCGGTAGGTGAGTTGACATTGGTCCTCAGCTACGTCAGTTGCAGTCGTTCGGAAGTCTACGAGTTTGCGTTCTTGTTAACCTTAGTGTATGGAACTATTGTCCGGTAAATGGATGAAATCCGATCTTCGTTTACGTCCGTTGCATGGTTTCATGGCTAGGGTTGTTCATAGGGTTAACGTTAGGATAGTTGTTATGTTAAGTCCGGTGAGTGGGTTGAACTGAGTCCCCACTTACGTCTGTTGCTTCATGACTCTCTGCCTAACTTAAATTATGATGCAGACGAAATAGCAATGTAAATATAGTTCAAACTTCACCTTATTGAACATTGGTATAGCATACAATAGCAGAATCATTTAAGGAATCCGTAGCGGAATATGAAATTTTATATTATATCCTGTGGTATAGCGTCCAACTCCTGGTGTCACACATCCCCCATACAATATGCAAAACAATTATAATAAACAAATTTACCCCATTCATTTCTTTGATTATCTTCGAGCGTTAGCTATAGTTTTGGTATTTTAGCTTAGAGATAGATCTGGTAATAGTCTAGGCGTCACGCATACAAAAGATATTCGGCGCTAAAGTAGTGTACCTATAGAGTTACGGATTTATGCTACTGTATTCGCCCGAGCTCAGTCTGACCAGGAGACTCTGAAAATTTTCTCAGGGGTGGGTCGAGCGAAGCACGATGGATATACGCGTTTCTTTCCATTTTCGTTTCAAGCGATAATACTTGAAAACGAAAAAGTTTTGTAGGAAACGCATTTTAGATCGTTATTATTATTCATATTACTATTATTATATTCAAATTACAAGGTTATTTATAGTTTAAGAGTCGATGGTATTAAGTGGTTTCATCTGGTTTCTGCATTAGACAAGCTTTTATTAGGTGACGGCGAGATGAATTGTGGATGGATGGTTCACGATGAGATCTGTTCGACAATGGTTGATGTACGTGCTTTGGTGCGGATATTGGATGCGGTGTGGTGAAATCATCCATCACGAAGTCAGACAACGAATTTCAGTTTCGGACTTGTAAAGGTGCGGGAGCACGGGGGAAGAACAAAAAAATAAAATAAAATAAAACGACTTGGTCCAGTTTCGAACCCACTCATTCGGGATCAAGGAAAAAAGTAAAAGATCGCCTCGTTTGACCACTACGCCGAATCTTTTTATGTTGATCGTCTGACTAAAATGATACATTGGGGACGTATAATTTATTCATCTATGTTAAAAAAAAACAATGTAAACAAACATGCCGTATATTACACACATACTATTACGACTGTCAATGGCGAACAAGCATGGACGATTTCCTGTTGCGTACAATTAATAAAATCCAATTCAAATAATTAGATTTTGGTCTCACCTATTTTCGAAAAATTCGAATTTGAATTTTTAAGGCAGAAATAAAAATTTTCTAAGGAAAAATAGGCGATTCAGCTAAGACGCGGAAATAGGTGTACAACCATCATGCGATCAGGCTGTGGCTGTGTGAGTAAAGAGGCGTCCTAATTGGACCCTATAAAAAGCCCTGTGACACAAAATTCGCTCTCTGTTTTTTTGCTGGTGGCGTGGAAGGTATCGAACGTGTCGAGATTTTATTCGGGTTTGTACGTATGGCGAAGTGCCAAGTCGAAAAAAAAAAGAAAAATTAATTAAATTGTGCAAAAAAAAAAAAAAAGGTGTTGTGAAGAAATAAGGTGTGACTGGAAAAAAAAAAAAGAGAAATCGTGAAGAAACAAAAAAAAAAAAAATCCTGGTAATAATAAAGTGAAAGAGAAGAAAGAAAAAACCCAAAAAAAAAACGAACTAAGAGAATTAAAATTTGTGTGGCGACATTTTGATATCGCGGCATACGCAATGTACAAAATACAAAAAAAAAGACCGCATTTAAATCCCCCCCACCCCCACACAACACGTTTTGCAAAATCTCTGAAAAACACCCAAATCCATCGAGACCACGTTTTCGACCCTCATACCCACGTGCATCTAACTATACCTTAAAGCAATCATACAGCATTAAAAAGAAAAAAAAAATAAGCTGCCCCTGAGAGCAACGTAAAGTTATCGTCTCATCGTCCACAATTATCAAACGACCGAAGAAACAAAAAGCACCCCACACCCTGTATGGACAGCCGCAAACTCACCTGTAAAGTTCATCCAAATCATCAGCGCAGGAGTCAACATCCCCATCATTCATCTTTGCGGTGGACCACCTGGACTTATCATCCACGATCATCCATCCGCAATTCATTTCATCAACAAAAAAAAAAAATCGAAAATTAAAGTGTATCCGGTGGTTGTAGAAAAATCTAATCATTTTCTGTGTACCTTTTTTTTTTTTCCCCCCCCTCAATTCCCTCTTTATTTCTCTTTTTGTTAGTTGTGTAGCGGTAGAAGTTCGTTCAAAATTTCGCGTTTAATTATAAACTCCATATGGGAAAAAAAATAGAGTGAAGAAAAAAAGAAAAACAACACTTGATACGAAAGCTGATTCCCCATGATGCTGTGCACACCATCTGGACGCCGTCTTAATAACCAACAGGTATTTTCCAAATGATCATAGATCAAAACCGGGGTAAGTCAATTTAGACCTTTACCATTTTGAGCGAACTCCTTTAAATTTCGTAGCAACTTCCTTACTTCTTTTCCTTTTTTGTTATGGATTGTGCCCTAAAGATTTATATACATTATTGATATAAGGAGATACACATTTGATACAATAAATTATAACGTAAAGATAAATTGTTTACACACAAAAGTAACTTTGGTTTAGATCGTGTGCTTAACTTATCTCATCTTGCCTAAGAGTATGCATCAATTGTATAAAAAAAGAAGCATTGTGCTAATTGTGAATCAAACCGATAAAAATTTGTCTTTTATTGTTTTGGCAACATCATTAAATGGTATTCCCATCAATACCCTATTAATCATAAAATATAAATTATATAAAATTAACCAAATGATTCAGATATTGTTGGTACCCATATTTCATTTATTAAGAAAATATTTTACCTACCAGATGAAACCACTGCTCGAATTTTATTTTATAATTGCTGTTCATTTTTTTTTTTCTAATTTCTTATTTCTATTGCATACTCTTCGGGAGTGTCGAAAATATTTAAGTATGACAGTAGGATAGTGGATAAGGTAGCTAGTAATGTTATTCAATAAAAATACCCTTGTATAAATTGGTTAAGATAAACATTTCCGCATTTTGATTTTGAAGGTTCCGGTTCCGCTCGAGTGTTGATATGGTTTTGAAAGTGGACGTTATTTTCGTAATTTTTTCCTCGTACTTCGGAGTGCTAAATTTTACAATGAAGTGCTAGAATTTAAAGAGGGGGATGGGTGTGACCAGCCGGAGACTATACCGCGAGGATGGACGATGCTTCAGGACAGTTCCTGATCTTATCGAGCTCTAGTTGTAGAATTGAGTAGCTGTTATAATATTTAGTAAACAGGAGTTGACATAGTCGTCTTAGGGGCTATCGTAATAGAGCGCCGCGATAGCCAAGGTAGCTAAATTTGAATTTAGCTAGGGGTGGGCCAGCTCAAGGAGAGAACTACCATCTAACTCTCCGCTTCATTTTCGCTATGGAAGCACCTAACTGAGGGCAAGTTAGACAAAATTCGGGCCTCGCAATTTTTCGTTTTTTTTTTTTTTGGTTACGGTTGTGATTGTTCTAGTTTTTTTTTCGCAAGTTTACAGGCATGTAAAAATGATGTAACCCCCGTCCAGGACTTGTGGCAAGATCCCATACCCTTCGTTGAGCTAGCGAGTGGAAGATCATGCCTGAGCCGCAAGTGGCCTGGACACCCCTCCTTCTAGTCTGCCCGGACTGACCCAAAAGGTCCTGTTAGTTTGGGGTCATAAGGGTGGAGGTAGTGGTAGTGGGAGGGCCATTCTCGGATTCAAGCTGTAGTGGTAGGAATTGCGACCATCAACGGTCTAGGTCTTCGCCGGCACGGGTGAAAGTACCGGATTAGATCTGGTCGGTTTCGATTGAGCTAATGCTCGGAAAAATCATCTCTTCCACATATCGCTGCGTCTGAGGTAACGTTACAACTATCCAGATTAATTGAAGAGTTGGGCGACCAAGATGCATTCAATAGCATATCGCTTTCGTTTTTGTTTAAAGAAATGTAGTTTTTAATAGTTGATGTTATGCCGACACTACGATTGCTATCAATTTCCACGCCATTTAATTCATAACGTATTTCGTCAAATAAGAAAGCTATTCCGTTGTTTACAAGTTTTGTTTTCGTAACTGCCGATCCATCAGATTTCGATACAGTACCTTCAATATAAATGTAACTTTCTGAAGGCAAAATATTAAGATTTTGATGCTGGACACAGATTTGTATAATGTCATTTTTCTTAAAGTTATTCAGATATGGTGAATAGGTGTGATAATCCATTTTTGAGATACTCTCCTCAAACTTTGGTTCTTCGAAAATATTCAGCATGTTGTTTGGGGATTGATTTAATGTTTTAATTTATATCCCAGTGACAATAGAAATTGTTGATTTTCTATAGTAAGTTTTGATGTTCTCTTATCAGAAGATGATAGTATATTGCTAGAGTTAGTAGTGTTACCTGCTCTTTTATAACTTGAGGGGTAATTATATACTATCGTTATTGTGGTTTCAAATGCAAGCGAATTGTTATGATTTCGTTTCGAAAGTTTATACGATTTCCGTCCTGATCCAAGAGATTCAGTGTTATAGAACTTATCCTCTTAGCGTTCACTAGCAAATAGATGACATTGTGTGGAACTTCAACTATTTTATATCCTGGACTAACGTTGACTGAAAATTCATGTAGTATATGAGCAGGTTGACTATTGATATATGTTTCGTCAATTAAATTACATTCAACTCGTACAATATTCACTCTATTGATATTAACATACTGATCAGATGCATGTAGAATATTAGGAGCTAGTTTCTTCTTACTGAATCCTAAAAGAGAACCAATAGATCGGTTTTGTGTAAAATCGATTTCCACATTGCTGTACAGTTCACATTTCAAAGTATTATTATTGGCTTTTAATTTGATTATAACTTTTTCAACGCTATTCTCATTGTGTGTGTTCAGAACCTTCTGAATTATTTTATTAATATCCTCAATTTCATAAGAGCCCACTGTAAATTCAATCTTGATTTCTCCATCACCACCACCATCACCACAATGAAATAAATTATTTAATTTATCCACATTAGGTATGGAATTATAGGTCTGCAGATCAACTAAGCCACATACATAATCAGAATTTAGGATAATTGGAGGAAAGTACTCTGCAGTGAGAGTAGATTGGTTTCCGCTTAAAGTGAGTGTGTTATGGTCACCTGCAATTCAAAAGATGTATGAGTGGGAAATGTAATTGTACACATTGGGCAACTTACTCGACCACAGATATCCATTAGGGATTCACCAGTCAGGATCTCGTAAATTATGTAGCTTTAGCTAGAAAGATAATAAAACATTAGTGAGGAAGAAAACAAATAAATAAGATACTTACATGATAAGGTACGCGAGATTGTTGATTGTTGTTGACAGAAAGGCAAATGTCACCGACGTTCAGGTGTCGACTTTGACATTTCGGAACAAGGGCCTGTTCACAATCTTAGCCGAAGTTTAGGTAGGCACCAATCTTTCGCGTAGCAAGTACTTGAACCTAAATTTCAAATTATGAGAGGAACGGATTTTTTTTTTGAATCGTTGGCGGGTTCTGATTGGCAATCCCGCGATCGGAAGATTTTGGGTGAGTCTCCTAGTTAGCGGGTGTTCGGGATTGTTGTTGCCAATACCTCGGACGAGGGTCTGTCGCTACGGCTGGAGGAAACGCTCGGCATTGTTCGTACAGTCGTCGGTAAGACCACGTCCTAATCCGTAAAATCGGCAAAAGTAAAAACGACATTCAAATAAAACGACTTACAGTGGCAGTGACGAGAGAAGAGATAGACATAAAAAAAAAAAAATAAAAGAAAAAAAGAAAATAAGGTTTATATAAAAATAGTTTTACAAATTAGCAAAAGTGGCAAGTGCAAAACAAAAAAGCAAAAAAAAAAAAAAAAACAAAAAAAGGAAGACTTCCAAATACCATAAAACAGTGATAGAACTGAAAGTACCCAACGAACAAGAACTTAGTGAAACATATTTGTAACCAAAAGGTGAAAGCTGAAGCAAAAATTCCGGAGGCCCCAGATTCAAAATAAAGAAGAAAAGAAAACGTAGTACCAGCACAGCGTAAGGTCATTTGGCGGTCATTGATTGTCCACTCGCCTAGATAGGAGGTCGTGGCCGCCAACCTTTTTTTGATTGACCGATACTTTTATAACCTTGTCCCCGATACATCGGCTGCAAGCACAACGAAAGCTGCTTGATAAGGGGAATTTTTTTTCTCCGCTGCGAGAAGTACGGCAGCAGCGTGCGAGTGCGTAGAACGCAAATCATTCATATAAAAATAAAAAAAAAAAAAAAAAAAAAAAAAAAAAAAAAAAAAAAAAAAAAAAAAATATATATATAGTAATATTATATATAGTAAACGGCCATTAGCCCCCACAAAGCAAAATTAATTTTGCCGTAATTTGTTTGTACGATAGTACCTAACGATTCTTTTGTTTCGTTTTGTTAGTTTTAAGTTTTTTTTGTTAAATTAAAATTTTTTTGTTTTGGCGTTATGTTATTGGTTAAATTTCTCGTACGTTAAAATTTTTTTGTAATAGGTCTCGTTTTCTCCACCCTGTTTTTTTTTGTTCTATTGTGCGATATTTCGCGAAAAAGGCCCATATAAATGCTACCTAACAAGAGCTCTTTATAGGTAGGGATATATAGGGTGCTAGATCTAGTTTATCTTTTATTTTTCCTTGTGGCAGCCGAATACAATTAGGGTTGCCAATAGTTTCAATTAAGGGAGGTGTCAACATAGTCCTAGTTTTTATTATATCTTTTCGTTAGTTGAATCCTTAATTCATTCATTTTGCATATTATCCTTTTTTTTGTAAAGATTTTTTTTTCTGGTTTAGTTTTTTTTTGTTTATTTTAAAGCGATTTAAATGCCTTAGTGAATAAAATTGTTTATACACGCCACATATATGGGACATGAATTGTTTCTTTTTGTTTTTGTTTTGTGATCTAAGATCACAATGATTTGTTGAGGCAATTTTCAGGGGGTGCGGTAGGGATGTCTAAAACCCATTCGGCAGGGATGGTCTGAGGCGTCAGCAGCATCCACATCATCGGGGAAGCTTAAAAATTCCGCCAACGAGCTTCAAGGTTGGGAGGGCAAGGCAACCGCTGCAACAAAATCAGCAGCGCCCTACAGTGTGGTGGATGTCCGTCCGCCGTAGTAAGTATTTTTTTTTTGGCATGATTTATGTTTTTTTTGTATAGTAGGTTCGGTTGAGTGTGGGGGCAAGAACCACCCCATTTCCGGCGAGTAAAGTCGAGCATCGCTAGCATGCCACGTCCCTCGCACTCAGCTATCTCTTTCCCTTTCTATTTCCTTTTCCTATTTTTTTTTTTTTTTTTTTTTTTTATTCCAGATCCCGTCCACTTCCATCATCCTGTCATTTTTAAATTTCCAACGTCCTATCCCTTCCAAAATCTCCTAGTGGCCTACATTACAAGTGTTAACGACATAACTATTGGAATAGAAATGAAACACAATATTTTGATTTTATTCTATTTATTTATATTTTGCTCAATTAGAAACTTTAAACATAGATGACCACATATAAATGTATTGAAATTTTGACAGCTGTTATAATTATAGTGAATATTTTCACCTAAATATCGTACAACCTCTATGGGTGGTCTTAAGTTACCAAAACTATCGAAATATTTGACAATATTTTTATTCTTAATGTATGCTACCCAAAGTGTCCCCGGCCCACTCTCATTGTCCAAATTAATTACACCACATTCCTTGTTATCAGATCTTACTGGTAATTTATCTCTCATGTAAACACCCCTGAAGCATGGTATATTCAATTTTCCAAATTTCATAATATCAATATTGGTGAGTGGACGATTAGGTAGCGAATTTAAAAGTTTTTTGAATCGTGTGGTTTAAGGAAAAGTCCAAATCCTTTTTTATATGGTTGTAGATAAAGTCCACTACCATGCTTAATTTTAATTCCTTCCATAGTCTGATTGTGACGTTTATTCTCTTCCAATTGTTTCTTGGCTACCTTTGATTCATTTATAGCTTTAAGGGGTAAAACATAGCAGTGGCTTTAAGGCTGTGGCAGTGTTGCCAAGTTTAAGAAGCACATTTTTTCAAAAGTTGAAAAAAAAATAAAAATATCGAAAATGCTGTAGGCAAAATGCTAATATTTCAGAGATGGTAATACGTACGGCAACATTTTGCACATCTCTAGAAAGAGGAGACAAAGACGCTTCTTTTGCGGAGTAAACCATAGCAGTGGCTTTAAAGCTGTAGCAGTGTTGCCAAGTTTAAAAAGCACATTTTTCAAAAGCTTAAAAAAATAAAAACATCGAAAATGCTGTAGGCAAAAAGTTAATATCTCAGAGATGGTAACATCTATAGCAACATTTTGCATATCTCTGCAAAGAGGAGACACAGACGCTTCTTTTGAAGAGTAAACCATAGCAGTGGCTTTAAAGCTGTAGCAGTGTTGCCAAGTTTAAAAAGCACATTTTTCAAAAGCTTGAAAAAATAAAAACATCGAAAATGCTGTAGGCAAAAAGCTAATATTTCAGATATGGTAATACGTACGGCAACATTTTGCACATCTCTAGCAAGAGGAGACACAGACGCTTCTTTTGAGGAGTAAACCATAGCAGTGGCTTTAAAGCTGTAGCAGTGTTGCCAAGTTTAAAAAGCACATTTTTCAAAAGCTTAAAAAAATAAAAACATCGAAAATGCTGTAGGCAAAAAGCTAATATCTCAGAGATGGTAACACCTACAGAAACATTTTGCAAATCTCTACAAAGAGGAGACACAGACGCTTCTTTTAAGGGGTAAAACATAACAGTGGCTTCAAAGCTGTGGCAGTGTTGCCAAGTTTAAGAAGCACATTTTTTCAAAAGTTGAAAAAAAAATAAAAATATCGAAAATGCTGTGGAAAAATGCTAATATCTCAGAGATGGTAACATCTACAGCAACATTTTGCATATCTCTACAAAGAGGAGACACAGACGCTTCTTTTAAGGGTTAAAACATAACAGTGGCTTTAAAGCTGTGGCAGTGTTGCCAAGTTTAAGAAGCACATTTTTTCAAAAGTTGAAAAAAAATAAAAATATCGAAAATGCTGTAGGCAAAATGCTAATATTTCAGACATGGTAATACGTACGGCAACATTTTGCACATCTCTAGAAAGAGGAGACACAGACGCTTCTTTTGAGGAGTAAACCATAGCAGTGGCTTTAAAGCTGTAGCAGTGTTGCCAAGTGTAAAAAGCACATTTTTCAAGAGCTTAAAAAAATAAAAACATCGAAAATGCTGTAGGCAAAAAGCTAATATTTCAGAGATGGTAATACGTACGGCAACATTTTGCACATCTCTAGCAAGAGGAGACACAGACGCTTCTTTTGAGGAGTAAACCATAGCAGTGGCTTTAAAGCTGTAGCAGTGTTGCCAAGTTTAAAAAGCACATTTTTCAAAAGCTTAAAAAAATAAAAATATCGAAAATGCTGTAGGAAAAATGCTAATATTTCAGAGATGGTAATACGTACGGCAACATTTTGCACATCTCTAGAAAGAGGAGACACAGACGCTTCTTTTGAGGGGTAAAACATAGCAGTGGCTTTAAAGGTGTAGTAGTGTTGCCAAGTTTAAGAATTTAAGAAGCACATTTTTCAAAAGCGTAAATAAATAAAAACATCGAAAATGCTGTAGGCAAAATGCTAATATCTCAGAGATGGTAACATCTACAGCAACATTCTGCTTATCTCTACAAAGAGGAGACACAGACGCTTCTTTTGAGGAGTAAACCATAGCAGTGGCTTTAAAGCTGTAGCAGTGTTGCCAAGTTTAAAAAGCACATTTTTCAAAAGCTTAAAAAAATAAAAATATCGAAAATGCTGTAGGAAAAATGCTAATATTTCAGAGATGGTAATACGTACGGCAACATTTTGCACATCTCTAGAAAGAGGAGACACAGACGCTTCTTTTGAGGAGTAAAACATAGCAGTGACTTTAAAGCTGTGGCAGTGTTGCCAAGCGAAAAAGCACATTTTTCAAGAGCTTAAAAAAATAAAAACATCGAAAATGCTGTAGGCAAAAAGCTAATATCTCAGAGATGGTAACACCTACAAAAACATTTTGCATATCTCTACAAAGAGGAGACACAGACGCTTCTTTTGAGGGGTAAAACATAGCAGTGGCTTTAAAGGTGTAGTAGTGTTGCCAAGTTTAAGAATTTAAGAAGCACATTTTTCAAAAGCGTAAATAAATAAAAACATCGAAAATGCTGTAGGCAAAATGCTAATATCTCAGAGATGGTAACATCTACAGCAACATTCTGCTTATCTCTACAAAGAGGAGACACAGACGCTTCTTTTAAGGGGTAAAACATAACAGTGGTTTCAAAGCTGTGGCAGTGTTGCCAAATTTAAGAAGCACATTTTTTCAAAAGTTGAAAAAAAATAAAAATATCGAAAATGCTGTAGGAAAAATGCTCATATTTCAGAGATGGTAATACGTACAGCAACATTTTGCACATCTCTAGAAACAGGAGACACAGACGCTTTTTTTGAGGGCTAAACCATAGCAGTGGCTTCAAAGCTGTGGCAGTGTTGCCAAGTGTAAAAAGCACATTTTTCAAGAGCTTAAAAAAATAAAAACATCGAAAATGCTGTAGGCAAAAAGCTAATATTTCAGAGATGGTAATACGTACGGCAACATTTTGCACATCTCTAGCAAGAGGAGACACAGACGCTTCTTTTGAGGAGTAAACCATAGCAGTGGCTTTAAAGCTGTAGCAGTGTTGCCAAGTTTAAAAAGCACATTTTTCAAAAGCTTAAAAAAATAAAAACATCGAAAATGCTGTAGGCAAAAAGCTAATATCTCAGAGATGGTAACACCTACAGAAACATTTTGCAAATCTCTACAAAGAGGAGACACAGACGCTTCTTTTAAGGGGTAAAACATAACAGTGGCTTCAAAGCTGTGGCAGTGTTGCCAAGTTTAAGAAGCACATTTTTTCAAAAGTTGAAAAAAAAATAAAAATATCGAAAATGCTGTGGAAAAATGCTAATATCTCAGAGATGGTAACATCTACAGCAACATTTTGCATATCTCTACAAAGAGGAGACACAGACGCTTCTTTTAAGGGTTAAAACATAACAGTGGCTTTAAAGCTGTGGCAGTGTTGCCAAGTTTAAGAAGCACATTTTTTCAAAAGTTGAAAAAAAATAAAAATATCGAAAATGCTGTAGGCAAAATGCTAATATTTCAGACATGGTAATACGTACGGCAACATTTTGCACATCTCTAGAAAGAGGAGACACAGACGCTTCTTTTGAGGAGTAAACCATAGCAGTGGCTTTAAAGCTGTAGCAGTGTTGCCAAGTGTAAAAAGCACATTTTTCAAGAGCTTAAAAAAATAAAAACATCGAAAATGCTGTAGGCAAAAAGCTAATATTTCAGAGATGGTAATACGTACGGCAACATTTTGCACATCTCTAGCAAGAGGAGACACAGACGCTTCTTTTGAGGAGTAAACCATAGCAGTGGCTTTAAAGCTGTAGCAGTGTTGCCAAGTTTAAAAAGCACATTTTTCAAAAGCTTAAAAATATCGAAAATGCTGTAGGCAAAATGCTAATATTTCAGAGATGGTAATACGTACGGCAACATTTTGCACATCTCTAGAAAGAGGAGACACAGACGCTTCTTTTGAGGGGTAAAACGTAGCAGTGACTTTAAAGCTGTGGCAGTGTTGCCAAGCGAAAAAGCACATTTTTCAAGAGCTTAAAAAAATAAAAACATCGAAAATGCTGTAGGCAAAAAGCTAATATCTCAGAGATGGTAACACCTACAAAAACATTTTGCATATCTCTACAAAGAGGAGACACAGACGCTTCTTTTGAGGGGTAAAACATAGCAGTGGCTTTAAAGGTGTAGTAGTGTTGCCAAGTTTAAGAATTTAAGAAGCACATTTTTCAAAAGCGTAAATAAATAAAAACATCGAAAATGCTGTAGGCAAAATGCTAATATCTCAGAGATGGTAACATCTACAGCAACATTCTTCTTATCTCTACAAAGAGGAGACACAGACGCTTCTTTTAAGTGGTAAAACGTAACAGTGGTTTCAAAGCTGTGGCAGTGTTGCCAAATTTAAGAAGCACATTTTTTCAAAAGTTGAAAAAAAATAAAAATATCGAAAATGCTGTAGGAAAAATGCTCATATTTCAGAGATGGTAATACGTACAGCAACATTTTGCACATCTCTAGAAACAGGAGACACAGACGCTTTTTTTGAGGGCTAAACCATAGCAGTGGCTTCAAAGCTGTGGCAGTGTTGCCAAGTGTAAAAAGCACATTTTTCAAGAGCTTAAAAAAATAAAAACATCGAAAATGCTGTAGGCAAAAAGCTAATATTTCAGAGATGGTAATACGTACGGCAACATTTTGCACATCTCTAGCAAGAGGAGACACAGACGCTTCTTTTGAGGAGTAAACCATAGCAGTGGCTTTAAAGCTGTAGCAGTGTTGCCAAGTTTAAAAAGCACATTTTTCAAAAGCTTAAAAAAATAAAAACATCGAAAATGCTGTAGGCAAAAAGCTAATATCTGAGAGATGGTAACACCTACAAAAACATTTTGCATATCTCTACAAAGAGGAGACACAGATGCTTCTTTTGAGGGGTAAAACATAGCAGTGGCTTTAAAGGTGTAGTAGTGTTGCCAAGTTTAAGAATTTAAGAAGCACATTTTTCAAAAGCGTAAATAAATAAAAACATCGAAAATGCTGTAGGCAAAATGCTAATATCTCAGAGATGGTAACATCTACAGCAACATTTTGCATATCTCTACAAAGAGGAGACACAGACGCTTCTTTTAAGGGTTAAAACATAACAGTGGTTTCAAAGCTGTGGCAGTGTTGCCAAGTTTAAGAAGCACATTTTTTCAAAAGTTGAAAAAAAATAAAAACATCGAAAATGCTGTAGACAAAATGCTAATATCTCAGGGATGGTAACAGCTACAGCAACATTTTGCATATCTCTACAAAGAGGAGACACAGACGCTTCTTTTAAGGGTTAAAACATAACAGTGGCTTTAAAGCTGTGGCAGTGTTGCCAAGTTTAAGAAGCACATTTTTTCAAAAGTTGAAAAAAAATAAAAATATCGAAAATGCTGTAGGCAAAAAGCTAATATCTCAGAGATGGTAACACCTACAGAAACATTTTGCACATCTCTAGAAAGAGGAGACACAGACGCTTCTTTTAAGGGGTAAAACATAACAGTGGCTTCAAAGCTGTGGCAGTGTTGCCAAGTTTAAGAAGCACATTTTTTCAAAAGTTGAAAAAAAAATAAAAATATCGAAAATGCTGTGGAAAAATGCTAATATCTCAGAGATGGTAACATCTACAGCAACATTTTGCATATCTCTACAAAGAGGAGACACAGACGCTTCTTTTAAGGGTTAAAACATAACAGTGGCTTTAAAGCTGTGGCAGTGTTGCCAAGTTTAAGAAGCACATTTTTTCAAAAGTTGAAAAAAAATAAAAATATCGAAAATGCTGTAGGCAAAATGCTAATATTTCAGACATGGTAATACGTACGGCAACATTTTGCACATCTCTAGAAAGAGGAGACACAGACGCTTCTTTTGAGGAGTAAACCATAGCAGTGGCTTTAAAGCTGTAGCAGTGTTGCCAAGTGTAAAAAGCACATTTTTCAAGAGCTTAAAAAAATAAAAACATCGAAAATGCTGTAGGCAAAAAGCTAATATTTCAGAGATGGTAATACGTACGGCAGCATTTTGCACATCTCTAGCAAGAGGAGACACAGACGCTTCTTTTGAGGAGTAAACCATAGCAGTGGCTTTAAAGCTGTAGCAGTGTTGCCAAGTTTAAAAAGCACATTTTTCAAAAGCTTAAAAATATCGAAAATGCTGTAGGCAAAATGCTAATATTTCAGAGATGGTAATACGTACGGCAACATTTTGCACATCTCTAGAAAGAGGAGACACAGACGCTTCTTTTGAGGGGTAAAACGTAGCAGTGACTTTAAAGCTGTGGCAGTGTTGCCAAGCGAAAAAGCACATTTTTCAAGAGCTTAAAAAAATAAAAACATCGAAAATGCTGTAGGAAAAAAGCTAATATCTCAGAGATGGTAACACCTACAAAAACATTTTGCATATCTCTACAAAGAGGAGACACAGACGCTTCTTTTGAGGGGTAAAACATAGCAGTGGCTTTAAAGGTGTAGTAGTGTTGCCAAGTTTAAGAATTTAAGAAGCACATTTTTCAAAAGCGTAAATAAATAAAAACATCGAAAATGCTGTAGGCAAAATGCTAATATCTCAGAGATGGTAACATCTACAGCAACATTCTGCTTATCTCTACAAAGAGGAGACACAGACGCTTCTTTTAAGTGGTAAAACGTAACAGTGGTTTCAAAGCTGTGGCAGTGTTGCCAAATTTAAGAAGCACATTTTTTCAAAAGTTGAAAAAAAATAAAAATATCGAAAATGCTGTAGGCAAAAAGCTAATATTTCAGAGATGGTAATACGTACGGCAACATTTTGCACATCTCTAGCAAGAGGAGACACAGACGCTTCTTTTGAGGAGTAAACCATAGCAGTGGCTTTAAAGCTGTAGCAGTGTTGCCAAGTTTAAAAAGCACATTTTTCAAAAGCTTAAAAAAATAAAAACATCGAAAATGCTGTAGGCAAAAAGCTAATATCTGAGAGATGGTAACACCTACAAAAACATTTTGC